>CM031239.1:868208767-869408767 GCA_018340775.1 Taxus wallichiana var. yunnanensis | reverse complement strand
AACCGTATAATGAACTAAAACTTTGCACTCTATGACACCTTATAGTTTAATTAACTAAGAGCCAAAATTTTGAGTTATCGTCATAGCTTTGTGTGTTTAGTGACATCATCGTAAGTTTCGACGGTTACGAACAACATCATCAAACTTTATCTAGAGTAAGTACAACTAACACTTCCTTAGTATCCTAGTGGACTACCTTGTCTTATGAAGTTAGATTTATAATTAAATTTTCTTCATCGAATGAATTTCTTGTGGGATCCAGATGACACAATGGAGCTAGTGAAATAATTGTATTATTACTTAAACTCTTGTTACTGATCTCTTTAGATCCTCTCAATTAAATGTGTTACCTTGGCTAGTGAAAGTATAACTCCTGGGTCCTTTGCAGAAGCCTTATACGGTAAATATGTTTTTACACCTTAATATGATTTTTATAGGGCATAGATCCCCAAGTTTAAATTGAAATTAAACTAAACCATAGTTTATTTTGAGGTTAACTGGTGGGTAGAAAATTGTAAGTAACTCTTTGCACATGAAATTTTATTTGAAAGATGTGACTTAACAGAAACTAGGAAACTGAAAACTTGGTTCTGTAATTCCTTATTATGTCACTTATGACATTAAGAATAAAATAAATATCTCATTTGGAATTGTGAAATGGGGAAACATGGGATCTCACTTTGAAAAAAAATCTCTTGTGGTTCTTGTATGGTTCTAATGCTTCCAATCATGTACTTATTTAAGAGATTAGATAAGTAATTTCATAACTCTTTTGCTGTAACGTGATGCTAATAATTATACCATATTATAATGTTAAAGTAAATCATTTAAGAGTAAAATGAGATTCACAAACGAATAATGTCACTCTTTGAGTCCTTGTAACTCAATTAGACATTTACTTGTGTTAAAAATAATATGAATTGCCTTGGTGCGATCAAAATTAAAGAAAACAAAAGATATATATAAATCTAAATAAAATTTCTTGATGTGGAAATGTTGAATGGATTCAACAAGTTTTTTTAACTATTTTAACTATGATGGAAAATAACTATACCATGATCAAAAAAAATTGGGAAAAGGTATCTTGAATCAATCTTCCTCAAATCTTAAGATTTATGTCTTGTAGTAAGGGTAAAATTTAAACATTGAATAAACATTTGAGAAACATAAGCTTAACATAAGAACGAGTGAATTAAGAACTTTGTATGTAATTTGAAATATGCCAAATAATTATGTAAGTTATGGAGATTGTCATAAGAGATAAAGAGCCAACTTAAATGGTTGAACTGTAAGTTGAATGTGAAATGAATTTAAGAATCTGTAGATGGAAAAATTAAAAATTATCCTTGCATAATAATGTTCTTGGAATGTTTATTGTAACTAAGATGTAATCATGGTAATGATGTGTTGTGGGTTTGCCAATCCTTGAGTCCCTTTCTTGTGGTTGGGTCATTACTAGTATTTGTTCATTGGGGAAAGTGTGACATCGACATGTATATGGTGTTTTCGTGTGTCTATGTGAGTCGATGAATTATGTAAGTGTCTTATGCATTGTTGAGTTTCTCTTCTTGGAGCCCTTATGGTGTTGTGTAGTGAGTAATATAAGTCAAAAATATATATATATTCTGGTATTTTTATTGTTGTATTTTTGGTGAAATTTGTATGCGTTACATCTTGAGGAGTTACCCCATTACTACCTCCCTATGTTTGAGGTGTTTAGGTTTTTGGTGCCATGTAACTACTACAACTTCTAGAATGCACTCCACACGTTCACCACTCTCTCACCACATCTGCTTCCTTTTTAAATTTTTTTGCTTGTTTAATGATTTAAGGAGCATTTGTAGTCCTTGTGAAAACATCAAATCAGATTAATTATAACTCAAGCATCACTTCAAGATGTGCTTGTTAAAACTTGGGCAACTATTCCTCCATTTGATTATCCCTATGGCAATACACAAAGAAATGATATATCTCAAGCATAGAATAAATATTATTAGAGACTAAATACATAACTACACTACCACATAAATGAATAATAGAATTATAATTCTATTAAAGAAAATATAAAATTTACTCTTAATTATTTTAATATAAAGAAAGGATATATAGGAAACATAACATTCAAAGTATATATATGAAACATAATAATGAAATTAAATCCCTATATGAGCCTCAACCAACTTCAACACGAGCTTTAATGTGGACATCATGACCATTCACATTATAAATGGCACTCTACTATGTATATAAAGAGTCACACTAAACTTGAAACCATCAAATATTGAATGACGAATGGAGTATGAACGAGGTGGGTTTCACATTAGATGCATTCAAACATTATGTCTCGTAATTCCATGATAATAGTTGCATTCACATTGAATTTCCCTTGGAATCTAACATTCGAGGCCACCTTGTGATTGTGTTTTTCCAACTGTAATGTATTTAGGGCCACAATCACTTTCACATTCGACTTCTCTCCACCCGCACAATGTACATGCTATTCTCACCAAGGAATGCAATGTAATAGGTGGCTTTGAAATGAATGTGGAAAAAGGGATATCAGGTGGAGATAAATAAAACCAAATATGTTGTACAATTTAATAGACTACAATGAAGATATTTTTGGTGTTATATTCCATTTTATAGGTTTGTAGGTATTTAAAATAGTGTGATTCCAAAGGGGTTTTGCCATGTTGAGTGGTTGCCTCCTACAACCAACTCTCCAAGGTACTCCCAAAACCCACTTCACAAACACATCCAACAAATGTTTTAGTGAGGTTTATGGATTGATAAGAGTTCATGATATAACTAGTAATGAATTCCAACAATTTGGAAAACAAGAAAGAGGTTGGGAAATGCTTCTTGAACGTCGATTTCGAGATGCATTTGACAAATTTAAATGGGTATTTTTAACATTGTAGAATATTGCTTTCTCACCGTTTATCCTCCATAATTGGGTACTAAATATGCAAATGCATAGCGGAAGATTTTTTGATTAAATTTTCTTACATTTACAATCGAGTTGGTTATAAAGACTCCCATGATGAGGTGTTTTTCATAATTTATTAACTTGGTTTGATTTCTGATTTAAAGTAGTTTCCAAGATGACTTGTAGTTCCCACTTTCCTTCAACACCTTTTGTTATTGATTTCGATATTGTCAACTATACTTATGGATATTATTGTAGCTTTTTATTTAGCATGATGTTAGATGTTAGAGATATTGACTGTTGTTGATTTTGATTCATACATGATGCGTGTGGATTATTAGAGACATTTTATATTGATGTTGATATGTTGTTGACATGGTTATATTTATATATTTCATACATGTGATATTTTGTCATATTGAGTAGACCTAGACAATTGAACTAATCTTATGATCATGTGGATATTGATGAAATGTAAAATCAAGATGTTGTTAGAAATTTTAAATGATATCATTACTTTCCTAGATGTTTTGATTCATATATAGATGATTGTGGAGTTATATTGTGTATTTGTTTTCGATTTTTTGATTTGGCCATGAGGTGAAGGAGATGTTATGTGTTATGCAGGTAAACATGTCACAACAAACATCGGGGGGATTGGTGACCAACCACATTGGAATTCTAGATAAATTCAACAAGGGTCACCATGGCAACATGTATTTTATTATGTGTATGTGTTTGAATTGTTGTTAAGGGGGTTCCCATGGGGAGATCACCTCCAATTGTGACCAAGGGGTTATGTGTTTTCTTTCATTTAGTTTCCTTTATTTAATTTTAGTATGTGATATTATAGTGATGTATTCTCCTTTTGTTAATTTCTTGACCTATGTCTAGATTAATAAATTAATTAGTTTATTAAATTAATTATGAATGGTTCAAAAGAATTCATTTATTGCATTTCATAGCTCTTTGGTATATGTGTTTAATATCTTGAGTGTTTTACACTCCACCTCTCCTTTGAAATTCAGACTTTTCGCTAAGGGCAAATTTTGGAGGCTTGTGGGACAAGTTAAAATTGTACCACACCTCTTAAATTACTATATCAACCCTACCTATGGGTTGCGGTTAAAAATAATACCCCATTATGTTTTTGGGAAGATAAATTGTAAGTTTTATTGTACTTTCTTACATGTATTTATTTTATTCCTTAAGGGTGTGGGCCTAGATTATGTGTGTAAGTAATATTTCATTTATTCAACCACTTACTAATTGTGCTTTGGAGTATGAGGTTGACTAGGTTGATGTCGAGTGGAGAGGAAATTAGGTGGTATCCTACTTGGAGCCACATCATCCTCCTCTCTCCCTTTTATATTCATTAAATTTCTTATGCTTGTTTGGGGTTACTTAATTTCTTTGTGCTCTCACATTATTGGGAGTTAGAGGATTTTCAAAGATTTTGGACTTGTTGGAGATTTTGGTGATTTTTTGGGCTTGAAGATGCTTTGTGATGGATTCTTGGATCAAGCTCTACCATGGAAAGGTAGGAGCTATACTCTTGTAAACTAATTTCCTGTTAACTTGTGTACATATGCATGTTTTCGGTTGTTTTGGTATGATTTTTGGGTGCTTGGGTACATTTCTTAAGTGTGGTTTAGGAGGGTACTATGGGGATATTACATGTGAGGAGGCATAAGAGCTCTTTTCATGTTTTGGAGGGAGTTGGATGGGTGCCTCTCCTAGGACAAGAAATTGCTCGCATTTCTTATTTGGTATATTTTATGAGGGAGCCACAAGAGATTTGTAGGGAGGCATAAGAGAACGTGGGAGGCATAAGAGGTACTTGAGGGAGGCATAATAGTGTGTAGGGGTTTGAGATGTTTATTGGAGGGTTTGTAGGTGGGAAACCATTTCACTTTTGGAGGCATAAGTGACTTCCCCATAAATCTTACTCCTTTGGCTTTTACATGTTGAAGCCTTTTGTATTTTGTTGTTTTTCCTTCTTGTGATTGTAGTTGTATTGGTTAGATTTTGGTATTGTTGTTAATCTTGTATTTTGATGTGGAATCTTGTTTTGTTTCCATGAGTTGAATCCATTTTTCATTGCAATGTGGTTGGTGCTTTGGGGACAATGAAGTGGATGGTTTCTCCTCCTCATTGGAATTCTTGGTTGGGTGGAGAGTTTTTCCTCTCCCCTTTTTTTTATTGTTATCAAATGAAGCATATTGGATCTTTCTTGTTGTTGATGAGAAGATGGAGCTTGGTTGGAAACTTGATCTTGGATCTATGCAAGAAGACCATTTTTGAAGTTCATTTTAGTTTTTGTTATAAAAAAATTCCCACCTTAAGAGGAAGACATTGTATTAGTATTTGTAAATAAATAAAAAATTGTTTGATTATTGTGTTTCAAACTTGTGTTGTAAAGCTAGATGTTGAGATAGAAAAGAATCTTTTAAAGAGGAAATATTTCGTTCCATTGAAGTTGATTTATTCCCACAAAAATATGTTACTCTTGTTTTAAATATATTATTGAAAATGTTGTTGTAAAATATCTTTTGACTCGTTAAAAATTTGTATGAAAAATATTAAAATTCTTGGTGATACTTGAGAAGCATGTATTGGAAAAGTAGACTATCTTCATTCATTTTCTTATGTTGTTTAAATATAGTTAAACCTTGCATTTTAAATGGAAAGAACTTATATTGGCTTGTCCTTGCTTGGTTAATAAAAATAATAGATTAATATTAAAATACTAGTAGAGAGAAAAAAAAGGCCTTCTTTTCGCAACTTAGGCTTAGCCTCATTGGATTGTGCAAAATTTATTATTAAAATATGGTAGAATTACTCTAAACCCATTGTAACTTGATATAATAATAAGTGAAATTGACTTGGTATCTTTTAAAACCTCTTACCTAAATATTATCAAATTTTTAGAAAGAAATTTTAAGTATGGTACTAAAATTTGTTAACACAAATAATAATATAAATATTATTACCTTGATAATAAGTATTAGAATCAAAATGTTATTAATGTTAAATATTAATAATACTAAAATATTGTTTGTATTAAAGTATTTTCAATAGTAATATCAAAAAAATAACATGGTTATATGTGTGTGTGTGTGTGTGTGTGTGTGTGTGTATTGGTATATATGTATATATATATACATATATACCAATACACATACATACATATATATATATATATATATATATATATATATATATATGTATATGTATCTTTACATATATATATATGTATATATATATGTACATATAATTACATATATATATATGTATATATATATGTACATATATATATGTATATATATATGTACATACATATATATATATATATATATATATATATATATATACATACATATATATATATATATATATATATATATATATATATATTAAAACAATCAAAAGTTATTTTTATTTTTCTACTTAATGGCATTTGTATAATAAGACCCATTTTAAAATTAGGGTTGTTATTAAAATGGAATTTTAATAAAATATAAATATATTATATACATGTATATATTCTCTCACCCAAAGGAAAACACATATTAAATGTAACTACAATCCAAAATGGGTAAAACCCACAAACCCATTTGGGCAAACCCAACAAAATGAGCTAAATAAACTATATGAATCCATTGAAACACTAGGAGAGGGTATACATAAAATAAGAAAATAAATGAAACAAGTAGGCCTCTCCAAAAGCTTGAGATGGCCTCTAATGGTTTCTCTTCCTTATCCAATAACCTACAAAACAAAAGAGAAACAATGAGCCAAATGAAAAGAGAAAGAGGCCTTCATAAGCATGTTTTACGGTTAGTTTCCCCTTTTCCTCATCAAGGGTCCTAATTAAATCCATCCAAGGAATGAGATTAATCCCTAAAAAAATTAGGTGGAGAGTGGGTGAGTAGAAATTACCTTTTAATTTAAATGTTTTAATTTCAAAAACATGGGTTGACTTTTTAGGAGTCACTTTTTGGGGTAAGGAAGTGTTTATTATTTTAAACCAATATTAAATAAGGGGCCTTGATAATTTTTTCAACCTATTAGAAATTAAATAACCTTGGTATTCAATTATATTGGCCTCTTTTACCCTTGAAATCCCATGGGGATATTTAACTTTAGTAGGAATTAATGTGTTTATTAAAATAACACATAGGGAGAAATTAAGCATGCTGGACTAATCAAGTTCATTAAAGTATAATGTGGGTATTAATAATTTATTTTATTGGGAATTTTTACAATTAAATATAATTGATTACAAACATTAATGAAGCAACCATCGTTTTTGAAACTTTTCATGGGCATGCTTCTCAAAAAAATATTCCATAATTGTTCTAGCTAACCATAGGTTGTTCACGGATCTCGTGTGGGTATTTTTAGTGGGCGTTAAATTTGGTATCCGAGCCATGGGTTCAAATATTGAACCTTGGGAATTAAAATTTGACACACAAACATTGAACCTAGTACAATATTAAACCTAGCGCAATACTAAACCTAGAAAATAACTTGTCTGAAAAATTGTATATTTTAGTAAACATGGAAAAATGGATTAAAACCTAGAATGATGAGCTAACTCTCTCCATGTTCTCGTGTGAGAAGGCACGGATCAAATGAGGGTCCTTTCACATAGACCTAGACTTGCCACCTCCCGTGAGCAGGCCATAGCGATCATTCTACCCCAGATTTTATAGACGCTTGGGACGTCAATTCTACTATACACAGAGGATCTTTAGGAGGATAATCAACTCGACATGATAGGGATCCATCCGTTGAGGATCATGCATCTCCTCGACAATGCGTGGAGCATAGGGTAGAAAATCCCACATGGAGTCACAGTAGAGGGGGACAAGGAGACATGATTTTAGAACATAGGGATACGTCTCGCTTCCCTAGACCTAGAGATGAGCATAGAGAGAGGGTTAGGGGTCACCATTCGATAGATTCAAACCATATCACGAGATCTTGAAGCTACGATCATATCACTATTCGGAGATACATGTGGATTTTAGGAAAGTCCCGTTTAGTGAGCTTGAGTGGGTGCTTCAAGCTCGCCCTTGTACTAGCAACACGAAAGCTTGTGTTGCGATCCATCTTCCGAGGAATGGATCGGTGTCTAGTGGAGGACCGAGGAGAAGATAATCCATGTTAATTGAGAGACCGTTACCTAGGAGCTCTTTGAGGAGAGGTTCGTGGATTAGGTAACTATCTCGACGTTCATCCAACAGAGGATAGACACATTTCATGACCTTTGATAGACATCTATCACTTGTAGCCGAGCATGAGAGTAAATTCCTAGACCTACTCTAGTATGTCTACTATATGCAGGATGAGAAAGTATAGATAAACTTGTTCATCATGGGCCCGAAATCATATTTTGGTGGTGTGGTGCACATTCACTACGCTCAGACCTTAGTAGAGGTTGTGGAGAAAACTTATATTTTAGAGGAGATATGAGGAAAGACGTAGAAGGCTGGAGACATATTTTATAGCCGCATCCAACAGATGCAAGATAGAAAATTGTGGGGGTAAATTCCTCCTCCTCATGGTGGACAGGGTTTAGTATAGTCTTCTTTTAGATCACCATAGTAGACATCTCAATAGTAGACTCGTCCACCATTCGACCTACTCGAGGGTTTGACACGTAGAGAGGATGAAGTATGGGGCCTCCTCCTGGGGGTCCCATTAGCACATAAGGTGCACCGAGATCTCATTCAATAGGAGCTCGTCAACAGAGACCTCAACACCCATACCGGATCATCATGATCAACATCATAGACATATATAGTACCGGATGGAGCTATATTTAATTAGAGAGGACCAAACAACTATCATGGTTATGGTATTGTTGGGCATCATTGGAGAGAGTTCCTAAATAACCCTAGTAACAAAGGCAAGACGTATATTTCGAGCCTATTGTTGGTTACATGGGGCATAGCCATCGGTTCTATGTAGCAGTCGAGAACAGCTAGGTTGAGCACTAGAGTATTGTCATAGAGAGACATTGAGTATTGAAGGTATCCCTAACTCCATTTTGTTTGATTCTAGTTCATTAGATTATTTTATTGCAACATACTTAGTAGAGTGTTGCAAAGCTGGTGGAAATTAGGCAAGATCTTATTTGGGATGTCGAGATGGCTTCGGAGCCAATATCTCTGTAGACTCATTAGTTAAGGAGTGTGTCTGTATTTGGCACCCTTCACCACTACCTCGGATCTTCATATCCTTCTGTTGGGTTCATATGGAGTCATCTTGGGCATGGAATTGTTGTCTGCACATAGATACGGAGTGGATTATTACTATAAGACTATATCATGTACATATGATCTAGGAGTTGAGTCAGTGATAGCGAGGGTTAAGAGACCCATTTCGATTTGCACCATCTCTGTTGTGCAGCTTAAGTGGTGTGTGTGACAAGGTTGCTAGATGTATGCTATTACGGTTAGTGACAGATCGAGGATCGATCTAGTGGGCCTTCGCTTGATGACCATCTCATCTTAAGAGAGTTTTCTGATGTATTTTTGAGGGATCTACCGAGAGTTACTACCCCCATGTGAGATAGATTTTCACATAAATTTTGTTCTCGGTGCAGAGCATATCTCATGAGCTCAAGTTGAAGCTTGAGAGCCTTCTAGAGAAAGGCATAATCTTACCTAGTGTATCTCCTTGGGGTGCACTGGTGATTTTTTAAAGAAGAATGATGGATCTCTATAGTTTGGTATTGATTACCGTTAGCTAACCAAAGTAATGATTAAGAATCGTTATCCCCTTCCGCTCATTGATGATTTATTTGATTAGATGAAGGGTCCAAAATTTTCTCCAAGATAGACCTTAAATCAGGTTATCATCGGATAAGGATTATAGAGGCATATATTCATAAGACCACCTTCCTAACGAGATATGGCCACTACGAGTTCACGGTAGTGCCTTTTGGTTTGACGAATGACGATGCGAGTTCTCATGATCTTTATTAATAGGGTGTTCAAGAAATCCTTGCATCGCTTCATTCTTATTTTCCTTGAGGACATTCCGATTTACTCACGTATGTGGATGAGCATGAGGAGCACCTTTGCCAAGTTTTTCAAGTGTCTTTTTGAGCAACATCTTTATGGGAACTCCGGAGAAGTGTGCATTCTTTCGTAAAAAGTTGCGATAAGTATTTGGGCCACATCATTTCGGGAGGGTATCGAAGTCGATCCTTCCAAGATTTGAGCTATTATGGATTGGCTAGCACCCACTAGTTTGACAAAGGTGTGCACCTTCATGTGTTTAGCAGGATATTATAGGATATTTGTTCAGACTTCCCTTGAGTTGCATACCCCATTACTTCCTCGAACGGAAAGGAAAGAAGTTTGTATTGTCAAACAAATGTGAGCAACCTTTCATGATACTCAAGTAATGCCTCACTAAAACGCCTATTATTGCAAGTGCTAGATCCTCAAGACAATTTTTTCGTATGGACAAACGCTTCTTTGGAATTACTTGAAGGTGTGTTGGTGCAGGGAGGAAAAGTAGTTACTTTTGAGTCTCACAAACTCAAATATTATGAGCTCAATTACCTGACTCATGATCTTGAGCTTGCAGTATTTTTCCACACATGTGTTTGATGGAGACACTTCCTTCATGGCTACTGATTTACACTCAGGACTGATCACTTGAGTCTTTGCCACCTCTTCATGCAGCCTAATCTCAACGCTCGTTAGCTGCATTGGATGGATTTTCTTTATGAGTATGACATGGAGATAGAGCATGTGAAGGGGAAGGAGAATGTGGTTGCAGATGCCCTGAGTAGATCAAGACATGTGGTTATAGCTACTTCAAAGTGGGTATAGATCTATGAAGCAGGATTCTACCGTATCTTCCTCATGATAGCTTCTACCTTACAGCTCAGAGAAGAGATTGAGTCTCAAAGACCCCTTGAGGGATTTTTGATGGATTCTCTAGAGAGATAGATGGCTTTCTTAGGCACCGAGGCCGGTTTTATGTTCCTAGAGACAAAGGTTTGATGCGGACATTTTGACAGAGGCTCATCATGGACCTTATTCAACCCATCCCGGGGTGAAGAAGATGCACGGCACTTTGAGACAGTTGTACCATTGGAGGGGACTTCGTAGAGACATAGCTCAGTTTTTGTCATGCTTTTTAGAGTGTTAGAAAGTGAAGGCTGAGCATCAACATCCAACTGACCTTCTCTTTCCTCATGTTATACCGGAGTGGAAATGAGACACCATTTCCATGGAGTTTATAGTGGGGTTGGCGATGTCAAGATACCACCATGACGCCATCATGGTCACGGTGGATAAATTGATGAAAGTGGCTCATTTTTCTAAGGTGAATACCACCTACACAACTAGTACATTGGCGTGAGTATTTGTAGATGATATTGTTAGATTGCATGAGATTCCCTAGAAGATCATTTGTTGTCGTGACCCTTTTTATAATTACCACTTTTAGAATACCGGGTAGTATGCCCTCGGATTTAAGATCAATTTGAGCACAACATATCATCGTGGCACAAATGGACAGACTGAGTGGGTGAATTAGATCTTAGAGGACATGCTTAGGATGTACGTCATGGATCATCAGTCAAGATGGGAGGAGTATTTGTACTTAGTGGAGTTTTCCTACAATAATAGTTTTCAGAGTTTGAAAGGCATGGCTCATTTTTAGGCACTTCGGCGAGAGTGCGGGATGCCTCTTAGTTGGGACAAGTTAGAGGATAAATTTTCTCTTGGGCTAGCTTTATTATAAGACATGGAGAAGCAGGTTGTTATGATCAAGCAGAGATTGCAAGAGGCACAGGATATGAAGAATAAGTATGTTGATCAACATAGGAAAAATCGTAGTTTTGAGGTGGGCATGAAGGTGTTCCTTTGTGTCAGACCACATAAGATCCCTATCTATTATGGAAAAGGCTCTAAGCTAGCTCCTAGGTTTGTGGGTCCCTTTGATATCTTGGAGCATATCAGTCCTTTGGCCTACCGTCTAGCATTTCCACCCAGCTTGTCTCGCATCCACGATGTGTTTCATGTTTCTGTACTTAGGAGATATATTGCAAACCCTTCTCATGTACTAGATTAGACCTCCTTGTAGGTGCAGGATTAGGGGTAGGTGATGGTGGATCCCATCCACATTTTAGAGCGCAAGACCCTAGGCCTTTGAGGCAAAGAGATTGACCGAGTTCGATTCCAAAGGTGGGACAAATATGACGAGGCCCGAAACTATATGGGAGGATGCTACATTGCTACGATTTCGGTTGCCAAACCTGTTCTAGTGACTTCCGGGAGAAATTCGAGTCTAAGGGGAGGGTGATATAGTGCCCTCTTTCCATCAACACCTTTTTTATTGATTTCGATATTTTTGACTATACTTATGAATATTAATGTAGCTTTTGATTTAGCATAATATTAGATGATAGAGATACTAGACTGTTGTTGATTTTGATTCATACATGATGCATGTGGATTATTAGAGACATTATAGATTGATGTTGATATGTTGTTGACATGGTTTTATCTATATATTTCAGATATACGATATTTCTTCATATTAAGTAGACATAGACAATTGAACTAATCTTATGATCATGTGGATATTGATGAAATGTAAAATCTAGATGTTAGAAATTTTAAATGATATCATTACTTGCCTAGATGATGTTTTGATTCATATATATATGATTGTGGAGTTATATTGGATATTTATTTTGCATTTTTGATGCGGCCACGAGGCCGAAGGAGGTGTTATGTGTTTTTCAGGTAAACATGTCACAACAAACATCAAAGAGATTGAGACCAACAACATTGGAATTCTAGATGAATTCAACAAGAGTCACCATGGTAACATGTATTTTGTTATGTGTATGTGTTTGAATTATTGTTATGGGGGATAACCTTCAATTGTGAACAAGGGGTTATGTGTTTTCTTTCATTTCATTTCCTTATTAATTTTAGTATGTGATATTATAGTGATGTATTCTCTTATTGTTAATTACTTGATCTATGTCTATATTAGTAAATTAATTAGTTTACTAAATTAATTGAGAATGATTCAAAATAATTCATTTATTAGATTTGATAGCGCTTTGGTCTATGTGTTTAAGATGATTTCTTAAGATCTTAAGTGTTGTACACTCCACCTCTCCTTTGAAATTTAGACTTTTCTTAAGAGAAAGTTTTAGAGGCTTGTGGGACAAGTTAAAATTTTCCCACAACTTTTAAATTACTATACCTACCCTACCTATGGGTTGGGGGGGTAAAAATTAGACCCCATTATTTTTTTGGAAGATAAATTGTAATTTTTATTGCACTTTCTCGCATGTATTTATTTTAGTCCTTAAGGGGTCTGCACTTAGATTGTGTGTGTAAGTAATATGTCGCTTATTCAACCACTTACAAATTTTGCTTTGGAGTATGGGGTTGACTAGGTTGATGTGGAGTGGAGAGGAAATGAGGTGACATCCTACTTGGAGCCACATCATCCTCCTCTCTCCCTCTTTTATTTATTTAATTTCTTATACTTGTTTGGGAGTTACTCGCATTTTTTGTGCTCTCACATTTTTGGGAGTTAGAGGATTTTGGAAATATTTTGGACTTGTTGGAGCTTTTGGTGATTGTTTGGGCTTGAATATGCTGGGTGTGGGATTCTTGGATCAAGCTCTACTAGGGAAAGGTAGGAGCTATACTCTTGTAAAATAATTTCCTTTTAAATTGTGTATATGTGCATGTTTTTGGTTGTTTTTGTATGCTTGTTGGGTGCTTAGGTAGATTTCTTAAGTGTGGTGTTGGAGGGGACTATGGGGATATTACATGCGGGAAGCGTAAGAGTTATTTTAATGTTTTGGAGGGATTTGTGATGGGTTCCCCACATAGGACCAGAAAATGCTTGTATTTCTTACTTGGTATTTTTATAAGGGAGCCAAGAGATTTGTAGGGAGGCATAAGAGAATGTGGGAGGCATAAGATTGGGTAGGCTTTGAGATGTTTATTAGAGGGTTTGTAGGTGGGCACCCATTTCCCATTCGGAGGCATAAGTGACTTCCCCACGGATCTTACTCCTTTGGCTTTTACATGTTCAAGCCTTTTGTATTTTGTTGTTTTTCCTTCTTGTGATTGTAGTTGTATTGGTTAGATTTTGGCATTGTTGTTGAATATTGTATTATGATGTGGAAGCTTGCTTTGTTTCCATGAGTTGAATCCATTTTCATTGCAATGTGGTTGGGGCTTGAGGGCCAATGAGGAGGGTGGTTTATCCTCTTCATTGGAATTCTTTGTTGGGTGGAGAATGTTTCCTCCCCCTTTTTTTTTGTGATCAAATGAAGCATGGTGGATCTCTCTTGTTGTTGATGAGAAGATGGAGCTTGGTTGGAAAGTTGATCTTGGAGCTATGCATGAAGACCAATTTTGAAGTTCATTTTAGTTTTCCTTATTGCAAAAATTTCCCACTTTAAGTGGAAGACATTGTATTAGTATTTGTAAAGAAAAAAAAATTGTTTGATTATTGGGTTTCAAATTTGTGGTGTAAAGCTAGATGTTGAGATAGAAGAGAAGCTTTTAAAGAGGAAATATTTAATTCCATTGAAGTTTAATTATTCCCACAAAAATATTTTCTTGTTCTAAATATATTATTGGTAATGTTGTTGTAAACTCTCTTGTGGAGTGTTAGAAATTTGTATGAAGAAATATTTAAATTCTTGGTGATACTTGAGAAGCATGTATTGCAAAAGAAGACTTTCTTCTTGTATTTTCTTGTGTTGTTTAATGAAATTTAAACCTTGCATGTTTAAATGGAAAGAACTTAGATTCTCTTGTCTTTGCTTGGTTAAATAAATGAAAAATAGATTAATACTAAAATAATAGTAGAGAAAGAAAAAAAAAGGGCTTCTTTGAAACTTAGGCTTGGCCTCATTGGACTTTGCAAAATTTATTATTAAAATATGGTACAATTTCTCTAAATCCATTGAACTTGTTATAATAACAAGTGAAATGGACTTAGTATCTTTAAAAACCTCTTACCTAAATACTATCAAATTTTTAGAAATAAATTTTAAATATGGTACTAAAATTTGTTAACACAAATAATAATATAAATATTATTTCCTTGATAATAAGTATTAGAGTCAAAATGTTATTAATGTTAAATATTAATAATACTAAAATATTATTTGTATTAAATTATTTTCAATAGTAATATCAAAAAAATTATATATATATATATATATAACAATCAATTTTTTAAAGTAAATATTGAAGTTTGTATAGGCTTAAAAGCCGTGGCGGTATAGGGTATGGTTTTGTTTAAGGACACGGTGTGGGGGGTGGGGGCGCAGGTCACCCAACCCACCCCTTTACTTTGGGGTGCGGTGTGGGGTAAGAGGCCTCCCCCGTACAAAGCAAAAAAACATTAATCACCCCTCCCCGTGGGTTTTCCAATTTCTGGGGCATTTCTTCTTACGGCTATGTAAACCAAAACTTGAACAATGTATTTTCATATATATATAGCTATATATATAGCTAATTATATTTATTATTTCTACTTAATGGCATTTATATAATAACACCCATTTTTGAAATCAATGTTGTTATTAAAATGTAATTTTAATAAAATATAGATATATTATATATATATATATGTGTGTGTGTGTATATATATATATATATATTAAAAGCTACAAACTCATTTGGGCAAACCCAACAAAAAGAGCTAAATAAAATATATGAATGCATTGAAATCCTAAGAGAGGGTATAAACAAAACAAGAAAAAAATGAAACAAGTAGGCCTCTCAAAAAATTTGAGATAGACTCTAATGGATTCTCTTCCTCCTCCAATAACTTGCATAACAAAAGAGAAACAATGAGCCAAATGAAAAGAGAAAGAGGCTATCATAAGCATGCTTTAGGGTTAGTTTCAATTTTTCGTCATTAAGGGTCTTAATTGAATCCATCCAAGGGATGAGATTCATCCCTACAAAAAGTATGTGGAGAGTGGGGGAGTAGAAATCACCTTTTAATTTATATGTTTTAATTCCAAAAACATGAGTTGACTTTTTAAGGAGTCAATTTTTGGTGTAAGGAAGTGTTTATTATTCTAACTCAATATTAAATAAGGGACCTTGCTAATTGGTTCAACCTTTTAGAAATTAAATATCCTTGGTATTTAATTATATTGGCCTCTTTTACCCTTGACATCCCATGGGCGGATATTTAATTTTAGTAATAATTAATGTGTTTATTAAAATAACACTTAGGGAGAAATTAAGCATGCTTGGACTAATCAAGTTCATTAAAGTATAATGTGGATATTAATAATTTATTTTATTGGAAATTTTTACTATTAAATATAATTGATTAGAAACTTTATTGAGGCAACCGTCATCTTCGAAACTTTTTGTGGGCACGCTTTTTAAAAAAAACCATAATTTTTCTAACTAACCCTAGGTTGTTCTCGGTTCTCGTATGGGTATTTTTAGCGGGCGTTACCTGATTTAATAATTAAAAAAATGAATGAACGATTTCATGTAAAATTTAGCATTTTACTTTACTCAAAATCAGAAGTTTGAGTTACGAAAGAAAATTAGGAGACAGAGCTGAAAATCCATGCTTATGACTGATGAGGTAGTGCACAGGGTGCTTAAAGTCGTTACTCATGCATTCCATAAGACTACGCCCTCTTAGGTTATTTATCAAATAGTTTATGCATCATCAATTCTTCCATTTTGCACGTACCAAGATAACATTTTTGTCAAGGAGATTGCATTTCGTTGAGGCATTTCTTGCGCACACACGGGAAAAAACTATCCCGATGATGTTTGGATGCCCACACACAATCGCAAGAATGATTGCAAAGCTGAAAAGATTGAGCTCGGTATTTAACATTACAGTTGGAAAATTGCACGTAGTTTCCAACACCTCTTCAATAAACCAAAAGAAACTCATTTTGTGTATATGCCGCCATCAATGTATCCACAACTAAGAAAGACAAAATTCCCCTTTCTTATAATGAGGCATTTTATCAGGTAGATCATGTGTTTATGGATACAGACAAAATATTATTTTCCAATGCTTTGGTGGTCCATCCGAAATTAGTTTTAACTCGTTATGAGAGGATCCAGGTAAAGGAAAAAATATTGTGTAGAAAAGATAACAGAGAGCTCCCGTGTTTGCATACACATTTACTGATATCATTTTCTAGTTTAATTACACCATACAATTGAACCTAGATTTGAGGACATATTTATTCTTACTTCCAGAAATAAAACTTGTTTGAAAATCCAAATAAAATTTGCTTTGTTGAAGCTCCAACGCCTTCCCAACGCTCTGTATTCGGTTCCTTACCTGCAACCATGGCGTATACAACTACAAACAATTAAAAAGTGTTATTTTGAAAGCCCCGAACGAATTCTTGCAGTAAACAAACCCAAATGCCAAGTTTTTTCAAACGTTCTTCAATTTGGCGTAGACATGGAGAGTACATTCACAAGCGTGAGCTATCGAATTGGCACGGATGCGGAAAAAGTGATTTAAGGTGATAGGTGGCGGTGGAATGGTAGGACGACGGGTGTAACGGTGCTGGAAAAGGAAGATGTAGACATGCGTAATGAACACGTCAAGCAGCCGGGCATATTCATGAAGGTCTTGTGCAGGGTAGAAACACGCCATCGGATTAAAAATAGTCATTTTGAGGTCGCAGAAAGAAAAATATCAATAGAAAAAGGATTATTTAAAAATAACGGTATTCGTACGGGAACACATGAATGGAATTGCTAGGTCAACCCTACTCAGATCGATTCAGAGCCATCAATAATTTTTTATTCGGGAGGCACGATTATGTCAAAATTCCACCCAAACCTATTCGTACAAGACTGCCACTATCATACACGTCTTATATTACATAAGTTTGTTCTTTATGTATGCTTTCTTTGACGTTTATATGATAGAAAAAATGTGATAATTATCTTTTATTATAGACATAGGAAAATCCAAAGACAAAACTATTATAATAATTTGACAAATAGGACAACACGGAGTTCATTTTTCCAATGCATTCATTCTCACAATAATTATTTTTTTGGTTTTAGAATTTTTTAGTGCAAGGAAAGTAGGAAAATAGTTCGATGAATAAAATATTGTAGTTGATTTGATAGATTCGAAAATAATAATAAAGAGAGAGATTTGGATGTGAGATAAATTAGTTACCGTAATAATTAATTCAAGGGCTTTATAAATTTATCACATGATAAAGAAAATATTTAAAAATAAGAAGTCAAGAATTAATCCATTTTCCTTCCAATATAAATTTTGGTATTTCTAGAATATATAAAAAAACTAACATATTATTATTTGAAAGTAAAAATTATTGCATTTAATGAATGTTATATATATGTTGACTTTTGTTAGTTATTAAAGCGAATTCACTAAAAGTAATTTTTCCTATTTCACGTTTACAAATAAGTGATATTTAAGTCTATTCAATAATTACAATAGTTATATTGTCTTTAAAAAATTATTATGCCTTCACATATGTACTCAACAAATTTTAGAATATACAAAACTTGAATATTTATATTTTAAAATAAAGATTTATATAAACTATCAATATTTAACTTAACTTAAACAATTTAATTTTCTCACTCAATGTTAAATTAGAAAATTCATTATTCTAAATCAAATTGAGTATCCGAAGAGCGTAGATGTAAAACTAAATTTATAACGCCTTATCCATCCATAAACCACTTTCGAATAATGTGGATTAGCAATGACTAGAATTTCAAGATTATAAGAGGCTTAATAGTAGTGTAAGATTTCAATAGAGTTTATATGTATCTATGTATGTGTGTATGTATTTGTGTATGTGTGTATACAGGAACACACACAAAGATACACACACCTACATATATACACATACAAAAATACATAAGCCCGCTTCCCCTCTAATCACCCTCATATTAACCATTTTTGGTCAATCATCGAGAGGGTTACTAAAAAAATTTCAGTCGCTCGGTTTTAGGAATTTCAAGGGTTTGCACTCAGCATATCAACAACTTAAAGTGTTGTCCTAGGATGCAATGCCCAACATATGTAGCCTCTCCAAGGGTGTGATCTTCAACAAAACAATGCAGCAGCCTGAAAGACCGCCACAAAGCTTTGGTGAAGACTGGAGAGATGGCGATGTTGAGACTCGCATTCGGAATAATAATTTCGATGTTGTTTTGCAAAACGGAGGGTTTTTCTATTTACGTTTTCAGTTGCTCATCTTCTTGAATATAAAAATAACTACAAGTGCATTTTATCTAATAATTTCTTTATGCTTAAATGAGATTACATTATGTGTTGAGTTTTAAGGTTCATTCCACATTTACAAGTTACAGAATGAAATGCAAAAGGAAATAAACAAATCAATTACATAAATAATTCCATTTATTCATGAAGAAATAATGTGATCCTACACTAGCCGTGATAACAAACTTATAGGTACATACAAAGTAAATGAATGTACATAAATTTTTAATTAAATAACAAGATATGAAATCCATAATTTCTGAATGAAGTTTATTTCCCATTAACACCTCACTTACGGTTGATTCATTCTCGCTCCCCTCTTCTAGAATTGTAACACATGTGACTAAAAAGTAATCATTTGTTATATCTCTAGGTTTCTCGCTACTTATGTACTTATAGGTTCAGGCATATGGATTTCTTTCATAAATACATATAAGAATGCATGAGAAGGAAGTAGAAATAGAGTAGAAGATAGCACATTATCACCATTCCGAGGTAGATCATCAAAACAAAACGAATGAATAATAAAAATAAAAGAGATGATTAAAACCTCCATTATTTTTCTAACTGTTTCTGAATGTGTAGGTACGAGAAGATAAAATCATACTCTAAATGACACAAAAAGAAGTACAATCAAAACAACATGTCATTAAGAAGAGAGGATAAAAAAATGCAAAGTACAATACAGATCTAGGTATTCATGACCAACCCAAATAAAGAACTATAGGTTGAATAAACACTTCAAGAGTTACATGTCAGAGACTGAAAGTAAGCAGAGCATAGATTTCAATGAATTCAACCTTCTAAAACTAATCTTGAAAAATCATTCCATATTTTACCATCTATGGAGAAAGCGCTTATAAATCATGACATATACAAAAGAACTGTATATTTCATATCAAATATCAAAGGCATCATTTATCAATATGCAACATTCATCAAATCAAGATCATCTTCCAAGTTTAATAAGCATTTTCAAGCACATGTAAAATTCTTTAGGAAAGGAATGAAACTTTTCTAGATCAATTTGAAGAAGAATGGGCTTCAAGACCACATTTCGAAGACACTTATACATCAATCCAGGATCTTGCAACTTAAAATGTAGAATTTCATAAAAGAAAATAATATAAGAAATTTTTTCCCTACCTTCAATTATAGTTTGTAAACATTCTAAATACATGTAAAAATGCAATGCTTAGTTTTCAAGAAGTAAATGATCTTCATGAAGTAGAAGGCCAATTTTAAAATTCATGGAGTAAATTACTTCAGAGAGAAACATAAAATTAAATTTCTTGGATTATAGATTTCATCAAAATCATGGTAAAATTAAGGCAGAGAATGCTATAATATGCATGCCATGTGAATATGAAGTCAAGGCTATAAGATCATTACACATTTAACAATACAAATTGAAATCTTTAAATGCAATGAATATGCACAAATAACTATCCTTTATTTTAAATGCATTTCCATGTGTCTAATAGCTAAAATATAGATAATCAAAGGTTCTAAAGTGTCAAGTTGCCTGAATAATGTGGCATGTTGCCATAGTTTTAGTGGCTTCAAGGGATAAATAAGCTTTGGAACAAGAATTCAATTAACATGTAGCATGAAAGAGGAGCACATATTCAAGTTGGCTCAAACATTAATAATGCTCCAAGTATTCACATTTTCTAAGCACATACAAAAAGACACAACTTACATAAACAAAAACATATGCATGAATGTAGGATTTCTGATAACAATATAATTTTCAACTAGGAAATGATAAACTATATATCCATTCTGAAAAATTTTCAAGTTCCTTAAAAAAATCTAAATGACATATATACAACTCATGTTAAAATATAAAACCGAATATTTACCTTGATAAAGGAGGCTATTATGAAAAATAGTGGAGTGCGGGTTCAATACACTATACATTCCGAACTTGGTTTTTCATTCAGTAACATGTTGGGTTACAATGAACACCCATGTGAAGCTCAAACCCATGTAAAAATCACATTGGCTCCCGTAACCAAACATATGCAAGAAGCAAAAGTACAAAACCCTTTGACAACAAGCTCAATTAATAAGAAGATAATGCAGAGCCCACCATATAAGGGGAAGATTATATGAATAACAATGTCAAAAATATTATCCATCGAAAGTAGTCACAAATGCAAGATAATAAAAATCCTTACCTTGGAAGGATGAATGTCTTGATGAGTTGGAACCCTCGAATCGGTGGTCATAGCACAAGGAAATTTTAGGGAAGAGATCCTGAAATCTGCATACCCAGGATCATGGTGAGAAACAAGAGTACAACTACTAAAATCATGAATATAGTAAAATGTAATGGTCACTTACACACGCACATGAGTGACATGGAAAATTTTGGGGTAATTTTTTTTTACGCTTAAACGACACCACAAGTGATCACAATGGGCCAAACTACTCATGATAGGTTGGGAAAAACATTGACTACCTAGGCACGAGAGAACGTACGACACCATCCACGAACTAGACATAATAGAATGATCCAACCATAAAACATACTTCCTAATATGGGGTATCCCACAAGTGTGAAATATTTAAGGTTCAGAACTAAAACCCCCTTGCACAAGGATTCATGTTTAACAAACTTAAGAGAAGATTAAAAGCACCTTGGCAAAAGTTAGAGGAAGAAGGTCAAATTGAATTCATCTTTAAGATCTCATTAGTTATTAACGAGGATTTTATTGGGGCTTAATAATTTATCTAGAATGGTTAAAATATTCACTTAGGCTTCACTTGACGAGTTTGAAAAAAGTATACAAATTACATTTCAAATGGGTGAGAAAGATTGAATGGTTCCTTAATCAATTTCCTCCTACTTATTATAACCTTTTTATCTTCCAAAAATCTAATCATTGATTTCACCTTAAGATCGTTTAAGGACTCACCACAATAAGGATAAGGTTTATTAGTTTAGCTTGGGAAAGAAAGGTGTGTATATATATATTACAAAAGATAGTTTCCTCTTTGATCACTTAAGGACACAAATGTTATCAAGTAGGTCACATCTACATCAATTTACACACACACACACACACACACACACACATACACGGATATATTAAAATTTTATAAGAAATTTTAACCCCTTTTAAATATACCTCTAATTTTATTATTTCCATGACCCATAAGGTTCACCAGGAAAAATTATGTCTCAATAAAATTCTTACCAATGCACCAACTACGAAAAAATGGTTACATGATTTCTATTCGACATGACATACGAACCAAAGAGACAAAAAAATTCTACGGAACTATGACTAGGAAACAAGAATGTAACAACATTGATCAAGCAACACTATACTATTCTTAGAATTAGTATAATACATTAAAAGCACTCATAACAATACGGTGATAAATTTTATATTTTCCATGATAGTAAATACAAGTCAAGGTTTCAGAAGTTATGACAACATTACTCCACAAAACATAATACTAAGGCACTTACCCTCTTCGAAAATTTCCACGGAACCCATTCTAGAGTTTTACAACATAATAAGAATTCATACAAAAGAACTTCATAACCAAGACTGATGCAATTTTCTACAATTCTTTCCCTTATCTACTAAAAAAAGTCATCTACAAAAATTATTAAGTTTGAGTCAGTTCGTGAGAACTAAGAAACATAAGACTACACATAGCAACAATAAGCTATTATCTAACAATATCATGAAAGGAAACATTCTATTTCAAGAAATGGATCAAAGCTCTAAACACTAACAACTCGCTTAAGTTATATTAAAATTTCCACCCCCCCAATCTAAGAAGGAAGTCTTATACTTCAGTTATGAATATTTTCTCAAGACCAACAAAATTTAAACAATTGTTTGAGAAGAAATCATTTGCCATATAAGTTAAAAACAAATAGTTTAGTGAAATGAGGGGAGTGGTTTCCATCAAATAATCATATCGGTTATAAAGGTTGAAAATGATATTCAAACCAACGATCTATAGTTTCTTAACCGATAAGTGATTCTACAAAATAAATAATGATAAGATAAAGGATGACTATCAAATGTTCGAAAATAGATATTTCCTAAGTAGCCTACCAACTTGATTTATCCAAGTACGAACAATGATGAATCTCATAACTACCAAATAATTCATGTAAGTTAGCATTCTAAACATCAATCAAAGTTTCATATCACTTTCGATTCGTAATCCTTCGTAATAAATCTATAGTTTTGGTTTAAAATAAAATGGATCACCACTTTTCATCACATGTTTTTTTAGTTACCCTCGTACCCATAATCAAACCACTCTTTTAAAAATATTGAATTTACATGTATCACCAAAATCCATTATCTTAACAACAACTTCAATCATAAATAAACAAGGAGACAATAAATATAAATACCCCCAAATGTCCCTAATAATCTTAACAGTTTCTATCATAAGTCAACAAGATATATATATATATATGTATGTGTGTGTGTGTGTCTATATATATATATATATATATATATGTATGTATGTATGTATGTATGTATATATATATATATAATATGTATGTGATATATACATACGTATATATATATATATATATATATATATATATATGTATGTATATATATATATACACACACATACATATGTATATATATGTGTGTGTGTGTGTGTGTGTGTGTGTGTGTGTGTGTGTGTGTGTGTGTGTGTGTGTGTGTGTGTGTACACACACACACACATACATATATATACATACATACATACATACATATATATATATATATATATATAACACACACACACACACACACACACACACACACACACACACACACACACACACACACACACACACACACACACACACACACACACACACATATCATCCAATTGTCAATAACAACATTAACAATTTCCAACAAAATCAGCAAGATTCACAAATATATATACCACCAAAAGTCATCACGTATTAGAATTAAGCCAAGGTAGTTCTAATAATAAAAGAGTACTATCCATAAATGCACATATTTAACTTCAAAAATCACATACTAAAATTTTAGTTGCGGCTCAATCGTCATAAGGAATGGTCAAAATACCCCTTAAGGACAACCTTAAATGTCTTGGACCTATACGAATAATCATTAGGAAATTGGTATACATCTAGCATCATAATTAATTCTATATGAATATACGAGGTACAAAGTAACTAAGTAATTGGGTACCATCGTCCCAATATTCCCTTCATACTTAAATCTAACCACTATAGTCAACCACACATATAGTTTAGTAAACCTACGGGATAGATTGAATATTGAAGATACAAATTACTTAGTCCAAAAAAGAGAAGATGGAGGTCTAATAGACTTTGAAAACCTCACCACTCAGGGTTGGGCACACCAAATAAACAACTAACATTATGAAATTTGTTTCCATAACCCAAAAGGGTGATTAAGTTCCCGATAAAACAATAGTCTCTACCAACCCAGATCATATTCAATCTAGTGGTTGTTCATTACAACAAGGTCATCATAAACCCAAACGAACTGTGCTCAACATACCCGTAAACAACAAGTAAAACCACATTGGCCTTGATTCGAACTAAACTAGAGTATTAAGGAATAACTTAGAGGGGGTGGTTTACAAACCTTTGATGACTAAAAACTCACATACCCAAAAGAGGCATTCTTTGATAAGGTAACTACTTTAGTAACCAGATCTGGATGTCACTTAAAAAGGAACAACTTGATTAGCCAAGAAGAAAATCAAATCTATATATAATAAACTCATATGAAAAGCAAGAGGTTTATAGCTACAGTAGGATGGCTTTCACAACAGAAACTACTAGCTATAAACAACTTGAAAACCTTGTTACTTAAACAAATAAATGTAGATAATAATGGTATAAGGTCATTCACTCAAGCATGAAAACGCAACAGCCAAAGTAAGAGGGATAAATCTATGTTGTCCACTTTTAACACTGACAACTATTATTGCTATAACCAAAAGGTTTCAAGGGAAAGAGGATAGATTCCCAACAAGGCATCCAAACCCACAAAAAATGACAAACGTAAACCAATTTCAGGAAAGAGAAGGTTCTATTTCATAATATTATTAAATCTTAGTAATTATAGCAATGGGTAGGTTTATCTTGCCTAGTTTCCATCTTCAACAAGCCACATAGACACCTCACGAGTCTACAAAGCGGTACTTCTTCGGTCAAATTTTTCTATCCAAATACATGTGGTGCACGAAAAATAATTTTCCATCCACATTTGGCATAGGCAAGGAGCTCCATTTCACTAGTGGCATACATTTGAAAGAACTATGGTCTCAAGGACTACCATCACCGTAGTATATACACCAAATGGGTTTGATGAAAAATCCCAGGAAACTTCAACATACATGAAGACATGAGGAAATCGATACTCCACAAACTTGTAAACATCCTCCCATCTTGCATCAAAATCGACGCTAGAACAAGATAGAGGCTTCCATCGAAGGAAAAATTAAATCGAGCTTTTTTTAGGTTTCGATGGAGGTGCGTTAGGGTCAAGTATGCAAAACATAGAGGATACATGAGGCATGAAAACTATTGACAAAATTCCTCAAAGAGATGTGGTCTTATGGGATTTCCATGATTGCAGGATATGCACAAAAGGAATCTTAAAAATCCACCATGTTTCAACCTAAGTAGCCAACAGTGTCCAATCTAATCAAGTCATCTTTTCCAAAGCATGTACGCAACCAAAGTGTCAAATGGAATTGCAATGGCCTTAACCTATTGCTTGTATTAGGATATGAGTAGCCGAATTGTGGCTTACCATATCATTTTATTATATCATTTATACTTTCTCATGCTTAGTAGGTCGGCCTTGGTGATGGCCATAAGATATGAATATTATATATAGGGGATTGTAGGTAGTATTTCATTATGATAGGAGTATTTGAGTATTATTGTATGGTTTGGAGGTTTCCCCCTCGAAGTGGCGAAGCTATTATAATTGCATATTGAGATCATTATTATAGAATATTGTGTTATTGGGTGTTATATTTTTGTTCATGATCTGAATTATATAGGTAATTTCATTACAAGTGGTATTAGAGTGTGATCTGGGGACAAAATTAGGGCAAAACCCTAATTTTTGTTTCCGCCATATATTGCGAAAAAAGTGAATTGGTTGGAGATATTTTTATCAAAGTTTTGAAACATTTCAAGGATCCCTAAAAATTTGATACTTTTTTATTTATTTTGCAAAATTTATTAATAATTTAGTGTTTTTCATAAAATTCCTCCCTAGGGTGCAAATTGTGATTTTTTTCCAAATTTGTTACATTTTCGAAAAGTGAAACAAAATTTATTTTGGGTTTTTTCTTCAAGTATTTTTATGTTTGGCTGAATTCTTATCAAAATCTAAAACCCTAAAATTTGACCGTGATCCCTACATCCTACTATTTTGGGCATCATGGTGAGGCCTTCCAAAAGAGGAAAAAGAATCCCATCACTCCGGTTAAAACAATAGAAAAGGATGAGATAATAGTTGAGGAGTTCGAGATATAAGATATAACTACAAATTTCTCAAGGTTAGGGTTTACTTTGACAGACCATAAAGTACGCCAACTTGAGTTTAACCTGAGAGACCTCGAATCTAGGGTGGCCAACAAAGAAGATGTGGATAGGATTGGAAAAATATTGAAGGATTTCATGCAAAAATTCAGTATGTATATGATGGGTAATCATAATTATGTCAATCAAGGTGGATCCTCAGGTCAACATAATAGACACATGAGCCAGAGTGATTCTTTGAGTGTGCACAATCCAAATACGAGAACTTTGTAGGCCCGTACTATGTTTCCAAAATTGGATATGTGCAAGTTTGATGGAAAGGATCCACTCAATTGGATTAACTAAATGGAGAATTTCTTCGAACTACATCAGATTCCATCAAGATAAAAGGTGACCATGGTAGCTTTGTATCTCGAACCTGACCAATTTATCTTGTATCAATGGTTATGTGCTCAAAGGAAAAATAGTGGTCTCAATGTTACATGGACAGTCTTCACCGAAGAGTTACAATTACACTATAGTTCTAGTGTGTTAGATAATTACTTCACCAATTAGAAAAGTTGAGACGGATAGGATGTGTTAAGGATTACATTCGTCACTTCCAAAACCTTTCTCTGCAGTGGAAAATATTACTTGAATAGAATCTAAATGACCTATTTCCTTGGGTTCTTAACGATCACATTGAGCATGAGGTGCATATGTTTAATCCTCATAAGGTTTTTGATTCAATGATTATGGCAAGAAGGGCAGAGGAGAAAATAGTTTCAAGTAGGAGACAAAATTTCACTTATACCAGATATCGCAACACCTTGGCCCCAACACTCCCTTGGCCAGTTAGATTGACACCTCAAAAAATTGAAGAAAAAAAGAGAAAAAGGGTTATGTTTTAATTGTGACAATAAATTTGGACCCAGACATAAATGTGCTGAAAAGAAGTTGTTCTACATCGATGGGCCTAGTGAAGATGAAGAGAATAATGAAGATGCAGAGTCAGAGGTCTTGGTTGAGCTAGAGGAGGAGTTAGGACATCCTCAACCAACAATCTCACGCCATGTAATTTTAGGTATTAGCACCCCCCAAACCCTAAATGTGGTTGGATTCCTAAAAAAAAATAGGGTCACAGTGTTGATTGATTCAGGAAGTACTCATAAATTTATCAATAATAAGTTAGCAGTGCACTTAAATTGTTTCATTTATCCAGCTCCTGAATGTCAAGTAATGATTGCTGATGGAGGTATTGTTACTTGTTCTAGAAAATGCCATAGCATTAAGCTTTCCATGGGAGATTACATACTAAATAGTCCCATGTATTCCATTTCTATGGGAGGAGTAGACATTGTGTTAGGGGTTCAATGGCTTACCACTTTGGGAACCATTAAGATGAACTTCCAAGACTTGTCCATATGATTTCACTCTGAAGGAAGGAATTTTGAGCTAAAAGGCTTACGAGCAAAGTCTCCACAAATAGTAACTTCTCATCAGATGCACAAAATGCTAAAAAAATGTGCAGAGGGATTTGTGGCACAACTCTTTTCATTGGATGCTCATCATTCTAAGGACATTATACCATCAGATATGCAAGCAGTGTTGGATGCATACTCTGTTGAATTTGAAAATATACCAAAAGGCTTACCTCCAAAGAGAGATCATGATCATGCTATTTAGTTATTACCAGGAAGTCAACCACCTAACATTAGACCTTATAGGTACCCATATGTGCAAAAGAGTGAAATTGAGAAGATTATACAAGAGATGTTAGAAGCAGGAATCATCCGCCATAGTTAGAGTGCTTATTCTTCTCCAGTAGTGATGGTATGGAAGAAATATGACATGTGGCACATGTGTCTTGATTATAGGGAACTTAATAAGTACACAATCAAAGATAAGTTTCCTATTCCTATTATTGATGATTTGCTTGATGAGTTACATGGTGTTGTTTATTTTACAAAGCTTGATCTTTGTTCGGGATACCACCAAATTAGAATCAAGGATGAGGATGTTCATAAAACCTCCTTTTGGACACATGAAGGCCATTATGAATTCTTGGTAATGCCTTTTGGACTCACAAATGCACCTTCTACATTTCAAAGTTTAATGAATTCTATTTTTAAGTCATTCTTGTGGAAGTTTGTCTTAGTTTTTTTGATGATATATTAATTTATAGAAAAACATGGGAGGAACATTTGCATCATGTAAATAAGGTTTTGGAAACCCTTGAGCAACATCAACTTTATGCAAAGCCCTCTAAGTCTTCTTTTGGACTCAAGGACGTTGAATATTTGGGTCACATTGTCTCTCATGAAGGAGTTAAAGTGGATCCTAATAAGATAAAAGCCATCATGGAGTATAAGGTTCCAAAAACACTAAAGAATCTACGAGTATTTTTGGGGCTTACAGGTTATTACCAAAGATTCGTAAGGCATTATGGAAGCATAGCTGCACCTCTCAAAAATTACTAAATGACTCCTTCCATTGGAAAGAGAATGCAACCAAAGAATTTGAGCAACTAAAGGAGGCCATGTGTACCACTCAAGTCCTGGCTACTCCAAAATTTTCCAAAACATTCATTGTGGAATGTGATGCATCAGGGTTGCATATGGGGGTAGTTCTCATGCAAGAAGGCCATCCTATTACCTTTTTGAGCCATCAATTCAAAGGTAAGAATCTTTCCAAGCCAACTTATGAGAAGGAAATGCTAGCCATACTTCATGTAGTAAAGCAATAGAGACCATATCTCATAGGAAGACACTTTAAAGTGAAGACAAGATCATGATAGTCTGAAATACTTCTTGGAGCAGCATTTATCATTTGAAGAAAAACAAAAATGGGTCTCCAAGATGTTGGGATATGATTTTGAGATTATCTATAAGAAAGGGAAGGAGAATGTAGTTGTGGATGCATTGTCGTGAAAGGATGACTCAACTATAGCCTTGTTATGTGCCATATCCATCAGTATTACAATAAGATTAGATAGATGAGTCAAGGTCCAAAAGGAGAAATGACCCAACTGCAAAAAAACCTCATTCATCATCTCCGAATGATCCAAACATGTCCGAAAAATCAGTATTGAAAGGGGATGCTTTATGATATAAAGATAGATTATACCTATGTAAGAACTTCAATCTTAAAAATAGGATTCTATCTGAGCTTCACTCTTCTCCAGAGGGGGAACTCTAGATTCTTGAAGACTTATCATCAAGTCAAAAAGATTTCTTCTAGGAAGGGCTCAAAGGGGATGTCCAAAAATTGTGGCGGAATGCATGGTTTGTCAAAGAAAATAAGGGTGAAACGTTCGATCCCGGGTCTTCTACAACCTCTATCTATTCCTAGCAAGTGGTGGGAAGAGGTTTCCATGGACTTTATAACAGATTTACTAAATCTGATGGAAGAAATGTCATCATGATTGTGGTGGATAGACTCACCAAATATGCTCATTTTTGTGTCTTGCACACCCATTTTCTGCAAACTGACCACGGTAACAAATGACCTTCATCGACACATTTTTTAAGCTTCATGGAAACCAAAGATTATAGTAATTGATCGAGACCCTCTATTTACTAGTAATTTTGGACTAATTTATTCTCATGTTTGGGTACTCGGTTATCTCGTAGCTCTTCTTATCATCCCTAGTCGATGGGCAAACAAAAGTTGTAAATATGTGTTTGGAGGATATTTCTATTGCTTTACGTCGATAAACAAGAAAGATGGGTCCAATGGTTACCACTTGCGGAATGATGGTATAACACTTCCTTCCATACTTCATCTAAAATGTCTCCTTTTTGGCACTCTGTGGGTACCATCCACAATCCATCACATCATCATTGAGAGGACAAATGTGGGTTAGAGTAGTAGAAGAAAACATTCGGTATCAACAAGAGGCCCTCTCTAGTCTCAAAGAGAACTTTGTCATGGCACAAAACTACATGAAACAATACACCGATCAACATCACACGGAAAGGAATTTTGGAGTCAGTGATTGGGTTTTGTGTGGTTACAACCATATAAGCAAATGTCTATGAAAAAACAACAAAATAATAACAAACTTTCACCGAAGTATTATAGCCCCTATCAAGTATTGCATAAATATTGGTCTTTAGCATACAAATTATAACTTCCACAATCAAGCGAGAATACATCTAGTAATTCATGTTTCTTACCCGAGGAAATTAATTAGACAGAGAGTATCAGCCCAAACAGTGTTACCTACACTTGATGAGGAGGGAGGGTCATCTTAGAACCTGAATGTATCCTTCAAACATGCATTAAAATATTGATGACAGTGTTATTACCGAGTACTGATAAAGTGGAAGAATATGGACTATGAAGATGCAACATGGGAAGATATGACATTCATGCATCAACACCAAGAGCTTCTCAACATTAGGGACAATGTTGTTTTGAAGGGGAAGGGCATGCTACGCCCTTAACATATTGCTTGTATTAGGATATGAGTAGCCGACTTGTGGCTTACCATATCATTTTATTATATCATTTATACTTTCTCATCCTTAGTAGGCCGACCTTGGTGATGGACATAACATATGAATAGTATATATAGGGGATTTTAGGTAGTATTTCATCATGATTGGAGTATTTGAGTATTATTATATGGTTTGGAGGTTTCCCCCTTGAGGTGGCGAAGCTATTATAATTTGATTGAGATCATTATTCTAGAATATTGTGTTATTTGGTGTTATATTTTTCACATGACCTTAATTATACAAGTAATTTCATTATAGGAATCTTTGAAATAGGAATAAACATCCAATCGAGCATTGGAGGAGATATTCCAATGTTTAGTTACAAGCACCACAGGAGGAATGTGAGCAATGAAGAGAAGCTATGATCAATATGGAGAAGAGTCTACAATGAAAAACTAAAATATTCCAATCCTTTACATGCAGACCCAAAAAATCCACGTGGCTAGCAACATTGGCAAGAGAAAGATAACAAGAGAATAGGGCAGATAAAATGAACCAGCTAAACAAAACCAAAGACCAATAAAGGAATGTATACCAGGAAGAGTCACCAAGAAATGCATTAAAAAAAACTGGCGGAGCTCAACCACTCCCATCAGCCAAAAGGATAAGCTTATGCCCCACGCCAAACAAAAGGAATGGAATATTTGTGGGTGGATATCTCCACTAAATTTACCAATAAATTTCCATTAAATTCAAAGTATGCATGGTTCCAAGGTGGGGAGGCCGGTGGTCAAAGTTTCGAATGCAAACACAGGACTACAACCAACCCCATAGACCATGGCACCACTAACATGGTATCCCCTTCTTTTGCGTGACTTGAGGCTTAGTCTACGGGAACGATCAATAATACAATAAAATAGCTTAAAGATAATTAATAATAATATTGATAACAATCGACAATAAAATAATAATAAAAATAATCACTAATCGATAATTAAAAATATTATTATTATTAATATTATTATTATTATTTTTACAACTTAAAATAATTATTAACCATATTAATAATGATTGACAGTCAAGCTCAACAAATAATAATAATAATCAATGATCAACAATTCATAATAATTATTATTATATAGATATTTCTTTTAAAAGGACACACCCTAACATCCTAACAAAAATGGATATTCTATAAGAGCTACAACACCAAATCGTCATTCAAGCCACCTCTTTGAATTTGAGAACATGATTTTCCTTTAATAAGATAATCGTAAAGGACGTTACGGAGGCCCACAACTAGAAGCATCAACCATAACACAACAAGGCAACACAGAGAGGAAGCATGCTAATTTTTTTCTCTGCAACAATGTCAAAGTCAACTAATGATCAATGAGAGCACACATAAATGTTCAATGCTTAGCAACAAGGTCAACGAAGCACGAACTAGAGTAAATGTTGAGCGGGAATTATATTCTCCTCCCCTTAATAATAATAATCAATGATCAACAATTCATAATAATTATTTTTATATAGATATTTCTTTTAAAAGGAAACACCATAACATCCTAACAAAAATGGATATTCTATAAGAGCTACAACACCAAATCATCATTCAAGCCACCTCTTTAAATTCGAGAACATGATTTTCCTTTAATAGGATAATCATAAAGGACGTTGCGGAGGCCCACAACTATAAGCATAAACCATAACACGACAAGGAAAGACAGAGAGGAAGGATGCTAATTTTTTTCTCTGCAACAATTTCGAAGTCAACTAATGATCAACGAGAGCACACGTAAATGTTCAATTCTTAGCAACAAGGTCAACGAAGCAAGAAGCTGAGTAAATGTTGAACGGGAATTATATTCTCCTCCCTTAATAAAGCATTGTCCTCGATGCGGCATAACACTTTCAAAGAAGGAAGGGTAGTAAGAAAAAAATAATAATTAAATATGAAAGCATACCCTATGGTAAAAATTTATGTCATTAAAGCATGACCATGAGGTAGCCTTAGAAACATTTTGGCAGAATGTTTAACTTTAAAAGTTCTATGAAGATTGGAAGATCCCTCTTATTCATTATTTAATTAGTCTCTTTTTGTTTACATTATTCCTAATTAAATTTATTTAAAATTTCATTGTTGTAGTGTTTTAGTTTATTCATTCTTGTGGGTACCCAACTTGAATTACGATCACAACACCCTACCAGGGGTCATACACAACACTAATGATTCACAAGCATAATTTTACATACTTTCATGAAAGTACCACACCACAAGATCTTAACCAAATTATGGAAGAGAAAAGGCACGGTCCACATAACATAGTACTTTTCACACATCTATGACCGACATATAATACTCAAACAAAAGTGTACTACAACAACCAAAAATTCCCACAATTTCACAGGATGAAGATTTGACATAACTAAGAACAATAGATGCAGCTACATAGTGTCAACAAGGGCATCAAATCCATATCAAAACATCACAAAACATATCCAACTAACATAAGTAACACATACAACATAACACGACAACGAAAACATCATAACAACTCTACATACCTCCCAAAGCACCAATCACACACACACACACACACAAATTTCCTATGCTTCCCTCAAGTCTCTTATGCTTCACTAAAGTATATTATTCCTCCCTCAAATATCTTATGCCTCCCTCAATAACTAATAAATAAATAAATTTTCCTTTTCGCTCCCCAAAGAGGCCGGTTTCCCTATCACCCTAGGAAGATACGGTCGAGACACCCCTAACCCAAGTTACATAATAACTCATGGTTCAGTAACCTGCTAGTTATCTATAACTCCCTTAGGCTTACCTACATAAAATGAACTATGTCCATAGGTCCAACCATTCCATGGTGCATCCCATGACCCTATTCCACACATCACGATAATAGAACCAACATAGAAATCCGATTCAAATGCCAAGTGGAAAAGTACAAGCCTTGGTCTAGGCTGTAAAAAATTTAAAATTTAAAGAAGATCCAAATCCAAGAAAAAAATGGCCAATAGCCATAGTTAGAGAGAAAATCCACATGTTAGTACCACAAACAATGGAAATGACCAAAATATAAAACATACCACAAAAAAACTACTGGTCCTAGAAAATAAGAATAAATAAAAAATTCAATTTACAAATAAAATACATATATAGGAATAGCACATTACAATGACTATGTGGCCTTATCTAGCCACCAAGGAGGTACTCAACGAATTGTTGGCATTCGGAAAATCGAGCCTCGTCTTGTGAAATAACATATCAATAATACAATTGTCATCATCTCTATCTTAATCATCCCACCACCACTTCGACAAGGCTAAACATAGTCATAGCTTCACTTAGGTTGAATCCATACAACAACCACAAGGAGAGAGAGAAGGAGGAACACATGTCATTATCTAGTGAGCCTAATGTCAGCTCAAATTACTAGCTCATGGTACACATTCCCTGACTCCAAACATACAATTTTACTCATTTCCTTTATGATCAATTAGTGTAAGGTTCATGAAATAACACATATTCACATTACTAACACAATGATGGTTTGAAAACATTAACCATAGCACTTTCACATGGTACATAAACAAGGTAAATCACATACATTACATTCATGGTTTACAAACATACCAAATTACCACATGCTGTACCCAAAGTGTAATCACTATATGATAGGGATCATATACTCACCATATATCCCTAAATCACGACATGAACCATTAAATATTACATGAATTAAAATTATGATGATCACAATTACAACATATAGTCAACTACCATATAACATGGGGATAGACACATTCTTTATACAAATGCTAATGACATCATTATGAAATCTAGTTCACTACAAACCATCCTTATCGTGAAACATATCAACACAATCACACATAACAAGATGGTACATCATACTCAAATTATCATTGAACTCCTGAAAAGGAGTGAGAATACTCTCATCTCCAACAAATCAACATGTCAACGATCATGCACTAAGTGACATACACAACATGTGGATTCACAACATCACAGCTTATGACATGGTTCACATCATGCTGATATCACATTACTCATCCAATATCACATACAATCACTAAACACCATCACAACTCCAATATGTCCTAGAGGTTCGAGATCATGAACCTCACTCGATACCAAGTGTAACGCCCACTTATACACACACATGAGTGACATGGAAAATGTTGCGGTATTTTTTTGAAGCTTAAAGAATGCCACAAGTGATCACAATGGGCTCTTGATCGAAAATGTGTGTTGTATTTTTTCACTTTTAAAAGTTTTCAAAGATCGTGATTTCCTTAACCAATTTTTAAGTATTATAAACTCCAAAAATTGTTTAAATTTTGACTATTATGCATCCATAGAAGTGCAAAAATCTTGTGTAGCAAATAAATAATCAGAAAACTGAAAAAACTTAGATAACAAATGAGATTGTTTATGGGGTTTGGAAATTCCTACGTCCCCGGGTTCGATTGAATCGATCCATTAGTAATATTGAAATGTAAGTACAATAAATCTTACAAAAAAACCAATAATGAATCAAAATCTGCAAATGAGCTGATCAATGTACCAAAAACTCTGAAAAATAGCAGAAATTGTCCCAAGAACGATCTGTGGCTCCTACAGTGTTTTCACAATGTGATCTCCCTGCAACTGTGTTAGAAAAACACCTAAAAATGGAGATTTAAAAACATTCTATGAAAAAAATCATATATCTAAGATCATTTCTAAATTCTGAACACTTTTCATGTTTACACCAAGTCACAATTCGGACCAGAAGTGCATTGAAATTCGTGTTTCCCAACTAGCTGTCTTGTAGATCCCTGTTAAAATATGCATTCAAAGCTTCCAAAAACAAGTTAAAACTCAACAAAAAATATCAAATATTACATCATTGGAATCATCTCATAATTTCCTTCGTTTCATTTTTTTACTCCGAGTTCTCGATATGAGTGAAGGGCCTTCAAAAATGGCGTTTTCTAGAAACTACCTCTTTCTCTCCCCTCACACACAGTACGAGCTCTATTTATATAGACGAGCTCATTTCTATCCCATTCGAGATAGGTGTTGTGTTGGTTGGCGTGATGTGTTTAGGAGCTGAGAGGTCGGTGTTCAAATCCTTACTCCTACCATTTTGCATGGGATTTGTTAGGAATTATTATTAGTGCTCACATTATTATAAAAGTTAGATTATAATTATGTTGAGTTGATATTACAATTGTTATAATATATTATTTTAATAATATATTATTCATAGAGTTTTTGTTGTACCCGTAAAGTTATAAACGGGTAAGTGGTTTGTTGACTTTCCTATTTTATAGGAAGTTAGTTTTCCTATGTATATGGCTATTTAATAGCCTGTGTATGTAATTCAAATAAGCTGAATACAATATCAATTTATATTTCCTTTGTTAATCTGTTGCTGCTCTTAGATTTGGTATCAGAGCGTTGCATTCCTTCAATGGAGAAATAATTGTCTACAGGGGCGGCTTTTCGTGTTGTCCCAAATTATGTGAAGATCTGAATAGAGTCGATTACATTTTGCATTTCAATTGCTAACACGATTGGCGTATAGGAGAGGCACGATTTCTGCAGGCATCTTACATTTCATTGAGGACTGCCAGTTCTGAGTTTTTATTGCTTGGGGATTAGAATGTGCTTATTCAACGCATGCATGATGGATCGGTATTTGATTGCATAGCTTGGATTATCCGTGAAGTTTACAAAATCACCTCAAAAGCATTTGTTTTGAGTTCTGAACATTTGATTTAGCTCTCATAGCTATCCACTACAGGCCCGAGCTCATGTCGATTGCACAAAGTCCAACACGTGGCAGCTGTGTCTACATGCAAGTAAAAAGGCGTGACAATCTGACCAAGGCATATCCAGATCGCATACATCCAGTCGCATACATCCGACCAAGGCTGATCCATACAAAGCGGATCTCACAATCTGACTCGAGTTCGATTCCTGTGTAAAGAAAAAACGTGGACTCCATCAGTTTCGTTCCCGTATTACATTCACACTTCCACGTATGGCTGGCATGGCTCATAGGCACTCATAATAATACAAAAGAGGTCGGTCTACAAATGTTTAAAGAGTCTTTAATACCAACGAAACCACCAAGTCGTGTAAGTCTGTTCAGTGGTGTTTTAAGTTCGGTTGTAAAGTAAATGTTGGTCAGTTATTTTTAAATTTTATTTTATAGGTCTTTTATTTAATTGTCACTCTATGTTTGTAAAGTGTCTTATATAGCACCATTAGTGTGTTTGTCATGATATGTATATATGATAAAATAGTCATTTTTGTGTCTATTTTCAAAAAATCAAGAGTCGATTTTTGGTCTAGTCAAGTCAAAAGAATATTGTAAAAGCTTTGTTATTGTCAAGTTTTGAGTCGTATAGGTGATTTTAGGTTTTATTTTTAATGGTAATTTTGTAATGGTCATACGGTCAATGTCACTGTAAAAATAGTACTTGTCAAAAGTCAAAAAATAAAAATAAAAATTTTGCCTTACGGATGCACTATCGGTGGAATCCGACGTCCTTTAATATGCATTTGAGCTTCATGATCACATCGGATGAGTTAAGCACCCATATAATGGATGAAGGAGGTCGAACAACGACCTCTCGTCATCTGTGACGGGGCCACACAGAATGATTTGGTGGCACAGGTGTGCAGTGTGAGTATATGATTTTCAGTGTGGTTTCCATTTTCTCAGAGTGCTTCTATTTGCAGTGTTCCTGTTTTGTGTGGTATTTGATGGATGTTGGAAAGAGAGTTGTGTTGGAGCACAGATGACTGTCAGTGATCCTCTGACTGACTTGGTCCTCTGACTGCCGTACTTCGTTGGAAGATGGTCAGCTAGAAGAATACGTTCACTAGCATTAGTGACCATGTGCAGCAAGACCTAACTAGCAAGATCCATTCAGGAGTATGTTCTTCGATGCAGTTTGCTTCTCAGTATCTATATGAGTGGAATTTCACATTATTGGGGGAATACATACCAATGTTCCATTCCCATTTTGCACCCAAAATGGCTTAGTCAAGGAAGCTTCCAATGGTAGTGGCGGTTTTCTATCTTTGTTCGAGATCGAGTGGCGGTGATCAAAGACAAAGACTACAATTAAGAACATTAAGATTCTTATAGGAAGTAATGTGAAATTTTTTCAAGTATTTCTTCTATTTTGCAGTTTTGTCATATGCAAGTTGTGTTTCCTACATAATTCCCGATGTATAAGCATAGTGGTGAACAGAGTACACGAGTAAGTCGATTCATGGATCTTGAAAGGGTTTGTGAGAGGATCCGAAAAAACCACACGAGGTCGACAGATTGATGAGGTTCCCATGTCGCATCAAGGTTTGTGGTAAGCCTGTTTAAAACCATGGAAGGAGCGAGCCTTTCTTTTGGATCAAGGTCATGAGTCACAGAGTTGGACATGCCATAGGGGTGAGCATACTGCAGAGGAGTGTGTGGATGTTTTTCTACCATGTTCGCACTAAGGGGGGGAATGTTAGGAATTATTATTAGTGCTCACATTATTATAAAATTTAGATTATAATTATGTTGAGTTGATATTACAATTGTTATAATATATTGTTTTAACAATATATTATTCATAGAGTTTTGTTGTACCCATAAAGTTATAAACGGGTAAGTGGTTTGTTGACTTTCCTATTTTATAGGAAGTCAGTTTTCCTATGTATATGGCTATTTAATAGCCTGTGTATGTAATTCAAAAAGGCTGAATACAATATCAATTTATATTTCATTTGTTAATCATTCTTTGCTCTTAGAGGATTTACATATTTTAATGGGATAAAATCCCAATTCATCGGCTAAGCATTTGATAAGGGATTAAATGCCATAGTGGCGGATGCATTTTTAGTGGGATTAAAACCCAAATTTTTGGTGCGGAATTTTTAATGGGATAAAGTCCCATATTTGGTGGGTTTGATAAAATCTTAGGCTTTAAATAGCCTTTCCACGCATTGTGTGAAGTGGTCATGGGACCACATGGGCTTAACTACCCCCACCTCTTTCTCCTCACGTGGAAACTTCCACTACAACCACTTCACTCCTCCTTCCACATGGAACATCCATGCATGGCTTCTTGTTGGCGGTTTAGTAGGTAAGTGGAGGATTATGTGGATATACTAATGTATAAACATTAATATATATAGCGGTTTGGCATATATGTGTGGCATTTGCAAAGTGGATTTACCAAGATAATATAATTTCAACCCATACAATGTGTGTAGAAATAATTAACTCGGTCCTTGCATGACTCATCTAAATAGCTCAATGTTGTCCCTTGATAGGAAAATTGAGCGAATTCAACGAGTGGTGGCAAGCCACATGGTGGCTTGTGGACCCACCACGTTGGCGATAATACCATAGTCCACACGGCAGTCGGGCTCCCCTCCGTGATAAAAGTTGAGCCTCTTGTTCCTGTGCACCATTTTTATGCTTGTCGAAGACCAGTGATTGAAAACCATCAAACAACTCCCTTTTTCCTTTTCACCACGTGTCACAGTGCCATTGGTCCAATATTGACCAGTTGACTAGAGTTGACTTTCTCGTTGTCGAACTTTGACCGGACATAACTAGAGCTCCCGATGTCCGTTTTTCATGTTCTCACAGTCGTTGGAAATCTCTCAAGATGATATTCTTCACAGGCAATGGTTTAGGGAAGTTTAGGGAACATTTGAAACTAAAATTGATCTCCTGATCTCTCCCTACTAAGAAGGCTTTTTGTCCACAAAAATTTGTGTATCAACCCACAAATAATGCTATCTCTTCCTGCATTGCAAAAACACATACAAGAACCCAAAATAACATTATAGGTTAAATAAATGCAAATAGTTGATTAGCTAGTCACATAACCGATCAGATAATAACACCCAATTAAGCTAGTGTTCAATCAAACGCTACACCCTATCAACTCTATGCACTGTGATGTGAACCTGTCATACCCCACTGTAATTCCATCACAAATAACTGACCAAATAATAACACCCATTATATTACATAAAGCTAGTGTTCAACTATCACTTTGTGATATGGCTGATTACCAAAAATTACAATTCCATAACACAGATCAATATACAAGACATCTAAACTGCCCACAATTAGGCTAGTGCCCACTGCCCATCTGAAATCATGAATAACTACAAGTATTCACTATCATAATATAATATACTATCAATGCCCAAAATAGCTATAGTCAAAAACTCAACCCACATGAATATGCCAAAACATCATATAGCCATCACAAATAATAAGTTAGATAATAACACCCATCTATAACGAATCTAGTGTTCAAATAACACTTTTTGATTATGTTGATTACAACTACAAGTTTCAAATTTAGACATGCTACGATGCCTATCCTGCATAGTGTTTTCATCAATGGAACTACCAACCAATATGAGAAAACAAAACATGAGTATGATGAACCTATTAATAAAATCTTCTCTTCAGTTGTTTCCATTCATTTTCAAATCTTAAATATCAACTTAGGAACAAATCCTTATCAATCAACAGGAATCCCTAAAATATAGCTCTGAAAAACATTTTGCTTGCCTACTATCAACAATTTACTGTAGTGCAAATATAAAGTTGAGGAGTGTTTTTCCCAACCAATCACTTGGGTTTTTCCATTTTGGTTGTTTTACCTTCTCCGTACCAAAATGAGTTTTAGTTAGGTTTAGCACTGTTGGTTTTACAATATTGTTCTTTTTAACAACTTTCCAATTTTGTTGTTTAGAAACAAACCAACAAACCTTAACATCATGACCATTCCTATTACAATGGGAACAAAATTTAACTTCCCTATTTTTAGGAGTCTTACCCATTTTACCATTCTCAAAACTCTATCTACAAGAATGATTCCCCTATTTAGGAGAGGTAACATTCTTTCCATTTCTCACCTTTCCTTGGTGAGATTGGTCTTTAGCACCTGCCTTATCATTCACAAAAGGCATTAACTTCTTAATCAAATTTTCCTCTTCCAACAATATGCAATAGAATGATTAGTACCTTCACAAAATGTGCAAGGGAAAGCATATTTCTGCCTACCAAAGCTATATTGTTCCAACTGAAAGAGTGTATTATAAGTTTTAGGATTTGATTTTCCCTTAGTGCTATTTTTAGTGTAAGTGGAAGGAGGTGGAATCTATTACCTCATTTACCTATTTTCTTACACATTTCATTGTTCCTCCTGATGGCGAAATCTGTAATTCTAGTGGCATAGATCCTTGGCTGTTGGAAGCTTGTCTTCCTTCAACTGCTTTGCAACTTTCTCCAATTTCCATTTTCCCAATAGTATAACCCAAACCTACAAATCGAGGCTGATCCTCTACCTGTATTGGGTTAGAATTTCCTTGTCCATTTTTACTAAGGCCCTTTCCATTAAATCCCATCTTAACCATTAGCTTAGACCTAATTCCCTTAGTGTGTTTTTCAAACGACCGAAAGGAATATATGAAAATGAATGAGAGGAAGAATTAAAATGTGAACAACTTACAGTGCATTCTTTCATAGTACCTGCATTTGATTTGGAAGGCATTTCCTTCTTATGTTCACCTTTTTGTATCTTTTCCAAGAGGGCATCCTTGGTCCATATTTCTTCCTGCAACTCTTTAACAAAGCCCATCAACTTCTTGCTCTCTTCAAGCATCTTGTTGACATACTCCTCTTTCTTGGTTATAGAGGATTGTGGCTCAGATTTTAACCGCACTATTTCCTCTTCCAAGGAATAAAAATTATCTCTCAAGAAAGAGTTTTCTTCTTGGAGTTGGCGGTTTATGGCTTCAAGCTCATCTAGTTGCTCTTGTTTGGATGACTTGCCCATGATTCCCGGTTCCTGCAAACACAACCTGTACTTCCAAAACTACACACTGTAAAAGAAGATTAACAAGCCCCAAAATGTCTGCACACTGAAGACTGAAATCAATATTGAAACTAAAGCCAAATTTCTAAACACAATTAGAAGCTAATCCAGCAATCTAACTGCTCTGATACCAAACTTGATCTGAAAACGTGTGTTGTATTTTTTTCACTTTTAAAAGTTTTCAAAGATTGTGATTTTCTTAACCAATTTTAAGTATTATAAACTCCACAAATTGATTAAATTATGATTATTATGCATCCATAGAAGTGCGAGAAAACTTGTGTAGCAAATAAATAATCAGAAAACTGAAAACACTCAGATAACAAACGAGATTGTTTACGGGGTTCGAAATTCCTACGTCCCCGGGTTCGATTGAACCGATCCATTAATAATATTGAAATGTAAGTACAATAACTCTTACAAACAACCAATAATGAATCACAACCTACAAATGAGCTGATCAATGTCCCAAGAACTCTGAAAAATAGCAGAAACTGTCCCAAGAACGATCCGTGGCTCCTATAGTGTTTTCACAATGTGATCTCCCTGCAACTGTGTTATAAAAACACCTACAAATGGAGATTTAAAAATATTCTATGAAAAAAATCATATATCTGAGATCATCTCTGAATTATGAACACTTTTCATGTTTACACCAAGTCACAATTCGGACCAGAAGTGCATTGAAATTCGTGTTTTCCAACTAGCTATCTTGTAGATCCCTGTTAAAATCTGCATTCAAAGCTTCCAAAAATAGGTTAAAACTCAACAAAAATATCAAATCTTACATTGTTGGAATTGTCTCAGAATTTCCTTCATTTCATATTTTTACTCCGAGTTCTCATTCTGAGTGCAAGGCCTTCAAAAATGGCGTTTTCTAGAAACTGCCTCTTTCTCTCCCCTCACACAGAGTACAAAGCTCTATTTATATAGGCGAGCTCATTTCTATCCCATCCGAGATAGGTGGTGGGTTGGTTGGCGTGATGTGTTTGGGAGCTGAGAGGTCGGGTGTTCAAATCCCACCTCCTACCATTTTGCCGTGGATTTACATATTTTAATGGGATAAAATCCCAATTCAGCGGCTAAGCATTTGATAAGGGATTAAATCCCATAGTGGCGGATGCATTTTTTAGTGGGATTAAAACCCAAATTTTGGGCGCATTTTTAACGAGGATAAAGTCCCATATTTGGTTGGTTTGATAAAATCTTAGGCTTTAAATAGCCTTTCCACGTATTGTGTGAGTGTTCAAATCCCGCCTCCTACCATTTTGTTGCGGATTTACATATTTTAATGGGTTAAAATCCCAATTCAGTGGCTAAGCATTTGATAAGGGATTAAATCCCATAGTGGCGGATGCATTTTTTAGTGGGATTAAAACCCAAATTTTGGGCGCGGCATTTTTAATGGGATAAATTCCCATATTTGGTGGGTTTGATAAAAGCTTAGGCTTTAAATAGCCTTTCCACGCATTGTGTGAAGTGGTCATGGGACCACATGGGCTTAACCGCCCCCACCTCTTTCTCCTCACGTGGAAGCTTCCACTACAACCACTTCACTCCTTCCTTCCACGTGGAACATCCATGCATGGCTTAATGTTGGTGGTTTAGTAGGTAAGTGGAGGATTATGTGGTTATACTAATGTATAAACATTAATATATATAGCGGTTTGGCATATATGCGTGGCATTTGGAAAGTGGATTTACCAAGATAATATAATTTCGACCCATACAATGTGTGTAGAAATAATTAACTCGGTCCTTGCATGACTCAGCTAAATAGCTCGATGTCATCCCTTGATAGGAAAATCGAGTGAATTTGATGAGTGGTGGCAAGCCACGTGGTGGCTTGTGGACCCACCATGTTGGCGATAATACCATAGTCCACACGGCGGTTGGGCTCCCCTCCGTAATAAAAGTTGAGCCTCTTGTTCCCGTGCACCATTTTTACGCTCATCAAAAACCGGTGATTGAAAACCATCAAACAACTCCCTTTTGCCTTTTCGCCACATGTCGCAGTGCCATTGGTCTAATATTGACCAACTGACCAGAGTTGACTTTCTCGTTGTCTGAACGTTGACCGGACATAACTAGAGCTCTCGATGTCCGTTTGTCGCGTTCTCATAGTCGTTGGAAAGCACTCAAGATGATGTTCTTAAAGGAATGTTTTAGGGAAGTTTATGGAACATTTGACACTAAAATTGATCCCCGATCAGCTTAAACTACTCACGATAGGTTGGGAAAAAAATTGACTACCTAGGCACGAGGAACATACGACATAAAAATTGTGCTAAAATAACTTAAATATTCAAATCTCTGGAGTAAAATACAGAATCCGGAATGAATACAAATGAGCTAAGCATTGGAAATAGTTGAGATAGTAGAGAATATGTAGGGGTCTCTAATACAACACATCTAGCCAAGATTGAAGTAGACAAAGAGGCCATGGAGGTCAACATATAAAATAAGTTCAAGCATAATTGAATAATAGGGAAAAACTAGAGTTCAAAGAGACTACAACGATAGCCACTCAAAATTTTTACTCGAGTTCCTTCACCGAAAGTTTCCAAACTAAATCAACACTTGTAAATGAGTAAGAGGTAAGGGTTTTTTCCACTGGTATAAAGAAAACCATGTGAAACCAACCATGGTCAATGAGTTAACCCTACCGGTTACCCCCTTCTTCTTGTATAGATGGGTTTTAACCATTAAATTGAGAGTGGTAAAATTAAATTTGAATTAATTATTATAAAATCCAATTTAGTTGAATTCATCAATGATTAATCATGCCTATCACCCAAGTTAATGCATGACCAATGATCAAAACAGTTTTATTTATTATAGATTTGCATGTGGGGTGAAATATGTCTTTTGCGAAGGTTAAATTTAATTGATTATGCATGGATGTGGGACAAATATAATGACATGATGCATACTTGTGTGTGTTAAAGAAAAAGATTAAAAAAATTAATAAGAAAAAGATGCCACCATAGTCCATAATAGCTTCATCACACATACAAGTCAAAAATAGAAAATCCAAAAATAGTTTTTAAAGAAAAGAAAAGTTAATTTTTACCTCACCCTCTTTAAAGTCCATACACTAGCCAAGGAGGAAGTCAACACTAGTTTGACCATAGTTATGTTAGAGAGTCTAGTGTAGGCTATATTTAGCCTTTCCTTATTGTATTGTATTGAATGAATTCCTAAATTATGCAAGTATGGGAACCTGAAGCTACGGTCAAATGATATTTTGGAGTTTTTGGGTATGTGTGAATTCCTATATATTATATGCTTTTACAAGCGATCGGGGTTAAACTTTTTGCAGGATTATTATACTATGCAACTTGGCTGAGAAATAAAGACTGAATTTTTCCTTCGTTGTTAATTTTATTGTAGTGTGTGCAAAGGTATTTTGTAGTGTGTTTAGTAAAATTTTGTTTTCCTTACATGCTCACAATTTTTCAATACCTCTTTCAATATTTTTTCAATACTTGCAATTCCTTCAAGTGTGTTCGAACATTTATTGAGTGCAAAACTTTTCAAAATAACCATTTGATGTGAATAAGTTGTATATTATCCATTTTAAGTGTGTTTTATATAACTTAATTCCCACAAAAATTTTGGTGTATCACATTATCAAATTTCATTTATTTAGTTCATTCCTAACCATCAAACTAGTTAGATTTAGAACTTTTAAGTGAGCTATCAAGGGAACCAAACCCCTCTCGGAGATTCTTCTAATTCCGAGGCACCCAAAACTCGGAGGAAATTGTATTGTACTAGATAAAGTTAGAGTTAGATAGCCCATCTAGACAAAGGTGTGGTTTGGACCGATAACACCTCCTACCCGCACATACATACACACATACATATGTATATATGTATGTATGTATGTGTGTTTTTAATACACACACACACATACATACCTACATATACACCATAGATGTATGTGTGTGTGTGTGAGTGTTTATCTATGTATTTATACTAGATAATTAGTGACTGTGAAGAACGTGCGTTTTTATACTTTTTAAAAGTAAATATCTTATTCAACTAACGAAGATCATCTCTAATTTTTGTGTTCACTTGCGTCTTCATTCATCTTTGATGTCACATTACATATGGAAGATAAATTATACTCTAGTATTATGAGTTATAAAATAAATGTGGAACTTGAGGAGTGCGAACAAGATGCAATACTATATGTTTGTAATGAAAAATAGTGATTTACAAGAGGCTATGAAATCACTTATAGGTTTTTGCACATTTGATTATACTTTCTAAATTGAGAAAGATAAGCTTGACTAGTGATTAATATTAACAAATATATTCCATCTCTCCGAGGATGGTTTAGCATTTGTAATCACCTCAAGTGATGCTTCAAAGAGTGAAGTGGTATTGGTAGTAATAATTCAATGACATTCCTAGATTTAATAGTTTGTGGTCACAAAAAAATTATGTGATATGAAAATTGATATATAGAACATTAATTGTGAGAATTTTGTCTTTGATTTGAATATGAATGGAATCTTTGATGCCCTTGGAGAAGTCTAATTCAACACAAACCTTATTTTGTTTCTCATAGCATAAAATTTTTGGTTCTAAAACCAAATGAAGCATCCAAGTGGTTTAATCAAGTTGTCCACAAAGTTTCATCTATATAAAAAGGAAAACTAAGGAACTCTATGCATACAATAATTTCATCTTAGCTTTATAAGTGACCTGAAAATATCTTTTCTAGTTTGAAATAACAGGATTTTTATTTTGTATCAACTAAAGGCCATGGAAACAAATATGTAACAATTAATATTATTAAACATTAAAAAACATAAGCCCATGGTTAGATTTCAAATACACTCAATTTTGATGAGCTATGAATCACAATTTATGTGTTATGAATGCATGATTTTAAGATGCTCTTAAGGTAACTCATTAACAAAATCTATAAATAACCAAAAAAATAAAATATTTATATATCTTATTTATAAAATATTTATAAAATAAAATCTATAAAAGGAGAGGATATTTTCACATATTTATTCATTATTACATAAAATACTTTTAATACAAAATTTTACACTTTCTTAGTCACCATTAGACTAAACAACCCTACTTTGGTTTCACTTACAAAAATTAATACATAAGCCATCCAAACAGTGCTAGATATAAAAAATAGTACTTCAAAAAAAAGAATTCCTATGGGAACGCAAAGTAATGAAAATACAACACAAAACCTAATATAGGTCATTGTTATCCTAAATTCACCCCTAGCATATTTGGTCAAACAACACCCCGCACATAAAGAAAATATGAAGGGGATGATTCAAACCCACGAGCTCACATTCTAGAATGAAAAATAAAGGGACATGAAAGCTTGACTCAAGGAGCGTAGGGTCAAAATGAGGCTGAACAACATAAAATAAACTAGAGGCCCAAAGGAGGCAAACATGACCTTGCATAGGAATAAATTGAAATGTTGTTTTAGTCGAACAACCTAGGTTCCAAATACCAATAGTCAGGTTGCAGGAAGACTCGGAAATGGAGGAGCAGGGTCGACAAGGAAGTAAACAGTGTCAAGGAAACCAGGGGCTTAGAAGTTAGAAACAGAGAAGGCTCAAGTCTTTGGACTCTATAAATGATCCAGAATGAGCTGAAAAATTGGTTAAGTATGGAACAATCAGCGGAACCTTCAACGTGCCCCATCGGCACTTATCCAAAGGTTAAGTCCAAAGAGGAGACCCCAAACAAGCACCAAGCTTCCACGTGTCCCAGTCAAAAAGGGACAAAGCGGGCCCAAAATTACTAAGTATGTAAGACCAGCGGAAGCCTCCACATGTCCAAATGGCGCACCTCAAATATTCGAAACCAATAGATGTCCGTAGATGAGCACGGTGCCTCCACATATCCCAGTTCCAAAAGGGAAATAGAGCCAGTCATTGAAAATTCCAAGCTCGGATAGGCCAGTGGAAGCCTCCATGCATCATCTTGGTGCAACACCAACATTGGGTCCGAAGTGCGGAGACTCAAATGAGTGCCAACTCTCCATGTGTCTAGGGTCCAACAGAGTCAACAGAGGGAGACACAGCGCGCCCAAAATCGACTAAGTATAGAGAACCGGAATCAAAATATTGTAGGAGGATTCGAGAGGGACATTTATTGATGGTGGTTGAGGTTTCAAAGTAGGATTCAATGCATATCTCAAAGTGGTTGAAGCGATTTGAATTCTTCCCTCCTCTCTCTCTCGTTCTTCGTATATATTATAATGAAGGAGCATAGTCAAGGGTGGGTCATTATTTCTCCTCCGACCCCCTCTCTCTTTCTTCCATAGGGTAGAATGCGAGTCTAAGCCTCCTCCCATGGCAATGTAATGGTGTATTCTTTCCTCTTGCCCACCGATGATGTACCATGTAGCAGTTTGGAGCAATAAAATCTATTTTGTGATGCATCTATCCATCCTTGGCTTATTTTGTTGTCTCTTTTTACCTCTCATTGTTGCAGGGTATATTGTGTATACTTTGATGTTTGTTGCAGGTTCTAGGAGCTATGCTTAATGGATTTTGAAGTGGTGTTCTATGTGAAAACTATCTCTGGTCTGTGGTGCATCTTGTCCACCCTCTCCTCTGCTCACCTCTCTCCACTTCAGGCAGTTGGATTTGTGATCAACCACTTCCTTTTCTGGTGTATCACCACTTAGTGTAGGCTCTTCCACTCTCTCTCTCTCTTTTCCCCCTAGAATGGTTAGATTAGGATAGAATAGGTTTTGTCTCACTAAAGTAGCTTGTGGGAGGTAGATTAGGAAGCAAGAACGGCTTTCTCCGAAGGTGCATCTCAAGTTTACAGGTCCCACATCTTGAGAGATGGTCCCATTGTTAGGAAATAAGAGATAAAATATGTAGAATAATCCCTCACAGAATCACAATAGTAGAAACTAATATGCAGAAATTATTACAGATCTGAAATAAAATTACGAACAAAATAACACAACACAAAGAGAGACAAAGTATTTAATGAGGTTCACCCAATTTGGGTTACGTCCACCAAGAATCACTTGCTTAGATTTTATTACAAGCCACCGCTCTCTCAATACAATACCCAGATCCGTTTGGAGCTATGCTCAACAAACTCTACAGAATTCACACTGAATTCAAAACACATCTGCAATACATTTGCTTGTGATATCTATCATATGCATAACACCATATAAATAGACAATAGCTTAAGCAGTTTTACAAAACCGTGGGTATCAAAACAATGGGGAAAAACAAAACTGTCCCATAAACCTATGGGTAACCGAAGAGGTGGTTTTACAAAACAATGGGTACCGAAAAAACATGGGCCCAAAAATAGCCCATAACGGTTACCCATTACCCATGGGTTAATAAACCACCCATGAAAATACCCGAGTGTAACACATAGAAGGTGTACCACACTCTAACATGAAAATAGGATCCACAAACATAACACCCATGTTGTGAAATGACACTTTGAATGCCCCACTAATATCTAAGGAAATTCGGGGTGTTGTGATTCTGCACTAACAGTTTTGACACGCCCGATGGGACAGTCTGAAGCACCTTACCACTTCATCTTAGCAGGTTGGTGTGTTCCTATTAAGGTTCAGCCTTTTGAGGCACATGCAAGCACATTTGGTGACTCCATCTGGTCAACAACCCCATCTCTGAAGTTGCAAATCTTTTCCATCCATTTCCACCTATCTTCATTCAGTTTTCTTCCATATATCCCATTTTTCTTCCCTTTTATGAATTTTTGCAATCACGACTTTATTCCCTTCATGGAATTTACATCTACAACAATGAAAATCACCTCTAATGCATTTCCCAACTCCTCCATATCAGCATTATAATTAGATCCAAGACCATTATGCTTACCCATACGAGAAGGGTCATAATCAGTTTGGCCATGGAGCTTATCATGAACAAGGGGATGCATACAATGGTGACAAATATGTGGAAAATTCTGGTTTGTTGGAGAAGATTCAAGGAATTGAGGCTAGCATGGCATGTTCCAGGAGTACAACATAGATGAATGTATTCAGGATTGGTTTCAGGATACCTTGTCCATGGGGAGGGCCATTTCCAAGACATTATAACCCTCAAGAGAATATTGACTTCATGGTTGAAATGTTTCCTCAACTTACACAATGTATTGAGGCTATTGAGGCTTATTATTTGGACACAAGAAAACCTTGTAAATGGGTAAATCAACCACCTCCTAGCTCTTCATTTTCTCTTTCTCAAACATTATCATTTCAACATGATCAAGAGTCAAGCCCCTCATCTGCTTCCCCAACTGTTAATTTATTTTCTCCATCTCCTGATATCCCATCCCACCTTAGTTCCTCTACTATTTTCCCTTCCAAAAAATCATCCCCTCTAAAAAAAAATAATTTTAACTCCCCTCTCAACCAAAAACAATAAAAAAACTAGTTTCCCAACCTGCCACTCCTCTTGCTTTCCCAATTCCATGTTGGGAAGAGACTCAAGAATCCAGTCAAGGAGAAAAACAATAAGGGGATCCCAAAAGAGAATAAATGATAGAATATATGAAGACTTGGGTTTCCAGTTCGGGTTTACAAATATCCCTTGATGGTCAAACCAATAGAGGAGGTCAAGGATGAAGAGCTAGTGGTGGTTGAAGCTGAGTTTGCAGCAAAGAAGGAATAAAAAAGAAGAATAAGATCAGTAGTCATTTTCCCTTAATACAGTGTCCCTAATGACACTCTTTCTAAAGAGAATGTTGATCTAATCCAATCTGCACAACTAGTTAAAGAGGAGGAATAATCAGCTCCAAGCCCCATTGAAGAGGATCAGCTAGGAGAGATCAAATCAATGTTGAAACCACTCAACGAAGAAAGCATCAATGAATATTATTTTCTTTCATTTCAAAAGCCTAATTTGATTGATGAACCCATGATGGAGGAGGACCATAGAGTTCCGTGAGGCTCGAGTGTAGATCGGGCTACGAGAAGAACCTTCAAATCTTACTCCCACTTCATCCCCATCAATCTCTAATGATGAAGATGATTTTGAGATTTAAAATTTCATGTTAGAGGATGAAGGGAACCATGGTGAGAAATTTATAGATCGAGAAAGACACCATGGAGGAGGTCGAGAACATGAAACATGACAACAAGGAGATAGGTTATCTGTCTGACTTGGAGGATTACTTTGATAGAGAGGAGCTCGAGGAAATTACATCATTTACTCCTCTATCACCAACATTCCAAGCATATGAGCCTTCTTCCATAAAGGAGGCCATTCAAGAACAATAGACTATGTCTCACAACATCCCTCTAGAACAAATAATGGAAGATATGAGTCTTCCATGTTCTTCAAAGAGAAGGAAGAGAAAAGGCAATAGGATTTCATCATCCCTCTCACACCATCCATCCAAGAAGGTCCAAGAAAAGACTCCATTATTGGAGTTGAAGTTTAGAACCGGGGCATAGTCAAAGGACAAGATCATGCCCAATCGGTACATGACTTCATTGGATCCAAGAGAGAAGCCAAAAGAAGTCATGCCCACCGTAGGGATTGAGAATGAGCTACTAAGCACCAAGGGTCACCATCAGCACCTTCAGAGTCCAATACCAATAAACATGAGGAGGCTTGATGATTTGGGTGTGGAGGACCACCCTATAGGTAGTTTTCGCTCATGTAAGCATCCATATTTAGTTTCAATCATTTACATGGCTTCTCCTCTTGAGGAAGGGAATATAATTCTCCTACCATTTGTAGGATTTTTGAGTCCCTTTTCTATCTAGTTAGTATAGGAGTAGGAGTATATTTTGTTTTTAGCGGAAGAAGTGCTTGTGCACACTTTACATGTCTCACTTGAGGCATGTATAATTTTACCTTTTGTACATGGTGCATGTTGTTGTGTTTTTTTCCCCAGGTTGTATGACGATGCGGTGCGGTATGCTTCACAGTTCATTTGGGGATAGGTAAAATCCCAAGGTCAAACAATTTACTACTCTAAGAAGCCTTGGTCCAAGATTTCTTATGAAAATTGAGAGTGTAGATGAGCGGGTAGGCTCATGGTCACCAGTGCAAATGGTTGGGCTCATGGATCGGAAAAGGATCAATATTAAGCTATCATTCTTGACTCCATGCCCAATGGATGCTTCAAGGCTACTAGTCTCTTCATCTAGTAGGCAGATGTCCCTGTGAGTCACCAAATTGTTATCCCAAATTCACCCCCAAAAAATTTGGTCAAAAAAGACCCCACACATAAAGAAAATATTAAAGGGGATGATTTAGATGTGCAAGCTCACATTCTAGAATGATAAATAAAGGGATAAAAATCTTAAGTTAAGGAGCACATGGTAAAAATGAGGCTGAACAACATAAAAGAAACTAGAGGCCCAAAGGATGAAAACGCAAACTTGTAGAGGAAGAAATCGAGATTCGAGGTTGCAAGCGGACTCGAAATGGAGGACTAGGGTGGACAACGAAGTAAACAGTGTTAAAGAAACTAGGGGCTCGGGAGAATCCTTGAAGTCTTCGGACTCTGCAAATGATCTAGAAACGAGCCCCAAATATGGTTAAGTATGGAATAATTAGCGGAAGATTCTACATGCCCCATCGGTGCTTATCAAAACGTTAAGTCAAAGAGGAGACCACAAACAAGCATGAAGCTTGCACGTGTCCTAGAGTCAACAAAGGGACAGAGCTGTCCTAAAATGGCTAAGTATAGAGGACTAGCGGAAGCCTCCACGTGTCTAAACAAGGTGCACCTCTAACAAGTCAAAGTGAAAGGAAGTCCCTAGACGAGTGCGAAGCCTCCACGTGTCCCATGTTTGAAAGGGAAATAGAGTCGGTCGTTGAAAATTCCTATCTCGGGACAAGCAAGTGGAAGCCTCCATGCGTCATCTCGATCAACACCAAATTTGGGTCTGAAGTGTGGAGAATCGAATGAATGCCAACTCTCCATGTGTCTAGGGTCGAATAGAGTCAACAGAGGGAGACAGAGTGAGCCCAAAATTGACTAAGTATAGAGAACCAACAGACGGTGCTATGTGTTACATCAGCACAAATTTAAAGGTGCAACACAAAAGGTAATACCCAAATGATTGCCATCTCGCCACATGTTCATGGCCTAAAAAATTAAGAGCGGTCGTTGAGAAGTCAAAGAGCCTACGGAAGCCTCCACAATTCTCGACCGCAGAAATTCAAATGTAAGTTTAGGGGTTGTTTTCAAACATGTATGAGCCACCATGTGTCATAGGTTAGGCATAGTACCTCTGCCACCAGAAAAGACTCAAGAAAATTACAAGGGAGCCCGAGGAGCTCGTGGAAACTGCCATGTGTCAATCGGCACAATTTCAAAAGCATAAGGAAGGAGCTATATCTCCAAGATGTTCGAGGTGGTCATGTGGACTTTGTGTGGACAGACTCTTTAAAAATTTAAGCACCCAACCCGAGGAACTTCAGATAGCCATATCTTTTGACTGGAAACTCATATTTGGGTAGGAGAAGATTTTTGAAATGTCCCAACACCCTCTACGCCATGGTATCATAAAATACTATTTTTAGCAGGGTTTGGTGGGTGAAAATTAAGAAAACATCTCTCCATCCATTAATGCAAAATCTGATTTCTTCAACCACCAGATTAGATTTGATTTTATCCACCGTTCATCTTCCTCAACATGCCAAGAAGGCATAGGGAACCGAATCGATAGATTTTACATAGATTTGATAGGGACATTGGTTAATGGTGGCTGATCTTTCAAAGCGGGATTCAATGCATATCTTAAGGTGGTTAAAGCTAGATTGGAATTCTTCCCTCCTCTCTCTCGCTCTCTCGTTCTTCTTATATATTATAATGAAGGGGAATATTCAAGGGTTGGTCATTATTTATCCTCTTCCCCCTCTCTCTTTCTTCCTTAAGGTAAAATAGGAGTCTAAGCCTCCTCCCATGGCTCTGTAATTGCGTTTTCTTGCATCTTGCCCACCGATGATGTACCGCGTAACATTTTGGAGCAATAAAATATATTTTTGATGCATCTATCTATCCTTGGCTTATTTTGTTGTATCGTCTTACCTCTCATCACCGTAGGGTATAATGTGTATACCTTATGTTTTTTACGAGTTATGGGAGCTGTGCTTAATGGATTTCGATCTGGTTTTCTGTGAGAAACCTATCTTTGGTCTTTGGTGCATCTTGTCCACCCTCTCCTCTACTCACCTCTCTCCACTTTAGGCTATTGAATTTGTGATCAACCATTTCCTTTTCTGGTGTATCACCACTTAGTGTATTCTCTTCCACTCTCTCTCTCTGCCCTTTAAATGGTTGGATTAGGATATAATGGGTTCTACCCGAACTCGAGTAGCTTGTGGTAGGTAGATTAGGAAGAAAGAACCGGTTTTCTCTACAGGTACATCTCAAGTTTGCAGGTCCCACAATTTGATAGATGGTCCCATGTTTTGCAATCACATTGAATGCCCCACTCAGATCCAAGGACATTCGGGGGTTTTGTCTACACTAACAGTCACCACTCAAACCCATGTGGTACAATGTACACCCATGAATAAATTTTTATTTTATAGGCACCCCGATAAAGATTGTAAAATTGCGAATCATGAGGATCATGTGGGATAACAAGAACATCAACCGAGTTGCACACGAAGCATGATGAGGTTACATAGGAGAGAGAGTCAACCATGAATTGAATGAAATGATTCAAAGGGGGAAAATATCGTAAACTCCTCCTAGATATGAAAAGAGTGATGGGTATAAATAAGAGGTGTTGTGAGATGGAAAGCACCTACAATCACAACTTCTCAAGTGGAGAAGGGGAGTTACAATCTCAAAAAGGGAAATAACTCTTATATAACACATATGATGCACTTATGCATAATGATACATAGGAAATCTGACGATGACTCCTATGACACCCCTGTGAATCCTAGACATATGACCTCACCTAATTCAGATGATTTGCCACATGATATGGAAAACCACTCACACCTTTACCAACACTTCATCCTAATTTAGCATGAGATGGAAAGGTATAAATGTGAAATGGATCCCAACACTAAAGTATGATGAGGCACCCATGAACAACAAGGATCTCAAGAAATAGAGGAAAATTAGTGGGATAAAACATCCATCACAAGAGATGAAAATGGTCTCTAACCTAAGAGAATTACAAAAATGGGTCCTCAAAACTAAGGAGCCTAACAAAGTACCTATGTAAGAAAGAAAAATCTCTATGGAGGAAGAAAAAAAGAGGAGGTGTAAGGAACACATAATAATCCATGGATGGATATGAAGTCTCGTAACTCTAGGAAGTCTCTACGAATAAATTCAATTACATGGTCGTCTTCCTCTAGATTGTAGAAGATCCACTTGTATAAAAATATGTGCCTACCCTTGTGAAGGAAAAAATGGATTATTAAAGTTTTCCCACTCGTGAAAGAGTCTCGAAGGAAATATTAAAAAGAACTCGAGTTTGGTCCACAAAGAATGTGACATAGTTATAACATGTAATTACACATGATCTAAAGGTTATTCCACGAGCATATAACTTTCGAGTGTGAAGGATGAACATCCATCGAAAGGATGCTTGAGTGAAGTGAAGGTGATGTAAAAATGCCAAAACAGAAAGAGGATCCAAAAGAAATGGTCGATCAATAATTATATCTTGAAAAGTGGAAGTGACAAGAGTCCTAGAAGGGAACTCCCAAAAAGTAGATGTAGAATTCCTCTAAAAAAATGATAGAAGCATGAGAGACTCCATGTATTTCTTCACAAGTAGGCGAGTACAAAACAATGACCAAGTTCGGTATATACTCGTCCTAAGAAGGAGGATTGACAAATAGAAGAGTGATGTCGAAAGGTACAAATCACCCATGCATGAGCGAAGGGGATTATAAAGGGACCTTCTCACTTAAAGTGGAAAGGAGGGTAGTTTAAGGATTGTATAAGGCTGATAATGGGATTTCTGATGTTTGATGGGAATGCGGGATTGTCAACATACTCTATAAAGGATAGAGAAGGAGGAGAGAGTTCCTCACTTTGGAACTCGAGTCATTAGAACTAGAAGAATATACTTGTCATCATAGATGGAACCAAGAAATTATGTTTTAGTTGAGTTATAATCACAAGGATAAGGAGAGGAGTCAAATAGATATGAAGTGGAAGTAGCAGTATGTGAAGGGTCTCCAAATAAGGACTGAAAGATGCTCTAGATGGTGTCGGGAATATGTGAGTCTTCCAAGTGGAAGCGAAGAGGTGCAGTAACATGTAACATCAAGTGAACAACAACATGGTCACATTTTTCAAGATAGTCCTCAGGAAAATTATGGTCACTGTGTGCAGGGACTGGCCCATGCAGAAAGTGTGAAAGAACTATATAGGAAAATTAATGCTATATAGAATTACACCATAATGTTTATTTATCCGTCCCAAGAAGAAGTAGAGGATGTAAATTAATCTTGTGATGCTCAATTTTGGAGATAACATCCTACATGATGTGGAAGAAAACAACAAAAAGTGCAAGGTGTATAAGAAGAGGGTGTCTAGATATAAACAAGGTGGAAAGATGTCGAACTCAACTAAGAATGTCTCTGCATGTAATACAACACATGAGAAAATTGATAACCCCTTATTTTTGGCATTGTATTAGTAGTGCATGATTAAAATAATGTTTTTTATGTGACATTAGATATTTGATCACTCACCTTGGAGTAGGAGATGACTCACGCAAGAGTGGAGGCCATAAGAATTCCTAGTCAGAAATAGAGGAATGATATGCATTCAAGCACAAAAGGTGAAATGAAAACAAGTGTACACTACTCAATGTGATAGAAGGTGTCTCACATGATAAAAATGAAATGTCTCTTACCATAAGGCTATGATGGATGTGTTCACTAGCCATAGGAAAAGAGGAGTACTAAAAATAAATGAGCTATAAAAATCACCCGAAAGCCCAATAACCCTATACAGAGAATTCAAAAAAATTTCCCTCTCTCTGTCTGATACAATGACAAAAATTTTAGATTTCCCCTTAACGAGACGATTAATGTGAAAAATGGGAGAAAAATTATAAAAATCAAGAAAATGGTAAGGAAAGGGTTTTGTGAAAAAAATGGTGAGCGAGTGTAGATACAAAAATTACATCCCCAAGCTCAAACATACTCACAACCAAAGACGACACATTTACGACGCCTCATTATGTCACCCCTTTTTAATTAATATGTTTACGACCCATCATATCTCCAAAATCTAAAATGATTATTTGAATTAATGAAAATAAATAAATTAGCTATTATCTCCTCACACCTCACCCTCACACCTCGTTGAGTTAATTAGAACACCTCACTAACTACCGAAACCACCTCTAAAACCACTTTCCAAAAAGAACTAACCTATTCCCTAACTAACTAGCCTTCTAACTAGCCAAATCTTCCAAAAATCAAACCCCGTCATCATAACAAACCTAGCTCATGATTTTTTAACCATCCACCATCCTCATAACTTCAAAATTTGTTATATTGAGTATTAAAATTCAATAAAATCATCTGATTTTCTAACCAAACTATATTTCCCCAAAATCACCGATGATTTGAATGATCACCGTGACCTATAAATACTTGTTTGCAGACCTCATTTCATAACACAAATTCTCAAGCTTTGCAAGTGTACTCTGTCTCAATCCCAGCTCATCAAGTATCCAAGCACTTCACATAAACATTATCAACCATAAGATTGATAAAAAACCATCAAATTCATCATCGAGTTGCTTGTTTTAATCCTCCAACCACCTTCTTCCATTCTTTTGTCCACCGATCCATTTTGCAAGGTGAATTACACATTTCGATTTATTTTATATACTAGAAGTAGTTATGCCTTTAATTATATATCATTTACATGTCAAATAGTATTCTATTTTATCAAATTTATGTCTTAATCCATTAATTTATGCTCTTTTTATTCTATAGCGTCTAACATATTTGAGAGTTTGTATATAGGTTAGGAATTTGATTTATGGTTGTAACTAATAGTTCTCATTAATCATATATGTATCTAACTAAATAAGTGATAATCACATTCTCATCATATCACTTTGTAAGCACGATCATAAGTACTAATAAAATATCAAGTGTTTTCCTAAGCTATAACATTATTTTGATGTGATTTATAGCTTTGTTTATAGGAAATTATTGCAAGTAAACAAACTTTTCTATCCATTTTTAAAAAACGGTGCCAAAAAAACATAATCAACACCCATGGGTATCCCGAAAACCCCGCCATACTTGAGGTAAAATTTAGTTATTACCCCTTGAATCCATAACAACAACCAAGGTAATATCAATTCTATAAATTTTGGCACGTCCATTGGGACCTTAATCCCTTATAAGTTTTTCATTTCATCATCATTTTAATGCATTATTTTCCATTGAATACTAATTGCTACCGATTGGCTTAATCACCTACGATTCTCTTGAATCGCTAAGGATTTCCTTGTGAACTTTTTTAATAGGTTTCATCAATTTGAAGTCACTTTTCTTCTTTATCCTATTGTTTCTAACAAAATTACATTTCAATCAATTCTAGAAACTCTACTTCTATGGATTTGCTAAGAAAATAACTTTTAAAAATGCTAAAAAATTAAAATTGCAGTGATCTTACGGTCGGTGTGAAAAACCTTCATTTATTTTTCCATCTTGTATCTTTGCATGTTTTTCCTCATCAAAATGGAGATTTTTTTTTGGGATTTAAAATGAATGAATACATATTTTTGATCACAAAGTCTAATTAGGAGGAAATGTTTTTGCATTCACTTATTTCTTCCCCACACACAACCAAACCACTATCAAATCAAAAACGCAATTTAAAAACTCCCACCCAGTGTGAAACTGATTAGTATTTCATCACCAAATAGGGAAACTAACTTGGTGTTATGGCTGAGTATAAACACCTATTTGTCAATATATTTTGGCTCCACACCCAAATCCCTTATTTGAGCGGGAACGTGAAGTGAGGGAGTAGGCCCCAATATACATTCCCATACTGACAACATTATATAGTTGTGCCTCATGTACCTTTAGGTATATTGAGGAATCCATCTTTAAATGAACTTCTTAGGACCCTCATTGACCATTTTACACATTTCACCTTTCATAATTAAGCAAAACAAGAATAAAATAACACTCTACTTTCCTTTTCTTGTTGTTTGTTAATCAACACATTTAGTCATTAATAATTTTTCTATTTGTTTTGTGTGTGTTTTTATTATGGTACTCACTAGACAACAAGTATGTAACCAACTATTTTAAAATATTTCTACCTCACTTTGCCTATATTTGAACTTCAAGCCCCACTTCACACTACACCACTCCTAGTAACAATTTCTTCACCTATGCAGCCACAAGCATTGCTTTATCAGAAAAATACATCCAATCCCTTTTTTGACACACAAACATGGAATGAAATAGGGTCGGCTATAACAATGAAACTGGACAACAATCCTTTCACTCTCCACAACAATAACCATGGAAAAATTCTTTACACACCAAAATCAGAACATTCATTTTCTCCCACTATAGCCGAGATCCCCTTTTAAAATGGGGGTGATCCTATTTTAAGGAGATGTTATATTCCAATCCTAATGCTCTTAATGCATACCTAACAGTGAGAAATGTTCAAAAGAAACCTTTCATACCACAATTTGTTGCACACACTCACAACCCTTTACTTGTCATTAGACAACTCATTGTTGAGAACTTGGAAATCATTTTATAGTAGTTGTTTCTTGACACTTCAACTCAATACAAAACACCAAGCATTATTTAATCCTTGAATTCTACTAACTCTACCAATCCATATGAAACATCGGCTGAACAAAATTTTGCTAGTCAACTCAAAGCATCTGATGTCTCCTCAAAACCTATATATGATCTCCATATGATCTCATCACAAAACATTTCCACTCTATAATTCACGTCTTCACCAAGTCCTTCTACAAGGTCCACACCTCCCCTAAATAATACCATTTATTCCACACTTCCTATTTTAGTCTCCTCGTAGGTACCAATATCATCATTGAGCTTCATTCCTATTTCTAAATTTTTATCATCACAACACACTATCGTCCCCATCCAAAACATTACCATGTTTATCCCTTCAACAATGCCAATGAATAACACTAGTTCCATTTCTAGTACACATCCTATTTCGTAATACATGCCACAATCCTCGCAACCATTAATCTTTGTGTCACAGTCCATAACTCTGCAAAGCATTCCATGATACCGTATTCCACAACAAACTATCCCAAAGTAGGAACCATCCTTTTTCGCCTCTTCTACCCTTCCATAATAGACACCTATATTTTCAGATTCTCTCACACAACCATTGGTCCCATTACAATATCAATAGATCCAAACTTCATAATTTATTGCTTCGCAATAGGGTCTTCCTCCTAAACAAAACATCCCATCACAAAATATTTAACATTGGACAAACTTCCCCATCAACAACATATCGATCAACACTATATACCTCAAAAGAACACCCCTCAATAGAGTACTCCACAATAGAATTTTCTACAAAAAAATAACCCCTACCAACATAATCTCTCCTATCAGCAAAATCTACCCAAGCCAAACACTCACCATCAAAAAAACATTCCAAAAAAATATCAAGCATACTCACCCCAATCTTCATATAAGCTTTTCCCATCCTCGAAGAAATAGGCTTAGGAAGACCCTCTCCAGGCTCTCCTAAGCCACATCACTAGTTTAGAACCTTCCTCATCCTCATAAAAAAAAAAAATATGCTCTCATATGAAAAAATTTGCAACAAACTAATTGACCCATTTGTACCATACAAACCATATCCCCGCATTGGGAGCTTCCTAAGTTTATCAAGTTCTATAGTAAAGAAGACCCCCAACAACATATTCACGATTTTCACCATGCATGCTATCTGATATCTCATGATCAAGGTTTAATGTTAAGAAATTTTCCCATGTCCTCGATGGTCTAGCGTTAGAATGGTATAATAGTATTCCACAACATTCCTTAGTTTTCTTCACATAACTTGCCCAACTCTTCCTAGACCATTTATCCACAAATGTAGCTCGTAAAATCACCATTAATTATTTGTATTCCATTAGAAAATTTGAAGATGAATCCTTCGGTGATTTCATCACCCATTGGAAAGGTGTGACTAATTAGTTATCTTTCACATTTCCATAGAAAAAATCGATCGATATTTTTTGTCACATTTGTGCTAAACATATTTCATCTACCATACAAATTTAGGCATTCCACACCTTTGATGAGGCCTTTATCATAACCCGTAAGTTTGAATTACGAGCACTAGAAGATGGTCGGGTGAAGCTTCCCCCCAAGAAACCAAAAAAGGAGTTCCCATCCAAGTCAACATCCAATCTAGATAAATCAAAAAAATTCGAAAATGTCATCGCAGAATAATCTTCTCCTAAAGAAAATCTCATTCTTGAACATGTCGATTAACAACGCAATTACAAAACTATAGGAGAAACTTATGGTGTGGTTTTTGACAAGATATTTTATTTAAACATCTTATCACTTCCACCCATCCGACATATTGATATATCATTATCCTAGCCCATTTTTACTCGATAATGATTATTACAAATTCCACAGGGTTAATGGTCATGACATAGAAAGATTTCACACATTCTGCATGTAATTTAGGAATTAATTGATAAGAGCGATGTCCACTTAGAAAAAGAAATATTATTCCAAATCATAACCTTGACATATTTAAACAACCATTTTTGAATCAATCTTCATATTTTGAATCACCACAAGAAAATTTCGTCCATACCATTAATACAATAACAAAATTTGAACAGGTCGTTCAGTCTAGTTTATATCCTAATGAAACATAGTCTGCAGAGTTGACACAAAAGGCTATTGAAACTAAGATTGTAACTATACAACCTTTTCTTGCTCAAGTAGATGTAAGATCTAGCCCCGAAATTTATCACTTAGTGATTCAAAAACCACAAAATCAATGTCTGAGCCTAATAAATCCATAATGGTGAGCCACCACTTATCACCAAACCCATTTCCATGCCTTCACCAAATACTATTCAAAAATCCATGCCCACATCTATGGGTATAACTACACCTTCACCTGTGTTTCTAAACATAACCATGGTACTACCTGAGACATTCTTATCTCAACCACCCCCACCCAAACAAAGCAAGGACTTTAGTCATCCACAACCTATAAAAATTAATAATCATAAATGTCATGTCGACTATATCAAATGTATTATTCAAACCCCTCTTCATTCATTAATGTCAACTTCAACGAATACGATGAGATCATCTAAGACTTATATGACTTCAAAGGGACCTAGTAAGCAAGGCATTGTTCAAGTCTTAAAAGGTCCCCATTACCATGAAACTTATCATTTTCATGGTCCTCCGATTTTTACCCTCCTCTTCATTCGAGAGGCATGCCTTGTTTTAGCGAACCCCTTGTTATATACAAACCTATGCCCACAAGCTCCTTGAGAAAAACATCATTAAAAATGGTAATCAATATCCCTCAAATAATCCCTCCTTTACCATATCATTCAATCATCCCATTATTACAGGGCACAACCCGCTAATCCCATTTGTACAATTATTCCTTATGTTTTGTCTTCCATTCTCAAATGGAAAAGCGCATATGATCCTTTCCTAATCACTCCTACACAAAATGATTACCCTTTGTAGACACCACCCATGCAAGGTCCCCATCACCCTTTTATGGGAACAACTATAAGACCTTTGTGACTTTAAGGTAAATCAACAAATGTCAAAAGAACCATCTCACCTACCCCGGAGAAACCAATGCCCATTTATATTCAGACCAAAATGATAATACACTACCATCTTGGACAACCTCTTACAAGAATAACTCATCACGTTACCACCTCCTAAGTAGTAAAACAGTCATAGGTCGAGGCCTTCCTGCTATTAATTTGATTCCTTCTCTGATTATCATAGAATGTCGGGGCATTCCATGGAATATTATAGGGGCTTTCAATAGAAAATTCAAAAGATTAGCAATTCACTCTTTCTTACCTCTCATTCAGAATGAACACTAATTCCATTCAATGAATCTAACCCTGAAACACGTAACCACAAAGTTAACATTGTTCATATTACAAGGTGCTCACAGAATTATGACAAAAACCTCCAAAACCCAAACAATATAAGGACCCTATCGCTATACGCTCATCGCTAGAATTGTCAACACCATCTGATAAAACTAAAGTGTCAATATCATTAACTCATGAAGGGCCTAATAAAACATCATCATCTAAAGCCAAGGTTTCAATAAAGACTACTACTTTTCCCCTCACCACTTTATAGAAATTTTCTATTAAATAATTACATCAATCTCCCATCAAAATGTCACTCTATGAGCTTGTCCAAACATCACCAGCTTACAAACAAGCCATGGTGGAAGCACTTCAATCCATTACTATCACAACTAGTGATCCAAATTATTTCACAAATTTTGTAGGTGCTCTGAAAGCATCTACCGCTATTTCATTTCAACCATCTGAGATACCTTCTCTTAGGCCCGAAGATATTGACTTACCACTTTTTATTACCGCTCAAATTAATGATATATCTATCAAAAGATTCATGATTGATAGTTGTACTACCGTAAACATTATTTCTTTCCTTTCTTTTGAACAACTTAAGTTATCTAACATGGTCATTTCTAAAACCCTCGTCATTTTTCACTTCTTTAATGATATAATCGCACCCACACTAGGCACCATAATCTTACCACTCAGATTTGGTGTCAAAACCTTACCATAACTATTCTATATCATATAAGGTGAGTTCCAGTATAATATGTTATTAGTCCACCCTTGGATACGTACCATGCATTGTGTTCCCTCCTCTCTCCATCATTGTCTTAAGTATGAACATGAAGGGAAAATCATATTGTCCGTGCTAACCCAAATCCATTCATTTAGTGTTATATGATGTACCGTCCAAATGATTTGTTGGTACCTAATACCATATTTGAATCTTCTTATCAAACCTCCACTAGCACCTCAATCCCTTATTCCAAACTACTAGATGATTCCTCTATTACTGAGGCTATGAAATGTCTAATCCTTGGGCAAAAATCACCTTCACATGCTTAACTGTATTTCATCACCAAAATCGTATGGTCGTTCTAACAAGCAGCCCATGTACAACCTTAACATAGGAGATGTTATCTCCTATGGACCAACATATCTTAAAACGAATCTTTTTATGGTGGACTTGACAATCATCATCTAATTAGACTAACTCACATCATACAAGCCCATCTAAATCAAGTTTTAAATCCCTTTATAATCCCAAATTCTCTCATATGTACCTCCATCGCTTAGGATGCAAAGGATTTGGCCTTTGACATTATGAAAAGGGATAACATGAACAAATTGCCTTGTCCACTCTCAAACCATATGAGAAAAATGGTTTGGGCTATAGAAAACCCACTCCAGAAGTAACCGACACCATTACATGTAAACAAAAATATTGTTCCTTAACTAGAACCATTATCATCAACTAAACCGAGGATCCCATGGATATAGATGATATTATACCTATCCCACCCAATTTGAAAAATCACCTACCGATCGTGGGCACTCCATCAAATCATTACCACTTGTTTTATCAGAAATGGTTGAAGAAGATTCACCCATAATAGATATCCTTCAATGTCAGGATGATCAAGATATCCTTTCTCACATTGGATCTGAAGAGAATTACCTTCATAGATCCTTACCATCTGAAACATCCACTCTTCTCAATGAATCCACACTCGATATTAACCTAGGAACCTTACAGGATCCCCATATAGTCAAAGTTGGTCAAAGTCTTGATCCACAAGAATTACATGACTTCACAACATTCCTAACAAAATATCACCAAGCCTTTGCCTAGTCATATAGTGATATGCCTTGAATCGACCCCAACATTATTGTATATAACATCGTCATGTATCTTGGTCCTAAAACTCGTAAACTAAAAATCTGCAAGATGCACCATCGTATAACTCTCCTTATTAAAGAAGAACCGCAATGAATTTTAATAGCTAATTTCATCATACATGTTCATTATCCACAATGGGTCTTCAACATTTTCCATGTATCTAAGGCCCGAGGAAAAATCCAAATTTGCACAAATTTCATGGATCTCAATCTTGTCTTATCGAAGAATGATTTCCCTCTTTCAAGCATAGACCAATTTATCGACCTCGGCACTAGTAATGAAATGCTCTCCCTCATGGATGGTTTTTCTTTCTATAATCAAATCATCAATGCACTAGATGATCAACACAAAATTTCATGACCTTCGGACTTAAAGACTCTAGAGAAACCTACCAATGCACTATGACATACATCTTCCATGACCTTATTTATAATTTTTTTGAAAATTACGTTGAAGACCTCCTTCAAAAGTATAAATCTTTAAAAAACCATCTCAAAGTATAAAAATCAATCTTCACTTGCCTTAGAAAAATTTTCCTCATCCTTAATCCTGCAAAATGTATTTTTGGTGTTCTTACTTGAAAACTTCTCGGGTTTATCATATCTATCCATGGAATAGAATTTGACCTCAGAAAGCGAGGAAATCATCGAAATCCACCCACTTTCTAATCTTAAGAAACTACGTAGCCTTAAAGTAAAATTGCATTCTATTCGATGCTTTAGATACAAAATCTTCGACCGCTGCCAACCCTTTCATCACCTACTTCAAAAAAATGTTGCGTTCATTAGGACTCATACTGTAGAAAGGAATTTGATCAAATTAAACAATATCTATTGTCACCACCTATCCTCACTCCACCACATGAAGGGGAACCATATTACTTATACATATCCTCTTCGAGCATGCCCTAGGAGTAATTTTTATCGATTGTGATAGTCAAGGTCATGAGGATGCCATAGATTACATCAGTCACACACTTGATGAATAAGAGACATGTTATACAAAGGCTGAAAAAGCGTGTTGCGCTTTATATTAAGCCACCTCAATGTTAGGACACTATCTTGTAAACCATAAAACATACGTTGTCACTATTTTTAACCTACTTAAATCCATGCATGCAAAACCCTATTATAATTATCTTATAACCCAATGGCTCATGTTAATGACTAAATTTGACTTGGAAATTGTACCGCAAAATTTTATTAAAGGTTAGGCCATTGTTGATCAACTCACTGAAGCACCTTTTCCAGGTAACAAACCACTGCATGACTAATTTCTTGACCAATGCATTAATAACATTGATGAATGTGAGAATTTTGAATCATACTTTGTCCCATTCAAAATGACCCTCTTCTTTAATGGTGCTAAATGTCAATAAGTCGGAGGATCTTGTGTATTTATTATACCACCCAGGGACATTCATATTCCATTATCATTAAAACTTGGTTTTTAGTTTGCTAATAACATGACAGACTATGAATCTTTGATCATGGGTTTGAAAACCACTATTCTCTTAGGTGTCCAAGTCATGGAGATCTATGGAGATTCCCAAATTTTCATTATTCAGGTCAAAGGAGAATTCCAATGTAAAAATTAGGTCTTTCAAAAATATAAAGTTGTTGCTAATTTTCTCCTTATCACGTTTGACCATTACAGCATTCAAGATATTCCACATCCTATAACTCGGTTCACAAATACTATGGCTTACTTAGGATCCCTTGTACCTTACGAAATGAAAAGATCAAATAATGAAACTAAGATGATTGTAGTCATTCAATGTTCAGATCATCCTTCATATCAAATGAGCTACCTTCCATCTACACCATCAATGCCAATCCATCATATTTATGGTATACTCAAATGTTTGATTTATAACAAGGAATGGAATGATCTTTTTTTCAAGGTGTCACTAACTTCGTTTTCATAAGAGGTATCCTTTATAAACATAAATTTAAGGACATACTATTACGTTGCCTTGAGTCATATGTATCGACCAAGGAAATTGAAGAAGTCCACGATGGTATTTGTGTTGGTCATTTCATCATAGCATTATATCACCAAACGTATCATATGGATATGGTACTACTTTGGAATTCAATAACCAAAGGATTTTTATGTGCATAAAGAAGTGTGTTAAACATCTACTCCATTATGATCTTATCCATATTTCTAGTCAAGCATTGAAACCTACTAAAAACTTATGGCCTTTCTCTCAATGGTAATTAGACCTCGTTAGTGTAGTCAATCTAAAATCATCTCTCAACACCATCATTCAATCATCATCCTAAACCCAATACTTCACTAAATGGGTCAAATCTATTATGTTGACCTTGAAAAAATTAGGGCATATCATTAAATTCATATATCAAAATATCATTTGTCATTTTGGCATCCCACATAAGCTTATCGGGAGAATGGAAAATCCTTCAAGAACAAGGAGGTTAAAAATATTTGTGATACATTCAACATTAATCTTAGCTTTTCATCACCATATTATCCTCAAGCAAATGGACAGGTTGAGGCTTCCAATAAAACACTGAAAAAAATTCTTATGAAAACCGTAAATGATGCGAGCCAAAATTGGCATACTCACATCTCGTTCTCTCTGTGGGATTATCAAACTAGTATTCGTACACCTATTGGTGCCACGCCCTATTTTCTCATTTATGACTCTGAAGCCATTGTGCCCCTAGAAATCTAAATTCCATCACTATGCATATCTTTAAAGGAATTTATTCCTGATGAAGAGTACCACCAAAATCACCTAGCACAACTTGAATTATTAGATGAAAAGAATTTTAAATCTCTTGAACATCACTAGGTTTATCAAAAACACATTAATAGAGCATATAAAAAACATTTCAAGGAGCGTGACTTTAAAATTGGTGATCTTGTACTTAAGGATAATCAAAATGTAACTACATTGGAACAAAGTAAACCTCGATAGTTTTCCCCAATTAGATTTTTCCATATATTATTACTCATAAGTATGGGTAAAGAGTGTATCGACTCGCTTCTCTTGAAGGGGAACTGAATCGGAAACCTTAAATGCTTTAAAATTGTGTTTTTTCTATGTTAAATGATTGAGTATCATGACAACAATTTTTGATCAAACATTCCCCTTTGTCATACAAGATCAAAATCCATTCCATCACTCATTCCTAACATTATTACTGAGGGCATATGGATGTAGGTCACCTATAAAATTATCTCCTCCTTAATGAACTATTTAGTAGGATCTTTCCCTCAACTTAGGCAAAGTAAAGTATGTATGGATGCTTCTTACTCCAAATTGAAAAAGAGATAGATTGATACCTTGAAAGATAGCTACCTAACAAAATCATGGACCCATACCACAAAGGATGGACATTCAAATCAATTAAAAATCTAGATCATACCCTCTAAGGATGACTACTTATATACATACATATATATATATATATATATATATATATATATATATATATATATATATATATATATATATATATATATATATATATATATATATATAAGCCTTCCCGCATCGATTAGCTTTCCCATGAGAAACATTCCCACACCGATCAATTTGCTTCAACAAAAATATTCTTGTAGAATTTGGGACATAGATATCCTATAAACTCAAAGAATGAGGAGAACCTTTCTTCCCTACAAAGGCATGCATCCATATGATTCTTTTGTTCCTATTATTGTCACAAAAAGTGATTTTATCCAAATCCATTATAATTTATAAACTGTCTAATGGCAGTCTCATTTAATGTTTTGAAAGGCTATAAGTGCAAATCCTATCAAGACCCCTAATATGTGCTAAGAAATTCAGAGGGGTGTTCTTTCCACTTTTTCTTCATTTTTATTGGTTACATTTTAGATTTTAACATACTTAGCATGTTCACAATTTTTTTAAAAATTCATAATTAGGTATCAAAAACCATGAAGCATGCATCTAACACATATAGATATCAAGACAAATTAGGAACAAATAAATATCATCATAGATAAAATCCTATATACAAATGATCATATAATCCATGTAAAATCAAAAGGGGTTTCTATGAGCCTATCCATACAAAATCAATATCACTACAAATATATTAAATTCGTCATCAATGTCTCATACATATAAAAACTAGGCTTCTATGAGCCTACAATATCACAACATGAACTCTACAACTCCTAGAAAAGTACTATCTCTAGCCCCACCTCCTAGAGTAAGATCTCCACCTGTTATATAAACAACTCCTCTTCCTACAACAAGAGCGCCACCTACCATAAAACCACCTTCTCCTCTTGTACCGTCACCACCTCCACTACTTAGTGGTCACCGAGGTGGATGCCCCAAACTCACTTTGCATTTTCATTAGGTGTCACTACTACCATAGAACCCCACGACCTAGTACATGATCAACATAAATAGTGCCATCGGGATAGCCCTTGATGATCATGTTCACAAAGTAGTCTCACTCTACTCTCACGACCTCATAATAAGCAACGGAAACCATTCCATGTAATGAGGATCCTACCCTCTGACGAGCCATGGCTAATAACTCTACACTGTATATTAAAGGCTTGCTAATCCTCAAGACCTTCCTCAACATTTCCCTCTACCTCTTGTACTTGCCTCTATCATTAGAGATAAGTATAAGTTTGTCCTCCATACCAGGATGCTCACCACCAAACTATCATGCGCTACGATGAGCTCATCGAGAATGCCCGACAAATCATCTCACTCTTTTACAAAGAACATCTCTCTCAACCGTCACTACCGCTAACTCTGTAGCTATACCCTCATCACCCTCCACTCTCTTAGTCTCAAACATAAGACCACTGGGCTCATCCCCGTACTCAAGCCCACACACATCTAACTACCTATACAATTTTATTTTCCACCCTCATCCTCTCTAAAGATCTTATATAATGAGCCTATCATGCACGAAAATTGTGGGTAACCCTCGAATCATGAAGAGGAACCAACTCACAATCCTCATCAGCAAGAAAAAAAAATCATATTTGATCAATGATAGCTGAAATTCCCACTACAACGGCATACAATATCTTTTTATCTCCATCTACATGCCTATAAACAACAAGATCCTCGCGTATATATTGAACAAGGCCAAACTACTTTGATCTAATCAATCTCATTGGCTCTTCCTCCACGAATCTCCTACCCCGTACATAGGTATCCTATTGTAAACTTTGTAAATCATGTGGGAACTTAGGCCAATCAGGGAATCCAACATATGGGCTCCAGATCATGTCTCCAACCTGTAACCTTGATATCAAATCTTGATAATGGGTAGGCCCCTCGACCTTCCTAGCCCTCCCTAGACTAGCAATCAAGCTCATTAAACCTTGGTGCCTCCCATAAATGGAACCTATAAACCTCTATGGGTGAGAAATCACAATATTCTCATGAGCCCGACACTATAACAAAAATCAAACATCAACACCGCATTACTTGTGGGTTGTCTAAGCCCATAGATTTGTATATTTTTCCCGAGAATGTAGGTACCCACTCAAATACAATACAATGTGCCATCATCTCTCTAACCACCCATGTTGTCATACATGGAAATCAGCATCCTCCTAAATCTAGAAGTGCAAAACAAGAGATACCCATCGCCATCATCATCATTTGAGAACAACCATCTCTCCCAGCATCATAGAAAGCATGGTAATCAACATCTCTTGATGCATATCTAACTCCCCAAGCATCATCTCCATACAATCTATGGATGGTATCATCCCTCTCTGTATCTCAAATACAATAAATGGGATGACCCCTCTCTGGAAACCTCATATCCTATGAATATCCTCCAAAGTGATTCTCATCTTTGTAGTGGGAAACCAAGAAGTGTTGGTGGATTTATTCCACCTCTCTAACAAAGAAAAATAAGACTTCATCATAATTGAATTTACCTATAATACCTAATCCCTCCAAAACCCACCGCCTCTAAATGATTCAAATCATTATCACTAAATCCTCTATAACCTCATTCAACATTGAGTGGATACGGTCTCTAATAGTAATATTTTCATCCATCTATGAAGCAAAAACACACAAAATAATCATTATTATCATAATAATAATATAATTGACGAAAAAAATCATTCCATAGGCTAGAATAGTTGAAAAAATCATAGAAAATATTTTTTTTAACAAACATCCAAAATCGCCAATTGCCATTCACATGAATCGTCGACGATCTACATAAATCACCAGTGATTCATTGAATCACCAAAATTCATGTTAGACATCTATACAGCCCTCGAGCTACATCTAATTTATCAAAAAAATTATCAAAAATTACAAAAACCCACAAAAATTGAGGTTTAAATCTACCTCTTCTTGCACAGCTTCCTCTTCCGCTCACAATCACCATCTCTCTCAATCAGTCAATTAAAAGTTTTTCTAGACAAGTATTTTTACAATTGCTTTAAAAAAGTTTGTAATAAAAAAAAATGGTGGGTTATATAACCCATTTTCCATGCAAGCCAATCGCGAATTGGTTAAATCACCGATGATTGACCCCAATTCTAGCAATTGCCTTATTAGTGGATCCTTATCTACATTTACCTATTAAAAGCATCATTTTTTAATTCTTGAAAAGTGTCCCATGTTTTCAAAGGACTTTATCCTTTGAAATACATAAACAAAACACCACATTGAAAATTTGGGAATTACCATTTTTCAATGGGAGATTAGCCCTTTGGAACCAATCACTTGGTTCTTTCCCCTTCTTGAGAACAACACCTTGTGAGAAATCATATGTCCGTGGGTGTTGGTCCATTTTTCCATCCTGATAATAGATTCCCCAACATTTCATTGTTGCACCATCTCCAATTAGGGAAATACATTTAAAAATAGAAACACATTGGTGCTCACTATATTGTGCTATAGTGAACTTACCCATGATGACACAAATTTTCCAAATCGTTTTTTCTAGCAATTTTCCAAAAATCGCCAGACAAAAAGTGGAAAATGTAAACACCAAAAATTTACATCCCCAGGCTCAAACATACTTGTGACCAAAGACAACACACTTACGATGCCTCATTAAGTCACCCATGATTCTAATTTGATACGTTTACAACCCATCATATCTACAAAATTTAAAATGATTATTTGATTAATGGAAATAAATAAATTACCTATTATCTCCTAACACCTTTCCCTCAAACCACATGGATTTAAATAGAACACCTCACTAACTACCTAAACCGCTACTAAATCCGCCTTCAAAAAGTACTAACCTATTCCCTAACTAACTAACCTTCTAACCGACAAAATCCTAAAAATGTAAACCCTCTCATCCTAGCTTGTGCCTTTTTAACCATCCTCACTCCACATCACTTCAAAATCTGCTATTTTGAGCTCAAAATGGAAGAAAAACATTATGTGTTCTACCCAAATTAGATTTCCCTAAAATCGATGGTGATTTTCTTGATCACTAGTGATCTATAAATGCTTGTTTCTAGACCTCATTTAACAACACAAATTTTCAAGATTTCCAGTGTATTGTTTCTCAATCTCGCTCATCAAGTATCTAGGCACTTCACATCAACATTATATAATGTCACACTTCTCAACGAACATCAAATTCATCATTAGACTGATTATTTTCATCCTCCAACCATCTTCTTCCATTTTTACTTTCATCAATTCATTCTACAAGGTAAATCAATCGTTTTGATTTATTTTAGATACTAGAAAAAGGTAAAACTTTGTTTAAACATCATGTACATGTCAAATAGCATTCTGTTTATCAAATTGATGTCTTAATCTAGTAATTTAAGATCTATTTGTAAAGTTCTTATAATTCACAAAGAATCACTAGCGATTACCCCATTCACCAACATTTTCCCTGAATCACTAGTGAGTCCTGTAATTTTATGATATTTCACCAATTCTAAATCAAAATGCTTCTTTTTTTCTTGTTATCTACTAGTATTTTGTCTTGTGTGATGTATTTAGATGGAATTATGAGGTTCTAACTTACCCACAACTAATTCCTTTCCTATTGTTTTCCATCTAATGAACTGGGAGCAATACAACTTACCCCATGTTCTCGAGCTTTATGCAATCTAGGAAGATCCATTCGATCACTTGGAGGGTATTTAAACTGCAACACAACGTATCTAGGAATAAACTCATGACTTTTTGAAGTATGTGATTAAGCACTAAGACTCTTGGAGATTATCATTCAAGATGAACACCAATACAAGACTGCATTGAACATTTGGAAGAAGAATACCGCACCCTCATAAATTAATTCAAATAGCCACATAAGCATCTCCATCATGAATCAAAATTCACTCACCGCTATGAAACTTAGGAGGAATATTCTGACTTCTTTCTTTAAAGATTATATCTCCGTTCTTAATTCCATCCTTCTTTGAGGAAGAGGAGGAGACAATTGATTCTATAGCCTCTAACATATATGAGAATCTGTATACAAATCAAGAATCTAATTTGTTGATGTAAATAATATTTTTAGTAAGCATATATATATATATATATATCTAAATAATTGATAATCACATTCTTGTAGTATCACATTGTAAGTAGGACCATAAATACTAATAAAATCTCAAGTGTTTTCCTAAGCTATAACATTATTTTGATGTGATTTGTAGCTTTGTTTATAAGAAAATTTTACAGTAAAGAACCTTTTCAATCTATTATTTTAAAAAGGTATGCAAACAAATCATAATCAACATCCGTGGGTATCCCAAAAATCCCGCCATACTAAGGTTAATCTCGGTTGTTACCCTTGAAACCAATCATGACAACTAAGGTAAGAACCATGTTATACATTAACCTATATCAATTTTAAAATCATATCGAAGTAAGCACTAGATTAAATAAAATATAGACATTCAATTCAAATCAATTATTATCAATTCTATAAAAATATTTCTATAATAACTCTACTTTGGATAGTTGTTATTCAAAATCATGAAGGGTGCATTAGATTTATAGTTAAAACAAATATTTACGTTGATGAAAGTGGTAAAACATTACATTTTTATTAATAAATTACATTCACACTTTATAAGAGCACTATGAGAAATTAATGGAGTTTGAGCCTCTAGTTTGGGAAATCTAGTGTATAATTTATTAAAAAAAATAAGGAATTTTTCAACTAAATGAAATCCAATTATACCATACACCAATTTTCTTTTGATATTTAATTAATTGTAATTCAAAGAAATATTTGGATATTGATGGGTTGGATTCTTATCCCAAAACCGAGATTATGCATGGATACCTATTTTACATCATTGCACCACCCATTTAAATCAAGTTGGGTTTATTAGATTCCTTTTCCAAATATTTTAAAGTTTCAAATAATTTTTTGGTAATTTAGTATTCATGTAACTACATAGGCATGATATTGGAATTCAAATATCATTTTTTCCCTCACATAATGTCTTCCTCTCTTCTTTTCTTTTATAAATGAAAAGACACTTTCATTAATGAGAGGTTCTTCTTCCCTCGAATGCAATGCTACCATTCTCCTTTGAGTTTCAAATAGACTTAAGTGTTTTAACATCTATTTTTCTAGTTTTTGGTTCTCAATTTTCATTTCTCAAGACTACAATAGATTTTATAGAACCTCCACATTTCATGTTGTTAGAAAAAAATTAATTTTTCCCAAGAAAAGCAAAAAGCAGTTTGCTTTTTACATGATTTTTTTTTTGAGTTTACTTTTAGTTGTTCTTAAGTTTAGGAAAAGCTATTAAAGAAAATAAATGAACAGATTTGTATTGCATAAAAATCATGGGATTTTTAGCTCTATTTTATGAGTTGAGTGATTTATTGTTAGATGAATCCATCTATTTATTAGAGGTAATCGTAAGTATTTATATAAAAATACATTGAGAGAGATTGTATTGAGCCAAAGATTTGCAAAGGAAGGAGATATATATGCACAAAAGTCTTGATCTCGAGTTTGCAATAATACGTTTTATTTGCAATTCTTTATTTTATTTTTGCTAGTTTTTATTTTATGTGCTTAATTTCTACAAATTAGTATCGTAGTGTGGATTTTTTTAGCATGTTTCTAATTGACAACAAGTTATGGATTCTATATCCGGTCTGTAGACACCAAAATTTATAGGAAATAATTATGAGTATTGGTCATTAACCATGATGTCACTATGTATATCCCATGATGTGTGAGAAATTTTAGAGAATGGGTACACACAGCCCACAAATTTAGTAACATATAACGTACTCTCATAGGCAAAGAAAGACACTTTGAAGGAATTAAGAAATAAATATGAAAAATATATTTTCTTCAATCATAAATCCATGCATGAAATTACCCTACCCAAAGTGGAAGCAACCAATAAAATACAAATTGTGTGGCGAGAATCTCCAAGTTACATACCTAGGGAAAGAGAAAGTAAAAACTGCCAAACTACAATTATTTCGTAGAGATTTTGAAAATATGTCAATCAAAGATTCAAATTCCATAGATATGTTCTTTAATTTTTAGTTGGTTTAGTTAATCAAATCAAATATCATGGTGAAACTATTGAGGACAAAAGGATTATTGAAAAATTTCTTAGAAGTTTTCCGTAAAATTTGATCGTTTGGTAGTTGGTATTGAAGAAACTAAGGATATAAGTCAATTTTCAATTGATGAGTTGCATACATCACCAATAAATCATGAAAAAATGTTGAATAGATCACTTACATTTAAAGATCAAGCTTTTTCATCACATGTTTTAGGAAATTGTGGAATAGGAAGAGGAAATTTCTGCCCTAGAGGCAGAGGAAAAATTTCATCTAGAGGACATAGCAATGTTCCATCAAAATCAAGTGGAAGAGGACATAGTCAAGAGCATAATCATTATCAGTTTTAAGTTAGAGACAGATAAACCGCATCATCAACAATGTCACTATTGCAAGATATATGGGCACTTTTATTTTGAATGTCGAAAAGTAGTATGATCATAACAAGAATAATCAAAACCAGGCGGGAGATCTACTCCAAGCTCCATGTTTATTACATGCAAAAATATTTCTGTTGCATCGCTTATTGAGTGTAATCTATCCCAAGAGAGTCCTAGTGATGTATGGTATTTGGATTCTGGATGTAGTAATCACATGTTAGGTAACTTAGACTTATTTTCTAATTTGGATGAGTCAGTAAAGTCAGAAGCTACCCTTTGGAATAATATTACAGTGAATTTAAAAGGACAAGGAAAAATTAACCTTCTAACAAAAAAATGGGGAGAAAAAGATTATGCAGGATGTTTATTATGTTGTAGGTTTGAAGCACAATCTTATGAGCATTGATCAATTGGTACAAAAGGGATATAAATTTTACATTGAAGACAATGAATGTGTGATCGAGGATAAATTTCCAAGTACCTGAGTGATTTCTAAAGTAAAGATGACAAGCAATAGAATTTTTCCTTTGAATATTATACCAGCCACATTCGAAGCTCATACTAAAGATTAGTTCGGAGCTAAGGAGATTGAATAAACTTTTCAAGAAGTTGAAAAGATGAATCCTTGCTATGGTATCTCGTGTTTGGTCATTTAATATTTGGTGGTTTGAATTTATCATCCAAAAAAAAATGGTGAAAGGTTTACCTTTGATTCAAAACCGATATAGTTTGTGAAGGTTGTATTTTGCGGAAACAACACAGAGAGTCCTTCCTAGTTGGAAAATGAAAAGAACAAGTGCACCACTTGAAATTATTCACACATATTCATGTGGACTGATGCAAACAATTTATATTGGAGGTTTCTCATACTTTATGACATTCAATGATGACTATACAAGGAAGACATGGGTGTATGTTTTTAGACACAAATATGATGATTTTTATATATTTAAGCAATTACAGGTTTTAGTGAAAAACAAAGTGGGTACTACATCAAAGTTTTGAGGACAAACAGAGGAGGTGAATATGTTTCCAATTATTTTCTAATTTTTTCAAATATCACGGTATACATAAGCAATTTACTTCCGGTATACACCATAGAAGAATGCTCGCGCAGATAGAAAGAATAGAACCATCATGGAGATGGCTAGAAGTATGATGAAGGCAAAGGATATTCCAAATGAGTATTGAGTAAAAGTAGTAGCAACTTTTGTTTACATCATAAACATGTGTCCAACGAAATTTTTGGGAACATGGTTCCTCAACAAGCTTGGACTAGGAGGAAACATAGTTTTTCTCATTTTTAGATTTTTTTGTTTTGTAGCATACACACATGTGCCTGATGAGTTAAGGAAGAAGTTAGACAACAAAGGAGAAAAGTGCATTTTTCTGGATATTTAGAGAATACAAAACCTTACAAGTTGTTCAATCCAGTTACCAGAAAGGTCATAATCAATAGAGATGTACAATTTTTTATAAATTAGGCATGGGATTAAAGTATTGAGAAAACAATTAGTGTAGCAGCAATTTTTCCTCATGATGATATGGCAGATGAAAGCATAAAACAACAAGGTATTTCATCTTCTTCGAGTCTTGGACATGAACCACAAGTTGTAGCATAAAGATACACCTCCATCTTCATCTAGGGGATCTCTAACATTTAAGTCATCTTCAACCATCCAACAGACACCACAAAGAACACCAGAAGCTACTCCTTCATTACAAAATATTCCATCATTAGATAGCCCTTTGCATTAGAAAACAAGGATTCTTAGCGAGATTTATAATGTTGATACAACTAGTGCCTTTTAAGTTTTTGCATTGTTTTCTCAAGTTACAGATCTAGTATACTTTGAAGAGGCTATAAAAATGAAGTTTGGGTTCAAGCCATGGATGATGAGATAGACGCCATAGAGAAGAATCGGACGTGTGAATTGGTAGATATTCAAGAAGGGATGGGTGTGATAGGAGTAAAGTGGGTCTACAAGGAAAAATATACTATTGATGGTAAAGTACATAAATTAAATTCAAGGTTTGTCGCCAAAGGTTTTTCACAACAATATGGAGTAGATTATAATGAAATGTTTGCACCTGTAGCATGTTTAGACACAAGAAGAATGTTTTTAGCAATTGCATCTAAAAAAATGGCATATTTATCGATGGATGTAAAATCAACAATCTTGAATGGTTTTATTGAAGAATAAGTTTATGTGAATCATCCAAAAGGTTATGGGATTGAAGATCATGAAGCAAAAAGTATACATGTTGAAAAAGCGCTTTATCGTCTCAATCAAGCACCTGAGATTGGTACAACATGATTGAATCTTATTTGATATAGAATGGTTTCAGTAGGAGCAACAATGAGCCTACCTTATACATTAAGATCAATAAGTAAGGTAATTTTTATTTTTTTCAATATGTGGATGATTTTATCATCACTAGAAATCTACCTATAGATTCATTCAAATCAGCTATGAAGAAAGAATTTGAGATGATAAATCTAGGATTCATGCACTATTCTTTGGGCATAGAAGTTCAAAACTTAGAAGCTAAAGTTTTTATTTCACAAGAAAGGTATGCTAATGATATTTTAAAGAGATAAATAACATTTTGGAAGTTAAGAAAAGATGGTAGTGGATCATTTGTAGATCTAATATTTTTGAAAATACTAGTTGGAAGTATCGTGTATTTGACGGCCACAAGTCCGGATATTATGTATGGTGTGAGTCTCATCTCAAGGTTCATGGAATCTCTAAAATATTCACATTGGAAAGATGGAAAAAGTATTTTGAGGTATGTATGTGGAACTAAGAATCATGGAATTTTGTATTCAACATCGATGAGTTAAAACTCATAGGTTACATAGACAGTGATTGTGCTAGAAGTATTGGTGACAAAGAGCACACCCAGCTATGCTTTTCACTTTGCAATAGGTGTAGTTTCATGGGCATCAAAGAAGCATCCCATAGTCACACTATCTTTAATAGAAAGAGATTGTGTAGCAGCAATAGGAGCAGCATCTCGTGCTATTTAGATGAGAAGAGTGTTGAAATATTTGAGGCAGAATAAAGAGGATGTTACACATATTTTTTGTGAAAAAAATTCAGCAATAAAATTGTCCAAAAATCATGTTTGTCACAAGAGTAACAAGCACATAGACACGAGGTATCACTTCATCGGGGATTCAGTTAGCATAGAGGAAATTTGTATTGAATTTTGTAGATCTAAAGATCAACTTGCAGATATCTTTATGAAAGCTTTGGGAAATGAAGTTTTGAGTATTTGTGAACTTGCTTCAAAGTTTTTGATCCATAATATGTCAAATCTGGACGTGCACAATTAGTTCTAGAAAAATTAAATCTTAAAGGTCAAAATTAAGCGGGGATGTTAGAAAAAAATTAATTTTTCCCCAAGAAAATTAAAAGGCATTTTTCTTTTTACATGCTTTTAATTTTGAGTTTAGTTCTAGTTGTTCTTAATTTTAGGAAAAGATATTAAAGAAAATAAATCAAAAGCTTTGTATTTCACAAAATCATGTGCTTTTAGCTCTATTTTATGAATTGAGTGTTTTATTTTTAGATGAATCCATCTATTTATTATAGGCAATTGTAAGTGTTTATATATCAAACACATTTAGAAAAATTGTATTCAATTGAAGCTCTGAGAAGGAAGGAGAAATATATGCTCAAAAGTGATGATCTAAGTTTGCAATAATATGTTTTATTTGCAATTCTTTATTTTATTTCTGCTAGTTGTTATTTTATGTCCCTAATTTCTACACATGTTCATTATGTGATGTATCATTAATAGGAGATATATGTAATTCCTACGATATCATGGTGAATTTATAAGGTGAAGCTTCATGAGCACTAGAGACGGAATTGCTTATTTATGAGCAATATATGTAAATGATATAGGTGATGTTATACTTAATGGCATTATCCTACCCTTTAATCCGTCATAAATGTTCAATGTTCTAAATTGAAATGAATTTTATCTTAGTTCATGAATAGGACATGAGAAGTGTTGACATAGATGTTTTCCTTGATATTTCTATGTTGTGGAATAATTCTTTTACTAAAAATTGATGGCAATGTGGTATGAAATCAAAGTTCAAAGAATGGGAGACAAATTCAGCTTAAAATTATTGGAAAAAGGTGACCATATTATGGTATGTAAGGAGGTATATTCCAAACCTTTCTTCTACACAATTTTTTTAAAAAATTTAAATGTGAACTACATTGAGGTATGAGGAAGGAAAAATCTAGTTCGGGTTTTCAGCAACCACAATTTTTTTCTCATATAGAACCACTTTAATATTTCAATAGATAAGCAACACCACATGTAGAGAAGATATTTTTTATTCTCTAAAGTCAATCACATGAAAATGATGAATAAGATCTAACCTTGGTATATGGGACAATTTTTGTAAGTGACCTCCAATCATTTTCTCCTTTCAAAACCTAATTACAAGCATAAATATTAGTGGTTTATAATAAAAACATTACAATAAAATAACATCAACAAAAATAAAATGGTTTGTATTCAATCCGTAGTAAAAATTTTTAGTGAAAGTGAAGGGGATATGAAAGATAAAAACACCTCAAGATTTATCATGACTTAACATTTAATAGTTGGACAAAAGCCCAATTGATCGGGTAATAGTATTGAGTTCAATAAAAGCAATGATAACTTCATACAAGATAATTGTAATATTATCACACAAGTAGAAATCATATCATGAAATATTTTTTTGTCAATCGGACTCGTACACTACATAAAAATATAATAATAAAATAAATTTTGTTTGAATGTAAGCGTGGTCACAATCATTAGCTAACGTTGAAATTTTATTAGCAAGGTATGATTGATGATTTATTTTCTTTTAATGAATACTTACAATGAACTCCCAAGATGTTTCTTACATATATTCTTTGTTTTTCCAAAGGTGGTCAAGAAGAGGTTCATAATTAGTGGAGTAATTTTTTCCATGGAAAAACTAAACTTCCTTATGATTTTAAATTTCTCTTCCTCTAGGGAGGTTGTGATGCATGAAAATTGTAGTCTAGTATTAAAAGTTATAAAATAAATGTTGAACCTACATAATGTGAATAAAAGGTAGTTCTACATGTTGGGTAATGAAAAATACTAGCATATAAGAGGTTGTCGAGCCACTTATTTATTTTTCACAAAATAAAACTTTGTGCATTGATTATGGTTAGTGGGAATATCGATTTTTATTGGTGATTATGGTCCATCTATTAGAGAATGTCTTAAAATTTTTACAAACCTCATCCAAGGCTTCGTAAAGATGAAGTTGGCTAGGTAGTAATAATTGGATTACCCATTTCTATATTTTATGAGTAGTGCTTTAATAAAAGAAATTAACTAGTAAGAGAATCGATATATAAAATATTTATTATGATACTTATGTCACAAATTTGAATATTAATGGAATCTTTGAATTCCTTAGAGAGTGCACTTCCGAAATATGTTAATTTATGTTCTCAAATAACTTAATATTTTTTCCTCAAACCCAATCGAACAACGATGTGGTTGAATCAATTATTCCATAAAATTCGAAAGGAAAAGGATGGCAATATAACACTATCTATACAAGGATACAAGATTAGTTTTATTAGTGACTAGAAAATATTTTGTCTAGTTAGAAACTAAAACAATTTTATTTTTAACAAACTAAATGCCATGGGAAACAAAAATTATGTAATATTCAAAATTATTAAAGATAAACAAACTAAAATCCATAGTTAAGCTCAAGACACTAGATTTTGACTCTATGAGCAAAAATATATACATTATGAAACCATAATTTTAAGATTATATTAATGGAGCTTATCCAACGAAATATACAAATGAAATAAATTTCTCAAAATATTAAATTAAAAATATCTATAAGAATATAAAAGATATTTTGACATATATTTTCTTTACTTTGTGAAAAGATTCACTGCACTTATTAACTTTCTTTGGTACTTTTGGATTCAAGAACTCTAGTGGTTTCTCCTTAAAAAAATAACTGCATAAAGGAGGGGGAAGTATAAATACAAAATAATCATTATGAGGTGGTCAATTACAAAATAATAGTAAAAAGGATTAGTTAAATATAACGATATTGCTACATGAACAAGTTAATGGAAATGGAACGTAAACCCTAGTAGAGGTCATCAGTAGGAAAAATGTAGAGTTATTAAGAAATTTTTATTTGAGAAACACCATTATGTTTAAATTCCACCTTGATCTAGACATACAAGACTTCCACTATCATCGACCTCTAGTATTACATAAGTTCATTAAGTATGCTTTGTTTGACATTTATGTGATTGAAAAATTGTGAAACTTATCTTTTTATTATTGATATAGAAAAATCCAAATACAAAAATATAATAATGATTTGACAAATAGAAGAACACACAATACATTTTTTCAATCCACTCATTATCACTAATTTTTTTGTATGTAGAATACTTTAACTTAGAAGAAAAGTAGACAAATTTTTCGGTTAATAAAATATTGTAGTTGATTCGATAAATTTGAAAAAAAAATAATAAAGATAGATTATAGTATAAGATAAATTAGTTATGGTAATAATCTATTTATGTGTTCATTTTATAAATTTCCGGCATGCCAAGGGCCCTTGGTCTCATGGTGTTGATATATTGCTTTCAATGAGCTCATTAGGGATGAAGTCTTGGTGCTTTATACCAACCACCTATATGTCTTTTCATGGATGTTTCCTCCAATATAAATAAAATATTAAGAAATAACATATCTAATTATTGCATTTAATGAATGTTTCCTATCCAATATTTACAAAATTTAAATTGTATTTTAAAAAGTATCACGTCTTCACATAAGTACTCACCAATTTTAATAATATACAAAATTTTATAATTTATATTTTAAAATAGGGGTTAATTTAGACTATTAATATTTAAGTTGTGTTAAACAATTTAATTTTTACAATCGATTTTAAATTAGAGAAATAGTTATTCTAAATGAAATGACTATACTAAGAGTCTAGATGTACAACAACTAAGTTTATAACACTTTAATAATCCATGATACACTTTTGCGTAATGTATATTAGCCTTGACTCAAATTTCAAATGTATAAAAGGCTTAATGGTAGTGAAATATTTCAATAGAAATTACATGTATTTATGTATGTGTGTCTTTGTTTGTGCATGCACACACATAAAAATATACACACAATTATATATATATATACAATATTTCGTACAGTATCCAATATTTAAATAAATTATATTGTATTTATAAAAGTAGCATGTCTTCACATAAATACTCAACAATTTTAAGAATATACAAAAATTTACAATTTATATTTTAAAACAGGGGTTTATATAAACTATTAATATTTAAGTCGATTTAAACAATTTAATTTTTACTATTAACTTTAAATTAGAGAACTTATTATTCTAAATAAATAGACTATACAAAAAGTGTAGAGATGCAATAAATAAATTTATAACACTTTAATAATCCATAATGCACTTTTGCGTAGTGTGCATTAGCCACAACTAATACTTTGAAATTATAAAAGGCTTAATGGTAGTGCAAGATTTCAATAGAACTTATATGTATTTATGTATGTGTGTCCCTATGTGTGCATGCGCACACACACAAAATGATACATCACTTACACACACACACACACAAACACACACACAAGCACACACACACACACACACACACACACACACACACACACACACACACACACACACGTATATAGTGTATATATAAATAGATATAGTGTACACACACACACACACACACACACACACATATACATATATATAGATATAGTGTATATATATATATATATTGTGTGTGTGTGTGCTACACACGCGTGCGTGTGTGTGTGTGTGTGTGTGCATTAGCCACAACTAATATTTCAAAATTATAAGAGACTTAATGGTAGTGTAAGATTTCAATTGAACTTATATGTATTTATGTATGTGTGTCTTTAAGTGTGCACGAACACACACACACACACAAAATCACACACACACACACACACACACACATATATCTATGTGTGTGTACATACATACATACATAGATATACACAAATATATTTAATTATCTTTCTATCCGAATCCCTGCTCCTCAACATAGATATATATTTGTGTATGTATATTTTATATAGTAATCATCAATATTTAATAATTTTTACTTTTAATTATTATAGTAGAAAATTATCATTTTCTTTTTTACAACAAAAGAATATTGTAAAACATCTACAATAGTTTTATAATATTATTTAATTATAGATATCGTAGTGAATAGTTTTCATTTCTAACAGTGATATTTGAAAAAGACAGAAAAAATACAAACATCATACGGAAAAAACGGGAAATATTTGACAAAATGACACCAAACAAAAAAAAACAAAAACCAAATTTTTTTTTTTTAAAATGAATTAAATTTATTTGTTTTCTTAGGACTGGACTTTAATTCTCTCGTGTTGTACATTTGGGTTAGCCTGCCGTTGTTTTTTTTTGTTTCACTCACAATATATTGACAATAAAAGTTAGGCGTACATCGGTGTACGCCTACCTTTAAAAAACACTTTCAGGATGAAATTAGTCGAGTTGGTCCCATCATACTCGAGTAGATAAAACTGTAAATTTCAAGATTCCTTCCAACCCGTGACATTTGACTAACGCACTGAAGATCTCTTCGGTCAATGTCTTTCGTGGCTAATCATATTCATCCGGTGTAGATCGTCTCTACTTTGCTCGTCTCCGCGTCTGCATTCACGGTAACACTATACAAGCAATGATAACGAAAGGACGGTACCATTGAAATTTCAAAATGAAATATTTGCCAAAATGACCATAAAAACATTAAAGAATTTCCTTTCTAAGCACTGGAATTTAATTATCTTGCCTTTGCCTTCTACTTATTAGCAAACTTATCATTTATATTAGCCGACTGTTTTTCTTTTTTGTTTTTATTACAACTAGCAATCGTGAAATGTAAGATGTGGACGCGAAAAGGATCTACCAAAAAGAGAAACTGGATGAAAAGAAAGAATGAGAAATGACGAGGGGTGTAGAAAAAGGTGTTTGAGAGAAGAGAGGTGCATGGGCAAGGAAAGAGGAATCAAGGAGTCAATATGAAAATATACACTCTAACAAGGAAAATATTTGTTTATCAATTGTAAGAACGAGAAAACCGTGTTACGAAGGCATCGATGAACATGCTGATGGAGATTGCTCAAAATGCAACCATTAACAGAAAATGTTCTCCAAGGGAATACTTGTTAAAATTACCATGTCTTGACTTTATTGGGTTGTCGGAAAATGTAAACGTAAGGAGAATTTCAGCTCTTGCACTTTACAAATAGTTAGAACGCAAATAAACGTTGGGCGAATTCACTTATTTGTTTCAAGGGTTTATTTCGAAAGAAGGATATGTGGTATGGACCCAAAATCTCGGGGCATGGGTTGTATGCAAAATTACAATTAGGGTTACTTTGTACCTTTTAAGGCGAAGAACAAATTTTTTTCTCTAACCAATAGGCACTTAATTTTCCCAAGTGTGGAAGATGTAGGTGAAGTAAACATGCAAATGAGAAGGATGGTGCAATGTGTTTTTGCCCAAGAAGATGTTTGTAATCGAGAGGGATTCTACTAAGATTGCATGTGATAGTTGGCACTACTCCATTCGGATGCGCAAAAGGAATATTTAAGGAAGGAGAACACATGAATTGAATGTTAGAAATGAAAATACATTATGTGATCCATTTTTTAATTTCTTTCTCGCACACATTATCCACATGAATGCAATTTACGTTTAAATGGATGAAAATGTAAAATAAAATAAAAACTTAATAAAAATCTATTTTTAGTTTCAAGATTGAGCATTTGTAGGGAAATATGTGATGGTTGAACAATCATTGAAAATTGGGATGCATTTAGCGGTTGACCATGTGAGGGAAAGATGTATTTTATTTTTCATTCGAAAGAGGGATTTTTAAATAAAAACATGGGAATTAAATAGCTGCATGTCACATGCCTATTCCATGACTTTGTAAAAATGAGGGAATTAAACACTTTCATGTCCCATACCTATTCCTCAGAACACCCACATTTTCCACACATTATATACTATAGTAAAAATACCAGATAATTTTTTTACTCGAATTGTAGTTCACACAACACCTAACCTTTTTGCACGAACACTAACCAACATAGGCAATATAAAAACACGTGACACACATCAAGGACAATTATTTTGACAAGACACAACATAACGATTCAACTACATTATGAATCTCGTATGGGCACCATCCATGACAACACTTTCCTAGTTTACATATTTATTTCATTCATGTTTCGTTATTTACCTTATTTTCTTATTAATCACTTATCAATTCTTTTATAACTATGCTCCACTATCCTTACTTTATTTAACATTTCACTTGGAGTAATCCCATCTAATTTTTCATATTTCCCTCATCACACCATAATGTTGTAACTTGGTTGTTGGTATGAACCTATGTACATACAAGATCCTACCGTGTTTGTTCCAAGGATTCACTTTCTAAGTTACATTTTCGATTGGATTTTTCATTTATCTTAGTTCTAACAAGGAAGGTTCTCATGGATAATATGAAGTTTATTGATTTAAGAGTAGGTAGATTATGCATTCCTTCATAAAAGCATTTATGTTCTAAGGTCACTATTTTGTTTTACATTACGACAACTAACTATGTATCTCCTCTACTTAACTTAATTGCTTAGTCATCAAGGTACTAACGAGTATGATTTCACACTCCACCAAGTTTGGATTCCTTGAAAATTAAGTATTAGATGTGTGTTATGAGAAGTAATTAAATTAAAAACTTTACACATCTTACCATGGTAAAATCTAGAGCGATTGAACACCCTTATCTCTAATAATCATCATGTAACTCTAGGGACATTCGATGCTTGTTGTTAAGATGGAACTCTTAATTGAGTGGGGTTTAAGGGAATCACACTCAATATTCTCTTGTGTGGTTAACTAAAACATTAGATCCACTCGAATCATTTTCATTCATCTTAAAATGGTTTCATTCAATTTGATTTAATTACCATTTTTAATAATTTGTTGTATAACCCATTTATTAATAGGAACATTGGTATGCTCATGAGACTACTAGTCCTTTCCCTAGGGGTTCGTGTCAAGAACAAGATTATATCATTTCACACCCTACATTCAATGCAAAAATAGGACAAGGGGGATAAAAAGAGGGAGTAGTTCTTCATTTAAAAAGGTTAATATTCACATTAAAGTCTATACAAAGTGGATTTTGTCCCCCGCACAAGATGATATAAACATGTTATAAGAACGATATACATTCATCTTTCTCATAACACTTCATCTTATTGTTACACTTTCACAAGTAATCATAAATTAAAATGTGGTTAAGTTTCACATTTAACTCTTAGTATTGCACCATAGAAGTCAAACGATAATAGAAATTGGGCATCAAAATAATTTATGATCCCAACTCATATAGGTGACTTCCAAGGTTAGTTAGTGATCTTTGCCACCTACACTCTTCACTTTACATGTGTGCCCGACCAAGAGGATATTACATTATGTTGGATTTTGGTTACCCATAGAGTACTATCCTAAGTAAATCACATTCTCCTTATCACATACAAATATCAATCTTAGGAGGGGACCCACATTCTATAGTTAATTTTTGACCATGTGTGTCCTAACCGTTGGATCCACAATGATTCCGCTAAGCATGCGTGCTTATGAAAACTAAAAGTTGGGCTATTGTTTACCTCAAATAGAAGGTGTTAGGAAGTGTGAGGACTTAGGTCCATTGCAATTTTTTTTTTTCCTATGCTAAAGGGATCGCATTAGAAGAATAGTTATGAAATATATACTAGGGTTGACTATTTCATGTAGATTTCTTTATTACATTTTCAAGGTAAAGAACAAAATAAACCAATTATTAAATCATCAATTTTACACTAGAAATGCAATATAAGATGTTAAATTAACTTTCATTTAACATATATATCCAATACCCCCTTTTGTAATACAAAGTCACTAATTCATAAAACAATAATTTTCACTCAATAGATAAAACATGTATAATAACTTCATTAATTTCTAGAAATAAGTATTAAATCATGTTTATAAAATTGATCATACTCTTTCATTTTCAAATAGTTACAATAATTGGCCAAGGATCTTTCTCATTTCTATAAATGAGTTACTAAATTCTGAATTCAAAATCATGTATTTCATTCAACATTCTTCAAACAAAAGAATAAATGGAACTTTTATATACGTCTTCTTTCCTCATATTTCACAAAGTCCACCTACAATGTTGTTATAATCATTAGTTCATACAAACCGAACATGATAGGTAATAATCTTTATAAAAAAATGTTCTAACTTAGTAGTTTCATTAATGGAATGTTGATTTTCACTATAATTATTCTAGGGTTCAAAAGGTACATTCAACTATTTTGAACATTTAGCGTAAACATATTACAATCGTCAACATAATGAATACAAGATAAACTGAGTACCTATTTAAGTAACAACCATCCAAATAATAAATTTAAAATACATCCAAGTAATCAAGTTAATAACAACTTAGTCATAAATCCATGCTCAACTATGCAAATAATAGTTTCATACCATGGTCATATAATCCTACAAATATATATAACTCAGTAACTTGTATAAAATTTAAGATTAATCTTAGCAACAATACTCATTATAGACTTCAAGATACAAATGTACCATCCATAGTTCAATCAATTCAACATCATTCAACAGAATTTATGCATATGAATAATGTATTCACTTTCTAGCATAGGATATATTTCCCAACCTTCTCAAATACGGAAGCAATGTCTACATGGCCAATTAGGTAGCTTAGAAACTCACACAATATTGCCTAGGGGTTCTTTAAGTCTTATGTGACATTACTTAACTATGTTTCTATAATATAGTAAGTTTGTGCTATGATAGGGTAGAACTTAATTTATCCTTTATCACTAGGTGTAGAGATGTATATTTTCAAACGATGATCAATCATAAGGTAAAGATGAAAGTGGGATCCAAGCATAGGTTCAATTTAGATGAACAAAATCTCATAACTTTTTAAGATTTAAGAATCTAATAATAACATTGAAACTTTAACAAACAATCCATAGTAGGTAACAAAGTCCATCAAATAGTCTTAATCGCTGAAGAAAGGTTATTTTTTAATACAACATAGAAAAAATAACCCACTTTATTTACTAGGTCTAACCATTACCAAAAATAGTATCGATTCAACATTGAATCAATATGTAAATCAAACAATCAAAAAATGAAATAATTACTAGATACCCATATTGAATCGTATGATCCTAAGGCTCGATACATCACTTAAAATGGTCTATAAGGTCAAAAATCATAAAAAATTATACAACCATTAAGGGAAGCCTAGAACGAAGTCACAACATACATCTAACTAGTGTCTATTCAAAAGTGCAACTATAGACCAAGTTGACATACCACAAACCCCCAAATGGAGTATAATCTATAAACAAAGGTTTAGATAGTATTTTTTTAAGTTAAGATCAACCACACTAAGGAATATAATCAACATATATCATTTATACACAAAATTCATATCCATTTGCATATATAAGAAGAATACAAACATCCAATTCGACTTCACTGTTAGTGCTAAATCACAGCACCCCCAAATGACTTCTAAAGATTTTCTTTTCTAAGGAAGAATAATTTGGTGTGATTGCATAACATGGAACTTTTCCTAAGGTGTGGGGCCTTGCAAATTGGAAAATCTCTCCAGATTAAGGTACATATGTAAGGATTCGTAGAGGATCTATATCTATACCTATTCTAAAACTTGTAAATGAAATAGGGATAAAAGAGTACAGAAATAAGAAATAACTAAACTACAAGGTGATGCACCAAATGAATGATGAACACTTAGTTTGCCTTCAACATGAACCAATAAAATGCATATAATAAACAAGCACATATAGTCAGATCTGTAATGAGATACCAAATAGAAGAAAAAGAAACAAGAAGGATCTAAGATCGATCACAAATGTATTTTATTGCTCTATAGGTTGATACAGTTCATTACAGAATATCCGAAAGGTAGAAATGCATTACAATTTTAATGGAAGGCCTAAACCCCACAAATATTTTTTCAGAAGGAGAAGGGAGCCTGCAAAACTAAGAATATCCAACCCTTTACAATGAATCCTACCCCAAATTTATAAATTGAATCATAGAGAAGGAAGAGAGAGAGAGAATCGGGAAAATGTGGGTCGAAGCTCAACCACCGTTGTTAATGCTTCTACTAAAATCTTCCCCCAAATCCATCTTTTTTGCATCGATCCTTTGTTTGGCACCTTGAAGGAAGAGGAAATGGTGGAAATAGATCAAATCCGATCTGGTTGTTGAGACTGATGATCCTCCATCAAGGATCGAATATGTTTCTCCATTTTTATTTCACCTAATTTACCAAAAATAAAGTTTCAGAATCCCATGGCATATGCGAGATCAAGATATTTCCAATGGTATCAAATTTTTAATCTCTCGAGCCTTGGGTCAAAAGATATGCCCCTTCAAATTTTGAATTGATTCCATACAAATGGGCGGAAAAAAATTGAAAAATGGGTCCCCTTTTTTAATTCACTTTGGATAAGTGTTGTTAGGAAACATGTCTCTTTTGCTGCCTTCTTCATGCTTAGTCATTTTTTGACCTTTTCCTAAACCATTTCGAGCCCGAGGACTTTGAATATTCATCGTTCTCCTTATTCTTGCTTCGGCTTCTATGTAGCATCTTACCTACTTATCTAACCTTGATATTTTATAGTTCCGTGTTCCCGTAACTTGGAGAATGGATTTAAGATGTAGAAATGGACCGGCTGCACTCATTTGTTTCTATACAGAGATCCTTTACTCTTTCGTCATTTATGCCACTTCATTGCTGAATATTTTTGAAAATAATTTATAGGATTTGAATGAGTTTTCTCGGGGTCCTCCTACGTGGGGTCATGATTCGATCCAATAATTATCTCAGGGTGAAATATGGATAGTAATTTGGTGACTCACGGGGAAATCTGCCTGCTAGATGAAGAGATCATGTGCCTTGTTGTATCTGTTGGGCATGGAGTCGAGAATAATAGACTAATAATAATTTTTCCTCTAATTCACAATCCCGACCACCTATGCTCTCAAATTCCATAAGAAAATCTTGAAATCAAGATTTCTGAGAGTAGAAAATTGTTTTAAAATAGGTCTCATCTGTTTCTCTGAATGGACTACACAAGAACAACAAAACAACACCATGACTATGTACAAAATGAAATCATACATGCTTCAAATGGAACATGCAAAGAGTGTAAAGCACTTACGAGAAAAGCAATCTACACTATAGCAAGACAATGTGCGAAGCACTTAGAGGAAAGAGAAACTAAACCGATATGTATAAGGTGAGACTTCCCTTTTAGTAGCGAAGTGCTTAAGATAGATTCCGTTTACTTGGAATCTACAACTCTTTGCCCTCCAATGTAGAAAATTGGAAATCATTACTACTCTTGCATCTTGTTATCATATAGTGGCCTCTCCGGATGGTGTTGAACTTAGAATGTCTCCTAGTTTTGTTCGATCTGCATCCCATTTCAAAACCGTATCCTTCCTGAAGGTCCTTTCTTTTTCCTTCTTATCAAATCATTTCTTGATTGAAGCATGATTCTTCTCCAATGCTTGGAGAGATTTCTCTCTAATTTATTCTAATAATATCATCTCTATATACCTAGCCTCCATTTGTAAAAATTCGAGACATCTCTAGTTGCTTCGCAATACACAATGCTAGTAACTCAAGTGATATAGGAAACACTCCCTCTTTCACATAGATAAGCTTGAATGGGGAGCTTCCTATAGATCTCTTGGGCGTTATTCTATTAGCCCATAAGGAAATTTTGAGCTTTGTGTGCCAATTCTATTGATTCTCATCAAGAGTTCTCCTGATGATTCTCAATAGGTTTTTGTTTATGGACTCACCTAGCCATTACCTTAGGGGTAATGGTTTGATGAAGTACTCAAATAAGTCCTATTTTTAATAGCCCATCCTATTATCTTGGAACCTACAAATATTAATGCATTGTCTGATATGATGGTGGCTAGTACCACAAATCTGGTCACTATCCCTTTGTAGAAATCTAGGATGTTAGACTCATTTGCTTCTTTGAGTACCACTCCCTCGGTCCACTTAGTGAAGTAATCGACCATGCCATCAAAATCCATTTGTGGCCCTAGCTTGAATTTGGATTGATGACTCCAAAGAATTCCAATCCCCATTACATGAAAGGTTGCTCTCCGAGATTGGTTGTAATGGAAGTGATATTAACCTCTGTTTTCCTTTGAAGAATGCACAATCTTGCACCTTTTGATCCATGTGTAGAAGTCACTACACACTCTCACCAATAATATCCTACTTTCATGATTTTGAGTGTTTTCACTCCTGGAGCAAAATGACCTCCAAATACTTCAACATGGAATTCTTGTAGCACTCTCTCTACCCGATCTGTCCCAATGCATCTCAACAGAATGCCATTGATGTCTCCATTAAACAAGACACCATCAATATGAACATATGGGATGGCTCGTATCCTAAAATGACTTCTTTCTTATTTACTCGTCCCATGAGGACATAGACCTATTCGAAGGAAGTGCACCATGTCTTGGGTCCAACAAGGAGTAGATACATCATCTCTCCCTTCTTCTTGATCATCTTGTAGAAAAAAATAGCCTCATTTTTACTATTTGTTTCATCTTGTAGAGCAAAGGCTAGCTGCTCACACAAGCCCCTTCCATGGACCAGCTTGGTGACCTTAATCGCATTGTCATATTCCATGACACAATTTATCCACCCTACACATTTCTCATTCAGAACCTTGCTGAGGAGGAATTCTTTGACTCCTGTATGGGAGACCAATAGTTGGACTTTTTTGTTTGACACCAAATGCTTAAACTTATTCAAATCCCTCGATCACCGCTGTGTTTTGCTTCTCAATGAAAGAATACCTCACCTCATAGTCTTCTGCACTCTGACTGAAGAATTCAATTGGCTGTTATGAGCTTTCTTTGTTCTTCTGAACCAGGATTACAGAGATAGTGTCATTTCCACCAAAGGCATACAATATTAAGTCCTTGGACAAATCTTGGTTTACAAGAGTTAGGGCTTGTGAAAAAAACTTCTTTGATAGCTTCAAATCTTTCCTTTCCTTTAACTATCCATCTGAATGTTAAGCTATTCTTCAACATCAATGTTATTAGCTTAACCAGAGCAAAAAATTTTAGGAAAACCTTCGAACAAAGTTAATCCTACCCAAGAAGCTTTGAAGATCCTTCTTATACTTGGCAATGGCAGTGCTTTTATTGCTTCAACTCTTTCTGGATCAATTTCTAGGCCCTCCTTAGAGACAATGTGGCCCAAAATCCTATCCTCACTGGCCTAGAATATGTATTTTTTGGGGTTCAAAGATACTCCAAATATTTTGCATCTTTGAAACACTTTCCTTAGATGAAAAAGGTGGTCTGTTGTGTTCTTAGAGAACATAGTGATATCATCCAGATAGATCAACACTATTTTGTTGATTATCCCTTTGAATGCCATATCCATGGCTCTTTGGAAAGTAGCACCAGCATTAGACAGTCCAAATGGAATTTTTTTGTATGCATAGGTGCCCCATTTGGTGGTGAAGGTAGTTTTGAACTGATCATCTTCTTTCACCATGATCTGATTGTATCTTGAGTAGCCATCTAAGAGAGAGAATCTCTCTGACCCAGACACTACTAGCAAGATCTGATCCATTGAAGGGAGTGGGTAGTGATCTTTAAGAAAGGCTATGTTCAAATCTCTGAAGTCAACACACATCCTGATTTCTCCATTTTCTTTATTTAGGACCAGATTTGTTGCCCAACATGAGTGTTTAAATGGAAATATGATGTTTTCCTCTATTAGCTTATTGAACTACCTTTTCATTAGAGGCTCCATATGTGGGTTGACTTGGTATGTGATTATTCCCGATAGGCTGAGTAGCTTGGTCCAATTCAATTGTGTGTTGTGCTAGTTTTGGATTAAAACCCCTTAGGTCTTCATAACTCCAAGAAAACACATTGGGGAACTCTTGCAGAGTTGTATGAATTCATACCTTTCTGTTCAAAGTGGCCACCTTGCCAATTTGAAGTGTTTTTCCTTCTCCAACTGGGATTGACTCTGAATCCTCTCCTTTGATTTGTATGTTGGCTTTCTCCTTTTTGAATTGATCATTAGGATTGAAGATAGATTCCAATGTCACTAAGCCTTTGGGAAGCTTGTTTGTATACAAATGTACTATCTCGATTCTTGACTATTGCTCTAATTTTCTTTGTTTATTAGCTATGAATTCAGCTTCTTCTTGCAAAAATTTAATGATCTTCTGATCATTTTCAAACACCCGCCAAAGATGTACTATTATTTGGCATCACTGGTATCACAACCACATGGATATGTGTCTCCTGTCCTTTTTCTTTCTTGATGTTGTCCACGACATCAAAGGATGCTCCAATTGTTTCAAGCCTATCAAGTATCTTCATTTTCTTTTCTGGGTATGGACACAATCTTGTAGGCTTCAAAATCCTCCATGAGGTCCCATAATCTATTCTTATAGTTCTCTAGCAAGTCATTCTTCACAACATTAAGTCCTCTGACTTGATTTTCAACCAATTCACTATCACCAAAAACCTACAAATTCTTGATCCCCAGCTTCCTAGCCCAATGAGACCTTAGAATAAAGCCTCATATTCAACAATGTTATTTGAGAAAGAAAACTAAAATCTAAAGGCTGAATAATACTTCATACCTTTGGGAGACACAATCATAGCTCCTCCTCTAGCTCCTTGTCTACTCCTTGAACCATCAAAGAATAATTTCCATACCTCATTGTCATCTTTATGTTTTGGCTTAACTAGGGTAGGGAGAGGGTGATTCTCTTCATGTAGAAGGTAGACACCTAGCTCAGATTCTTCCATCTCCTTATAGGGGTCAAAAGCATGTCTTTTTCTAGCCCACTCATCTAGAGTCAAGTTTGGGATACATTCCAACTTGGTATTTTCTACATTAATGCTTAGGAGGTCTTCGTGATCAAAAGCTGAAAAGTTGGCATTAATTGGGCTAGGAACATAATATTCAATAGGATAGTTTGCAATGGGTTCAAATCTGATTGTGGCCTTTGCCCCATACCTTGTCCTAAAGAGCATATGTGACCAATCAGTAGATAGGTAGCCTCAAAGTTTTGCAGTGAAGTCCTTATACAACCACAAAGAAAAATGTGGTGGCAAATCTATGATGGATACATTCTTTAAGACAATCACATTGGTGGAGGCATGTAGAGTGAGGCTAAAATCTTTGATGTTTCCCACAGGTTGTCAATGGTGTCCCATCTAATTGGACTACTCCTCTAGAGATGACCTCATATTGGAGACCCAACTGATCAACTATTTCTTTGGGCATCACAGAACTACTAGCCCCATAATCAATCATACAATTGTGCATTAATTTGTCTTGAATGATCAATGAGATATAGAATGGAGGGGGTCTCAAGTTCTTACCTTTTTTCTCCTTGGTTCTTCTTAGGTTAAACTGCATTGGTAAACACTCTCTCTTGATTATTAGGGGGTCGATTTGAACTTGACCAATTCTGCATGGTAGTCTGTAATAAATCCCTCTCGCTGGAATGGCCAATGAATCCCATAGTGAAATGTTCACATTTGTCCTCTTCATTTTCTCAATAATATTGAATGATCTATTCTTTTTCCGCCCCTTCCTAGACACATTTCTTTCTTGCACATGGGTTGTTACAACCAAAGGTCCTCGATCGGATTTGGAAGATGGCTTGGATTGGTTCTACATGTTGGGAGTTGCACTTGGAACACTAGGACCTTGTGGAGTGATGGAAGGTTGAGGGTTACCTGATTTTAGTGGTTGGCCTTCTCCAATACTTCTCTTTTTGGACTGTATTGGCAGCCACACTTTGAGAAGGGAACTAATTCATCGCACATAAGTCTTCAAACTATCAATTCACAAGCATGGTCTCTCGTGGAGGTTCACCTTGTTGAGATCCTTGCTACTAATCTCCTTCCTTACTAGGATCTTGTGACACCATAATGGTTTGCACCATTAGATCTTGATTCAGAGCACCATTAAAAAACATGGATTGATTATGTGGCTAACTGCATGGAAAACACCAATCATATTTCTGTTCCATATTGTTATGTGCAAGGACCAATGCCTTTGATGTTGAGGTTGTATTTGGATCATAAGACCTAAAAGGTCTAGCAGGTTGAGGTTGTCCTTGATTTGGATTCTAATTTTTAGTCCAAGTGGTGGCCTATTTTTTCTAGTATTGGGGTCTATTTTTATATTGAGCTTGAGACTGACTAGGTCTTGAGCTCTATTCCTGCTACCTCTTAATGGTCACTAGTTCATTTCCCAAGTTTTGCAGTTGATTCATCACTACCTGAAGCTCTTTAGAGGTGTTGGATGATGAAGTGGAAGCTTCAACTCATCTTTGACTCCTGGGGGTGGGTATAGGAGCTAATGAAGGAATTTGGCTAGTATATGGGTTTCTTAACTCAGGTAAAGAGGCATGGATGGCCTAGGAGCTATTTTACTAGATTGAATCAAATATTTCATAGCCACTATGGAAAGGATATAGGTTGTTGGCGGTAGTGTAGTGCCTCCCATTGATGAATCATCGTGAGAAATATCAGAATTTAAAGCCCTAAGAAAGTACAGGAAAGCACCTTCATTTGTGGGCTTTATTTTTGTTGTAATCCTATCCTAGCTTCATTGGAACCTAAGGTTGAATTCTATTAGCTACTCATTGGAGGCTCTCTTGATAGTTGTTAGTTTCTCCAACAAAGAAAAGTTGTCAACTTTTTCTCTAAACTAGTTGTGGAGGGATGTGCATAGCTGATTCTAATTTTGGATAGAGCCCGCCTCAAGACTTCGAACCATTGTGAAACCTTTCCTTTAAGTGAAGAGGCAAGTAGCTTGATGAAAATTTCTATCTCATGAATCTCATGGGTTGTACAGAAATTGGCAATATCTTGGACATGATCACTAGGGGAAGTTTGGTTTTCCCCAGTGAAATATGGGATACTCTTTGATGTTGTAATAGCAACTATATTTTTTGCATTCAAGGAAAGTGGACTACTATCAGTGAAGTTAACATAAGGATTTGGCTGAGCCATTTTGATCGGTATGAGAACTCCTCTTGATCGAATGAATGATCTACCGGGAGGAGATGTTGATAAAGCTCTGCTTGGTGGGGATAGAGACCTCGGATTATTCTTCTTCGTCTCCCTCTATTTGGGGATAAGTCTTAATAGACAAATAGTCCCTCTTCTCTGGTTCTTGACCATGTTTGTATTCTTCTCATGAACTTACTTGGACTACTAAAACCAGTAGATTTGTTTCTTTTGGAATTGCCAGATATACAATTTTAAAGCTTCTTAAAATCTAGAATCATAGTAGGTGTACATAAATTCCTACTATAATAAGATAGATAATTCTTTGTCCCACTGAGTGTGCCAATACTATTAGTGTGAAATCAAACACCCCTAAATGAATTCTAAAGATTTTATTTTCTAAGGTAGAATCATCTGGTGTGATTGCATAACATGGAACTTTTCCTAAGGTGTGGGACCTTGCAAATTGGAAAATCTCTCCAGATTAAAGGTTGGTTCCTTATTCCTTTGTTCAGGTGCATACGTAAGGATTCACAGAGGATCTATATCTATACCTAGTCTAAAACTTGCCAAGGAGATAGGGATAAAAGAGTACAGAAATAAGAAATAACTAAACTACCAGGTGATGCACCAAAGGAATGATGAACACTTAGTTTGCCTTCGACAAAAACCAATAAAATGCATATAGTAAACAAGCACATATAGAGAGATCTATAATGAGAGATGAGATAGAAGCAAAAGAAACAAGAAGGATCTAAGATTGATCAAAAAATATTTTAATACTCTTTACGTTGATATAGTTGATTACAGAATAGCTAAAAGGTAGAAATGTATTATAATTTTAATGGAAGGCTTCAACCCCACAAAAAATTTTCCGAGAAGGAGAAAGGAGCCTACACAACTAAGAATATCCAACCATTTACAATGAATCCTACCCAAAAATTTATATATTAGATCGATATAGAAGAAAGAGAGAGAGAAGTGGGAAAACACAAAAAAGCTCAACCACTTGTTGTTAATGGTTCTGCTAAAATGTGCCCCCTGAATCCATCTTTTTGCATCAATCCTTGGTTCTTCACCTTAAAGGAAGAGGAAATAGTTGAAATAGATCGAATCTGATCCGGTTGAATATACTTGATGATCCTACATTAAAGGTTCGAAGATGTTTCTCCATTTTTCTTCCTCCTAACTTCCCAAAAATTAAAGTTTTAGACTCCCATGGTGTATACGAGATTGATATCTTTCCAATGGTATCAGATTTGCAATCTCTCAAGCCTTGGGTCGAAAGATATGCCCCTTTAATGTTTGAATCGATTTCGTACAAATGGGCGGGATTTTTTTTTGAAAAATGGGCCCCCTTTTTGGATTCACTTTGGAGAAGGACCAAGGACACGTGTCTCTTCCACTTTGCCTCCTTCATACTTAGTAATTTTTGACCTTTTCCTAAATTGTTTCAAGCCCGAGGACTTCAAATCTTCATCGTTCTCCCTTCTTCTTGCTTCTAGCTTCTTTATAGCATCTTCCCTGCTCTTCTAACCTTGCTATTTTATAGTTCTTCCTGCATGCAACTTGGAGAATGGATTTAAGATGTAGAAATGATCTCGATAGAGTTGTTTCTTTCTGTACAGGATCCTTTGCTCTTTCTTCATCTCCACCACTTTATTGTTGAATCATTTTGCAACTAATTTGTAGGATTTGAATGATTTTTCTCAGGTTCCTCCTATGCGGGGTCATGATTCGATCCAATATTTAGCTCGGGGTGAAATATGGATAACACTTACGATGGGTCGGGAGCTCTAAATGAATAACTCCATTACCATTTAAGGGTTTATACTCAACTTGGGTAAAGCCAATTAAGCCAAGTATAACATTAGCAATATACAATGACATAGATCGAATCCATTCAATGTTCATATCCTTACAATTGTTCATAAAAGGATAATAAAAAAATTACCCAATAAACATTAAGGGTTTAAGACACCGAGAGAAGTAGAAAAATTTCGTTGAAATCCTTCTTTGAACCATTTACAACAAGTTTCAAGGTTCAATATTTTTTAAGAAAATATTTAAAAACCCACTCATGGATATATTGTTATAGTAATCAAATTCTAGTCATTTGGCAAGAATACAGGTTTAAAACTTAACAAGATATTCATCTATTTAAGCAACACCCAAAAACATAAAATTTATACTATAACTTCCCAATAATTTCAAGTAGTCTAGGTGTAAGAATTAAGAAAACACATAGATTTTCAAGCATCAATTCAAATATACAAATCCCAAAACCATTAAAACTACTTTTATCAAGACAAAACAATGTTCCTTTCATGAAGGCATTAAAATAGAGCATATTATTTTAAAAGGAGAGTCTTGAAATTCCCACAAATTTGAATTTCCAAAACCACATTAATCCTTAAACAATTATCCAAAAATTTGTGACAATTTTTGTTGTATTTTAAGTTACAAAGATGGTGAACCCTAATATATGCTTAATCAAATCTTACTAGTAGAGTGGCGTTTCATAGGATAGATCCATTCTAGACTATTAATTAGTTATTCTTAATCCAGTTCCAATAGCAATTTAATTATTATCTCCCAAAAAAATTCCATTAATTTATCTTTCTAGGTTAAATAGTTTACCTCAAAAAGAATTAACATTCATTCAACATTTAATAAACCTATATCCCTAGTTATCTTAGTTCTCTTGAAATATTTTCTTTAATGTCAAATAATAATTCACAAAACCCTACTAGAAGGGTTACATTTTTAACTTAACACATTAGAGTCTCAAGTGGCCCCATTCATCCATTTACACATACATTTGATTTAGTTAAAATTTACAACCATAATATGAATATTCTCATGTAAAAATTGTAGGGTTGATTCTTAACCCTTGGATCAAATCATTATGGACCACAAGATTAGATCTACCCAAAAGAAACCCTAACCATCCTAAAGAAATTTTATTAAACCTTTTTCTTACCCTATCCTCCTCATTTGTTTCTCTTTGATTTATACATTGAAGGAGTGGATGTCATGGATCAAGGTAGAGCCATAAAGGATTCTTCTTGTATCCATTGTGCAAGATGAAGGGGATTTCATCGAATGGATCCTCGTTTACAATAGTTTAATATTAGATTTAATAATGCATTCTTATTTATTTTACTCGCAATAAAACCATCTATCCTAGATCTAGTTTGAGATATATTGTTGATTATATCCCTCCTTTTTTTTTTCATTATGGGAAGAAACCAAGTTTGTAGATCAATTTTTAATGTATTTAAATCACCGTATGCAGGTTGGAGTAGGGTCTAAGCAAGCATACATGTCCCACATAGGTTTGATCTACATTTGGGTGAGTTTTAGATCCATAAGAGCTAATGGCTTGGCCGGAAAAATGTTTTCAAAAACAAATAGTCCATGCACAAGTGATCGACAATAGTCTCTTAACTAACCGTAGTAACCTCTGTGCTATCGGCATCCATTCCACCACCGGGTGTCGCTTTCTAAGGCATCAATATATTTTAGATTATTATTTTAAATGCCAAGGATGTTGGATTTGTACCAAGATCAACTTATGATTCAAATTTAATGGTAGCATAAAAGTCTCAAATGTATTTGATTCAAACAAAGAACCAAAAATGTCTTTCATGTTTGAAAAATTAGAATTTATGGAGTATTCAGTGACCGATGTTGGTCACAAGAATACTGATGGCTATTGATTTGTCAACCTTGGTTACTTTGTCGAGAGAGTCTATTTTTATATATGTTAGTATATCTTTCACATTTTGAGGTTTACACTTTTCTAAATGACATTTGCAAAAATCATAAATTAAATTTGGGTTTTATCAACAATTCATGATATCATTTAAGTTGAAATCTAAGCTATATGTTAAAATTTCAAAACTGTAACCATGAAAAAGTGACCAATGTCTGAGTATACACCAACATCGGTTTAGACCGACCGGTGTTGGTTACTATGTAGGGCAAAAAGCTCTAAAAACGAATGTTTGAAGGAAAATAGATATAAAGAGATAATGTTAACTTTACATATATCAAAACTAGAGAGTGTTCAACTTTTTCAAAATAGAAAAAAACTATGACCACATTTCCAATTCATTTTGTTATCAAACATTAAAATTCACAACTTTCTTTTCTTTCAACACAAGGTAAAATTTAAACATGATATCCATTATAATTCATTCCTTTACATACAATAATTTTAAGAGAAAGGAAAATGCATATTCTTAAATGATATTTCTTCAAATATGATATTATAACTTAATAACAAAATATATATAATATAACTTTTCTATCAATACAAAGTACCAGTCTTCCACCTTAAGAGGGAATTACAATAAAATCTCTATAATGAATGATTTATTTTGATTTCAAAAATACTCCAAGTACCAAGTCTCAAACAAGAGCTCCACCTTTATTCACTTTGATCACAAGAACAAAAATTAGGTAGAGGAAACAATCTCTACCCAACCAATAATCCAATGAGGAGAAGAAGCTATCCTCCCCATTGGTCCTCGAGCGCCAACCAAAATGCAATAAAGGATGGATCAAATTCATGGAAACTAAAAAATCTTCAACATCACAATAAAAATTTCACAACCATATAACAGACATGCAACAAAAAGAAAACAATCATAAGAATGCAAGTCTCAAAATCCACAAGGCTTGAAATGCAAATCCAATGGTGGCAGGATGTACAGGGAGATCACTTATGCCTCCCAATGGGATTAGGTTCCCACATTAAAACCCTCCAAAACAAAACTTAAAATCCCTACACAACTCTTATGGCTTCCTCAAGATCCTCTTATGCATCCCACATTCTCTTATGCCTCCGTACAATCTTTTTGTCTCCCTCAAAAGAACCAAGTAAGAAATGCAAGCACTTTATTATCCAAGGTTTGATACCCAACCCAAATCCATCCCAAAACATGAAATAAACTCTTATTACTCACTACATATAAGATCCCCACATCCTTCTCCTACACCATACTTATTTATTCTACCCAAGAACCCAACAAGCACATAAAAATTGACATACATGCAATATACACATATAGAAACAAAAAGTAAAAAGAGTGTAGCTCCTACATTCCCATTGTAGAAATTGGTCAAGGAATCACACTCCAATATCCTTCAAGATCAATCCAACTCCAAAAATCTCTAAGAATTCAACAAGCACTCCAAAAACTCTTTAACTCCAAAAATTCAATAGCACAAATGAAATGAAGTAACCCCCAAATAAACAAATAAACTTGGATATATAAAAAAATGAAAGAGGAGGGTGAGGTGAGGTGGCTCCATATAGGATGCCACATAACTTATCCTCAACTCCATATCAAAATTCAAACCTCAACCCCAATGCACAATAAATTGGTGGTTTAGATTAATTTCAAGCCTCTTACACACACAAACCAAACCCACACTCTCAAAGGAAAAAAGTAAAACCCATGTAAGAAAGTGGAATAAATGTCACTTTTATCTTAAAAAGCACATAATGGGGTATATTTTTGACCCCCAATCCATAGGTAGGGTTGGTATATGAATTTAAGAGGTGTGGGAAAATCTTAGCTTATCCCACAAGCCTCCAAAATGGTCCTGAAGCCCAAATCCGAAATTCCAAGGCAAGGTAGAGTGTACAAAACTCAAATTCACTTACACTCAATCAATATCACAAACTCCAAAAGACCAAATACTCTAATAAATTAATTCATTTGTCACATCCCCAAATAAATTAATAAACATGATTAATTCACTTAATAAAAGAACATTAAGAAAAAAAGATTAAATAAATTACATCACAAACAAATTGCATACTCTACAATAAATAAAATACAAGGGAAAGAATTGCACACAAGCCCATCGTCAAAATTGGAGGTCATCCCCCCATATGGGGACCCCTAAAAAACTAAAAAAACAAAAACATTACACAAGTTTCCATGGTGACCTTTGTTATATCTATCAAGTATTCCATTGTGGTTGGTCTCGAATCCCCCTTTTTATTGTGGTGATATAATCACCTGCAAAATCACACAATACCTCCTTCAGCCTCATGACTACATTAAAAAATCAAAGATAAAATATATGCACATAAATCAATAATCATTCACATATAGCTAAATCATCATTTCTACTAACAATGTTATCATTTGTCTAAATTTTCAACAACATCTCAATTCTATCTATTTTATCAATATGAACAAGATCACAAGATTAGTTCAAATGATAAATCCTACACAACACGATGTGAATTATGAATGTTAGTAATATATAGGCTAACAACACATAATCATCATCAATATAAAAAATTTTATTTCTACCTCTAAGAATCCACACAAATCATACTATGCATCACAATCCATCAATACTAAGAATATCTATGTCATCTCAAATCATACTAAACCAAAATGATACAATAACATCCATGTCTATAGTCAACAATACTTGAAATAAAAATATAATAAGTGTTGAAGAGAAGTGATAACTAACTCCCCCTCCCCTTAGACTTGACTTCCTCCTGGAAGTCACTAAAATAGGTGTGGAAACTGGACTCATAGCAATGTAACATCCTCCCATGTAGCCATAGTCTCATCATACCTATCCCACTGAACTTACACTTGATCAATCTCTCAACCTCAAAGGCCCATGCTCCTATGCTCTAAAATACACATGGGATCCACCATCATCTACCCATGATCCTACACCTGTAATGCGGTTCAATCTAATACATGAGATGGATCTAGGATTTACCTCCTAAGAATAAATATGTGAAATACATCATGTACACAAGACATGTTGGGTGACAAGGCTAGACGATAAGATAAGAGACCAATCCGCTCTAGGATATCAAATGGACCCATTAATCTAGGAGACAACATAGATAATTTTCCATAATGGATAGGACTCTTATGAGGTATTACATGAATAAAAATCTTCATGCCCACCTCATAGTTGTGGTCAACTATCCTCTAATCTGCATAGTTTTTCTATCTCATCCCAGTGCCTCCTTCAACCTCTTTCAAATCATGACAACCTTCCGCTCCATGTTCTGTAACAAAATCGGGCCAATAGATACTCGTTGTCAATTCTACCCCAACGCAGTTATATTGCATTCATCGCCATACAATGCCCGAAAAGGTGTCATGCCAATCAAAATTTGAAAATTGTTGTTATAGGTAAACTCCACCAAATACAAGTACTCATCACACTTCGACCGATGATAAAAATGTACATCTGAAGTATGTCATCTAAAATTTTATTCACTTCATCTAACCCTTTGTCTCTTGATGATATGTTGTACAAAAATTGATACTCATCCCAAGGGTCTGCTACATGGTAGTCTAGAAATTTGATGTCTATAAGGGATCATGGTCGCAGATGATCTTCCACGGAATCCTGTGAAGTCTAATAATATCATCCAGGTACACTCTCGCTATTGTTATAGCTATATAGGTGGTCTTTAGAAGAGAACAATGAGAAAATTTAGTAAATATTTCCTCGCTGACCATGATGGCATCATGGTGGTTTCTCGACATTGATAGCCGTAATTTGAAATCCATGGAAAAGGTGTCTAATTTCCACTCTAGGATAGAATGTGGGTAAAGAATGCTAACTGGATGTTGATGCTTGGCCTTCACCCTATGACACTCTAAAAAGTGTGACAAAAAATGAGCTACATCTCTCTGAAGGTCTCTCCAATGGTATAGCAGTCTCAAGGTGGCGTGCATCTTCTTCACCCCTAGATTGGTTGAATAAGGTGCACGATGAGCCTCTACCAAGATATCCTACCTCAAACCTCTGTTCCTACTTAGTAAATTGTAATCTAATGTGAAACCATTAAACTTCCCCTCAAGGGATCTCTGAGACTCAATCTTTGATCTAGCTGCATACGGTAGAAAATGTCATGAGGAAGTCATTTGTAAAATCCTACTCCAAATATCTCGTACCCACCGAAATACCATAGCCAAATGTGTACATGATCTACTCGGAGGGTCAACAAAAACATACTCTTTTAGCTTTATGTACTCTATCTTCATGTCATACTCACATAACAACACCATCCAACGCCGCCGATGAGCATTGAGATTGGGTTGTGTGAAGAGGTGACAAAGACTCAAGAGATCAATATTGAATATAAATCTCCACCAAAGAAGGAAAATTTTCCATCAAACCAAAGCATGTACAATTTCTACAAGCTCTATCTACATCATGATTCAGATAATTGAGCTCATTATCTTTGCATTAGCAAGACTCATATGCAACTACACAACCATCGTGCATCGATACACCACCTAATCCCCCAAAGAATCATCCCTACAAACAAAGAACTCTCCATGCAAATATGGCACTGCAAGAATTAGTGCTGACGTAAGGCATCCCTTTAGTGTACTAAAGGCCTACTCACATCCATCAGACCAAACAAACTTCTTCCCTTTCCGTGAAGGGAAGTGATGGGGTGCACAATCCGACAAATTTCCTAAACCAATATTCTCAGAAGTAACCTACTAACCCCATGAAACTGCAGACTTTGGTCACACTAGTTGGCATGGGCCAATCCATAATAGCTCTAATCTTGGAATAATCGATGGAAATACCTTTCTTATAAACGATGTGACTTAATTATTGCAGCTCGATTTAAAGAATGCATAATTCTCTAGGTTCCTCTAAAGTCTTTGCTCATAGACACCGCAAAACTTGTCGAAGGTGTTCCGTCCGCATGGGTACATGAGAAAATATATATTTCATCAAGAAATATGAGGATGAAGTGATCCAAAAATGTCTGGAATACCCCATTCATAAAATTCATAAATATTATGGGGCCATTCGTTAGACCAAAAGGCACTACCGTGAAGTCGTAGTGGTCATGTCTCTTATGGAAGGCTTTCTTATGAATATATACCTCTATTATCATTAGCTAATGGTATCAGGACTCAAGATCTATCTTGGAAAATATCATGGCTCCATTCATCTAATCAAAAATATCATCAATACGTGTAAGGGGGCAATGATTCTTGATTATTACTTTGTTCAGCTGATGATAATCAATACACAATCACAGAAATTTTTCCTTCGTCTTCACAAACATCACTGGTACACTATGAGAGGATACACTAGGATGAATTAGGCCCTTCTCACGAAGTCCCTCAAGTTACAACTTGAGCTTGCAGAGCTCAGGGGTAGTCATCCTATAAGGCACTCGTGAGATAGAATCTCCTCCTGAAACAAATTCAATGTGAAAATCTATCTCATGCGGGGTAGGTAACCCCAAAATCTCCCCGAAATAAATTTAAAAACTCCCTCAAGATATTATGATCATCAAGTGATGGCCCACTAGACTCATCCTCTGATCTATCACTAACCATGACATCATACAACTACAAACCTCATCATGCACATCGCTTAAGTTACATAGTGGATATGGTGTAAATAGAGGTGGGTCTCCTGACTCCCACTATCACTGAATCCACTCCCAAATCATCTACACATGATATTACCTTACTATAACAATCAATCCTAGCCCTGTGTGTAGATAACCAATCCATGCCAAAAATAATCCCATAGGAACCCAAAGGAAGGATACGAAGATCCAAGGTCATTGAAAAGGGTCCTATGTCAACTATGCACTCCTTGACTAAGGATTCCACTATGAGCTTGGATCTAGAAGCCATATCCACATCCCAACTATGAATTTACCTAATTTCCACTAGCCTGCATCACTCTAATAAAAATGGGGAAATAAAATAATCTGAGGAGCCTGAGTAAAATAAAAATGGAATAGAAATTCCATCAATGTTACCTATTGTCTCGATCACCGTGCTTTAGTGCTCTATCTAACAGCTTCTCGACAACTATATATGTCATGTGGCTCATATCCATGTCCCCTATTGTAAGCACTTTGAAACAAATTCATTACCCTTGTTAGTAGTGTTCGAGGGAACTCTATCCAATGATGCACGAGTACGGTGCATCCATAATACCACTAGGTCCCCTATAATGAGAAGTGTTTCCTGTAGGTACTCTAGTGATCTATGTCATGGATCTAGAAAATCCTAATATGGACTGTATTTGGTCCCTAATGACAAGAACCTATTGACCGAGCTCTAGTTTGTGCCTTAGTCCTGATAGGTCCCCTAGGAGGAGGCTCCATAGTACGTCCCCTCTAAGAATCAAATATCTGGGGAACCATAAATGGAGGGTAAGTCTGTTTTTGATGCTACCGAGGTAATCTGCTATGGTAGAACCATGTCCACCATGAGGATGAGGATCTGAACCCCTTGATCTCGTTATCCTACATCTGTTGAATATGAATCCACACTATATCTCTAGCTTTTGCATCTTCCCCCTAGTCTCTTTCGTAATGTAGGCCTTCTACATAGCCTCTCGCTAAAGTTTGTGGGAAATGAATGTGCATTGCTCCTCAATTGTCTAGGTTAAGACCCCCATGAACTTTGTGGATCTTCACCAACTCATCCTACATGTTCAAAGTACTAGAGAAATTCCAAAAGGTGATTCTCATACTCTTACACTATCATAGATGCATGAATAAGGTCATGGAACTCATCTATCCTTTGTTGAATGAACCTCCTGGATAAGTATCTGCTCCTGAACCACTCCTCGAAGAGCTCCCAAGTGACTGTCTCAAAATCCACATAGATCTTCTTCTCCTCTGTCCTCCACTAAATCCTAGCTATATCTCTCAGAAGGTGGATGGAAACATGATCCTTCATGTTGTTGGTACATGGACATAGCTTGAAGCATCCGCTCAAGCTAACCAACCAAGCCTTTTCCTAGAATCCACCAAAGTCTCGAGTGAAATGAGATGGATGGTGTTTCATGATCATCTTTGATGTGATCTTCTCTGTGAACTGCTTTTTCCTCTAGGTATCTCAACATGATCATCGCGCTACCTAGGGATCCTAGATCTGTCTCTATGTCTTTTAGCCCTATCTCTAAGACTTCTCTATGGTGAATCTATTCTGACTAACTTCACATGGGAGTTATTTGTCGTATGCTCATCACTATATTGAGAAGGAGCACAAGCCTCTACCGATGGCTCTTTGTCTTGTATTCTATGTCTCCCACCTAAAGACCCTCCGCAAATAGTGTCATTAACATCATGTAATGTCTTAAGTATCTAAGGCAATATAGCTGCAACTACCTATTCCTAGGGTGGTAAGTCTAGGTCAACGTGCAAGAACCCCTTATTGGGTCTGCACCTCCCTGACAACCCAAGGAGAGAGTTATTTTATTGATGTATATTTTTTTCAATTTTCTAGGTTTTCTACATTTTAAAACATCATGTAAAGATTGTGTGATATAGGTTTAGAGTTGCACTATGTTTTCTTTTTATGCCTTTTATTTCCAAGTGTGCCTGTGGTCGAATCATTGAACCTACGCCTATTATACCAAGTGTAATGCCCATGAATTAAACATTCAAAAACCCCATTAATCCTTAAACAATTATTGAGAAAGTTGTGACAATTTTTTTATTTGAAGTTACAAAGATGTCAAACCCTAATATATGTTTAATCAATTCCTACAAGTAGTATGGTGTTTCATAGGATAGATCTGATCTAGATTACTAATTAATTATTCTTAATCATATTCGAATATAAATTTAATTATTATCTCCAATTAAGTGTCCATTAATTTCTCTTACAAGGTTAAATAGTTTCCATCCAAAGGAATTAACATACATTGCACATTTAATAAACTTGTATTCTTAGTTACCTTAGCTCTCTTTAAATATTTTCCTTAATGTCTCATTATCACCAATCACAACACCCCCGTGTTTATACAAGTGCATATACTTGAACTCACGGTGTGATTGGATAACATGGGTACTATCTCCAAGTTGTGGGACTTGCTACTTGAGATAGACCCCGAGAAAGCCGGTTCTTGCTCCTAAACTACCCGCCACAATCTACTCTAATGCCGGGAAAATAACTATTCTAATCTAAATTTCCAAGGGACCAGGGAGAGAGAATGCATAAAATGAAATCCTACACTAAAGCGGTGATACACCAGAAAAGGAGGGTGTGAGAGTAGTCTCCAAATGTGTGAAATACAGAATAAAAGTACACACTAGAAGAGGTGATGACAGTTCTCCATAATCTAGAAAAATGCATTCACAACAATATTCCAAGCATACACAATGATAATGGATCCCTGCAAGAACATAATAATAGACACAATATTCTTGTAGAAAGATTAAAGGGGCAAGAAGAATGCAAGAAAACATAGCAGGGGAAGATACATCCACAAACTGATATTTTATTGCTTCATGATATGCACAGTTCAGTCTATTACAAGATAAGGGCCTGGATCACCATGCAAGGAGTCCACTACAAGGGCCTGCAACACACTAGCTTCACAAAGCAATTTTGGTAGAGCTTTGCTACCCAAAAACTCTCTCTTTACAATGAGCCCAACACTCCAATTATAGAAAATGAGAAGGAAAAGAGAAGGAAAATGGAAATCCCGAAATCTGTCTTCAACCACCTATAAGAGGCATTAAATTGAGTGAAATGATTATATATTACTTGCAATAGGATCCCCATATCTGTCCCATGTGTCTGCGGCAGAGAAAGAATGATGACCATGCCTCTTAATTGCACTCCCAAATACCTACCAAATAAAACAATGTTCTGAACCCGGCCACATTTTGTTAAAAAAATAGATCAATCTCTCATAAAATATCGAATTTCATAAATTTTTTTCGTTTGTATCAGATCCGCGATTCCAATGGTACCAATTTTGTGTGATTTTGTTGAGAAATGCAAAAGTTATGGCCTTCTGAGTGCGGGCAGCTATTTTGGGCCTGCCAGACGTTTTTCGTCATTTGACGGAATGAGCATTAACTCGACTAGAGACAAATATGTTTCTCTCATTTAAATATACCTACCCTCATTAAATATATGTTGCGCTGTTCTAGAAAGTCCAATTTTATGAAAATCGGAGCTCGGAGTCAAAAGTTATGGCCGTTTGAAGTTTCCGGACCAAACGTTGACTTTTCTTCCTTGCTGTCGGCCTCTTCAGCTTTTCACGTCCCACACGTCCCTTTGGCCCGGATGTCCCAACGAATGAAAGTCCCCTGTTTCGGCTGAACCGGCTGGTTCACGTCCGCCGTGTACTCTTGTCCCGCTTGTCCCGGACTGTTTGGGACAAATTTTCTCGATTCGCCTGGTTCACCTGGTTCACAGATTTTTGTCCCAACCGTCCCGGTGTGAAAGTTCTCATTTCAGCCGATCCGGCTGGTTCGCGTACTTCACGTACCTTCGGCCCAACTGTTCTGGGCTGCCTTAAGTCTTTTCGGCCAACTCATGTCCTCCGTGTACTAATTTCCCCTGTGATGTCCTGCATCGCCTGCTTTAACAGCTTAGTCAATTTTTTTGACTTTTCGGCCGCTGGCTTGGTTTTCCGCGTCTGCGCCTCCCGACATCCCAATTGTCCCAAATGCTGCACAGCATCGCTGGTGGCATTTTGGCTGGTTCGCGCCCGATGTCTCTCATGTCCCGACTGCTATGCAGGACTAGGACTTAGCTGTTTTTCATGATTTTTTCTTGCCCGAGCTTGTTTTCTACAAATTTTTCACCTTTTCTCGAACTTGCTCTCTTCTACTTGACAGGGAGTTAGAAAAATATGAGGGGACCTAGAAACATGAATTTTTGCCATGACTCAATCTATTTGCCCGGACATGAGAATTTAATGCATGTTATCAAATTTACCCCTGGGGTGAATTTTAGATAACAATGTCCAAGAATCATTCCCAAAAACTAAAAGAAGGGTTACTTTTATAACTTAACACAATAGAGTCCTAAGTGGCACCATTCACCCATTTACATGTACGTTTGATTTATTTTAAATTTACAAACATAATATCAATATTCTCACCTAACAATTGTAGGGTTGATTCTTAACCATTGGATCAAATCAATAAGGGCCACAAGATTAGATCTACCCTAAATAAACCCTAACTATCCTTAAAAAATTTTAATAAACCTTTTTATTTCCCTATCCTCCTCATTTGTTTCTCTTTGATTTGCAGGTTGAAGGAGTGGATGTCATGGATCAAGGGAAATCCATGAAGGAGTCTTCTTCGATCCAATGTAAAAGATGAAGGGGATTCCAGGTTTCCATCCAATGGTTTCCCTTTATGATAGTTTAATCTTAGATTTAATCATGCATTATTAGTTATTTTATTACAATACAAGCATCTATCCTATATCTTGTTTGAGATCTATTGTTGATTAGTTCTATTTTTTTTAGTTTTCATTGATAGGGAAGAACACCCATTTTTTAGATCAAGTGTTAAATGTATTTAAATCCCCATATTAAGGTTAGAGTAGGGTCTAAACAAACATACAAGACCCACATAGAATGGATCTTTATTTGGGTGAAGTTTAGATCTATAAGAACAAATGGCTCGGCAGAACAATGTTTTAAAAAAAAAATAGTCCATACATAGGTGTCCGATGGCAGTCTCTTGACCGAAGGTGGTAACCTCTTTGCTACCGACGTCGGTTCCACCACCGACACCATTTTTGAGGCATCAATATATTTTAGATTATTATTTTAAATGCCAAGGATGTTGGATTTATACCAGAGCAACTTATTAGTCAAATATCATGTTAGCATAATAGTCTCAAAGGTCTATTATTTAAACAAAGCACCACAAATGTCTTTCACGTTTGAAAAATTATAATTTCAGTAGTATAAAGTGACTGATGTCGAGTCACAATAATATGGACGGAGGTTCCTTCACCAACGTCATTTACTATCAAAGAGTCTCTTTTTATAAATTTTGAATTATCTTTCATATTTTGAGATTTATGCTTTTCTAAATGACATTTCCAACAATCATACATTAAATTTGGGTTTGTTCAAGAAGTCATAATATCATTTGAGTATAAATCTAAGCTAGAAGTTAAAATTTGAAAACTATAACCATGAAACAATGACCAATATTTGTATTGTATACACTAATACCAGTTTAGACTACCCGATGCTAGTCATTATGTAGCACAAAATGCTCTAAAATTTAATGTTTGAAGGAAAATAGATATCAAAAGATAATAAATTTACATATATCAAAACCAAAGAGTGTTTAACTGTTTCAAACCAAAATGAAACTATGACAACATTTCCAATTCATTTTGTGATCAAACATTAAAATTTACAACTTATTTTCTTTCAACACAAGGTAAAATTTAAACATGATATCCATTCTAATTCATTCCTTTATATACAACAATTTGAAGAGAAAGGAAAATACACATTCTTTAATGATCTTTCTTCAAATATAATATTACAAATTACTAATATAAATATATATAATACAACTTTTCTTTCTATAGAATGTACTAGTCTTCGGCCTTAAGTGGGAATTACAATAAAATATCTACAATGAAGGATTTGTTTTTATTTCAAAAAATAATCCAAGTCCCAAGTCTCCAAAAAGAGATCCACATTTTTTAACTTTGATCACAACAACAAACATGGGGGAGAGGAAACAATCTTCATCTAACCAATAATTTATCCTCCTCATTGCCCCCCGAGCCCTAACCAAAATGCAATAAAGGATGGATCCAACTCGTTGAAACTACACAATGCTTCAAAATCATAATACAAAATTTCACAACCATATAACACACAAGAAAACACAAGAAAACAATCAAAGAATGAAAGTCTTAAAATACACAACACTTCAATTGCAAAGTCAATAGAGGAAGGATCTATGGGGGGATCACTTATGACTCACAATGGGATTAGGTGACCACCTTAAAAACCCCAAAACATAACTCAAAATCCATACACAACTCTTATTCCTCCATCAAGATCCTCTTATGCTTCCTACATTACCTTATGTCTCCCTCAAAAGAACCAAGTAAGAAATGCAAGAATTTTCATACCCAAGGTGGGGCAACCAAACCAAATCCCTCCCAAAACATGAAATAAACTATTATTCCTCCCGACATATAATGTCCACATAGCCTTCTCCTACACCATACTTAGGAATTATACCTAATAACCCAACAAGAACATAAATCATTCACATCCATGTAAGACACACATATAAAATCAAACTAGTAAAATGAGTGTAGCTCCTACCTTTCCATGGTAAGAACTTGGTAATGGATTCACACTCCAAGTTTAATGCCCACTATTGTAGACACACAAGACAACATAGAAAAGTACAGGATAATTTTTTTTTTACTTGTTTGAAGTACAACATGACCCAACAGGTGGTCACAATGGTACATCTAACTCTTCAGACATCTTGACACAATGATGACCACATAGAAAACACGAAACTTCCAACACCCATCAAGGAAAATTCACTTTTATCTTTGACAAGACACAACCAAACAGCCCAACCAAAATACACAGTCACAGTTGAGTATAGCCCATGGTGTATAATCGAGTTAAGGTTATGTATTTACTAAAAATGCCTTCCAAGTCTTGACTTTACGATCTAGGATATTTAGGTTTGATTCAAGCATTTCTTCTTACAAAGGTGAACTTATTTCTTTTATACTACTCAATCATTAGTTTGAGGAAAAGTTTTTGAAAGAGGTTCAACTACAGACATCGAAAAAACTAGATAAATTTGTTTTCTTAAAAGGGACACCTTCCATCTCTCACAAGGTTTCTTAATCATACCCAAGCTACAAAATCTTGATCCAAACCTCCATTGCACAAGGCAACGAGCGTAAGCTCTAACTGCATTGGAGTGCCATTAAGGTTCGAAACTACAACCTCCTTGTGAAAGGATCAACAATTAACCACGCTTAAGAGGATATTACATTTATTGTGGCAAAGGTTCGAGTGAGAAGGTCAATTTAATTCATCATCATGATCTCTTTAGTTATCAACTAGTTTTTTTATAAGACTTAAGAGTTCAACTGGTTTGGGTAAAAGATTAATTTAGAATTATCTTGATAAAGTTTGATAGAGATCAAACAAATGGGGGTTCCAAAAATTGAATCACTAGACTTAATGTGTTCTTATTAGAACTCCGCTACTAACTAAGATCCGACTATATCCCCAAAATCAAAATAATGATCTTACTTTTTTAAAAATTGATTAACGTTTCATAACAAAGAAAATAAAGTTTAATTCATAGCTTAAGGTTAGCGAGGGTAGATTTTTTCAACCAGGCACAACTTCATTATTATCTCATTTATTTATTCATATATGTATTCATTATATTTTATTTTTGATTAGCATTAGAAAAAGGATTGTCAACCCACTAAAAAAAATACCTAGAATAGAACTGATGCCATACCATGGAGGGTTATTAAAATTGAAACTTTTATGACTCAAAAGAAGGAATTTCCATTACTCTTCGTGAAAAATACACATAGTTACAACATTTCTATTCAAGATGGCACACGAACCAAACATTTCATAAGATTCGATTGAATTTTGATGAGAACAAGAAGGTAGAAAAATTAGTCAAGCCATGCTACAACATTTTTAGGACTGAAATAATATCAATAAGAAAATACACATAACAGGGGTGATGATCAAGTTTTACTCCTCACAAAGATAATTACAACTTTATTTCACAAATATCAAAATCCAAGGCAAGAGGCCTTCCAAACTACTTTACACGCACCATTCCAAGATTTACAACACATTATACATTCATAAAAGGAAATTCCTTATTCAACTGATCAAACCTTTAAATATATTTCCTCTTTCTACTTGCAAAGTAATCTGCACAAGTATTAACTTGAGTCAGTTCACGAGAACTAAGCATGATAAGACTACACATTGCAACAGTAAGCTAGCATTTAACAATAACATGAAAGGAATGTTCTATTTCAAGAATGGATCAAATCACAAACCACTACTGAAAATTCTTCACACGAAATAAAAATTTTCACCAACCAATAGGAAGGAAGTCAAATATTCTAATTAAGAACAAATATCTTAACTAACCACGGTAAGACCGTAGACTCTGACAGTTAAGAACAAAATTCAAAAGTATTGGGATTTGAATCATGTAATCCTATAGATTACGTGATTGAAATCTAATACTTGGTCCATCCATCACTAAAATATTAGAGAATCCCAAAACATACTAGATACAATCATAGATGTGAAACAAAAAGGTAAAATAGTCCTTCCAGGAGGGAGGTTTCATTGGCCTAAAATATAGAGCAATCAAACGAGTGTAAGAAGGGTAACCATCACGTGATCAAAGCATTTAAATAATAAATTTCAACCCACGAACTAATTTCTCTCATCGAAAAGAGACTCCACAAGGTAATGATAAGAGAAGAAGGATAGCTGAAAAACCCAAGATGGGCATTACTCGACAACCAAGTTACTTGTTAAAAATTGTATGGTGTAGTGAAAGGCATCCTAATTTCAAGTCCATTTAAGATGAGGTTACCATTTAAACATCCTTCTAGGCTTCACAGCATAATGGGATTCGTAACCCCAAAAGAAATAACCCATAGTTACAGTCTAAATAAGAAGATTACCACCTCTTCCTTACAAGATCTTTTAAAATTAATACAAGTTAACATAATCAAATCCACTCTTCAAATTAATTTAAAAGAGTCACAAAAACCCATTAATCTTAGCAACAAAACCCATCACAATTAAAAAAATTTCTGAAATAACTTAAAGGAAAGGGGTACCCCCGAATGTAATTAGTAATCTTTTAACAATTTCGACATAGGCCAACAATGCACTTCACATAACTATACCCTTGTAACCTCATGATTATCCTCATAACATATAATCAATGTCATGATTTAACAAGATTCTTGTTCCAATAATGAGAACAGTCATCCCAAACAAATTTCGAATTCTAGAACCAACACCGAGGTTTGGTCATAAACAAATGACCATTAATAATACGTTCACATCTATTCAAAATTATCATTAACCTCTCAACAAGGAACACTTCAGCCAAGTTAAGGTAAGAGTAATTGTGACAAGGCCAAGGTTATGAAGCTCCCTTGCAAAGACACCAATCCACTTTAACCGAGGATACCACTCAATAGAAGAGGAAAAGCCCATGTACCCAAATGATCCAAAGAATAGTTCCCAATAAGAAGTATGACATCACATTCGAGATCAAAAACTTAGAATATTTTTAAAATGGAAATATTAATTGACCATATAGGACACAAATTTGTATAGGTTACATGATGTAAATTATAATGTAAATATAACCAAATCAGATATTCATGTATACAAAGGTAAGAAATGAAAAACTCAAAAGAATAAACATATTGGTAGATCTAACCAAATGATTATGGTTTTAGATCATAGTAACTATCTCCAGGGTAAAGCTAAGGGAAAAAAATATTTTAATAGAGATCTTGGGTGAAATCTGAAATCGATAATATCGTATATATATATATATATATATATATATATATGCAATCTGTATAGATTACACAAAGTTATAAATATGGGAACAATTAATAAAGAAGTATGATAATATATGTTATTTGAGTTCAAATCCTATGGATGATAGGTAATATACCATCGCACCCCAAATTAAACACCCACTTTTTGTTTAAGAAAAATCTTACAAAATTAGAGCACCTAGTTCATGTTCTAAGGAGGAATCCTATACAACTTACTACATCAATACTTGGAAATGTAAAAGAGCAGTTTTTTTTTCTACAATCTTTTGAACAACAATAATTTTTGTAATGCCAATCGGAAGAGAAAAGACATAGCTTAGAGATCTTGAATTATGAACTCCTTGCGATTATTATTCACACACAACTATTCAAATTCTTTGAAATTAAAGAGTTAACCAAGAAGGTGAATAGTCATACATATCTAGGACTAATATGAACTATTTATAGAAAAACAATAAGAGTTATTAATACCATTTACAATTTTGTTTAATTACATCCATGATTTTACCAAAAAAAAGCTATGCATTCTCACTATCAAAACCCATTACCAGCTTTCTCTATGGAAAGGTGGGTGCAAGAAATTCCCCACAATATAACATTGCTCACATCCAACTGAAATAATAGAGTAAAAAGAGAATTCTGTTTCTTTTTTTCCTTTTGCAAAGCAGCATCCCAAAAAAAATTATTTTTTTAGGAGAAGGAACAGAGGGAAATCAGTACACTCCAGGAAATAAAAATTCCACCAAAAATTCCCATTTCAAGATACCATTACAGGAAGAAGAAACATTTATTTCATGAAATTGAAAAAACGTAGAAACTGTTGCAGAGTCTAGGCTTAAAATGCATGACTGGAGCTTCCAACATTCTCAAGCCATGCAATTCTTCTCCATAGGCACATGTTTCTAGAAAAGACATTATAAACTCCCAAGCTGAATCCTGGCATTTTATTCCCCAAAATATAGGCCAAGGGGGTCAATAAAACTAATTAATGATAACAATCACCAACGGGTGGAGTAATGGATAGATGTGCTACTCATTAAGGTGTTTAAAGCTTGACATGTCTTCAACCACCCTCCACTTTCCAAAACAATATCAAGCACTAAATTTAGCAAAAGGGCCATATTTTAGTAGGATAAAAGAAATGAAGTTTAGCACAATAATTCTATTTGGTCAAAACCACGAATAAGGGAAGCTACTCTAACGAGAATGAGAGGTGGTAGTTAAGAAGTTAAACATTTGACATTAATTAATAGTACTTTAGAAAAAAATTGGTGCCACCACAAACCTCTTCCCACTTCTACGTAACCAAGGTGCCAAGCTCCTTCTTTAATTTAAAAAAACATAAAAGAGAGTAATTTTTTTATTTTAGTCAAAATTTGGGTACCTTTATACATATATAAAAATGATAAAAACATATGTACAAGTTTTAAAATTCCATAAGCACCATAAAAAAATTCCTCCATAACCCGATAATTAGGAGGCCCCATATCATTAGCGTCCCTCTCGAGCTTAAAATCTCTATGGAGTCCTAAATAGAGGGTGAGTCTGTTGTTGTTGCTACACAAAGCAGTGGGTTTATTGTGGTGGTCCAATGAAGACAACAAAAACCATGTCCGCCACGAGGATGATGAATTGACCCCCTCGATCTATTATCCCGTATCTATTGAATATGACTCAGTACTCTATCTTTTGCCTATTGCGCCTCATCCCTCATCTCCTCCATAATGTAGGCCTTCTCCAAAGCCCCGCTAAATTTTGTTGGAAATGAATGCACACTGCTGCTCCTTAATTTTCTAGGTTCGGATCCCCGATGAACCCATGGATCTGTCAAACATTAAAATTTTCCTTCGTAATTTCTATTTTATTAATGTATGTATTAGAAATAAGATGTTGTTAAGTATAATTAGTAGTGGCATCTAATAGAAGATAACAACACCATCAGTACGGTGCCACCAATAAAGTAGAGTATGGTAACAGTCAAAGTACAATAGGAATGTTGTGGTAAAAAGTAAATATTTGTCGTAAGTGGTCTGATAATGTTAAAATGTCAAAGTTGGGGTAAGTAGAGGAGTAGGTTCTACATGATTAGGAATTAGAAATATTATATTTGTAATAAGGACAAAGAGTGATGCAATAAATATTTTGTATATTTTATTTGTGGAAAATTCTAAAAAGGTGAAACCCATGTGAGATGATAAGGTTTATCTTATCTTAGAAGATAAGCCTACATGTAAAGGCAAGAGTTTAGGCATAGAATATGATTGACCGGAAGAGATTTCGTATCCTATCTTAGAGATAGGTTGGATAAGCCTAAATTCCTATAAATAAAATAGTCACCCCCTCATTTAGCATAGAGATAAGTAGTGAGAAATATTGTATGAGTAAGTGTGTAAAGGAAGCCATCATTTAAAAGGTGTGTTAAAGAATCCATTGTAAATTTTCTCCCATAGTTATTGTTGGAAGGCAAGTGAAGTCAATAACACTTGAAGTACCTCATGGGTGAGATTGTAACAATTTCATGTTGATATTATAATTTACACTTATATTTCAGATTTTTCATCATTCCTTCATATCATAGTCTATGGTATTCTTGTGTTATGCTTGTTGTTGTGTTTCCAGATTACATCCACCAAACTAAGACTATGCATTAGTAAATAATCATAGCACGAGGAGTTCCCAGTGCAGAATTTTCATAGTGCTAGATTGGTGATGACATTTTGGTTTCGTTACCGGGACCATTTATCGTTGGTGGACTTTTTGGAGAGATATTCTCACTTACTCAGAAAACATTTGGAGGGTAACCTTGCTTTTATTGTGCCTAGTAGTTACCGTGGTAAAGTAACTTTTACCATGCATAGTATTTACCACAGTAACTTTACTTATTACCGTGAATAGTATTTACCACAGTAACTTTATTTTTTACTGTGAATAGTGTTTACCCCAATAATTTCATTTTTACTGTAAATAGTGTTTACCATAGTAAATTCAGCTTTTACTATAGTAAGTCAAGTTTTACCGTGGTCATTCCTAGTTTACTATGTAAAGGTGTAAAGTCACTTTCTATCAGTAGTGAGTCCAATTATTTGTGCACATAAGTCTTACTAATTGTACTTGTGAATTGGTATTTCACTGTGGTTACTTTTAAAAATGGGGAAGATTCCTATTTTTTCAGCCCAATCTAATGAAGTTACTTCCTCTTTCATTCAAGAGTTTAAAAGATCTTGCATTTGTAATGGCCTCATAAGAAGAGAACGATGGACTGAATTTTTCCTACCTTTTGGATGGTTCAGCTCTAAGGTGGTTTGAAACACTAGGTGATAATGTGAAAAATTCATGGGACTTATTAACTGAAATTTTTCTTGAAGAATTTGGTGAACAACAAAAATATGCAGATATCATGATCAATATCACAAAGCTATCCCAAGGAGAGAAGGAGAAGATAAGGGATTATCATGCTCGTGTTCTAGAGCTAAGGAGGAAGCTCGATGCAGATCCGAAAGGAAGGATTAGCGGATGGGTTGATGAATGGCATGGATAATCTCCTCTGTAAGTAATTCATTCTTGGGATGAAGCTCTTGAGATCGACAATGAGTGAAGTATGACCGCCAAGTTACCATTGAAAAGAAAAGGATATTGCAAGAAGGTAAGAAGAAAGCATGGAAGAGGAGCCCAAAGAAATTGTTGCTAAAGTAGAGTGTACACCAACACCTTTGGTCCAGAATCCACAACCACTCTCGGTGAGCACAAATATTTCTCCTAGTACATCTACTCGAGTATGAATATCTCAAGTTAGGAAGATGAACCAGCTTAACTATTAATCTTCTTCAAAGAAAATAATTTAGTTCTCGGGAGGAGATAGAGGTCCGAAAAGAAATATTTCTGAAGTCATATGTTATGGTTGTTAAAAAAGGGTCATTATAAGTATAATTTTCCAGATAGAGCTTCTACATCTGTGCAAGATATAATGATAAAGGAAAAGCACCTGTGAATTCTTTTGATGTAGTAGATAAGAGCATAAATAATGAAGTAGATGTGTTTATAACAAAAATAAAGAAAGAAAAAGATAACCAAGATGGAAATGATCCTAAGAAGATGAAAGGAGAAAATAGTAAGAAACATAGGAGAAGAAAGTTGGGTGTGCACGATTTTCTTATTTCACGAGGACAAAGACCATGCTCCATCTTATAAGATCTATCCAAAAGGCCTACAAATATTACATATGGTCAAGTTCGCTATGTCTTCTGTGAAGATGCGGGAGCTACGAAGTGGACTCAATGCTCGATGAAGGAAGGAGGTTGAGGTCCCTGTTTTGGAGGTAGAGGTAGATCCCTACACTCCCAAGCTAAGGTATTATATAATGGTATTTCAACTCATGATGTCTTAGTTGATGGAGGTGCTACAGCTTAATGTAATGACCTAGTCTCAGTAATGAATATGTTGGGCTTAAAATTGATCGCCCTCAACACTTATGTTAAGGTCATTAAATAAGGGAAAAACTAAACCGAAGGTGTAGTTTCAAATGTGGCAATATATCATTATGGGTGTTGTATGTGTGGTAGACTTTCGTGTGATGAAAATGGTATTGCAGCATACCCAATGTTGTTGGGAAGACCATGGCTAACGAGAGTTAATGCAAGAAACTACTGGAATGAAGGATTCATGACACTTGGACGTGGTAGAGAGAGGGTGAAGATAAACGTGATCCCTCGGCATCATAATACAGAACCTGTGGATTCAAGTGATGAAACTGATGATTGGACATGCTCTGATTACACTAGTACCAGTGAAGTGGACAAAGAAGATGAAGAAAGTGAGGTTGATGTTTCAGTTATGTATATCCTTCCAAATCACACCGACTCATGAACCCATAAAATTATCTGAAGAAGAAATTATTGATCGTCTCCAACAAATAAAGATTGGTGATGCTATGATGGAGAATGAGAAGGAATCCTACCTCCAGCTCTTTCGAAAGTACATACACCTAGACTCACTTTTGATTACAAGGAACTCGTGTCAAGTAAGTTTGATAGAAAATTCTATTGAGTGGTAGATGGTGCTAAGCCCATAAAGCAAACACCATATAGAATGAATCCTAATTTTTCCAAGATTGTAAAAGAAGAAATAGATAAGTTACTTGATGCAGGATTCATATTTGCTGTGGAGAATTTAGAATGGGTTTCTCCCATTGTGATCTCAATAAAAAAGAATGGGAAACTACGCATTTGTGTTGATTATAGGAAGCTCAACAAGGAAACAAAGAAGGATCATTACCCTTTTCCATTCTCAGATCAGATCTTGGACAAAGTAGCTGACCAGGAGTGTTATAGTTTTGCTAATGGATATAGCTGATACAAAAAAGTTCATATAGCAGAGAAAGATCAACCAAAGACCACGTTCACCACTCCTTGGGGAACGTTTTCTTATAGAGTTATGCCTTTTTGGTTGTGTAATGATCCGGAAATGTTCCAACACTTGATGAATAGGGTGTTTGAACCCTACATTGGGAACTTCATCAGAGTATTTTTGGATGATTTTTGCATCTATGGTAGCAAGATGGACCACCTGCACTAGATGTAGACAACATTTCACAGGTTAGATGAAGCACAAGCCTCACTAAACCCTACAAAGTGTTTCTTTGGATGTTTTAAATGCATTTTGTTAGCGCATGTTGTATCCAGAGATGGTATTGGTATTGATCTTGATAAAGTTTCAAAAATAAAAGAGTTACCATTTCCTATGAATAGAAGTAAGTTAAGATCATTTTTAGGCCATGTGGGTTACTATAAAAATTTCATCAAGAATTTCTCAAAGATTTCATAGCCACTAACCTAGTTCGTGAAGAAGGATGTTACTTATGAACCAGAAATAAGGCGTATGAAGCTTTTGAACAACTCGAAGGAAGCCCTAGTGTCTTCACTTGTTTTAAAGAATCCATATTGGAGAAATCCATTCATTTTGTATACATGATGCCTCGAGATGCGATGAATAGGAAGTACTGAGCCAAAAGGATGAAAATGGGAATGATCATCCAGCTTACTTTGGGAGTAGAAAAATGATTAGTCTGCTGAGGTAAATTATACCAGAATCAAAAAGAGGCTCTAGCTATCATTTTTGCTATAAAGAATGTTAGAAATTACTTGCCAAGGCAGAAATTTATATTTGTAATAGATCATCACGCTCTAAAATATATTGTAAATAATTCTAACCCATTAGGGAGGATAGCAAGATGGATAATTTTTCTACAAGAATTTGAATTTGATATTATAGATAGGCCAGAAAGAAGCATGTCAATGCAGATGCACTCTCTCAAGTATATGATGGTTTAGGATCATCTTCTAATGATGACGATTTACCAGATGCATCATTGTTATCCCTTGACACAATCCCTAGTGAATACATAGATATTTGGAATTATCTCGAATCAATTCAAGTTTCCTCGATGGTGCCAATGTAAAGACTAAGAGGAAGATTACTCAAGCCACTTGTCCATATTATATTTTATATGGAGTATTATTTTGAATAGGACCTAATCGATAGTACAAGAGACCAGTTGGACGTGATCAAGGGAAGGAGATTATAGACTAATTCTACAATGGTACATGTGGAGGACACTTCTCTGGACAACTTACAGCAAGAAGGATCTTGGATGTAGGTTATCACTGCCCACTCTTTTTAAATATTGTTATAATTATTGTAAGACATGTGATATCTCACAAACACATGGTAACCATAAGACTTCATCAGCTCCATTATGCCCTATTCTTCCACTTGGTCCCTTTGAAAAGTGGGGAATAGATATTGTAGGTCCACTTCCAACTACCCCACACCAAAATAAGTATATTGTAGTTGCCACGATTATTTAACCATGTGGGTTGAAGCTAGGCCATTGAAAAAAAGGTTCTATAGATTAAGTGGCAAGGTTCATACATGAATGCATTGTCACCGATTTGGTTTCCCATTAGAAATTGTAATGATCAAGGAAGCCACTTTATTAACGAGGTGGTAGAAGCCCTAGTCAAAAAAATTTCTATTAAGCACAGAAGCAACAACATACAAGCTAAGCACAAATGGACAGGTGGAATGAACAAATTTTGTGTTGTGTCAAATTCTACCAAAAGATGCAGCCTTATAGGTACATAAGTGGGATAAAAGGATTCATGCAGCATTGTGGGCATATAGGGCAACATTAAAGTCAGCAACAAGATACTCCCCATTTCAGTTGGCTTATGGCATTGATCCAGTTCTTCCTATTGAGTTTGATATTCCCACTGTGAGAGTTATGAAAAATGAAAGGATGGATGAAAGTGATTCAATAAAAGAAAGGTTGGTACATCTTCATTTGCTAGAGGAAATGAGGGAAATAACAAAGGATACAAGCTATAAGAAGAAAATTAAGCAAAATGAATACTTTTATAAAACTATCCGTTGGTCTCCATTTCATGTGAATGAATTGGTTCTTGTATATGATTCCGATAAAAAAAAGAAGATAGAGAAAATTTCTTCCAAAATGGATGGGGCCCTACAAAATAGCAATTTGTGCATGAAAATGATACATACCGACCGGAGGAATTGGATGGAACCCCATTATGAAATGGGTCAACCATGACAAGTTAAAGATTTTCCGTGCACCGGCTTGAGATGTCCATAAGAGTCTACTCCCAGGACGGAGTAGAAGCTTAGGAAGGGGGAAAATTTTGACATTAAAATTTTCCTACGTAATTTCTATTTTATTAATGTATGTATCAGAATAATATGTTGTTAAGTATAATTAGTAGTGGCATCCAATAGAAGATAACTACACACACAAGATGGTGCCACCAATAAAGTAGAGTACGGTAATAAATCAAAGTACAATAGGAATGTTGTGGTAAAAAGTAAATATTTGTTGTAAGTGGTACAAGAATGTTAAAATGTCAAAGTTGAGGTAAGTAGAGAAGTAGGGTCTACATGATTAATAATTAGAAATATTATATTTGTAATAAGGACAAAGAGTGATGTCATAAATATTTTGTGTATTTTATTTGTGGAAAATTCTAAAAAGGTGGAACCCATGGGAGATGATAAGGTTTATGTTATCTTAGAAGATAAACCTACATGTAAAGGCAAGAGTTTAGGCATGGAATATGATTGGCCGGAAGATATTTCCTATCCTATCTTAGAGATAGTGTGGATAAGCCTGAGATCCTATAAATAAATAGGCCACCCCCCTCATTTAGCATAGAGAGAAGTAGTGAGAAATATTGTATGAGTAAGTGTGTAAAGGAAGCCATCATTTAAAAGGTGTGTTAAAGAATCCATTGTAAAGTTTCTCCCATAGTTATTGTTGGAAGGCAAGTGAAGTCAGTAACACTTGAAGTACCTCATGGGTGAGATTGTAACAATTTAATGTTGATATTATAATTTACACTTATATTTCAAATTTTTCATCATTCCTTCATTTCATAGTCTATGGTATTCTTGTGTTATGCTTGTTGTTGTGTTTCCAGATTACATCCACCAAACTAAAGGCTATGCATTAGTAAATAATCATAAAGCATGAGGATTTTCCAAAGGCAGAATTTTTATAGTGCCGATTGGTGACGAAAAATCCTCACCTACTCACCCGCATGTAGTCAACATACTAGAGCAAGTCCGAAAAGTGAATCTCATACTCTTCCACTCGTCATGTATACAAAGAAGTTTGTGGAACTAATCTATCCTTAATGAGATGAACCTCCTAGATAAGTATCTACTCCTTAAATACTACTTAAAGAGCTCCTAATTGATTGTCTTAGAATCTACATAGAGCTTCTATTCCTTAGTCCTCCACCAAATCCTCGGCTCTTTATCTCGGAAGGTGGATGGTAACACAATCCTTCGTGTTGCTAGTGTATGGAAATAGCTTAAAGCATCTGTTCAAGCTAACCAACCATATCTTTTCTTGGAATCCTCTAGTGTCCCCAATGAAATGAGATGGATGGAGTTTCAAGTTCATCTTAGATGTGATCTTCCATTGTAGACTATTTTCCTGTAGGTCTCTGAACATGATCATCACGCTGCCTAGGGATCCTAGATCTTTCTTTGTGTCTTATAGCTCTGTCTCCAAGACCTCTTTGTGGTGAATCTCTTCTAACTTACTTCACATGGGATTTCTTTGTCGTATGCACATTGCTATGTCGAGAAGGATCGAAGCCTCTATTGATGGCTCTCTGTCTTTGTATTCTATGTCTCCCACCTAAAGACACTTCGCATATAGTGACATTAACATCCTCTAACATCTGAAGTATCTAAATCAATATGGCTGCAAAATCCTATTCTAGGGGTGGTAAATCTAGGTCAACATGTAAGAACCCCTTGTCAGATAGGGTGGATAAGCCTGAGATCCTATAAATAAATAGGCCACCCCACTCATTTAGCATAGAGAGAAGTAGTGAGAAATATTGTATGAGTAAGTGTGTAAAGGAAGCCATCATTTAAAAGGTGTGTTAAAGAATCTATTGTAAAGTTTCTCCCATAGTTATTGTTGGAAGGAAAGTTAAGTCAAGAAACACTTGAAGTACCTCATGGGTGAGATTGTAACAATTTCATGTTGATATTATAATTTACACTTGTATTTCAAATTTGTCATCATTCCTTGATTTCATAGTCTATGGTATTCTTGTGTTATGCTTGTTGTTGTGTTTCCAGATTACATCCACCAAACTAAAGGTTGTGCATTAGTAAATAATCATAACATGAGGATTTTCCAGTGGAGAATTTTTATAGTGCCGATTGGTGACGACAAATCCTCACCTACTCACCTGCATGTAGTCAACATACTAGAGCAAGTCCGAAAAGTGAATCTCATACTCTTCCACCGTCATAGATACCCGAAGAAGTTTGTGGAACTAATCTATCCTTAGCGAGATGAACCTCCTAGATAAGTATCTACTCCTTAACTACTACTTAAAGAGGTCCCAATTGATTGTCTCAGAATCTACATAGAGCTTCGCTCCTTAGTCCTCCACCAAATCCTGGCTCTTTATCTTAGAAGGTGGATGGCAACACAATCCTTCATGTTTCTAGTACATGGACATAGCTTAAAGCATCTGCTCAAGCTAACCAACCATGCCTCTTCTTGAAATCCCCTAGTGTCCCCAATGAAATGAGATGGATGGAGTTTCAAGTTCTCTTAGATGTGATCTTCCATTGTAGACTATTTTCCTCTAGGTCTCTCAACATGATCATCACGCTACCTAGGGATCCTAGATCTTTCTTTGTGTCTTGCAGCCCTGTCTCCAAGACCTCTTTGTGGTGAATCTCTTCTAACTTACTTCACATGGGATTTCTTTTCGTATGCTCATTACTATGTCGAGAAGGATCAGAAGCCTCTATTGATGGCTCTCTGTCTTTGTATTCTATGTCTCCCACCTAAAGACACTTCGCATATAGGGACATTAACATCCTCTAATGTCCAAGTATCTAAATCAATATGGATGCAAATTCCTATTCTAGGGGTGGTAAATCTAGGTCAACATGTAAGAACCCCTTGTCGATATGTGCCTCCCGCACATGCCAAGGAGAGAGTTAGTTTATTACTCGTATATTTTGTTTCAGCTTCTAGGTTTTCTATAGCATAAAACATTATGCAAAGTTTGTGTGATCTATTTTTAGAGTTATGCTATGTTTTCTTTTTATGCCTTGTGTTTCCAAGTGTGCCCAAGGTCTAAGTGTTGAACCCATGACTCGATACCAAGTGTAATTCCCACAAATTTGACATTCCAAACCCACATTAATCCTTAAACAATAATCCGGAAAGTTGCGACAATTTTTTTGTTTGAAGTTATAAATATGTCAAACCCTAATATATGTTTAATCAACTCCTACTACTAGAGTGACATTTCCTAGGATAGATCCAATCTAGATTAATAATTAATTATTCTTAATCTAGTGCCAATATCAATTTAATTATTATCTTCGAGATAAGTGTCCATTAATTTCTCTTACTAGGTTAAATAGTTTCCTCCCAAGGTAATTAACATACATTCCACATTTAATAAACTTGTATTCTTAGTTACCTTAGTTCTCTTGAAATATTTTCCTTAATGTCCAAGAATCATTCACAAAACCCTACTAGAAGGGTTACATTTTTTACTTAACACATTAGAGTCCTAAGCAACCCCATTCACCCATTTACATGTACATTTGATTTATTTAAAATTTACAACCATAATATGAGTATTCTCACCTAACAACTCGTAGGGTTGATTCTTAACCTTTTGATCAAATCAAAAGGGACCACAAGATTAGATCTACCCTAAAAAACCCTAACCATTCTTAAGAAATTTTATTAAACGTTTTTCTTTCCCTAGCCTCCTCATTTGTGCTCTATGATTTTCAGTTGAAGGAGTGGATGCCATGGATCAAGGGAAAGCCATGAAGGATTATTCTTGGATCCAATGTACAAGATCAAGGGGATTCCATCCAATGGATCCCCATTTATGATAGTTTAATCTTAGATTTAATCATGCATTTTTAGTTATTTTATTGCAATATAAGCATCTATCCTAGATCTAGTTTAAGATCTATTGTTGATTAGTTCTCCTTTTATTTAGTTTTCATTGATGGGGAAGAAAACCCATTTTTAAAATCAAGAGTTTAATGTATTTAAATCACCATATGAATGTTGGAGTAGGGTCTAAACAAACATACATGGCCCACATAGATTGGATCTACATTTGCGTGAAGTTTAGATCCATAAGAGAAAATGGTTTGGCAGGAACAACATTTTAAACAAAAAATAGTCCATGCATAGGTGACTGATGGAAGTCGCTTAACTGAAGGTGGTAGCTTCTATGTTACCAACGTTGGTGCGACCACTGGCACCATTTTTTGAGGTATCAATATAATTTAGATTATTATTTTAAATGCCAAGGATATTGGATTTGTACTAGTAGAACTTATTATTCAAATATCATGGGAAGATAACAGTCTTAATGACCTCCGATTCAAAAAATGCACCACAAATGTCTTTCAAGTTTGATAAATTACAATTTATGTAGTATACACTAACCGATGTCACCACAGGAATATGGACAATGGTTCATTTGTAAATGTCGCCATTCTTGTCGAGACTATTTTTATAAAAAAATTCATATCTTTCATATTTTGAGATTTATACTTTTCTAAATGACATTTCCAACAATCATACATTAAATTTGGGTTTTTTGAGTAAGTCATAATATCATTTAAGTTGAAATATAAGATAGAAGTTAAAATTTCAAAACTATAATCATGAAACAATTACCGATGTGTGTACCGTATACACCGACACCAATTTAGACCGACCAAAGCCAATCACTGTGTAGGCCGGAAAGCTCTAAAATTTAATGTTTGAAGGAAAATAGATATCAAGACATAACTTTAACTTTACATATATCTAAACCAAAGAGTTTTTAACTATTTCAAACAAAAATAAATCTATGACGACATTTCCAATTCATTTTTTGATCAAACATTAAAATTTATAAATTTCATTTCTTTCAACACAAGGTAAAATTTAAACATGATATAAATTATAATTCATTCCTTTACCTACAATAATTTGAAGAGAAAGGAAAATTCATATTATTTAATGAGATTTCTTCAAATATGATATTACAACTTAATAATAAAATATATATAATACAATTTTTCTATCAATATAATATACTAGTCTTTAGTCTTAAGGTGGAATTACAATAAAATATCTACAATGAAGGATTTTTTTATTTTAAAAATAATCCAAGTCCCAAGTCTCCAAAAAGAGCTCCAATTTTTTAACTTTGATCAAAACAACAAAAATGGGGGTGAGGAAACAATCTCCACCCTACCAATAATGCAATGAGGAGAAAAATATATCCTTCTCATTTCCCCTGAGCCCCAACCAAAATTCAATAAAGGATGGCTCCAACTCATGGAAACTACACAAAGATTCAATATTACAATACAAAATTTCATAACCATATAACACACATTCAACAAAAGAAAACAATCACAAGAATGAAATTCTCAAAATACACAAGCCATGAAATACAAAAGCCAATGGCACAAGGATCTATGAGGAGATCACTTATGCCTCCCAATGGGATTAGGTGTCCACCTTAAAACCCCAAAAATAACTCAAAATCCCTACACAACTCTTATTCCTCTATCAATATCCTCCTATGCCTCCCACATTCTCTTATGTCTCCCTTAGAAGAACCAAGTAAAAATGGAAGAAATTTTATACCCAAGGTGGGGAAACCAACCGAAATCCCTCCCAAAACATGAAATAAACTCTTATTACTCCCTACATATAAGATCCACATAGTCTTCTCCTACACAAAACTTAGGAATTCTACCCAACAACCCAACAAGCACATAACTCATTCACATCCATGTAATAAACAAATATAAAAACAAACAATTAAAACGAGTGTAGCTCCTACCTTTTCATGATACGCACTTGGTCAAGGAATCACACTCCAAATGTAACACCCACTATTTAAGACACACAAGTCAACATAGCAAAGTACATGATATTTCTTTTGACTTGTTTTAAGTACGAACGACACAACATGTGGTCATGATGGCTATAACTAACTCTTCGGACATCTTGACACAAAGATGACCACATAGAAAACATGGAAACATCCAACACCCATCCAGAAATTTCACTTCTCCCTTTAACAAGGCACCATGAAACGAGAAAACCATAATAGAAATTCATAGTTGATTACACCCCACGGTGTGCAATTCTTTAAGGTTATGTATTTACTAAAAATATCTTTCAAGACAAGACTTTACGATCTAGGAGATTTAGGTTTGATTTGAACATTTCTTCTTACCAGGGTGAACTTATTTCTTTTATACTATTGACTAATTAGTTTGAGGACAATTTTTCTAAAATAGGTTCAACTAAAGACTAGAAAAACTAGCTAATATTTTTTTTTAAATGGGACACCTTCCATCTCTCACAAGATTGCTTAATCATACCCAAGCTACAAAATCTTGATCCAGAACTCCATTGCACAAGGTGACAAGCGTAAGCTTCAACTTAAGTCTAGTTCCATTAATGTTCGAACTACAACCTCCTTGTGAAAGGATAAAAAATTAACCACACTTAAGAGGAGATTACATTTATTTTGGAAAAAGTTAGAGTGAGAAGGTCAATTTAATTAATCATCATGATCTCTTTAGTTATTAACTGGTTTTTTAATGACACTTAATATTTAAACTGGATTTGGGTAAAATATTCATTTAGAACTCTCTTGATTAAGTTTGACAGAGGCCACACATGGTGGTTCCCAAAATGGAAGCATTAGACTTAATGTATTCTTATTCAAACTCTTGTATTAACTAATATTTGACTATATCCCCAAAATACAACAATGATCTTACTTTTTTAAAAATTGCTTAACGTTTCACAACAAAGAGGATAAAGTTTAATTCGTAGCTTAAGGCTAGTGATGGTAGATTCTTTTACATCGGGAGATAACTATTTTCTTTCCTATTAAATACTTTTAATTTTATCAACCAGTACACAATTTCATTATTATCTTATTTATTTATTCATCTATGTATTTGTTATATTTTCTTTTTGTTTAACTATAGAAAAAGGATTATCAACGCACTAAAACAAATACCTACAACAAAACTAATGCCAGAACATGTATGGTTATTAAACATGATTTTTTTATGACTCGAAAGAAGGAATTACCATCACTCATCATGAAAACTAAACATGGTTACAACATTTCTATTCAACATGGCACAAAAACCAAAGATGTCAAAAGATTCAATTAATTTTTGATGAGAACAAGAAGGTAACAAATTTAGTCAACCCATGCTATGACATTTTCATGATTGACATAATATCATAAATGAAATACACATAACAGGTGATGATCATGTTTTTCTCCTCACAAAGATATTCACAAGTTTTTCTACAAAAGGATAAGACAACATTATTTCACAAATACAAAAATCCAAGGAAAGAGGCCTTCCAAACTCCTTGACAAGTACCATTCCAAGATTTAAATCGCATTATACATTCATACAAGGAACTTCATAATTAAATTGATGAAACCTTTACATATCTTTCCTATTTCTACTCATGCAAAGCAATCTGCACAAGTATTAAATTGATTTAGTTCAATAACAATAACATGAAAGGAATGTTCTATTTAACAATAAGCCTATACATTGCAAAAGTAAGATATCATTTAACACTAACATGAAAGGAATGTTCTATTTCAAGAATGGATCAAAGCACAAACATCAAATCAAAATTATTCACATGAGATAAAAATTTCACCAATCAACAGAAGGAAGTCAAATATTCTAGTTAAGAACAAATATCTTAACTAACCAAGGTAAGACCATAGACTCGATAGTTAAGAATAAAACTAAAAAGTATTGGGATTTGAATCATGTAATCCTATAGATTACGTGATTGAAAACTAAGAATTGGTCCATCCATAACTAAAATATTAGAGAATCCTAAAACATACTAGATACAATCATAGATATGAAGCGAATGGTAAAACAATCCTTCTAGGATGGAGGTTTGATTGATCTAAAATCTAGAGAAACCAAATGAGTGTAAGAAGGGTAACCATCACGTAATAAAATGAGATGAAAACTAAAGTTCAATCCATGAACTAATTTCTCTAATCGGAAAGAGACTCCACAAGGTAATGAAGAGACAAGAAGGATAGGTGAAAAACCCAAGATGGGCATTACTCAAAACAAAGTTACTTGATAAAAAAGTACAAGGAAGCGAAAGGCCTCCTATTTTATAGTCCATTTAAGACATGGTTACCATTTAAACATCCCTTCAGGTTTTATATCATAATGGGATTCATAACCCCAAAAGAAACAACCCATGGTTACGATCTAAAAAAAGAAGTTTACCACCTCTTCCTTACAATATATTTAAATGTAATACAAGATAACATAATCAAAGCCACTCTTCAAATGCATTTAAAAGAGTCACAAACAACCATTAATCTTAGCAAAAACTGCCATCATAATCGAAAACTTATCTAAATAACATAAAGGAAAGGGGTACCTCGAATGTCATTAGTAATATTTTAACAGATTTCGACATAGTCCAACAATGCACTTAAATAAATGAACCATTCATAACCTCATGATTATCCTCATAGCGTATCGTCAATGTCATGAGTTAACAAGAGTCATGTTCTAATAATGAGAACAATTATCCCAAACACATTTCGAGTTCTAGAACCAACACGAGGTTTGGTCATAAACTTATGACCATTAATAATACGTTCACAACTATTTACAAATTATCAATAACCTCTAAACATGGAACACTTCAGCCAAATGAAGGTAAAATTAATTATGACATGGAAAAGGTTACGAAGCTCCTCTTCCAAAGACATTAATCCACTCTAACCCGGATACCACTCAATATTAGAGGAAAAACCCAAGTACCCAATAAGAAGTATGACATCACATTCAAGATAAGAAACTTAGAATATATCCGAATAGAGATATTAACTTAGCATAGAGGCCACAAGGTTGTATATATTAGATGATGTAAATTATAATATAACTTCAGCCGATCGAGTGATTCGTATACAAACTTATCAAATGAAAACCTCAAAAGAATAAACATATTTGAAGATCTTCCCAAATGATTTTCTTTTTTGATCATAGTAACTATATCGAGGGTAGAGATAAGGATCCATAAATATCCGCAAAAATGTTTTCTAACAAAGATTGAGGGTGAAATCCAAAACTGACAATATCATATATATGTGCAATCTGATTTAATTACACAAAGTTACAAATACGGAAACAATTAATAAACAAGTATAATAATATATGTTATTTGAGTTCGAATTCGATGGATGGTAGGTACTACACCATCTATACCCCAATATTAAATCCCCCTTTTTTTTAAAAAAAAACCTCTCAAAATAAAACCACCCAGTTCGTGTTCTAAGGAGTAATCCCATATAAATTACTATAAAGCAGATTTGGAAACATAAAATGAATAGTTTATTTTTCTACAACCTTTCCCACAACAATCATTTTTTGTAATACCAATCAGCAGAGAAAAGACTTACTTTGCCGAGAGACCATGAATTATGAACTTCTTACCATTATTATTCACACACAACTATTCACATAATTTGAAATGAAAGACTTAACCAAGAAGGTGAATTATCGTGCATGGATCGGACTAATATGAACTATTTCAAGCAAAAAAATAAGATTTGTTATTACCATTTACAATTATGTTTCACCGCATCCATGATTTTACCAAAATTATTACAATCTATGCATTCTCACCATCAAAACCCATTACCAGTTTGACTTATGGAAAGGTGGGTGCAATAAATTCCCCGAAGTATAACATTGCTCGCATCTAACTAAAATAACAAAGTAAAGGGAATGCATTTTCTTTTTTTACTTTAACAAAGCAGCATCCCAATAAAAAGACTAATTCAAAAAGAGGAATAGAGGGCAATCAGTACACTCTAGGAAATCAAAATTCCATCCCAAATTCCAATTTCAAGACGCCATTACAGGAAGAAGAAACTTTTATTTTATGAAATTAAAAAAAGGTAGCAATTGTTGTAGAGTCTATACTTTACATGCCCGATAGGAGATTCTACCATTCACTCAACCTAGAATTCTTCTCCATAGGCACACGTTGCAGAAAAGGCGTTCAAAATCCTAAAATGAAGCTGGTCAAAGATTCACACCCCTTTTCCCAGAATCTCCTCCAAACCATGTGGCCAGCATCTTAAGCGTGGCATTTTTCTTCCCCAAAACGCATGCCAAGGGGTCAATAAAACCAATAAATGAGAACAGTCGGCCAACAGGGTGGAGTAATGGGTGGGGGTGCTAGTCATTAATGCATTTAAATCTTGACAGGTCTTCAACCACCCTCCACTCGCCAAAGGAATTCAAGCACTAAATTTAGCAAAAAGGCTAGATTTTAGCAGGATAAAAGAAATGAAGTTCAACACAAAAATTCCATTTGGTGAAAGCCACAAATAAGGCAAGTTGTTGTTAAGGAGAATGAGAGGTGGTAGGTAAGGAATTTAAAATTTGACATTAATTAATAGTCTTTTCAAAAAGACTTGGCGCCACCACTAACCTCCTCCCACTTCCATGCAACCAAGGTGCCAAGCTCCCCTCTTTTAAAAAAAAATTAAATAGAGTAATTTTGCTAATTTAGCCAAAATTTAGGTACCTTTATATAAAAAGGCCAAAAACCTATGTACAAGTTTTAAGATTCCATAAGCACCATAAAAAAATGTCCTCCATAACCCTATAATCGAATATTATAAATCATCAATAAGGTCTTCCCGAGATGAAGCAAAGTACCATAAATGTTTTAAAAAAGCATTAGCGACATTAAAAAAAATTATAATGGAAGGAGAAGAGTCATCTTTACTTCAAAACAAGGATCACCAAAGACCAAATTATAAGATGTATGCATTGGATCACCGAAATAACAACAACAAGGTTTAATGTTTGAGTAATGAAGTGGGTTGCTACGGTAAATTTACCGTAGCACCAAAGGCTACACCTACACCAATTACTTAGGTTCGCAAAGTGATCTTTGAAACTCGACAAAAGGGTACACAATGACCATTCATTCCCGGAAATAGGTTTCAATAGCATGGAAAGGAGTCGACACCGAAAGGGGCATTACAGATCTCCTCACCTTAGGAAAGAATCATCCTCGGTGTGACATAACACCGAAGGAAGGTAAGGCGATAAGAAAACAAGAATAGATAAAGGTGAAAGTGCACCCTATGGTTAATATTCCAGTCATTAAAGCATAGCCACAGGGTAGCCTTAAAACATTTTGGCAGAATTTTTACTTTAAAATTTCTATGAAGAATGGTATTTTCTCTTACTTGATTATTTAATTATACTCTTTCCATTTACATTATTCTTATCTTAGATCAAGTTTTTACAATTTCATTGTTGTAGAATTTTGGTTTATTGATTCTTGTAGGTGCCCAACATGAATCTGCTATCAAAACACCCTACCAAAGTCATACACAATACTAAGGATTCACAAGCTTAATTTTACATACCTTCATGATTGTACCACATCGCAAAATCTTAAACAAATATGGAAGAGAACACACTTGGTCCACATGATATAGTACTGGTCACACATCTATGACTATCATACCATACTCGAACACAAGTGTACTACAACAACCTAAAATTTGCACAATTTTACATATGAATATTATACATAACTCAAAAATTAGTTACATGTACATAGAGTCAACAAGGGCATCAATGTCATATCCAAAACATTAGAAAACATATCTAATTAACATGAGTAACACATACATCATAACAACTCTACATACCTCCCGAAGAATCAATCACACACACACACACACACATAAATCTCTTATGCCTCCCTCAAGTCTCTTATGCCTCCCTCAATCTCTTATGCCTCCCTCAAGGAGGCCGGTTTCCCTATGGCCCTAGGCACATAGAGTTTAGACACCCCTAACCCAAGTGACATAATAAATCATGGTTCAAAACCTCGCTAGTTAATCAGAACTACTTATGGCGTACCCATACAATGAAGGGCATCCATAGGTCCAACCATTACATGGGGCATCCCATGACCCTATCCACACATCACGATAATAGAACTAGCATAGAAATTTGATTCAAATGCCAAGCGGAAAAGTACAAGCCTTGGGCAAGGAAGTAAAATCTTAAAATTTAAAAGAAGATGCAAAACCAAACATAACAAATGGCTAAATAGCCATAGTTATTGTCAAAATCCACATGTTAGTAAGATAAAAAAGGAAATGCCCAAAATATAAAAGATGATAATAAAGAAAATTGTTGGTCCTTGCAAAAATAAAATAAAAATTCAATTTACAAATAAAATAAATATATAAGCATAGCACATTACGGTGACTATGTGGCCTTAATCTGGACACCAAGGAGTACTCAAAAATTTTCTAAAGCACTCAAAACATCATGCCTCATCTCATAAAAAATAACATATCAATAGTGCAATTATCATCATTTCTAACTAAATCATCTCGCCACCACTTTGACAAGGCTAAACATAGTCATTGCTTCACTTAGGTTGCATCTATACAAAAACCACAAGGAGAGAGAGAGAGGAGGAGCACGGGTCTTCTACTTAACATAAGGTCATCCCGAGTTATTGGCCCATGGTGCACATCCCTCATTCCAAAAAAATTTTACCGGATTCCCTCGTGGTCGGTTAGCGTAAGGTTCATGACATAACATACAACTACATCACTAACACAATGGTGGTTCATGCAAATTACCATAGCGTCTCATGCATGGCACCAATATAGGGTAATACACATACATTACATTCGTGGTTTACCATACAACACATGTTGCACCTCAAGTGCAATCACACGTGTATGATAGGGATCATATAACTACCATATGTCCCTAAATTTGCGACATTAATCATTATATATCACATGAATTAAAATTATGATGAGAAAAATTTAAATATACATTCAACTTCCATATAACATTTGGATACACACATTTCTATATAGATGATAATGACATCATTGAGAGATCCAGCTTAATTACAAACCAACCTTGTCATACCACTTATTAGCACACCACACATCACAAATATTTAAAGGATTCAACACTCCACAATCAACAATCACACTTATTCTATAAACACAACAAGATAGTGCTTCACACTCAATTTCAAATAGAATTCTTGAAAAGGAGAGAAAGAATACTCTTATCTCTAACACATCAACATGCCATTAGTTACGCACTAAGTGACACATAACATGTGCACTAACAATGTAATAATTACGACATAGTTCACATCATGCTTAAATCACATTACTCTTCTAATATCCTCCACGAGGCGTGACAACACCATCCGGTAATACCATCACAACTCCAATTTTTGCAGAGGTTCGAGAGAATGAACCTCGGTCTGATACCAAGTGTAACACCCACAATTTTAGACACACAAGATAGCATAGAAAAGTACAAGGTAGTTTTTTTACTTTTTTGAAGTACAAAATGACACAATAGGTGTTCATGATGGCTACAACTAACTCTTAAGACATCTTGACACAACGATGACCACATAGAAAACATGGAAACATCCAACACCCATCAAATACAGTTCACTTTTCTCTTTGATAGGGCACCACAAAACATCCCAACCACAATACGTAGTCACAATTAAGTAGACCCCATCGTGTACAATCCTTTAAGGTTATGCATTTACTAAAAATGTCTTTCAAGATATGGCTTTACGATCTAGGATATTTAGGTTTGATTCGATCATTTCTTCTTACTAGGATGAACTTACTTCTTTCATACTATTGAATAATTAGTTTGAGGACAAGTTTCTTGAAAGAGGTTCAACTAAAGAATGGAAAAGCTTGATAAATTCATTTTCTAAAAAAGGGACACCTTCCATCTCTCACAACATTACTTAATCAGATCCAAGCTACAAAATCTTGATCAAGACTTCCATTGGATAAGGCGACGAGCATACGCTCTAATTTAAGTGGAGTACCAAAGTGAGGTTTGAAAATACAACCTCCTTGTGCAAAAAAGGATCAACAATTAACCACACTTAAGAGGATATAACATTTATTGTGGAAAGGTTAGAGTGAGAAGGTCAATTTAATTCATTATCATGATCTCTTTAGTAATTAACCATTTTTAATGAGACTTAAGAGTTTAACTAGATTTGGGTAAAAGATTCATTTTGAATTCTCTTGATTAATTTTGATAGAGGGCACCTATGGGGTTCCCAAAATGGAAGCATTATACTTAATGTGTTCTTATTCAAAATTCCCTACTAACTAAGATCTGACTATATCCCCAAAAGCAAACAATGATCTTACATTTTTAAAAATTTCTCAATGTTTCACAACAAAGAGGATAAAGTTTAATTCATAGCTTAAGGTTAGCGAGGATAGATTCTTTTACACCGGGAGATAACTACTTTCTTTGTTATTAAACACTCATAATTTTATCAACCATGCACAACTTCATTATTATGTTATTTATTTATTCATTTATCTATTCGTTATATTTTACTTTCGATTAACTTTAGAAAAAGGATTGTCACAACCCAAAAGAAAAACAAATACCTAGAATAACATTAATGCCGGACCATGGAGGGTTATTAAACATGAAAGTTTTATTACTCGAAATAAGGAATTACCACCACTCATCATGAAAACTACACACGGTTACAACATTTCTACTCAACATGACACACTAACAAAAGGTGTCATCAGATTCATTGAATTTTGATAAGAACAAGAAGGTAAAAAAATTAGTCAAGCCATGCTACAACATTTTCATGACTGAAATAATATCATAAAGAAAATACACATAACAAGGTGATGATCGAGTTTTATTCCTCACAAAGATAATTACAAATTTTTTTTACAAAAGGATAAGACAACTTTATTTCACAAATACCAAAGATCCAAGGCAAGAGGCCTTCTAAACTCATTTGCAAGCACCATTCCAAGATTTATAAGACATTATACATTCGTACAAGGAACTTCATAATTTACCTGATGAAATCTTTAAATATCTTTCCTCTTTCTACTCACAAAGCAATCTTTACAATTATTAACTTGAGTTAGTTTGTGAGAACTGAGCATGATAAGACTACACATTGCAACAGTAAGCTAGTATTTAACAATAACATGAAAGGAATGTTCTATTTCAACAATGGATCAAAGCACAAACCACTAATCATAATTCTTCACATGAGATAAAAATTTTCAGCAACCAACAAGAAGGAAGTCAAATATTCCATTTAAGAACAAATATCTTAACTAACCAACGTAAGACCGTAGAATTTAACAATTTGGAACAAAATTCAAAAGTATTGGAATTTAAATCATGTAATCCTATAGATTACGTGATTGAAATCTAATATCTGTACATCCATCACAAAAATATTAGAGAAGCAAAAACATACTACATAAAATCATAGATGTGAAACAGAAAAGGTAAAACAGTCCTTCCAGGAGGGAGGTTTCATTGGCCTAAAAGCTAAAGTAACAAAACAAGTGTACAAATGGTAACCATCACATGATCAAAGGAGTTGAAAATTGAAGTTCAACCCATGAAATAATTTCTTTCATTGAAAAGAGACTCCACAAGGTAATTATAAGAGAAGAAGGACAAATGAAAAACCCAAGATAGGCATTACTCGACAACCAAGTTACTTGATAAACAAAGTATGGGGAAGCTAAAGGCATCCTAATTTCAAGTCCATTTAATAAGAGGTTACCATTTAAACATCCTTCTTGGTTTCATAGAATAATGAGTTTGGTAACCCCAAAAGAAATAGCCCTTAGTTACAATCTAAACAAAAAGTTTACCACCACTTCCTTACATGTTCTTTTAAAAGTAATACAAGTTAATATAATCAAATACATTCTTAAAATGCATTTAAAACAGTAACAAACAACCATTAATCTTAGGAAAAAACCCCATCATAATTGACAACTTATCTAAATAGCATAAAGGAAAGGGGTACCCCAACATCATTAGTAATCTTTTAACAATTTCCGAAATAAGACAACAATGCACTTATTAAATTGTACCATTTGTAACCTCATGATTATTCTCATAATGTATCATCAATATCATGATTTAACAAGAGTCCTATTCCAATAATGAGAACAATCATCCCAAAGACATTTCGAATTCTAGAACCAACACCGAGGTTTGGTCATAAACTTATGACCATTAATAATCCATTCACAACTATTCACAAATTATCAATAGCCTCTCAACAAGGAATACTTCAGCCAAGTTAAGGTAAGATAAATTATGATAGGGCTAAGGTTATGAATCTCCCATTCCAAAGACATCGATCCACTCTAACCTAGGAGACCACTCAATATTAGAGGAAAAACCCAAGTACCCAGTCGATTTATTCATAGTTCCCAATAAGAAGTATGACATCACATTTGAGATCAGAAACTTAGAAGATTTCCAGAATGGAAATATTAACTGAGTATAGAGGCCATAAGTTTGTATAGGTTACATGATGTAAATTATAATGTAACTACAACCGGAGATAAGTGATTCGGGTATACAAACGTATTAAATGAAAACCTCAAAAGAATAAACATAGTAGAAGATCTTCCAAAATGACTATGGTTTTAGATCATAGTAACTATCTCCAAGGAAGAGATAAGAATCCATTCCTCAAAAATTATTCTAATAGAGATCTGGGGTGAAATAAAAACTTACAATATCATATATATATGCAATCTAATTACATTACATGAAGTTACACATATGGAAACAAGTAATAAAAATTATGATAATATATGTTATTCAATTTCAAATCTGATGGATGTTAGGTAATACACCATCCATAACCCATTCTTGAATCGCCCTTTTTTAAAATAAAAACCTCACAAAAGCAGAAAATCTAGTTCATGTTATAAGGAGGAATCCTATACAACTTACTACAAGTAGTACTTGGAAATGAAAAAGAGATTTTTTTCTACAATCTTTCCAACATCAATCATTTTTTTTATAAATATCAGCAGAGAAAATACTCAACTCAGATATCATAAATTATGAACTTCTTACCATTATTATTCATACACAACTATTAACATACTTTGAAATGAAAGATTTAACCAAGAAGGTGAATATCCGTGCATGGATAGGACTACTATGAACTATTTCCAGAAAGAAATAAGAGTTGTTAATACCATTTAAAATTTTGTTTCATTGCATCCATGATTTTACCAACATTCTTAAAATCTATGCATTCTCACCATCAAAACCCATTACTAGCTCACCGTATGGAAAGGTGGGTGCAAGAAATTCCACGTAGTATAACACTTCTCATAACCAACTAAAATAACAGAGTCAAAATAGAATGCAATTTTGTTTTTTCCTTTTGCAAAGAAACATCCCAAAAATAAAAAAATGATTCAGAGAAGGAACAAAGGGCAATTAGTACACTCCAAGCAATAAATATTCCACTACAAATTCGATTTTCAAGATTCCATTACTGGAAGAACAAACATTTATTTCATGAAATTGAAAAAAGGTAGCAACTATTGTAGAGTCTAGACTTAACATGCCCGATTGGAACTTCCACCATTAGCCCATCCTGCAATTCTTCTCCATAGAAAATGTCCTCCAATCCATGTGGCAAGTAGCTTAAGCCTTGCATTTTCTTCCCAAAACGTAGGCCAAGGGGGTCAACAAAACCAATTAATCAAAACAATTGGCCAAAAAAGTGCACTAATGGGTGGGGTGATACTCATTAATGTGTTTAAATTTTGAGAGGTCCAACCACCTTCCACTCGTCAAAATGAATCTAATCACTAAATTTAGTAAAAAGGCTAGAATTTAGCAGGATAAAAGAAATGAAGTTTAGCACAATAATTCCATTTGGTGAAAACCACGAATAAGGAAACTTATTGCTAAGGAGAATGAGAGGTGGTAGGTAAGGAAGTTAAAATTTTGACATTAATTAATATTCCTTTCAAAAAAACTTAGTGCCACCACCAACCTCCTCCCACTTCCATGCAACCAAGGTGCCAAGCTCCCCTCTTTAATTTTAAAAATATATAAAAGAGAGTAATTTTGCTAATTTAGTCAAAATTTAGGTACCTTTATATATATATATATATATATATGTGTGTGTGTGTGTGTGTATGTATATGTATATGTATATGTATACATATACATATACATATACATATACATATACATATACATATACATATACATATACATATACATATATATATATATATATATATATATATATATATATATATATATATATATATATATAAGGCCAAAAACCTATGTACAGGTTTTAAGATTCCATAAGCACCATAAAAAAATGTCCTCCACAACCCGATAATTAGGATACAATAAATCATCAATAAGGTCTTCCCGAGATGAAGCAAAGTACAATCAAATAGTTACAAAATTGTTAGGAATAGTAAAAAGTTGTAAAATGGAAGGAGAAACAGTCAAATTTACTTTGAAACAAGGACCGTGACCACCAAAGGATAAGAGGTATGCCTTGGATCACTGAAATTGATCCAAGGCATGACCATTGACACAATAACAACAAGGACTAAGGTACAAGTATCAAAGTCGCCACTACAAGAACTTGCCCATAGTGCTAAAGGCTGCACCTACACCAATTACTTGGGTTCACAAAGTGAGATTTGAAACTTGACAACAGGGTACAAAATGACCATTCATTGCTGGAAATGGGGTTCAATAGCATGCAAATTAGTCAACACCGAAAGGGGAATGACACCAGTCTCCTTCAAACTCAATACAAATCTAATAAGCTCCAATAATTATATAAGCACTCCGAAAAACATTCTAACTCAAAAATTCAAGAACACAAATGAAATGAAGGAACCCCAAAACAAAAAATTAAACTTTCATATTTACAAAAAGAAAAGAGGAGGGTGAGTTGGCTCCATGTAGGATGCGACATCACTTATCCTCAACTCCACATCAAAGGTCAAACCCCAACCCCAATTCACAAGAAATTGGTGGTTGAGATGAATGACAAGCCACTCACATGAAAACCAAACCAACACCCTCTAAGGAAAAAATTAAAACCCATGTAATAAAAGTACAATAAATATCACTTTTGTCTTACAAAACACATAATCAGTTCTATTTTTACCCCCAATCCATAGGTAGGGTTGGTATATGAAATTAAGATGTGTGGGACAAGCTTAGGTTGTCCCAGAAGCCTCAAAATTGCCTTAAGCAAAATCTGAAATTCCAAGGCAAGGTAGAGTGTACACTCATAGTCACTTACACTCAATCAATATCACAATCTCCACAAGACCAACTATTCTAATAAATGACTCCATTTTTCACATCCCCAAATAACTTAATAAACATGTTTAATTTACTTAATAAAAACACATTAATAAACAATGACTAAATAAATTACATCACAAATAAATCACATACTCTACAATAAATAAAAAGCTATGAAAATAATTGCACACAAGCCCATGGTCATAATTGGAGGTCATTCCCCTCTCATGGCCCCCCTTAACAAACTAAAATAAAACAACAAACACTACACAAGTTGACATGGTGACCTTCGTTGTATCCATCTAGTATTCCATTGTGGTTGGTCTCAACCCCTTTTTGATTATTATGATATTATCACCTACAAAATCACACAATACCTCTTTCAGCCTTGTGGCCATATCAAAACATCCAAGATAAAATATAAGCAAATAAATCAATAACCATTTGATATAGCTAAATAATCATCTCTACTAACAATGTTATCATTTGTCTAAATTTTCAACAATATCTCAATTCTATCTTTATTTTATCACTATCAACAAGATCACAAGATTAGTTCAAATGCTTAATCCTACTCAACACGATAAGAATTCCAAATGTTAGTAATATATATGCTAACAACACATAATCATCATCAATACAAAAATGTCTCTCAATGCCTCTCGAATCAACACAAATCATACTATGCATCAATAGTCATAATATCTCTATCATCTCACATCATGCTAAACCAAAATGATACAATAACATCCATGTTTATAGTTAGCAATAATCGATATTAAAATATAACAGTGTCGAAGAGAAGTGGGCACTACAATTCTATCATGCCTGAATAGTTCCTAAATTTCTTCTACATGCTCCCTAATTTCCTTTCCAATGCTCACATGCTCTAAAGAAATAGTGAAATGCCATCCGATCACCCAATCTTATTTTTCCAAGAAATAGTGTAACAACAACAGTAGGGGTTTCCTCTTAGAGAAAATGGACCCATTACATTTCAAAAAGAAAGGTCAATGTCAATAATTTTTGAATGCATGTACTTGCCTAAAAGCCATGCTTGCTTTCCAAATACATTCTATCAAACAGTTCACTGCCTTGTCTAATGTTCCACATTTTCATATGCATATACCAAATAAATTAAAACTACAACATATGGCGAAATTCCTCTATCTTCTATGCTTAGATAGGTGTTGATACCCTGATACATATCTCAAATTTTTGTACAGGCTAGGAGATGCTGGAAGAGGTGAAGCAGTGTTAATGTCTCATGAGGAAAATGAAATCTTCTGTACACTGCCATCCACACACCAAGAAAACCATGCCATTAGAAGTTGTATTCTTCTTTCATTCAGTCAAACATTGTAACAATGTCGATTACTTCTGATTTTACAATGTGAAATTGGGTTTCCAATGGTTAAATCCCATGGTTCACCAATAAAAGTTGCTTAAATTATTGTGCAAGGAAAATGACATGTCTCGAATGGCCACCGAGGAGGAGTAACCCATGTGTTGTGTCATATTTCCTCCCACACGAACCTCCTGGTACAGCCCACCATCCTCCATATGTCTTCTTAAAATTTACCTACTTCCTTAACTCCCTCCCACTACCATTCCCATTCTCTTTTTTAAATCTTTAAATTTTTTTAAAATATATTTAATTTTTAATATTTTATTATTATTTTATTTTAATACCAAAAAGTGAAAGGGGCAATACAACTCCCTCCCCTTATAAAATCATCACCGTTGATGTGTCACAACATTCAAGCTCAAAGGATATGTAAGCAAGAAAGTCACCAATGAAATATGTCGCTTAACAAAACAAGTGGTCATTACAACACTACCACAAGTAAGCAAACTAAATTTGGCAATATCTTAAATTTTAATGTTCTATCAAGATTGGAAGTTCCCTATTACTTTATTACTTAGTCTTTTCCTTTAAATTATTTATTAATCTTAACTCTTAGTATTTCATTGTTTAATATTTTTAATGTCTTATATTTAGGGAGAAAATAGAACTTACATAACAATACCACATCAGGGCCATACACAACACTAATGGTTCACAAGACATCATGATATGTAACCTCATGACTATATCACATCACAAAAACTCAATTAAACCATGGAAAGAACATACATAGCCCTTGCAACATAGTACTTATCACACATGCTAAAACAAATGCACTCATAACATAAGCAGACTACAACAACATAGAATCCCCAATAGTTACACATATGAAGGTTTCCCAAAACTCTATACCATAACTATAGGTACATAATCTCAAGATGGAAATAACATCAGAAGACATAAACCAAAATCTCAAGACTAGACATAACTCAACCAACTCCATACGCCTCCTGAAACATCACCAAATACTCCATATACCTCCCAAGAATCAAAAATAACTCCATATACCTCCCAAACCATCAATAACACACAAAGAAATATCTTATGCCTCCTCAAGTCGCTTATGTCTCACTTAAGTCTCTTATGTCTCCCTCAAGTCTCTTATGTCTCGCATCAAGCAATAAAATAAAGATAAATTTTCCTTTTCACTCCTTAAAAGAGATCAGGTTGCCATATGGTTGTAGGCACATAGATTCAAGACACCTCTAACCCTAATGACATAATAACTCATGGTTCAAAACCCAACTAGTTATATGTAACTCCTTGGAGCATACCCCCATACAACAAAGTGGGTCCATAGGTTCCTCCACTCTATGGTCAATCCCATGACCCTATTCTAACACATTACGACATTAGATCCAACGTAAAAAACCATTTCAAGTGCCAAGTTGCAAAAATCCAAAGCCTTGGGCTAGGCTATACAAATTTTAAACTTCATACGTAAATTTAAGGCTAAGAAAAGAAAATGGCTAATTAGCCATAGTTAGTGTAGAAACCTACATGTTAGTGAAATGACCAATTAAAAAACCTTATACAGCCACCAAAGGGGTACTCAATGAGTTTCAGGTACTCGGGCATTGAGCCTCAACTCATAAATAACATATACGATAATATAACTGTCATCATATCTGTCTAAATCAACCCTCCAATGCCTCCACAAGGCTCAATATTGTCATCACTAAATTTATGTTGAATCCATATGACAACCATACAGGAGAGAGAAAGGATTAAAATTCACCATATATTGTGCCTAAGGTTTCCGTGAAACACAATATTCATAACACCTGTTGAGAAAGTGCCATACATACCAAATGAACAAAAGTGGGTTTTCAGCCTATGAAAGACTCCACGTCCTATCTTGTACTCAACTTGAGTGACTTCTCAATGGTACAAATTTTCTCACTTCAAATATACACCTTTTACCAATCTCCCTTAGAGTCGGTTAGTGTAGGGTCCACAACGTAACACATAACTAAATCACTAACACAATGGTGATTCACACCTATTAACCATAACATCTTACGCATGGTATATATACAGGGTATAACACAATCATTACTTTCATGGGTTGTGATACATCACATTACAACATACTGCACCCAAAGTGAAATAAATTTACAATAGGGATAATACACTCATGTTATGCCCCTAAATCAAGCTATGAACCATCACATGTATTATAAAAAATATACGTATGAGGAACATGATGTCAAACATTACAACATATAGTCAATTACAATTGCAATATAGTGACACACACAATTCATCACAACATGGTGATGACATAATGATACTGATCTAATTCACTTTACACATATTTTATCACGCAACAAATAATCAAACCTAAATATCACAAAGTGAAAAGACCCTCTAACACTCTACAATTCCGAGTAACCTTCTTTTCACACACAACAAGGCGACACATCACACATGAACTCCTCATTGATTCCACAAAAAAGAGAACAAATAATCTCATCAAAAGCACATCAAGATGTTAAAAAATGTGAACTAACCGACATGCAAAACATATGTGTTCATAATATCGCAAATACAAAATTGGTCACATAACAACATATATCACATTACTCTTATAATATCGACCACCATCATGGAAAACCTTCAAAAATCCAATATTTCTTAGAGGTTCGATAACATGAACCTCCGCTCTGATACCAAATGTAACACCCACATTTTAAACACATTATATACAACAGTAAAAAATACGAGGATAATTTTTTTTCTTGACTCACATTTTACTTCACGCAACACTACATGGGATCACTTATGTCAACACAAATAACACCATCTTCTTGCACAAACACTAACCCACATAGGAAATATTAAAACATGTGACACACATAAAGGAATTTTTCTTTTACAAGACACAACATAATTATTTAACTACATTATGAATCACGTATGGGCACCATCCATGACATGTATTTCCCAGGTTTATGTATTTATTTCATTCATTTTTCGTTATTAACCTTATTTTGTTATAAATCACTTATCATTTTTTTAAATATGCTCCATTATCGTTAGCTTATTTAGCATTTCACTTTGAGTAATCCTGTAATTTTTCCTATTTCCTCATCACACCGAGATGTTGTAACTTTGGTTGTTGGCATGAACCTATCTCACGATCATGATCATGTTGTGTTTGTTCCAAGGATTCACTTTCTAAGTTACATTTTCGATTGGATTTTTCATTTATCTTAGTTGTAACAAGGAAGGTTCTCATGAATAATATGAAGTTTATTGATTTAAGAGTAGGTAGATTATGTGTTCCTTCATATAAACATTTAAATTATAAGGTCTTTCTATTTTGTTTTACGTTCTGAAAACTAACCATGTATCTCCTCTACTTCACTTAATTTCTTAGTCATCAACTTACTAACGAGTATGATTTCACACTCCACCAGGTTTGGGTTCCTGGAAAGTTAAGTATTAGATGTGTGTTATGAGGAGACATTCAAGTAAAAACTTTACACATATTATTATGGTCACAACTAGAGTGATTGAACACCCTTATCTCTAACAATCATCATGTAACTCTAGGTACATTCAATACTTCTTGTCAAGATGGAACTCTTGTTTGAGTGGGGTTTAAGGGGACTCACACTCAATATTCTCTTGTGTGGTTAACTAAAACATTAGATCCACTCGAATCATTTTCATTCATCTTAAAATGGTTTCATTCAATTTGATTTAATTACCTTTTTTAAAATTTGTAGAGTAACCCATTTATTAATAGGGACATTGGTATGCTCATGAGACTACTAGTCCTTTTGCTTTGGGGTTCGTGTCAAGAACAATATTACATGATTTTACACCCTAGATTCAATACAAAAATAGGACAAGGGGGATTAAAAGATGGAGTAGTCCCCCACAAGATGGTATAAACGTGTTATAAGAACGATCTAGATTAACCTTTCTCCAACCACTTCATCTTATAGTTACACTTTCACAACTAATAATAAATTAAAATGTGGTTAAGTTTCACATTTACCTCTTACTACTTTCCCGATGTTTCCAGATTACATCCACCAAACTAAAGGTTGTGCATTAGTAAATAATCATAGCATGAGGATTTTCCAGTGGAGAATTTTTATGGTGCCGTTAGTGACGAAAAATCCTCACCTACTCACTGCATGTAGTCAACATACTAGAGCATGTCCAAAAAGTGAATCTCATACTCTTCCACCGTCATAGATACTTGAAGAAGTTTGTGGAACTAATCTATCCTTAGCGAGATGAACCTCCTAGATAAGTATCTACTCCTTAACTACTACTTAAAGAGCTCCCAATTAATTTTCTCGGAATCTACATAGAGCTTCTGTTCCTTAGTCCTCCACCAAATCCTGGCTCTTTATCTCAAAAGGTGGATGGCAACACGATCCTTCGTGTTGATAGTATATGGAAATAGCTTAAAGCATCCGTTCAAGATAACCAACCATATCTTTTCTTGGAATCCTCTAGTGTCCCTAATGAAATGAGATCGATGGAGTTTCAAGTTCATCTTAGATGTGATCTTCCATTGTAGACTATTTTCCCGTAGGTCTCGAACATGATCATCACACTACCTAGGGATCCTAGATCTTTCTTTGTGTCTTGTATCCCTGTCTCCAAGACCTCTTTGTGGTGAATCTCTTCTAACTTACTTCACATGGGATTTCTTTGTCGTATGCTCATTGCTATGTCGAGAAGGATCGAAGCCTCTATTGGTGGCTCTCTGTCTTTGTATTCTATGTCTCCCACCTAAAGACACTTCGCATATAGTGACATTAACATCCTCTAATGTCCAAGTATCTAAATCAATATGGCTGCAAATTCCTATTCTAGGGGTGGTAAATCTAGGTCAACATGTAAGAACCCCTTGTCAAATATGTGCCTCCTGCACATGCCAAGGAGAGAGTTAGTTTATTACTGTATATTTTGTTTCAGTTTTCTAGGTTTTCTACAGTGACTTAAAACATCATGCAAAGTTTGTGTGATCTATTTTTAGAGTTATGCTATGTTTTCCTTTTATGCCTTGTGTTTCCAAGTGTGCCTGTGGTCTAAGTGTTGAACCCATGACTCGATACCAAGTGTAACTCCCACAAATTTGACATTCCAAACCCACATTAATCCTTAAACAATAATCCGTAAAGTTACAACAATTTTTTTGTTTGAAGTTATAATGATGCCAAACCCTAATATATGTTTAATCAACTCCTACTACTAGAGTGACATTTCCTAGGATAGATCTAGTCTAGATTAATAATTAATTATTCTTAATCTAGTTCCAATATAAATTTAATTGTTATCTCTAGATAAGTGTCCATTAATTTCTCTTACTAGGTTAAATAGTTTCCTCCCAAGGGAATTAACATTCATTCCACATTTAATAAACTTGTATTCTTAGTTACCTTAGTTCTCTTGAAATATTTTCCTTAATGTCCAAGAATCATTCACAAAACCCTACTAGAAGGGTTACATTTTTTACTTAACACATTAGAGTCCTAAGCAACCCCATTCACCCATTTACATGTACATTTGATTTATTTAAAATTTACAACCATAATATGAGTATTCTCACCTAACAATTGTAGGGTTGATTCTTAACCTTTGATTAAATCAATAGGGACCACAAGATTAGATCTACCCTAAAGAAACCCTAATCACCCTTAAGAAATTTTATTAAACCTTTTTCTTTCCCTAGCCTCCTCATTTGTGTCTCTATGATTTTCGGGTTGAAGGAGTGGATGCCATGGATCAAGGGAAAGCCATGAAGGAGTATTCTTGGATCCAATGTATGACAAGATCAAGGGGATTCCATCCAATGGATCCCCATTTATGATAGTTTAATCTTAGATTTAATCATGCATTTTTAGTTATTTTATTGTAATATAAGCATCTATCCTAGATCTAGTTTGAGATCTATTGTTGATTAGTTCTCCTTTTATTTAGTTTTCATTGATGGGGAAGAAACCCGTTTTTTAAATCAAGAGTTTAATGTATTTAAATCACCATATGAAGGTTGGAGTATGGTCTAAACAAACATACATGGCCCACATAGATTGGATCTACATTTGCGTGAATTTTAGATCCATAAGAGAAAATGGTTTAGCAGAACAACATTTTAAACAAAAAATAGTCCATGCATAGGTGATCAAGGTGGTAGCTTCGTCTACCAACGTTGGTGTGACCACTGGCACCATTTTTTGAGGTATCAATATAATTTAGATTATTATTTTAAATACCAAGGATATTGGATTTGTACAAGTAGAAACTTATTATTCAAATATCATGGGAAGATAACGATCTCAATGACCTCTAATTCAAAAATGCACCACAAATGTCTTTCAAGTTTGAAAAATTACAATTTATGTAGTATACAGTGACCGATGTCAGATCCACAAGAATATGGACAATGGTTCATTTGTAAATGTCGATTCTTTATCGAGACTATTTTTATAAAAAAATTCATATCTTTTATATTTTGAGATTTACACTTTTCTAAATGACATTTCCAACAATCATACATTAAATTTGGGTTTTTTGAGCAAGTCATAATATCATTTAAGTTGAAATATAAGCTAGAAGTTAAAATTTCAAAACTATAAACATGAAACAATTACCGATGTGTGTACTTTGTATACACCGACACCAATTTAGGCTCGACCGAAGTGCCAATCACACAGTGGTAGGCCGGAAAGCTCTAAAAATGAATGTTTGAAGGAAAATAGATATCAAGAGATAACTTTAACTTTACATATATCAAAACCAGAGAGTGTTTAACTATTTCAAACAAAAATAAAACTATGACAACATTTCCAATTCATTTTTTGATCAAACATTAAAATTTATAAATTTCATTTCTTTCAACACAAGGTAAAATTTAAACATGATATAAATTATAATTCATTCCTTTACCTACATAATTTGAAGAGAAAGGAAAATTCATATTCTTTAATGTGATTTCTTCAAATATGATATTACAACTTAATAATAAAATATATATAATACAAATTTTCTTTCAATATAATATACTAGTCTTTAGTCTTAAGGTGGAATTACAATAAAATATCTACAATGAAGGATTTTTATTTTAAAAAATAATCCAAGTCCCAAGTCTCCAAAAAGAGCTCCAATTTTTTTAACTTTGATCAAAACAACAAAAATGGGGGTGAGGAAACAATCTCCACTCTACCAATAATGCAATGAGGAGAAAATATATCCTCCTCATTTCCCCTTGAGCCCCAACCAAAATTCAATAAAGGATGGCTCCAACTCATGGAAACTACACAAAGATTCAATATTACAATACAAAATTTCATAACCATATAACACACATTCAACAAAAGAAAACAATCACAAGAATGAAAGTCTCAAAATACACAAGGCATGAAATACAAAGCCAATGGCACAAGGATCTATGAGGAGATCACTTATGCCTCCCAATGGGATTAGGTGTCCACCTTAAACCCCCCCCCAAAATAACTCAAAATCCCTACATAACTCTTATTCCTCTATCAATATCCTCCTATGCCTCCCACATTCTCTTATGTCTCCTTAGAAGAACCAAGTAAAAAATGGAAGAAATTTTATACCCAAGGTGGGGAAACCAACCGAAATCCCTCCCAAAACATGAAATAAACTCTTATTACTCCCTACATATAAGATCCACATAGTCTTCTCCTACACAAAACTTAGGAATTCTACCCAACAACCCAACAAGCACATAACTCATTCACATCCATGTAATAAACAAATATATAAACAAACAATTAAAACGAGTGTAGCTCCTACCTTTTCGTGGTATGCACTTGGTCAAGGAATCACACTCCAAATGTAACACCCACTATTTAAGACACACAAGTAAACATAGCAAAGTACATGATATTTCTTTTGACTTGTTTTAAGTACGAACGACACAACAAGTGGTCATGATGGCTACAACTAACTCTTCAAACATCTTGACACAACGATGACCACATAGAAAACACGGAAACATCCAACACCCATCCAGAAATTTCACTTCTCCCTTTAACAAGGCACCATGAAATGAGAAAACCATAATAGAAATTCATAGTTGATTACACCCCACGGTGTACAATCCTTTAAGGTTATGTATTTACTAAAAATATCTTTCAAGACCTGACTTTACGATCTAGGAGATTTAGGTTTGATTTGAGCATTTCTTCTTACCAAGGTGAACTTATTTCTTTTATACTATTGACTAATTAGTTTGAGGACAATTTTTCTAAAATAGGTTCAACTAAAGACTAGAAAAACTAGCTAAATTTTTTTCTTAAATGGGACACCTTCCATCTCTCACAAGATTGCTAAATCATACCCAAGCTACAAAATCTTGATCCGTAACTCCATTGCACAAGGTGACAAGCGTAAGCTTCAACTTAAGTCTAGTTCCATTAATGTTCGGAACTACAATCTCCTTGTGAAAGGATAAAAATTAACCACACTTAAGAGGAGATTACATTTATTTTGGAAAAAGTTAGAGCGAGAAGGTCAATTTAATTAATCATCATGATCTCTTTAGTTATTAACTCGGTTTTTTAATGACACTTAATATTTCAACTGGATTTGGGTAAAATATTCATTTAGAACTCTCTTGATTAAGTTTGACAGAGGGCACACATGGTGGTTCCCAAAATGGAAGCATTAGACTTAATGTATTCTTATTCAAACTCTTGTATTAACTAATATCCACTATATCTCCAAAATACAACAATGATCTTAATTTTTTAAAAATTGCTTAATGTTTCACAACAAAGAGGATAAAGTTTAATTCGTAGCTTAAGGTTAGTGATGGTAGATTCTTTTACATCGGGAGATAACTATTTTCTTTCCTATTAAATACTTTTAATTTTATCAACCAAGCACAATTTCATTATTATCTTATTTATTTATTCATCTATGTATTTGTTATATTTTCTTTTTTTTTAACTATAGAAAAAGGATTATCAACGCACTAAAACAAATACCTACAACAAAACTGATGCCAGAACATGTATGGTTATTAAACATGATTTTTTATGACTCGAAAGAAGGAATTACCATCACTCATCATGAAAACTACACATGGTTACAACATTTCTATTCAACATGGCACAAACACCAAAGGTGTCATAAGATTCAATTAATTTTTGATGAGAACAAGAAGGTAACAAATTTAGTCAACCCATGCTATGACATTTTCATGATTGACATAATATCATAAATGAAATACACATAACAGGTGATGATCATGTTTTCCTCCTCACAAAGATAATCACAAATTTTTCTACAAAACGATAAGACAACATTATTACACAAATACAAAAATCCAAGGAAAGAGGCCTTCCAAACTCCTTGACAAGTACCATTCCAAGATTTAAATTTCATTATACATTCATACAAGGAACTTCATAATTAAATTGATGAAACCTTTACATATCTTTCCTCTTTCTACTCGCAGCTAAGCAATGCACAAGTATTAAATTGATTCGGTTAATAACAATAACATGAAAGGAATGTTCTATTTAACAATAAGCCTATATCATTTCATTTAACAATAACATGATAAGCCTATACATTGCAAAAGTAAGATATCATTTAACAATAACATGAAAGGAATGCTCTATTTCAAGAATGGATCAAAGCACAAACATCAAATCAAAATTATTTACATGAGATAAAAATTTCACCAATCAACAGAAGGAAGTCAAATATTCTAGTTAAGAACAAATATCTTAAGTAACCAAGGTAAGACCATAGACTCGATAGTTAAGAACAAAAGTAAAAGTATTGGGATTTGAATCATGTAATCCTATAGATTACGTGATTGAAATCTAAGAATTGGTCCATCCATAACTAAAATATTAGAGAATCCTAAAACATACTAGATACAATCATAGATATGAAGCAGAATGGTAAAACAATCCTTCTAGGATGGAGGTTTGATTGATCTAAAATCTAGAGAAACCAAATGAGTGTAAGAAGGGTAACCATCACGTAATAAAATGAGATGAAAAATAAAGTTCAATCCATGAACTAATTTCTCTAATCGGAAAGAGACTCCACAAGGTAATGAAGAGACAAGAAGGATAGCTGACAAAACCCAAGATGGGCATTACTCGAAAACAAAGTTACTTGATAAAAAAGTACAAGGCGGTGAAAGGCCTCCTATTTTATAGTCCATTTAAGAAATGGTTACCATTTAAACATCCCTCCGGGTTTTATATCATAATGGGATTCATAACCCCAAAAGAAACAACCTTAGGTTACAGTCTAAACAAGAAGTTTACCACCTCTTCCTTACAAGATATTTAAAAGTAATACAAGTTAACATAATCAAATCCACTCTTCAAATGCATTTAAAAGAGTCACAAACAACCATTAATCTTAGCAACAAACCCCATCATAATCGAAAACTTATCTAAATAACATAAAGGAAAGGTACCCTCGAATGTCATTAATAATCTTTTAACAGTTTTCGACATAATCCAACAATGCACTTAAATAAATGAACCATTCATAACCTCATGATTATCCTCATAACGTATCGTCAATGTCATGAGTTTAAAAGAGTCATGTTCTAATAATGAGAACAATTATCCCAAACACATTTCGAGTTCTAGAACCAACACCGAGGTTTGGTCATAAACTTATGACCATTAATAATACGTTCACAACTATTTACAAATTATCAATAACCTATAAACATGGAATACTTCAGCCAAATGAAGGTAAAAGTAATTATGACATGGAAAAGGTTACGAAGCTCCTCTTCCAAAGACATTAATCCACTCTAACCCAGGATACCACTCAATATTAGAGGAAAAACCCAAGTACCCAATAAGAAGTATGACATCACATTCAAGATAAGAAACTTAGAATATGTCCAGAATAGAGATATTAACTTAGCATAGAGGCCACAAGGTTGTATATATTAGATGATGTAAATTATAACGTAACTTCAAATGGATCGGTGATTCGGTATACAAACTTATCAAATGAAAACCTCAAAAGAATAAAATATTTGAAGATCTTCCCAAATGATTGTCATTTTTATCATAGTAACTATATCGAGAGTAGAGATAAGGATCCATAAATATCCACAAAAAAGTTTTCTAACAGAGATTGAGGGTGAAATCCAAAATCCGACAATATCATATATATGTGCAATCTGATTAAATTACACAAAGTTACAAATACGAAAACAATTAATAAACAAGTATAATAATATATGTTATTTGAGTTCGAATCCAATGGATGCTAGGTACTACACCATCTATACCCCAATATTAAATCCCCTTTAAAAAAAAAAAAAAATTCTCAAAATAAAACCACCCAGAGTTAGTGTTCTAAGGAGTAATCCAATATAAATTACTATAGCGGTACTTGGAAACATAAAATGAATAGTTTATTTTTCTACAACCTTTCCCACAACAATCATTTTTTGTAATACCAATTAGCAGAGAAAAGACTCAACTTTGAGAGACCATGAATTATGAACTTCTTACCATTATTATTCACACACAAACTATTCACATAATTTGAAATGAAAGAGTTAACCAAGAAGGTGAATTGTCGTGCATGGATAGGACTAATATGAACTATTTCAAGAAAAAAAATAAGATTTGTTATTACCATTTACAATTATGTTTCACCGCATCCATGATTTTACCAAAATTATTACAATCTATGCATTCTCACCATCAAAACCCATTACCAGTTTGACTTATGGAAAGGTGGGTGCAATAAATTCCCAAGTATAACATTGCTCACATCTAACTAAAATAACAAAGTAAAAAGGGAATGCATTTTCTTTTTACTTTAACAAAGCAATATCCCAATAAAAAGACTAATTCGGAAAGACGAATAGAGGGAAATCAGTACACTCTAGGAAATCAAAATTCCATCCCAAATTCCAATTTCAAGACGCCATTATAGGAAGAAGAAAATTTTATTTTATGAAATTAAAAAAAGGTAGCAATTGTTGTAGAGTCTATACTTTACATGCCCGATAGGAGATTCTACCATTCACTCAACCTAGAATTCTTCTCCATAGGCACACGTTGCCAGAAAAGGCATTCAAAACTCCTAAAATGAAGCTGGTAAAAGATTCACACCCCTTTTCCCCATAATCTCCTCCAAACCATGTGGCCAGCATCTTAAGAGTGGCATTTTTCTTCCCCAAAACACATGCCAAGGGGGTCAATAAAACCAATTAATGAGAACAATCAGACAACAAGGTGGAGTAATGGTTGGGGTGTTATTGGTTAATGCTTTTAAATCTTTATAGGTCTTCAACCACCATCCACTCGCTAAAAGGAATTCAAGCACTAAATTTAGCAAAAAGGCTATATTTTAGCAGGATAAAAGAAACGAAGTTCAACATAATAATTCCATTTGGTGAAAACTACTAATAAGGAAATTTGTTGCTAAGGAGAATGAGAGGTGGTAGGTAAGGAATTTAAAAATTTGACATTAATTAATAAATCTTTGTCAAAAAAAACATCGCGCCACCTCCAACCTCCTCCCACTTCAATGCAACCAAGGTGCCAAGCTCCCCTCACGTACATTTAGAAAAAAATTAAATAGAGTAATTTTGCTATTTTTTTCAAAATTTAGGTACCTTTATATATATAAAATAAAATGCCAAAAACCTATGTACAATTTTTAAGATTCCGTAAGCACCATAAACAAAATGTCCTCCACAACCCTATAATCGAATATAATAAATCATCAATAAGGTCTTCCTGAGATGAAGCAAAGTACCATAAATGTTTTAAAAAAGCATTAGCGACAGAAAAAAAAATTATAATGGAAGAAGAAGAGTCATCTTTACTTCAAAAAAAGGATCACCAGCACCAAATGATAAGATGTATGCATTGGATCACTGAAATTTATCCAAGGCATAACCAGAAACACAACAACAACAAGGTTTAATGTTTGAGTAATGAAGTGGGTTGCTACGGTAAATTTACCGTAGCACCAAAGGCTACACCTACACCAATTACTTGGGTTCGCAAAGTGATCTTTGAAACTCGACAACAGGGTACAAAATGACCATTCATTCCTTGCAATAGATTTCAATAGCAAGGAAAGGAGTCAACACCGAAAGGGGCATTACATTCTCCTCCCCTTAAGAAAGCATCATCCTCGATGTGACATAACACTGAAGGAAGGTAAGGCGATAAGAAACTAAGAATAGATAAAGGTGAAAGTTCTCCCTATGGTTAATATTCCAGTCATTAAAGCATAGCCATAGGGTAGCCTTAGAACATTTTGGCAGAATTTTAACTTTTAAAGTTCTGTGAAGATTGGTAGTTTTCTCTTACTTCATTATTTAATTATACTCTTTCCATTTACATTATTCTTAGCTTAGATTATTTTTAAAATCTCATTGTTGTAGAATTTTGGTTTATTCATTCTTGTAGGTGCCCAACATGAATTGCAATCACAACACCCGACCAGGTCATACAAAACACTAAGGATTCACAAGCTTAATTTTACATACCTTCATGATTGTACCACATCGCAAAATTTTAACCAAATATGGAAGAGAACACACTTGGTCCACATGATATAGTATTGGTCACACATCTATGACTACCATACCATACTCGAACACAAGTGTACTACAACAACCTGAAATTTCCACAATTTTACATATGAATATTATACATAACTCAAAAATTACTTACATGTACATAGAGTCAACAATGGCATCAATGTCATATCGAAAACATTAGAAAACATATCCAACTAACATGAGTAACACATACATCATAACAACTCTACATACCTCCCGAAGCATCAATCACACACACACACAAATCTCTTATGCCTCCCTCAAGTATCTTATGCCTCCCTCAATCTCGTATGCCTCCCTCAAGGAGGCCATTTTCCTTATGGTCCTAGGCACATAGAGTTTTGACACCCCTAACCCAAGTGACATAATAAACAATGGTTCAAAACCCTGCTAGTTATCTCAGAACTACTTATGGCGTACCCCATACAATGAAGTGCATCCATAGGTCCAACCATTACATGGGGCATCCCATGACCCTATTCCACACATCACGATAATAGAACTAGCATAGAAATCTGATTCAAATGCCAAGTGGAAAAGTACAAGCCTTGGGCAAGGAAGTAAAATCTTAAAATTTAAAAGAAGATGCAAAACCAAACATAACAAATGGCTAAATAGCCATAGTTATTGTCAAAATCCACATGTTAGTAAGATAAAAAAGGAAATGCCCAAAATATAAAAGATGATAATAAAGAAAATTGTTGGTCCTTGCAAAAATAAAATAAAAAATTCAATTTACAAATAAAATAAATATATAAGCATAGCACATTATTGCAGTGACTATGTGGCCTTAACTGACACCAAGGAGTACTCAAAATTTTCTAGCACTCAAAACATCATGCCTCATCTCATAAAAAATAATATATCAATAGTGCAATTATCATCATTTCTAACTAAATCATCTCGCCACCACTTTGACAAGGCTAAACATAGTCATTGCTTCACTTAGGTTGCATCTATACAAAAACCACAAGGAGAGAGAGAGGAGGAGCACGGGTCTTCTACTTAACATAAGGTCATCCCGAGTTATTGGCCCATGGTGTACATCCCCTCATTCCAAAAAAACTTTTTTACAGATTCCCTCGGGGTCGGTTAGCGAAGGTTCACGAAATAACATACAACTACATCACTAACACAATGGTGGTTCATGCAAATTACCATAGCGTCTCATGCATGGCACCAATATAGGGTAATACACATACATTACATTCATGGTTTACCACACACCACATGTTGCACCCCAAGTGCAATCACTGTATGATAGGGATCATATACCCACCATATGTCCCTAAATTTACGACATTAATCATTACATATCACATGAATTACAATTATGATGAGAACAATTACAACATACATTCAACTGCCATATAACATGGGGATACACACATTTCTATACAGATGATAATGACATCATTGAGATATCCAGTTAATTACAAACCAACCTTGTCATACAACATATCAGCACACCCACACATCACAAATATCAAAAGGATCCAACACTCCACAATCAACAATCACACTTCTTCCAGACACACAACAAGATAGTGCTTCACACTCAATTTCACATAGAATTCTTGAAAAGGAGAGAGAGAATACTCTTATCTCTAACACATCAACATGCCATCAGTTACGCACTAAGTGACATACACAACATGTGCACTAACAATGTAATAATTACGACATAGTTCACATCATGCTTAAATCACATTACTCTTCTAATATCCTCCACGAGACATACAACACCATCCGGTAATACCATCACAACTCCAATTTTTTGCAGAGGTTCAAGAGCATGAACCTCGGTCTGATACCAAGTGTAAAACCCACAATTTTAGACACACAAGATAGCATAGAAATGTACAAGGTAGTTTTTTTACTTTTTTGAAGTACAAAATGAAACAACAGGTGGTCATGATGGCTACAACTAACTCTTAAGACATCTTGACACAACGATGACCACATAGAAAACATGGAAACATCCAACACCCATCAAAGATAGTTCACTTTTCTCTTTGATAGGGCACCACAAAACATCCCAACCACAATACGTAGTCACGCTTAAGTAGACCCCATCCTGTGCAATCCTTTAAGGTTATGCATTTACTAAAAATGTCTTTCAAGATATGGCTTTACGATCTAGGAGATTTAGGTTTGATTCGAACATTTCTTCTTACTAGGATGAACTTACTTCTTTCATACTATTGAATAATTAGTTTGAGGACAAGTTTCCTGAAGAGGTTCAACTAAAGAATAAAAAAGCTTGATAAATTCATTTTCTAAAAAAGGGACACCTTCCATCTCTCACAACATTACTTAATCAGATCCAAGCTACAAAATCTTGATCAAGACTTCCATTGCATAAGGCGATGAGCATACGCTCTAATTTAAGTGGAGCACCAGTGAGGTTTGAAAATACAACCTCCTTGTGCAAGGATCAACAATTAACCACACTTAAGAGGATATAACATTTATTGTGGAAAAGGTTAGAGTGAGAAGGTCAATTTAATTCATTATCATGATCTCTTTAGTAATTAACCATTTTTAATGAGACTTAAGAGTTTAACTAGATTTGGGTAAAACATTCATTTAGAATTCTCTTGATTAATTTTGTGACAGGGAACCTATGGGGTTCCCAAAATGGAAGCATTATACTTAATGTGTTCTTATTCAAAATTCCCTACTAACTAAGATCTAACTATATCCCCAAAAAGCAAACAATGATCTTACATTTTAAAAATTTCTCAACGTTTCACAACAAAGAGGATAAAGTTTAATTCATAGCTTAAGGTTAGCGAGGATAGATTCTTTTACACCGGAGATAACTACTTTCTTTGTTATTAAACACTCATAATTTTATCAACCATGCACAACTTCATTATTATGTTATTTATTTATTCATTTATCTATTCGTTATATTTTACTTTCGATTAACTTTAGAAAAAGGATTGTCAACCCACTAAAACAAATACCTAGAATAACATTAATGTCGCACCATGGAGGGTTATTAAACATGAAAGTTTTATGACTCAAAATAAGGAATTACCACCACTCATCATGAAAACTACACACGGTTACAACATTTATACTCAACATGACACACTAACAAAAGGTGTCATAAGATTCAATTGAATTTGGATGAGAACAAGAAGGTAAAAAAATTAGTCAAGCCATTCTACAACATTTTCATGAATGAAATAATATCATAAAGAAAATACACATAACAAGGTGATGATCGATTTTTACTCCTCACAAAGATAATTACAAGTTTTTCTACAAAAGGATAAGACAACTTTATTTCACAAATACCAAAGATCCAAGGCAAGAGGCCTTCTAAACTCATTCAGCAAGCACCATTCCAAGATTTATAAGACATTATACATTCGTTCAAGGAACTTCATAATTTACTCGATGAAATCTTTAAATATCTTTCCTCTTTCTACTCACAAAGCAATCTTTACAATTATTAACTTGAGTTAGTTTGTGAGAACCGAGCATGATAAGACTACACATTGCAACAGTGAAGCTAGTATTTAACAATAACATGAAAGAAATGTTCTATTTCAACAATGGATCAAACCACAAACCACTAATCATAATTCTTCATATGAGATAAAAATTTTCAGCAACCAACAAGAAGGAAGTCAAATATTCCATTTAAGAACAAATATCTTAACTAACCAAGGTAAGACCGTAGAATTTAACAATTTGGAACAAAATTCAAAAGTATTGGAATTTAAATTATGTAATCCTATAGATTACGTGATTGAAATCTAATATCTGGTACATCCATCACAAAAATATTAGAGAAGCAAAAACATACTATATAAAATCATAGATGTGAAAAAGAAAGGTAAAACAGTCCTTCCAGGAGGGAGGTTTCATTGGCCTAAAAGCTAAAGTAACAAAACAAGTGTACAAATGGTAACCATCACATGATCAAAGGAGTTGAAAATTGAAGTTCAACCCATGAAATAATTTCTCTCATCGAAAAGAGACTCCACAAGGTAATGATAAGAGAAGAAGGATAGCTGACAAAACCCAAGATAGGCATTACTCAACAACCAAGTTACTTGATAAACAAAGTATGGGGAAGCTAAAGGCATCCTAATTTCAAGTCCATTTAATAAGAGGTTACCATTTAAACATCCTTCTTGGTTTCATAGCATAATGAGTTTGGTAACCCCAAAAGAAATAGCCCTTAGTTATAGTCTAAACAAAAAGTTTACCACCACTTCCTTACATGTTCTTTTAAAAGTAATACAAGTTAATATAATCAAATACATTCTTAAAATGAATTTAAAACAGTAAAAAACAACCATTAATCTTAGGAACAAACCCCATCATAATTGAAAACTTATCTAAATAGCATAAAGGAAAGGGGTACCCCGAACATCATTAGTAATCTTTTAACAATTTCCGACATAAGACAACAATGCACTTATTAAATTTTACCATTTGTAACCTCATGATTATCCTCATAATGTATCATCAATATCATGATTTAACAAGATTCCTATTCCAATAATGAGAACAGTTATCCCGAAGACATTTCAAATTCTATAACCAACACCGAGGTTTGGTCATAAACTTATGACCATTAATAATCCATTCACAACTATTCACAAATTATCAATAACCTCTCAACAAGGAATACTTAAGCCAAGTTAAGGTAAGATAAATTATGATAGGGCTAAGGTTACGAATCTCCCATTCTAAAGACATCAATCCACTCTAACCCAGGAGACCACTCAATATTAGAGGAAAAACCCAAGTACCTAGTCGATTTAGTCATAGTTCCCAATAAGAAGTATGACATCACATTTGAAATCAGAAACGTAGAAGATTTCAAGAATGGAAATATTAATCGAGTATAGAGGCCATAAGTTTGTATAGGTTACATGATGTCAATTATAATGTAACTACAACCAGATAAGTGATTCAGGTATACAAACGTATTAAATGAAAACCTCAAAAGAATAAACATAGTAGAAGATCTTCCAAAATGACTATGGTTTTAGATCATAGTAACTATCTCCAAGGTAGAGATAAGGATCCATTCCTCAAAAATTATTCTAATAGAGATCCGGGGTGAAATAAAAACTTACAATATCATATATATATGTAATCTGATTACATTACACGAAGTTACACATATGGAAACAAGTAATAAAAAAGTCTGATAATATATGTTATTTGATTTCAAATCTGATGGATGTTAGGTAATACACCATCCATAACCCATTCTTGAATCACCCTTTTTAAAAGAAAAAACCTCACAAAAGCAGAAAATCCAGCTCATCATGTTATAAGGAGGAATCTATATACAACTTACTACAAAGTAGTACTTGGAAATGAAAAAGAGATTTTTTTTTCTACAATCTTTCCAACATCAATCATTTTTTTAATAAAAATCAGACGAGAAAATACTCAGCTCGGATATCATTAATTATGAACTTCTTACCATTATTATTCATACACAACTATTAACATACTTTGAAATGAAAGATTTAACCAAGAAGGTGAATAGTCGTGCATGGATAGGAATACTATGAACTATTTCCAGAAAGAAATAAGAGTTGTTAATACCATTTACAATTTTGTTTCATTGCGTCCATGATTTCACTAACATTCTTAAAAGCTATGCATTCTCACCATCAAAACCCATTACTAGCTCACCCTATGGAAAGGTGGGTGCAAGAAATTCCAAAGATAAACAATTCTCATAACCAACTAAAATAACAGAGTCAAAAGAGAATGCCATTTTGTTTTTTCCTTTTGCAAAGCAACATCCCAAAAATAAAAAAATGATTCAGAGAAGGAACAAAGGGAAATTAGTACACTCCAAGTAATAAAAGTTCCACTACAAATTCAATTTTCAAGATTTCATTACTGGAAGAACAAACATTTATTTCATGAAATTGAAAAAGGTAGCAACTATTGCAGAGTCTAGACTTAACATGCCTGATTGGAACTTCCACCATTAGCCCATCCTGCAATTCTTCTCCATAGGCACATTTGGCCTGAAAAGATGTTCAAAAATCCCAAACTAAATCTTCTCAAAGATTCATAGCCCCTTTTCCCAAAAAAAAAAAAAATATCCTCCAATCCATGTGGCAAGTAGCTTAAGCCTTGCATTTTTCTTCCCCAAAACGTAGGCCAAGGGGGTCAACAAAACCAATTAATCAGAACAGTTGGCCAAGAAGTGGAGTAATGGGTGGGGGTGATACTCATTAATGTGTTTAAATTTTGAGAGGTCCAACCACCTTCCACTCACAAAATGAATCTAATCACTAAATTTAGTAAAAAGGCTAGAATTTAGAAGAATAAAAGAAATGAAGTTCAAACAATAATTCCATTCGATGAAAACCACGAATAAGGAAAGTTATTGCTAAGGAGAATGAGAGGTGGTAGGTAAGGAAGTTAAACTTTTGACATTAATTAATATTCCTTTCAAAAACTTAGTGCCACCACCAACCTCCTCCCACTTCCAGAAACAAAGGTGCCAACTTCCCTCTTTAATTTTGAAAAATATATAAAAGAGATTATTTTTGTTATTTTAGTTAAAATTTAGGTACCTTTATATATATATACATACACACACACACACACACACACACACACACACACACACACACACACACACACACACACACACACACACACACACACACATATATACATATACATATACATATATATATATATATATATATATATATATATATATATATATATATATATATATATATATATATATATATATATATATATATATATATACATATACATATATATATATATATATATATATATATATATATACATATATATATATATATATATATATCCAAAACCTATGTACATGTTTTAAGATTCCATAAGCACCATAAAAAAATGTCCTCCACAAACCGATAATTAGGATACAATAAATCATCAATAAGGTCTTCTTGAGATGAAGCAAAGTACAACAAATATTTGCAAAATTGTTAGGAATAGAAAAAGTTGTAAAATGGAAGGAGAAGAGTCAAATTTACTTCGAAACAAGGATCGCGAGCACCAAAGGATAAGAGGTATGCCTTGGATCACTGAAATTGATCCAAGGCATGACCTTAGAAACAATAACAACAAGGACTAAGGTACAAGTATCAAAGTCGGGCTACGGTAACTTTCCCATAGTGCCAAAGGCTGCACCTACACCAATTACTTGGGTTCACAAAGTGAGATTTGAAACTCGACAACAGGGTACAAAATGAGCATTCATTGCTGGAAACGGGGTTCAATAGCATGCAAATCAGTTATAATCGTAAGGGGAATGACACCAGTCTCCTTCAATCTCAATCCAACTCTAATAAGCTCCAATAATTATATAAGCACTCCGAAACACTTTCTAACTCAAAAATTCAAGAACACAAATGAAATGAAGGAACCCCAAAACAAAAATTAAACTTTCATATTTACAAAAAGAAAAGAGGAGGGTGAGTTGGCTCCATGTAGGATTCCACATCACTTATCCTCAACTCCACATCAAAGGTCAAACCTCAACCCCAATTCACAAGAAATTGGTGGCTGAGATGAATGACAACCCACTCACACGAAAACCAAACCAACACCCTCTAAGGAAAAAATTAAAACCCATGTAATAAAAGTACAATAAATATCACTTTTGTCTTACAAAACACATAATCAGTTCTATTTTTAACCCCCCAATCCATAGGTAGGGTTGGCATATGAAATTAAGATGTGTGGGACAAGCTTAGCTTGTCCCGAAGCCTCAAAATTGCCTTAAGCAAAATCTGAAATTCCAAGGCAAGGTAGAGTGTACACTCATAGTCACTTACACTCAATCAATATCACAATCTCCACAAGACCAACTATTCTAATAAATGACTCCATTTTTCACATCCCCAAATAACTTAATAAACATGTTTAATTTACTTAATAAAAACACATTAATAAACAATGATTAAATAAATTACAACACAAATAAATCACATACTCTACAATAAATAAAAAGCTATGAAAATAATTACACAAAGCCCATGGTCATAATTGGAGGTCATTCCCCTCTCATGGGCCCCCCTTAACAAACTAAAATAAAACAACAAACATTACACAAGTTGACATGGTGACCTTCGTTGTATCCATCTAGTATTCCATTGTGGTTGGTCTCCAACCCCTTTTTGATTATTATGATATTATCACCTACAAAATCACACAATACCTCTTTCAGCCTTGTGGCCATATCAAAACATCCAAGATAAAATATAAGCAAATAAATCAATAACCATTTGGATATAGCTAAATAATCATCTCTACTAACAATGTTATCATTTGTCTAAATTTTCAACAATATCTCAATTCTATCTTTATTTTATCACTATCAACAAGATCACAAGATTAGTTCAAATGCTTAATCCTACTCAACACGATAAGAATTCCAAATGTCAAGAATATATATGCTAACAACACATAATCATCATCAATACAAAAATGTCTCTCAATGCCTCTCGAATCAACACAAATCATATTATGCATCAATAGTCATAATATCTCTATCATCTCACATCATGCTAAACCAAAATGATACAATAACATCCATGTTTATAGTCAGCAATAATCGATATTAAAATATAACAGTGTCGAAGAGAAGTGGGCACTACAATTCTATCATGCCCTAATAGTTCCTAAATTTCTTCTACATGCTCCCTAATTTCCTTTCCAATGCTCACATGCTCTAAAGAAATAGTGAAATGCCATCCGATCACCCAATCTTATTTTTCCAAGAAATAGTGTAACAACAACAGTAGGGGTTTCCTCTTAGAGAAAAATGGACCCATTACATTTCAAAAAGAAAGGTCAATGTCAATAATTTTTGAATGCATGTGCTTTCCTAAAAGCCATGCTTGCTTTCAAATAATTTCTATCAAACAGTTCACCTGCCTTGTCTAATGTTCCACATTTTCATATGCATATACCAAATAAATTAAAACTACAACATATGGTGAAATTCCTCTATCTTCTATGCTTAGATAGGTGTTGATACATTGATACATATCTCAAATTTTTGTACAGGCTAGGAGATGCTAGAAGAGGTGAAGCAGAGTTAATGTCTCATGAGGAAAATGAAATCTTTTGTACACCGCCATCCACACACCAAGAAAACCATGCCATTAGAAGTTGTATTATTCTTTCATTCACCAAACATTGTAACAATGTCGATTACTTCTGATTTTACAATGTGAAATTGGGTTTCCAATGGTTAAATCCTATGGTTCACCAATAAAAGTTGCTTAAATTATTGTGCAAGGAAAATGACATGTCTAAATGGCCACTTTGAGGAGGAGTAACCCATGTGTTGTGTCATATTTCCTCCCACACGGAACCTCCCGGTACAGCCCACCATCCTCCATATGTCTTCTTAAAATTTACCTACTTCCTTAACTCCTCCCACTACCATTCCCATTCTCTTTTTTAAATCTTTAATTTTTTTAAAAATATATTTAATTTTTGAATATTTTATTATTATTTTATTTTAATACTGAGAAAGTGAAAGGGACAAGATAACTCCCTCCCCTTATAAAATCATCATCATTGATGTGTCACAACATTCAAGCTCAAAGGATATGTAAGCAAGAAAGTCACCAATGAAATATGTCGCTTAACAAAACAAGTGGTCATTACAACACTACCACAAGTAACCAAACTATATTTTGCAATATCTTAAATTTTAATGTTCTATCAAGATTGGCAGTTCTCTTTTACTTTATTACTTAGTCTTTTCCTTTAAATTATTTATTAATCTTAACTCTTAGTATTTCATTGTTTAATATTTTTGATGTCTTATATTTAGGGAGAAAATAGAACTTACATAACAATACCACATCAGGGTCACACAAAACACTAATGGTTCACAAGACATCATGATATGTACCCTCACAACTATATCACATCACAAGAACTCAACTGAACCATGGAAAGAACATACATAGCCCTCACAACATAGTACTTATCACACATGCTCCAACAAATCAACACTCATAACATAAGCGGACTACAACAACATAGAATCCCCAATAGTTACACATATGAAGGTTTCCCAAAACTCTATAGCATAACTATAGGTACATAATCTCAAGATGGAAATAACATCAGAAGACATAAACCAAAATCTCAAGACTAGACATAACTCAACCAACTCCATACACCTCTTGAAGCATCACCAAATACTCCATATACCTCCCAAGAATCACAAAATAACTCCATATACCTCCCAAACCATCAATAACACACAAAGAAATCTCTTATGCCTCCCTCAAGTCGCTTATGTCTCAGTTAAGTCTCTTATGTCTCCCTCAAGTCTCTTATGTCTACATCAAGCAATAAAATAAAGATAAATTTTCCTTTTCACTCCTTAAAAGAGATCGGTCGTTGTATGGCTGTAGGCACATAGATTCAAGACACCTCTAACCCTAATGACATAATAACTCATGGTTCAAAACCCAACTAGTTATATGTAACTCCTTGGAGCATACCCCCATACAACAAAGTGGGTCCATAGGTTCCTCCACTCTATGGTCAATCCCATGACCCTATTCTAACACATTACGACATTAGATCCAACGTAAAAAACCATTTCAAGTGCCAAGTTGCAAAAATCCCAAGCCTTGGGCTAGGCTATACAAATTTTAAACTTCATACGTAAATTTAAGGCTAAGAAAAGAAAATGGCTAATTAGCCATAGTTAGTGTAAAAACCTACATGTTATTGAAATGACCAATTAGAAAACCTTATACAGCCACCAAAGGGGTACTCAATGAGTTTCAGGTACTCGGGCATTTAGCCTCAACTCATAAATAACATATACAATGATATAATTGTCATCATATCTGTCTAAATCAACCCTCCAATGCTTCCACAAGGCTCAACATTGTCATAACTAAAGTTATGTTGAATCCATACGATAACCATACGGGAGAGAGAAAGGATTAAAATTCACCATATATTGTGCCTAAGGTTTCCGCGAAACACAATATTCATAACACCCGTTGAGAAAGTGCCATACATACCAAATGAACAAAAGTGGGTTTTTAGCCTATGAAAGACTCGACGTCCTATCTTGTACTCAACTTGAGTGACTTCTCAATGGTAAAAATTTTCTCACTTCAAATATACACCTTTTACCAATCTCCTTAGAGTCGGTTAGTGTAGGGTCCAAAACATAACACATAACTAAATCACTAACACAATGGTGATTCACACATATTAACCATAACATCTTACGCATGGTATATATACGGGGTATAACACAATCATTACTTTCATGGGTTGTGATACATCACATTACAACATACTGCACCCAAAGTGAAATAAATTTACAATAGGGATAATACACTCATGTTATGCCCCTAAATCAAGATATGAACCATCACATGTATTATAAAAATATACGTATGAGGAACACGATGTCAAACATTACAACATATAGTCAATTGCAATATAGTGACACACACAATTCATCACAACATGGTGATGACATAATGATACATCTGATCTAGTTCACTTTACACATATTTTATCATGCAACAAATAATCAAACCTAAATATCACAAAGTAAAAAGACCCTCTAACACTCTACAATTCCCGAGTAACCTTCTTTTCACACACAACAAGGCGACACATCACACATGAACTCCTCATTGATTCCACAAAAAGAGAACAAATAATCTCATCAAAAGCACATCAAGATGTTAAAAATACGAACTATATGACATGCAAAACATATGTGTTCATAATATCGCAAATACAAAATTGGTCACATAACAACATATATCACATTCTTGTTCTAATATTGACCACCATCATGCAAAACCTTCAAAATCCAATATGTCTTAGAAGTTCGATAACATGAACCTCCACTCTGATACCAAATGTAACACCCACATTTTAAACACATTATATACAACAGTAAAAAATACGAGGATAATTTTTTTTCTTGACTCACATTTTAGTTGACACAACACTACATGGGATCACTTATGTCAACACAAATAACACCATCTTCTTGCACAAACACTAACCCACATAGGAAATATTAAAACATGTGACACACATAAAGGAATTTTTCTTTTACAAGATACAACATAATTATTTAACTACATTATGAATCACGTATGGGAACCATCCATGACATGTATTTCCCAGGTTTATGTATTTATTTCATTCATGTTTCGTTATTAACCTTATTTTGTTATAAATCACTTATCATTTTTTTATAAATATGCTCCATTATCGTTAGCTTATTTAGCATTTCACTTTGAGTAATCCCATGTAATTTTTCCTATTTCCCTCATCACACCGTAATGTTGAACTCGTCATTGTTGGCATGAACCTATCTACGATCATGATCATGTTGTGTTTATTCCAAGGATACACTTTCTAAGTTGCATGTTCGATTGGATTTTCCATTTATCTTAGTTGTAACAAGGAAGTTTCTCATGAAGATATGAAGTTTATTTATTTAAGAGTAGGTAGATTACGCGTTCTTTCATATAAACATTTAAGTTATAAGGTCTTTCTATTTTGTTTTACGTTATGAAAACTAACCATGTATCTCCTCTACTTCACTTAATTTCTTAGTCATCAAGTTACTAACGAGTATGATTTCACACTCCACCAGGTTTGGGTTCCTGGAAAATTAAGTATTAGATGTGTGTTATGAGGAGACATTCAATTAAAAACTTTACACATCTTACTATGGTCACAACTAGAGTGATTGAACACCCTTATCTCTAACAATCATCATGTAACTATAGGTACATTCAAAACTTCTTTTCAAGATGGAACCTTTGTTTGCTAGGGTTTAAGGGGACTCACACTCAATATTCTCTTGTCTCAAGTTAATCGAAACATTAGATCCACTCGAATCATTTTCATTCACCTTACAATGGTTTCATTAAATTTGATTTAATTACCTTTTTTTACAATTTGTGGTACAACCCATTTATTAATAGAAATATTGGTATGCTCATGAGACTACTAGTCCTTTCGCTAGGGGTTCGTGTCAAGAACAATATTACATGATTTTACACCCTAGATTCAATACAAAATAGGACAAGGGGGATTAAAAGATGGAGTAGTCCCCCACAAGATGGTATAAACGTGTTAGAAGAACGATCTAGATTAACCTTTCTCCAACCACTTCATCTTATAGTTACACTTTCACAACTAATAATAAATTAAAATGTGGTTAAGTTTCACATTTACCTCTTACTACTACACCATATAAGTGAAAGGATAATAGAAATTGGGCATTGAAATAATTTATGATCCCAACTCATATAGGAAAATTTCAAGGTTAGTTAGCTATCTTCACCACCTAAACTCTTCAATTTACATGTGTTCTCGACCAAGAGAATATTTCATTATGTTGGATTTTGGTTACCCATTGAGTACCACCCAAAGGAAATCACATTCTCCTTATTGCACATACAACTATCAATCTTAGGAGGGGACCTACATTATCTAGTCAATGTTTGACCATGTCATTTCTTACCAACTAGTCCACGACAATGTCGCTAATCATATAGGCTATGACGATACTAAAACTTTAGTTCTTGTTTACCTCAAATAGAAGGTGTTGTCAAGTGTGAGCACTTAATTTCATTCCAACGTTTTGGTTTCCTATGCTAAATGGATCACACTGAAATAATAATTATCCAATATATACTATGGTTGATCGTTTAGCATATATTTATTTATTACATTTTCAAGGTAAGAAAAAAATACACCAATTAGATAATCATCAATCTCATACTTGAAATGCACTATAAGATATTAAATTAACTTTCATTTAACATATATATACAACCTCCTTTTTTCTCAATACAGAGTGACTAATTCATCAATTCCCTGAAACTATACTTTTCATCAATACGATTAAACATGTATACTAACTCTAATAATTTCCAAAAATAAGTATTAAATCATGTTCATAAAATTGATCATAATCTTTCCTTTAAAAACAGTTACAATAATTTACCAAGGGTCCTTCTCATTTCTATACAAGAGTAATTCAATTCTGAATTCAAAATCAAGTATTTCATTCAACCTTCTTCAATAAAAAGAAGAAATGCAACTTTTTATGTCTTTTTCCCTCATCTTTCACTAAGTCCACCTACAAGGTTGTTAGCATCCATCAGTTCATACGAACTGAGAATGATAGGTACTCAATCTCTAGAATAACATGTTCTAACTTAGTAATTTCATAAAAGGAATGTTGATTTTAACTAAAATTATTCTAGGATTTAAAAAGTACAATCAACTCTTTCAAAAATTCATCCCAAACATCTTACAATCATCAACATAATGAATACCGAGATAAACTAAGTACCTATTTAAGTAAGATCCATGAAGACAATAAATATAAACTACATCCAAGTAATGTAGTTAATAACAACTTAGTCAAAAATCCATGCTCATCTACGCAAATAATAGCTTCATACCACGGTCATATAAACCCACACACACACACACACATAATTGTAACTTGTATAAAAGATTAAATTAATCAAATCATCGCAGTTTGTTATAGACTTCAGTACCAAAGCTACCATCCACACTTCAATCAATTAAACATCATTAAACACAAGTTATTCATATGAATAATGTATTCACTTTCCAACATATGATATATCTCCCAACCTTCTCAGCTATGGCAACAAGGTCTACATGGGCGGTTAGGAAACTCAACAACTCACACAATGTTTCCTAGGGGTTCATTAAGTCTTAGGTGACATCACTTAACTATGTTGTTATAATATAGTAACTTCCTGCTATGATAGGGTAGAACTCAATATATCCTTCATCAGTAGGTTTAGAGATGTATACTTTCTATCGATGATCAATCATAAGGTAAGGCCTAAGGTGGGATCTAAGAATAGGTTCATTTCGGATGAACAAAAGGTCATAAATTTATAATATTTAAGAATGTAAGAATACCATTGAAACTTTAAGGAACAATCCCTAGTAGGGAACAAAGTCCATCATACAGTCTTAACTACTTGAAGAAAGTTTTTTTGTTTTGTTTTATACGACGTAGAAAAAATAACCCACTTTCATCACCAGGTTCAACCATTACCAAAATTGACATCGATTCAACATTGATTTAATTTGTTAATCAAACAAGTTAAACATGAAACAATTACTAGATACCCATATCGACTTGTATGAGCCTAAGGCTCGATACATCACTTAAACTAGTCAAGAAGTTCATGAAGCATCAAACATTATAATACCATTAAGGGAAGCCAAGACTAAAGTTACAACTTATGTCCAACTAGTGTCTATTCCAAAGTGTGACTACAGAACAAGTTGACATACCACAAACCCAAAAATGGAGCATAATCGATAATCAAAGGTTTCAATAGTAGTTGTTGAAGTTAAGATCTACCACCCTAAGAAATACAATCAACATAAATCATTTATACACAGACTTCATACCCATTTTCATATATCATAAGAATATGAATACCCAGTTTGACTTACAATGGATGAGGACCTATAAATGAATAACTCCATTATCATTTAAGGGTTTATACAAAAACTTGGGTAAAGCCAATTATGCCAAGTATAACATTAGCAATATACAACTGACATAGATCGAATCGATTCGATGTCCATATCCTTAAGGAAACTATTCATAAAAGGATCACCAAAAAATACCCAATACACATTAAGGGTTAAACAAACCGGGAGGTAGAAAACGATCCTCCAACCCTGCTGTGAACCATTTAACAATAAATTTCCAGGTTCGATATCGTTTAAGAGCTAACAATTTCAAACTCAACTCATGGATATATTCCTATAGTAATCAAATTCCAGTCATTTGCCAAGAATACAGGTTTAAAACTTAATAAGATATTCGTCCATTTAAGCAACACCTAGAACCCTATAAGTTATACTATAACTTCGTAGTCATTTCAAGCACTCCACGTGGAAGAATGAAGAAAACACATAGATTTCGAAGCTTCAATTCAAATATACAAATACCAAAGCCATTAAAACTACCTTTATCAATAAAAAAACAACTTTCCTTTCATGAAGGCATTAAAATAGAGCACATTATTTTGAAGGGAGAGTCTATAATGCTTGAATAGTTCCTGGACTTCTTCTATAGGCTCCCTCGTTTCCTTTCCAATGCTCTCGTGATCTAAAGAAATAGTGAGATGCCATCTGATCCCCCAATATTCTTTTTCCAAGCAACGACGTAACAACTTCAGGTATTGGTTTCCTCTTAAAGACAAATGGACCGATTACATTTGAAAAAATATATGTAAAGGTCAATAATTTGTGTATGCATGTGCTTCCGCGAAAGCCACATTTCTTTTCTAAATACATTCTATCAAACAGTTCACCTGCCTTGTGCAATGTTCCACATTTGCATACGCGTATGCTAGAGCAATTGCAACCACAACATCTGGGAAAATTCCTCTATCTGCGATGCTTAGATAGGTGTCCATACCCTGGTACAGAGCTCAGATTTTGGCACAAGCCGGGAGATGCTGGCAGAGGTGAAACAGTGTGAATGTCTTGTGAGGAAACCCAAGCCTTCTATACACTGTCGTCCACACACCAAGAAAATCATTCCATGAGAAGTTGTCTCATTCTTTCATTCAGTCAAACATTGTAACAATGTCGATTATTGCTGATTTTACAACATGAACTTGGGTTTCCAGTGGTTAAAGCCTGCGGTTCACCAATAAAAAGTGCTTACATTATTGTGCAAGGAAAATGACAGGTCTGAATGGCCGCTGAGGAGGAGTCGCCCATGTGTTGTGTCAGATTTCCTTCCACACGACACCTCCTGGTACAACCCACCATCTTCCACCTGTTTTCTTAAAATTTACCTACTTCCTTAACTCCATTCCAACACCATTCCCATTCTCTCTCTCTTTTTAATCTTTTATTTAATTCATAGCTCATTCCTTCCCTTGTTGTGGCACCTCCATGCACAAACCAAATATCATTTCCTCTTCCTGCATTCAATCCAAACTTCCCTAAATATTATGGATATAAACCTTTTCATGATATATTTCATATGCACTAGGTCATATTCAACCTACTAACTATGTTGGTTTTCAAGAACAAGGGTATACATATGATGGATGTAATTTAATCACTGATCCTGATTTCTTGTTCCAAATTCAAGTCGTGGAGGAAAAAAAGAGGAGAATATAAGATTTCATTGACCAAATGAGAGCTAGGAAATCTGGTCCAAGATAACCCTATCTATGAGGTGATCTTTTACCAAGGGGGTACAACCCCAAATAGAAGATTCAAGTCATGGGAGGAAATATAAAGAAAATATTGGAGCTAGTTGAAAGACTGAAGGCTAAATAATTTGTTCTCATGGAACCCTATGCATGGGGTAATACTTTACCAAAATCACATGATCTTCCCACTTAGCCACTCAAACCTATGCATCGAAAAATCAAAATTAATTATCTTCCCCATTTATTATACCAAGAACTTAAATCTTGATAGCCTTGTCAACCCAAGGTGTACGCATCTTGTCATTTCTTGAATCCAAATCCATATAACTTTGTCAAAGATGGCTATACTCTTTCAAACATGTAGCAGTATCCCATCACTCTCCTACCTTCACCAAGAGTATTACATAATCCCCAAGTATTATTATAAGGAACACAAAGAAAGCCATGATAATGTGCAATAAGGCATGCTTCAATGGCCAACCTTTTGAAAGTATAGATCTGAACCTATTGTGGTGAATGTGGATGTTCATCATCCTTTAGAGATTGAAAAGGGGACCATACCTATTGAAAGGTAGTTTGAAGAGTTGCAAACTAGACAAGAAGTTCTACAATCTTTAAAGAAGTGGGCCATAAATTTTGAGATCAAGTAATCTTCTCATCAAGAGCTATATAACCACTAACCTCTTCCAAGTGCATCACAACCTCCTAAGGTAAGCTCCATCAATAAAACCTAACATATAATTTTTTCATATTGGAATGAATTTGAGGAATATGATGCGGCCACATCCCAACACTTTCAGGATGCTACTATTCTTTATATTTATAAATGCACAGTTAAATAGGTAACTAAAATTAAGGATGAAGATAAATAGGTGTTAAAAACATAAGAGGATGATTGTTTAGATCTAAAAGTTTAGAGCAAGGAACTTTTTTACCTTAAAGATGTGGATGGGGAAGAAGGACCAATAGAACTCATAAGTATTCTATTTGAGCACCAAAAAAATTTTCTTGTTGAATTTTTTTGTCTATACTTAAAGTAGATCAAGAAGAGTCTTTGGATGTCAATAATATTTAGATGAAGCCATATGAGCATGAGGAATAAGTCAAAGTTTTATATCCTGCATATTAATGATAGAAAGATGAAGCTTCCTCCATGATTGAAGACTTTTAAGACATCATGGTTTCCATTAGGTTGAATATGAAGACCAAGATTTTTCTTCACTTGCAAATCCTACATGGGAGTATATTATGGAATAGATATTGATGCGGTGTCACCTGCACACATGCTTCATTAATCTAATTTTTTTTCTTAAAATTCACTTATTCATATGTACAATCATCAAAATCCACAAATTGCAATCTTGCTCAAGAAGGCTGAAATGACCAAAATGGACTAAATCATCGTATCAAATGATAAAAAAGTTCTAACTAGCAATCGTACGTGAAATGTATGATGGAAACGCTGAAGGAGATATTTTGAAGGAGTCAAATTTGAATTTGGACGAAGAGCCATGCATAGCATCATACAAAAATTGAATAAAATAACACCGCTCTGAGCACCAATGGGTGTAATGGGAAGGCCGAAAGGATTTATTGGGAGGTAGTGGAGGATGCGGGAAAGGGAAGTTATGCAAAGGTATCAAGGAAGTAATGTATGGTATGATCATTAATGTGAGTCATATGACAAGCAAGGGTATAATTTTAATGCCACATCCCAGAGCTGCAAAATCCCATATCATCAGATATTGGAGTAGATCTATAATGAAAAAATAGGTGTATTTTGAAAATAAAATAAGAAAATAAAAGCTAAGAGAAAATCCAAATGAATAGATCTTAACAAATGAAACCACAACAATTTTGTAAGAGCTCGAGTCTTCAATTTTGAGCTTCTAAAAAATGGAAGTTTATCCATCTTTGAAAAGCCAAATATTCAAACATTGGATGTATATTCTTGCAGGAAGAAAAGAAGTCGATCCAGGCTTATCAGAAGCATCTCAAACACAAGGAACAACTTCAAATAAAAAAATAATTAAGGTAAATGAAAAGAAAGAAGAAAATTTTCAGTGCCATATCCCAGAGCTGCAAAAGCCCATATCCACGATATTGGAGTAGATCTATAATGAAAAAATATGTGTATTTTGAAAATAAAATAAGCAAATAAAAGCTAAGAGAAACTCCAAATAAATAGATCTTAAAAATTGAAAAATGAAACAACATAACGAATATGGAGCTAACCTACAGTGTTGATAGGTTGCACTTTGCATGCAATATCTCCTAATCCATAAGGGCATCTCTATTCACGGAAAGGTTCTAGCAAGTACTTTTCATAAGGTCGTTATAGGATCAAAAGAAAGCAGATGAAAGAGAGAAAATTCTTCAGACATGTAGATAGAACACACTATTGGAGAATATAAAAAAACCATAGCTTTCATTTTGAAGTGGTTTGAAAATCATTCAGTTCAAATCCCTGGAGTAACTCTGAATTTTGAAGGTCTTTTTTGTATGAAATGACTTTGATATCACCATCGCGATAGAATTACTTGCAGATAAGATGCACCTTCCTTATTACATGATTATCATAATTATCTTTAAAAATGACTAGGCATGGACTCTTAAGTTCAGACTCAATGACATTTCCAAGGTTGACGCGTCAATAACATTCACTGACTATATATAGCTTGTAGAGATGTCTTATTCTTGAATTAACCTTGTAATATATGTTTAGAAAACTGGCAGGATGGTCTGCAAAGTTTTCTATGGGTCGAGGTGTAAAGCCAACTTCTTCTCATCTGCTAGGATTCTATCTGTGTATGTCTGCATAGCCCCGCCGAAAGAATTTTTAAAGATAATTACTCCAAGGATATGGACTCTGAACTTAAGAGTCCATGCCTAGTCATTTTTAAAGATAATTATGATAATCATGTAATAAGGAAGGTACATCTTATCTGTAAGCAGGTCTATCATGATGGTAGTATCAAAGTCATTTCATACAAAAAAGACCTTCAAAATTCAAAGTTACTCCAAGGATTTGAACTGAATGATTTTCAAACCACTTCAAAATGAAAGCTATGTGTTTTTTTATATTCTCCAATAGTGTGTTCTATCTACATGTTGCATGAAGTAGTAGTTTGAGGATTAGTAGAATATACTTCCCTATGAGGAAAGCCATGGTATTTTCTTTGAGAATCGAACCCTTGAGCCACAAGAAGTATACACAAAAAGAAAAACTTACTCAATAATTTGGTAGGGTAGACCGAAATGGAAGTGAGCCTGACGCCAATGGTTTTGTTTAAGTTGCCACATCACATGAACAGAGAGGTGAGAGTAGGTGGTGATTACAGATTAGATTTATTGCAAGCAATTAATTATGACCTTGACTTATCCTTTCTTGCCACGTGGATGATTACGATTGTTATGTACATCGATGTTCAAATGAATCTGCACCATCTGTTTCATGTGTTATGTCAAACATATGTTGTTTTACTCCAGTTTGGAAAATGACTTAGTGGATTTTCTGTAAAAATAAAAAATTCAAAAATAGTTGATCTCTCGCCATTGTTTTAATGACCTTTGTCATCCATGCAACTCGATCGCATGACCTTTAGCTTCCCCAACTTAACAATTGGACAATATGAAAGGATAACGAATTTTCTATCCAACAAGTGCTAAAGCAAATGTTTAATACTGAGACTCCATATAGTTTCATACATTGCTGAGTACAAACTCTTCTTTGATTTACCTAGAGGGTATTTTTAGAATTACCACTTTGTTATATCTGACCACAATGCACTGGGATGTTTGGGCACACAGACAGAGCCATCAATGGTCACCCAAATCAAATGCATTTGTGTCCAAAATAAAAAATGGCTATTCAATTTACAAAGAAGGATCGCGTGAATAATAATTCTAACTAATTTGTAGTGGGTGGGGATCAATATGTAATCCTCCAACACAATGCTTCACCGACTAAGCGAGCCATATAGATCATTGTTAATGGAGGTGGAGAAGTTCTCTTGCCTCCCAAGAGCTAGATTCGTTGAACATGCTTCTTTTTCAAAATTTCACACCGAAGGTTTATTCAGTGTAGTAGCATATCATGAACTCTATTAAGACTACAACACAACAGAAATAAAATATTGAAAGCACATTGAACAAACAAACTACTAATTTACTACACAACCCCATTGGTAGTGGATTTTCTGTAAAAATAAAAATTCAAAAATAGTCAATCTCCCGCCATTGTTTTAATGACCTTTGTCATCCATGCGACTCGATCGCGTGACCTTTAGCTTCCCCAACTGAACAATTGGACAACATGAAAGGATAACGAAATTTTTATCTATCCAACAATCTTCAAGCAAAATTTTAATACCGAGACTCCATACGCTTTCATACATTGCTAAGTACAAACTCTTCTTTGATTTACCTGGAGGGTATTTTTAGAACTAACACTTTGTTATATCTAACCACAATGCACTGGGATGTTTGAGCACACAGAATAAAGCCAACAATGGTCACCCAAATCAAATGCATGTGTCGAAAATAACAAATGTCTATTCAATTTACAAAGAAGGATTGCGTGATTAATAATTCTAACTAATTTGTAGTGGGTGGGGATTGATATGTAATCATCCAGCACAATGCTTCACTGACCAAGCGACCCATATAGATCATTTTTAATGGAGGTGGAGAAGTTCTCTTGCCTCCCAAGAGCTAGATTCATTGAACATGCTTCTTTTTCAAAATTTCACACCAAAGGTTTATTCAGTGTAGTAACATATCATGAACTCTATTAAGACTGCAACACAACAAAAATAAAATATTGAAAGCACATTGAACAAACAAACTACTAATTTACTACACAACCCCATTGCTAGTGGATTTTCTGTAAAAAATAAAATTCAAAAATAGTCGATCTCCCGTCATTGTTTTAATGACCTTTGTCATCCATGCGACTCGATCGCGTGACCTTTAGCTTCCCCAACCGAACAATCTAACATCATGAAAGGATAACGAATTTTTTTTCTATCCAACAAGTGCTAAAGCAAATGTTTAATACTGAGACTTCATACAGTGTCATATATTGCTGAGTACAAACTCTTCTTTGATTTACCTAGAGGGTATTTTTAGAATTACCACTTTGTTATATCTGACCACAATGCACTAGGATGTTTGGTCACACAGATAAAGCCATCAATGGTCACTGAAATCAAATGCATTTGTGTCCAAAATAACAAATGGCTATTCAATTTACAAAGAAATATTGCGTGATTAATAATTCTAAATAATTTTTAGTGGGTGGGGATCGATATGTAATCCTCCAGCACAATGTTTCATCGACCAAGTGAGCCATATAGATTGTTGTTAATGGAAGTGGAGAAGTTCGCTTGCCTCCCAAGAGCTAGATTCGTTGAACATGCTTCTTTTTCAAAATTTCACACCGAAGGTTTATTCAGTGTAGTAACACATCATGAACTCTATTAAGACTGCAACACAACAGAAAGAAAATATTGAAAGCACATTGAACAAACAAACTACTAATTTACTACACAACCCCATTGCTAGTGGATTTTCTGTAAAAATAAAAATTCAAAAATAGTCGATCTCCCGCCATTGTTTTAATGACCTTTGTCATCCATGCGACTCGATCGCGTGACCTTTAGCTTCCCCAACTAAACAATTGGACAACATGAAAGGATAACAAATTTTTTTCTATCCAACAAGTGCTAAAGCAAAAGTTTAATATTGAGACTCCTTACAGTTTCATACATTGTTGAGTACAAACTCTTCTTTGATTTACCTGGAGGGTATTTTTAGAATTACCACTTTGTTATATCTGACCACAATGCACTGGGATGTTTGGGCACACAAACAGAGCCATCAATGGTCACCCAAATCAAATGCATTTGTGTCCAAAATAACAAATGGCTATTCAATTTACAAAGAAGGATTGCGTGATTAATAATTCTAACTAATTTGTAGTGGGTGGGGATCGATATGTAATCCTCCAACACAATGCTTCACCGACCAAGCGAGCCATATAGATCGTTGTTAATGGAAGTGGAGAAGTTCTCTTGCCTCCCAAGAGCTAGATTTGTTGAACATGCTTCTTTTTCAAAATTTCACACCGAAGGTTTATTCAGTGTAGTAACATATCATGAACTCTATTAAGACTGCAACACAACGAAATAAAATTTTGAAAGCACATTGAACAAACAAACTACTAATTTACTACACAACCCCATTGCTAGTGATTGATAAGAGGTCATTGTTTGTCATCCTTTCTTTGTTACCTCCATTCTTCAACTATCTTGATTTTTTTCTCATTAAAAATTGATCTTCAAATTTAATTATGTGTCATTTAAATAGAGCAGACACCTTCTCCATATACATCAAGATATTAGATCACCCAATAATATATCTATGAGTTTTTTTGTTTTTTTATTTTAAGACACTTGATGACTTTAATTGACTGTGACTTACCAACTGAATTTACAACCAAATGCCCATATATGACTTGAGGTAATTAAAACAAATGTACTAAAAAGTCTAAACCCACATTTTACACTTCATGAATTGAAATCTAAAAGACATGTAGATTTTAAATTAAATGTTGACACTTTTAATCAATCTATGGACTTACGGACTTAATGAATTTTGGGAAAAAAAAACTATTGCTCTAAACATGAGAAAATATACTACTTGACATGTCATGTCATTTCCACAATTGTTCAAACACCTAAATACCATAAATAATTCAAATATCTCGACTCAACACTCTAAGAGTGTTTTTAGGACTTATGTGGAAGAGATTACATATGTTGAAGGAATACGTGGTTATCTTTGATGTGATGCATGGAGGGTTAAATTGCACAGAACCATATACCAACACAATGCCTGTTGAGTGAGAAAATAACCAGTTGAAGGAGGACTTTAATGCATCGAAGACGTGAGTAGATCTGAACATTCGCCACTATGCATTTTAAGGTCGCCAAAGAACTCGATCAACTCGATCCTGATGTTTGGGAATTGAAGGACCATATTGCCCCACTGATCTGCGCATCACTCACTTCCCACACCGCACTCAACGAATCCCACTCCCACTCTGATTCCACAGATGCTCTCGTCACAAAAATGTCTGCTGCTTCTTTCTCAAATTCAATGACAGCTTCAGCGCCAATGGAGTCAGAAAACAGATGTGAGCAGTTTCCCGTTAAATTTGGGGAAAGAGAAGAACCAAATCATGAAAATCCCAAATACTGACCTGAATATATGAGAGAGAAAATACTCGGGTCGGAGGCAATGTTCTCCCTGTGACACAACTTTAACTCTGAACATCTGTTGGCGGTTCAAAGCCATTTATCGAGAGCCATGTCATTAAATTTATAGGGCCTGTATTCGCCAATTTCAGATCCAATGCATTTTCACCCAGTTTTTCCTTTATTAGATATTGAACCCAACCAACTATTTTGATCCTGGTAAACCACCCCATCCGCTCACCTGAAATTCCACGTCGATCTCCTCCCACATGTCTGTGTTCCAGTCCTCCAGATCCTTATCTCCACATCCGTCCCTCTGCATGCGAGGATGGGTGCTACGACAGGTGTAATACATGACAGACACAGCTAATCCAAGCGAATGAATAGTAACCCTACGATTTCAACGCCTTTCTTCTAAACTCCTCTCCACCGTCTATTATCTGTAATGTGTCAGACCAAACAGGTTCAACTCCACTACAAGAACGCCTCCCAAGCGTAAATATATTTTATTTTCGAATATTTCATTATTTTTTTGTTTTATTACCGAGAAGCGAAAGGGGCATTACATTCCTCAATAAAGTTTATTCCTATCTAAATAATATATGTAATGTGCTCTACCGTATACACAAATGTGAAAGGGGTTGCATACATAATTGTGATCAGTGTTTCATAACAAATTAGGATCAGGATTTCTATATATATAAAAAGAAAAATAATACGATTTGTTTGTAGCCATGACGCATATAGTTTGTACACATAGGGACAATGTAGGTGAAGAACACTCTAGAAAGAGGTATTTGAACTAATAAAACTATCAAATTGTACCCTGCAATGTTTAGCTGAAAAGAGGTTGTTTGTTTTCTAAATTAAATATGTCGAGCCACCATTAAAACTGATATCAATTTATTTTTTTAAAACGGGAAGATGCTGGAAGGAGTTATTTGCGTGGTTGGAGAAATTATGGAACCCTTGTGGAGGCACCTGGTCTCCTGACAAGGGCATGGGTGGCCTCAACTGATTTCAGACTTGTCATTTCCCTTGCTCAATAATACCACACTTTATTTGAGATCCATACGCCAAAACCACGCTGAAACCCAAGTTCACATTGCAAATGTAGCAGAAATTGGAGAGTTGCAGTGAGGAAGGACAAGAGTTTCTCTCATAAGGATTCCACATTTTTAGCAAAGGCAGTTACAGGTTTGAAGCCAGACTTCCACCACCTTTGAAAACATCTCTCGGTTTGTGCCAAAAATTCGAGCTCTTTAGCAAGGTATGGACGTTCGACAAAGCTTAGATAGAGGATTTTTTTTTTGCCACGTGTTGTAGTTGCAAGCGCTCTGGCAGACATGATGCAAATAAAGAACTTTATGCGTGGAAGGCAATTGTCTTTAACAAACAGCGTATGATAAACCCCATCCCTAATAATTTCTCTCTCAATCGTTCGTCAATGTCTCTGATCCATCCTCAATGACCTATTTATTGCAGTGCGAATATAAAACCCCCCAAAAAAATTATTAGCTGGAGACTGTTTCCTGCATTCGGATCACTCCGTGGGATTCATAAATGCAAACCCATTTATTGGAAATCAAGGCGGGTAGGGAGTTAATTGCAACATTTGCAAGGCATGGGGAAGTAAAAATAAATCATAGGAGAATCCAGTGAGGTATGTTGAGAAAAGAAAAGAGGCAGAGAAGAATGTGATTGCTACATAAGAGGAGGACTATGTGGAAGAAGAAGAGGAGTATGTAGAAGCAGACGAGCATGTAGAAGATCGTCTCTAATTTTCTCGTTTCCGCGTCTGCATTCACAGTAACACTATAAAAACAATGATAACAACAAGATAGTAGAGTTGAAATTTCAAAATGAAATATTTACTAAAATGACCAGAAAAAGCATTAAAGAATTTCCTTTCTAAGTAGACTTTAATGATCTCGCCTTCTATTTTATCACAAACTTACCATTTATATCAACCGACCATTTCTGTTTTGTTTAGTACCACTAGCAATCATACGCGAAATGTACAATGTGAATATTGAAAAGAATCTACCGAAAAGTGAAATTGGATGAAGAGAAAGAATGAGAAGTGACGAGGGGTGTAGAAAAAGGTACTTGAGAGTGGAGAAGTGCGGGAGAAAGGAAAGAGGAATCAAGGAGCCAATATGAAAATATACACTCTAAAAAGTAAAAGATTTGTTTATCAATTGTAAGAAAAAGAAAACTCATGTTACTGAAGGCATCGATAAACCTACTAATGGAGATTTCTCAAAATACATGGACTAACTGGAAAATTTTGTCGACGTGAATACTTGTTTGAATTTGAATCTCTTGATTTGTTGGGAAATATACTTTGTTAGTGCTCCCATTTGTATGGATTGAATAATATTTGTAATATATTATTGTTATATGAGTTTATAAATTAATAATTATAATATACATATAATGTGTGAGTGAAATAGTATTGTTAGTATATTATGTTATATGGTTGTTATATAAAACAACATATAACAATTATTTGTTGGTGAGATTTAACCACTCATGTATATAGAGTGTGGGAGATATTCATGGGAGAAGTAGTTAAGGCTACCTCCTAAAATATAGGAATTATATGTCCTATATATATGAAAATGTATCTGAATATAACATATAGTGTGAAGAATATTATTTTGTGAAAAAATATATTGTGTTTTGATCCTGCAATTACTATCAGTGGTATCAGAGCATGTTAGATCATGCATATGAAAGAGAATTAAAAGGAAAGAAGGGGCAACACCTACTTGTATTCTTGCCCCTGGTAATAAGAGATTAATTTGTGAAGAAATTTTTAGCATAGATTTCAATAGTAATTGCGTATTAGCAGAAAATTACTATAATTCTGTCAAAACAAGAAATTATCCTCTTGTGCATTCACTTTGATTCTTTTCCCATTCCACAAGTGCATCCACATGGATCTCCTGCATTAGATCAAAGAAGTTGATATATTAAGCCATCCCCTGGAGCCCGCCAGTCAGCTTTGGGAACCGAGCTTAAGCTGCGGTGTCGAAGCTAGGAGGAGAAGCCCAAAGGATTTGAAGTATCCTTCCTTTCTCAATACGAAGAAATTTTGAGCTCTTAAATGGCCAAAAAAATTTGACCGTAGAGAGGAATTGATGGAATGAGTCACAAATTCCATCGGAGGGAACGGGACTTAAAGGTTTTTGATCAAATTCGGCATTCAAATGCACACGTTTTTGCACTTAAATCATGTTTTTCTCTTTCCTCGTGAATAATTGTCTGGTGAGTATTTAGCTCATGAATTTTTGGCTCAAAATTCACGGGGTGGGTGCCTACTGCAATCGAAGACAAGTCACATGCCGAGCCCTTATGCCGAATTGGTTGAAATATGCTGCTCATACACACATAGGAAAAAGCTGACATAATGGAAATGGAACATTGGATCACGTTCCCCCTCAATATGAAATTTCCACTTATTCAATCACGAATACTACAAACAGAACACCGATCTTTGGAACTCGAAAAAAATGACAAGAAGCACACAACACAAGTGAAAGAAAATACACCACAAAAATGCCACCTCCTAAAATATAGGAATTAAATGTCCTATATATATGTAAATGTATCTGAATATAACATATAGTGTGAAGAATATTATTTTATGAAAAAATATACTTGTGTTTTTCTCCTGCAATTACTATCATTGAATTTATTGGATTGTAATGAAAATGTAAATGTAAGGGGAATTTCAGGTCTTCCCTTTATAGTTAGTTAGAACAAAAATAAATGTAATGTGAATTTTCTTATTTGTTTCAAGGTATTAGTTAGAAAGAAGGATGTTGTATGGACCTAAAATACCGGGAATGGGTTGTACACATAATTACAATCATGTTTTCTTTGTACCTATTAGGGCGAAGAACAAGGTTTGTCTCTAACTGATATGAACATAGTTTTTGTAGGTGTGGAAGATGTAGGTGAAGGAAACATGCAAATGAGAAGGATGGTGCAACGTGTTTTTTCCTAGGAAATTTTTTTAAATCAAGAGGGAGTTTGTTGAGATTGCATCACGATAGTTGGCATTACTCCCTTTGGATGAAGTCGAAAGGATGTGTAAATGGAATGTTTAAGGAAGGAGAACACATGAATTGATGGTTAGAAATAAAAAATGCATTATGTGATCCATATTTTTATCACTTTCTCACACGTATTATCCACACGAATGCGGTTTATGTTTAAATGGATGAAAATGTAAAAAAAAAAAAACCCAATAAATATCAATTTTTAGTTTCAAGCTTGAGTATTTGTAAGGAAATATGTGATGGGTGTAAAATAATTTATAATTGAGACTATCTAGCGAATGACCATGTGAAAAAATATTTATTTTATTTGTCATTTAAAAGTGGGATATTTAAATAAAAACACGGGAATTAAATATCTACATGTCACACACTTATTCCATGAATTTATAAATATGAGAAAATTAAATCCTTTCATGTCCCACACCTATTCCTCAATTAAGATTATTCCTACAAAAATATTATATGTACTGTGTGCTCTACCTTATACACAAATGCGAAAGGGGTTGCATACATAATTGTGATCAGCGGTTTCATTAAAAATTGGAATCGGGGTTTCTATGTAGCTACAAGGACAATAATAGGTTTTTTCGTAGCCATGAGGCACGTATTTTGTACATGTAGGGACAATTTAGGTGAATCACACCCTAGAAAGAGGTATTTGAACTAATAAAACTATCAAATTTTACCATGCAACGTATTGCTTTGAAAAGAGGTTTTTGTCTTCTAAAGTTAATATTTGATGTGTTTAGTTTATGTTTACGCGTTCACATATTGAATAATATAGTTGTGAAATTAAAGGTAACTAAAAATGCAATCTATTAATAATATTCTTATTTAAATTAGGGTTCAAATGAGATAAAAAAACATTAAAAAACTTCAAAAATCATTTCCGAAAAATCTCAAAAATCAATTACAACAAAAAAATCCAGGACCTAAACAATGAATAATTTGGATATGGGTCTTATCAAGCTTATTTACAAAGCTTGAAGTCCTATTTGCTTAAATTTTTTTGTTCATTTATTTCATTTTGTTCCATTATTTGCAACGATAGTGTGTCCAATAGTATATGGAAATAATACATGACTAACAATGGGAGCTTAATGGCATCATAATGCAGATATGGAATGATTACTTTATTTCTCCCAATTTTTCATCAAAACACACATTCATAAGATACATTTAACATCCGAAGAAAATAATGTGCAATCTATCTTTCATAATAGATATTTAATAATACAATTAAGAATAAACGATATTCACCAACAAGAAATAAGTTCCCTCTTTTTGGTGCATGAAAGATCTCTGGGTTGGTGAAGGATTGGGGCTTGGGATATTATTAAGAAAATATTCCCTTCATCAAGGAAGGAAGATGACACCTTAACAATGATATTTTCATTTCCTAGCTTTAGGGTGGCAGCATAATCGATGTCAACGATGCCTCTTCCAACATTAAAAGTCCAAGGTGCATTACTAGAGGTAGTTCCACATGATGGCCAATAATTTCCCTCTTGTAAAAATAACTATTACTCCATTTCCCATGGTTCCAAAGGCTCCCAGGACATATAGTTTTGTGAAAACATGAAACAAAGCCAAAGTAAAAGATTGAAAAAAATCTTGTTCTTTACTGAGATGACTAGCACATCCGAGTGAACGATTTCTTTTCCGTAACAAATATCGTACATGGAAATTCACCCTATAAGTGTCACACCCATGATGGAAACAAATAATCTCATGCTTTCCATGTATTTTATTTCTTCATGGAAGTTATATGGCTTACATGCCCATAAAATTCTCTTCCGGGGTTGAAATGCTTAACAAGGTCAATCTTTTTATACCAGTTGTTAGTGCGAGAATCACAAAGACCCATGAATGTCTACAACTACATGAGTTGAGACTCTCGGTGTGATCACACAACATGTAGCATATCTCAAAGTGTGGGATTTACAAACCGAGAGAGATCTTCCAGGTGAAGGCCGGTTCCTATTCCTCTTTTTAGGTGCACACAAATAAATTACGAGAGGATCTAATCTAAAAACTACTCTATCTTACCAAGGATAAAAGGTCAAGAAGATGCGAGAAAATAAACCTAAGCTAACAAGGTGATGCACCAAAGGAATTTTAAACACCCATTTTGTAATTTAACACAAACCATATAAATGTAATACAACCACCATGCACAGATAACCAAATTGTAATGAGAGATTAGAAGACAAAAATGAACACATGAGAGGGTTGAGAATCATCCACATACATATATTATTGCTCCAGAGTTGATACAATACATTACAGTAGCTAAGAGGAAAAAAATTGTATTACAACTTGAATGGGAGGTTTGGAAAACTCCACAAATTCACTTGCAGACAAGGGAAGAAGGGAGGGTGCAAAATAGAAAATTTCCAACCCTTTACAATGGGCCCAGATCCTTCCTTTATAAACGTAGTGAAGAGAGAAGAAGGAAAGAGGTTGGAAACCTGATTTAGAGATCAGCTACCAGCCATTAATACCGCTGCAAATCCGCCCACAATCTGTCATGTCCACCACTCTATTTTTGCTTGGTGCATTGAAGAAGAAATGACAACAGATCAAATTAGATCTTATCTCGGTTGTTGAAGAAATCAGATCACATATTAATGGCATGAAGACATTTTTCCAATTCTCACCCACCTAACCTCGTCGAAATTAAAAACTTAGGTTTCCATGGCATGGACGAGGTCGAGACCTTTCTAATGGTGCAAAATTTTTTGAATTTTGAGCACTGGATCGAAAGATATGTCCATTTGAATGTTTGAGTCGATTCATATGAAAATGGTGAAAACCAGTGTCGGAGACAGTCCGCGGGACTGAAATTGACTTTACGCCTTTTGCACAAAAATACAAAGTTACACAAAATGCCCCACAGCCCTGCAATTCATTCTTTGTCAAAAAACCATCCTCGGGCCTGTTGGTCTGCATTTTTTTGATTTGGGTGAAAATTCATCCCCACGCCCCCTAGTCCACATGTAATATAGGCACGACACATGGCTCCTTAGGTGTTATCAAATGTGTGGCTCATTTTTATACTTTACGCCTTTTCGAGCCAAAAGTTTGAATTGCCTCTTACGACCCACCTTAACTTGAAGCATGGCCATGTGTAGAGATGGCACGCATTTTTAGACCACTTTTGGATTTTGTTTTTAAGTTTCGCCGAAGAGACACATGGCACCCTCTGTGACTTTGCTCTGTTTCTTTATGTTTTGGCTAAGTCTTTTTTTTGGCGGGGCCATATGCATGACCCGAGACACGTGGAGGCTCAGCGTACATTTGAGTCTACCCTTTGAGTTTTACCCTTTGGAGTTACGTTGGGTTGACGCATGGCGCCTTCTATTAAGCCTTCTATACGTAGTTGATTTAAATGGCTGACTTTGTCCCCTTTCTGACTTTCAAGAACATGTGGAAGCTCCGCGCTTGCTTGAGACTAGCCCTTGGGCTGCCCCTCTTGAATTTACACTGTTGAGGCACATGCAACCTTCATCGACTCTCCCTCATCTTGAATTTTTAACTGTCGAATCTATCCCTTTTCAGACCTGGGACATGTGGAAGGCTAGCGCTTGTCTAGGAGACCTACTTTTAGATTTACCTTTGAAGATGTGTCAAGTTGACACGTGGATCCTTCTACGAGTCTGTAATACTTAGCCAATTTTCACCAATGTCTTTCTCAAACCCTGGATACATGGAAGCCTCACGCTCATCTAAGTCTCTGCTTTTGGTTGCGCCTTTTGAATTTGTGCCATTGAGACACGTGGAGACTTCCGCTAGTTCTCTATACTTAACTGATTTTGGCCTGCTACCATTTGACTTTTGTTGGACCCTGACCATGTGGAGAGTTGGCACTAGTTTGAGTTCCCACCTTGGGATCTTACTTTTGAAGATGCACCGAGCTGAAATGTGGTTCCTTCCACTTGTTTGGAATTTTCAATAGTTGGCTCTATACCTTTTCAAGCCTGGGACACGTGGAAGCTTTGCGCATGTTTGGGGAACCACCCTTGGCCCCACCCCTTGAAGGTGCATCATTAAAACACTTGGGATCTTCCGCTAAACTACTTCATACTTAGTTGATTAAGGCTTGTTCTAAATCTTTTGTGAAGCTTGAAGACTTTGAGCCATTCCCCACTTTGCTCCCGAGATCCTCTGGTTTATTTTACATTGTTTGCCTCCTTTGTTGACCCTGCTCCTCCATTGTAGAGCACGCCTCAAAATTTTTGTTGGATTTGAAATGTGGGCTCGTGCGATGGAACCGTCCCTTGGATTTCTTCCTACACAGGGTCATGTTTGATCAATTTTTAATGGGGGTAATTGATATAACAATTTTTCAACTCACGGGGACATCTACCTACTAGATGAAGGAAAACATATCCTAGAAAGTATCCATTGGGCTTGGAGTCATGGGTGGTGGCCTAATATTGGTCCTGTTCTCGAATCTTGAATATGATGTTTACACTCTATAACCTAGAACCTTCCCCACTATTCTAGAAATGGACCCTTTGAGACCTGATTTTAGTTGCTCTATATTTGTTCTATTTTAAAATTAGCAACTATCATGGTGACCACGGGTCTCCTGTTGTAAATGCTAAAGGGCCTGACACATCCACTTGGAGGGAAATCAAACTATATAATGATGCAAACCTGGAGCAATAAAAACCTTGTGCTACAATACTTAGGAAATAAAACCTATGCTACAACAAGATGATGTGCATACGCACTTAGGGAAATTAAATTCCTATGCTAATATTTACAAGGGTGGAACCTTCCTTTTCAGTAACAATGTTTGAGATGGATCCCATTGACTGGAATCTACAATTCTTTGCCATCCAATTTAGCTAGCTAGAAATCATTACTACTTTTACACCTTGTGATCATGTAGGGGCCACTCCAAATGGCATCAAACTTGGAATTCCTTCCTGGTTTTTCCTAATCTGCATCCCATTTTAGAACTAGGTCCCCCTCTTGAAAGGTCCTTGTTCTTTCTTTCTTATCAAAGCTCTTCTTGATCAATGTTTGATCTTTCTCTAGGATCTGCATTGCATGCTCTCTTGCCTCTCCTACTTCCATTAGCTATGCATACCTGATTGTCATAGGTTCAAACTCAGCTAGTTCCAACTATTTCATGAGCTCTAAAGTGGGAAAATCCAATTATATGGGCAATATTGCCTATTTTCCATATACAAGCTTGTATGGGGAGCTTCTTGTGGCCCTTTTGGATGTGATCCTATCAGCCCATAGAGCTCATTTGAGCTTTATATGCCAAGTTCTCTAATTTTCATCAAGAGTCCTTATGATAATCCTTAATAGGTTTTTGTTTGTGGAATCTACTTGGCCATTACCTTGGGGGTAATAGTTTGATCAAGTGCTAAGGTATACATCATTCTTGACATCCCATTCAGTGATCATTGTACCAAGGAATGCTAATGCATTATCTGATATAATAGTGTTAGGGACTCCAAACCTGGTGGCAATCCCTTCATATAAATCCAAGATGTTGGATTAATTTTCTTCCTTAAGTGCCAGTGCTTTAGTCCACTTGGTGAAATAGTCTATTGCTGTGAGTATCCACTTGTGGCCCTAGCTTGAATTTGCATTAAACACTCAAATGAGTCTAGTCCCCATTGTGTGAATGGATGATACACTGAAATTAGATGAATGTGTAGGTCTGCGAACTTTTCTTTCCCTATTAAGAATGCACACTTTTTTCACTTCTTGATCCATGAGTAGCAATCCCTAAATAGTGTAGGGCAATAATAACCATCTTTCATGATTTTGAGAGCTATTACTCAAGGAGAAAAGTGGCCTACTACATCCCCATCATGGAACTCATGCAATACCCTATTAATTTGGAATGTCCCAATGCACCTCAATAAGACACTATTGATATCATTCTTGAACAAAACACCATTGATAAGTACATATGGGATGGCTTGTAGTCTGAAGTATCTCCTTTTGCTTTGTTCCATTCTGGAGGGCACAAACCTGTTTGGAGATAGTGCACCAAGGTTTGAGTCCAACATGGAATAGGTGTATCATTAGATGGTTGTTCTTGATCATTTTGTAGTAATAGGACAGCCTCTTCTTCATCCATTGACTCATCTTGTTGCTTGTAAGCGTGCTTCTCACACAGACCCTTGCCAATAACCAGTTTGGTCACTTTGATCTCAATTTCATACTCCATTACACGAGTGATCCAACCGGCTCTCTTCTCATTCAAGTCCTTGTTCAAAAAATCCTTGCCACTAGCATGAGATATCAATAGTTAAATCTTATTGTTCGAGACCAATTGTCTAAACTTCTTAAAATTCCTAATGACAACAAAGAGATGTTTCTCAATGAAAGAGTACTTTACCTCGTAATCCTCTAATCTCTCGACTAAAGAAGGCTATGGTATTTTCTCGAACCTTCGTTATTAGGCTGAACCAAGATAGCTGAGATTGTGTCTGACCCTCCAAAAGCATATAGCATGAAGTCCTTTGAAAATTCTGGGTTAACAAGAGTTGGGGCCTGTGATATTATGAGCTTGATGGCCTTAAAACTCTCTTTTCCTTCTGTCCATTTGAATGCAAGACTCTTCTTCAACATCATTGTTAAAGGCTTTACAAGAATGGCAAAATTAGGCACAAACCTATGAACAAAGTTTATTCTCCCCAAGAAGCTTTGGAGAGACATTTTTGTTTTGGCAATGGAAGTGTTCGAATGGCTTTAACCCTTTCAAGGTCAATTGTTAACCCTTCTCCTGAGACAATGTGGCATAACAATTTCCCCTCATGTGCCAAAAATACACAATTATTTGGGTTTAATGACACTTGAACCTTCTACACCTCGTAAATACCTGTCTAAGGTGAAAGAGATAGTCTACAAAATTCTTTGAGAAGTTGGTGGTATCATCTAGATACACAAGAACTATATTGTTGATTAAGCCTTTGAATGACATTTCCATAACTTGTTGAAATGTTGCTATGAGATTTAACAGATCCAATTGGCATCTTCTTATAAGCATGTGTACCCCATTTGGTGGTGAAGGTTGTTTTAAATTGATATTCCACTTTCACCATTATCTCGATTATATCCCGAGTATCCATCTAGCAATGAAAACCTCTCGAGAGATAGCTACAACCTGTAAGATCTATTCTATTAATGGAAGTGGATAATTATCCTTGAGTGATGCTCTTTTTAGATCATGAAAGTCCACACACAGTCTGATTTATCCATTTCCTTTCCTCACAGGAACCAAGTTTGCAACCAAACTTGAGTGCTTGATAGGGAAGATGATGTTGGCCTCAATTAGCTTGTTCAAATATTTCCTCATGAGAGGATCAATGTAAGGATTTATTGGCCTTTGCTTCTTCCTGAAAGGAATAGTTCCTGGATCTAGCTCGATAGTGTGTTGTTCCAAATTTGGGTTGAAACCTCTTAAATATTTGTAATTCTAGGCAAAGACATATGGGAATTCTTGACAAAGTTTAATGAATTCAAATTTTTCTTGTTGAGTACTTACCTTTCCGATTCACAACATTTTTCCTTCTTCTATGGAAATGGGTTTTGAATCTTCACCCTTTACTTGAATATTTTATTTCTCCTTTCAGAATTGATCATTTGGGTTCAAGATTGATTGTAAAGTTATAAGACCCTTTTGTAGTTTGTTGGTTCTCATCTGTACCACTTGGTTTCTATATTGTTATTCCAATTTATCTTAGTTTATGGAGTAGAACTCAACTTTTTTTTTATTATGGGCAAAAACTGCAATGGGTTTGATGGGGATGTGACCCATAGGAAGGGGGGTCAACATATCCTTAATCACTGAATCAGCAACCTGTAAAGAATAGTCTGGAGGCTTCTCTGTATTGGTCTGTGAATCAACCATGATGGGTGAGTTAACTTGCAGAGGGGCACTAGATTCCTTAGCCGATCTGAGTCAATTGTAAGATGTTCAGGTAGAGAATCCTTCCACCAGGCTGTTTTGGTCTTACGTTTGGAGTGTTCACAATCATCTGTAACATGACCAGTTTGGAAGCAACGCCGACATCTGAAGGCAAGTCTCTCATAGTCTATCCTCTGCACCCAGAGCCTGGCACCAATCTGTAGATTGATTTCTGCTGGTAAGAGTTTGGAGGTATCGAGATTAACTAGGATTCGAGCATAAGTAGTATGTGCTTGAATGGAGGTCTTATCATCAACTGCCACACATGAGCCTAGAGTATCGCCTATAGCAATGAGACAAGATCTGTTCCAAAGTGTAGTGGGAGTCCTGGTAAAGCGAACCCAAATCGGTAGGTATCAAAAGACTCCTTTAACGGGTCGAAAGACAGATACCAAGGTTTGGTCATAAGCCTATGTTCCCCCAAACCCAATGTTGGCTAAAAATTAAATCCCTATCTTTAAAGGTTTCAAAGACAGCAATGAAGTAAGCTTTAGCACAAGGATAAAGCTCAATCTTACCTTGTATTTTTTCTCTCCATCTCTGGGTTATCTAGTCATGAAGCTGAGAAAGCTTAGGCCAAAATTTGTGAAATTTGCATATGAGACCCAGGTGGGAGAGATTTTCCTCCTCCTTAAGAACCTTTAGAAGTAGATCCTCCTCGATTTTCAGCGTCGGGACCTCTTGGGAGGGTTTCAAGAGCTCATTTCTGACATTCTCCTTCTATTTGGAGACCGCTGAAGCATACGATCTGGACCTATTGTCGCTGTTTTGTTTGTCCTGGTTCTGGCTGACCCCTGTTTCTCTCCCTCCATCACTAGAGCCACACATAGTCCCTTGCAACCTGTAGTTGCTAGTGTTGAGTTTTAAAGGAGATGATGATTCTTTGTCTGAACCATCTTTACCTGCCCCATGAGAGAGCACCCTTGTTTTGTGACCAAACATAGAAACTCCATCTCGGTTTTACTTTGAAAAGGGAGTCTTGGTTAGTAGAACTCAACTTATTCTTGTAGAAAATCGACAATTTGTTCATCATTCTCGAAGACCTACAAACTTTTGTTATTATTAGGGATAGCTGGTTTAGTAATCCTTTGATGTGGGGTTGAGATTTATCACTCTTGATACTCTCTACAATATCAAATGCTGCCCCAATCATCATTGTCGATCATTTTGTTGCTTCATTCTTCTTCCTTGGGATGGAATTGATGTCGAATGCCTCGAAATCATCAATGAGGTCCCATACTCGATTCTTGTAGTTTCTTAACAAATCATTCTTGGCAGCATTTTGTCCTCGAATTGATTCACAACTAGCTCACTGTCGCTAAACACTTGCAAGTTTTTAATCCCTCTTTTCCTTTCCCAATGCAGTCCATGGATCAAGGCTTCATACTCTATTGTGTTGTTTAAGCATGAAAATTTGAAACGAAAGGCTGAATAAAATTATGTACCTTGGGGTGATACAAGTATAGCTCCTCCTTTGAATCCTTGTCTACTTTTTGAGTTGTTGGTACCCAAATTGATTCTCCCTCAAAGTATGAGTAGCATAACAAGTCTTGGAAAGAATCTTAGAGATAGATAGATCATGGTGAGTCATTTTGTACCCAAGGAAGGGATCTAACTAGCCTTTTGTCACTCATATGTGTAGAAATGGATAGCACCCTCAACAGGATTTGATCTATCCTCACTATTTTAGGTTATGCCTTTCAACCAAGGTAAGAGAACCCTTTTGTAGCTAGTTGTTTATGGAGGAGATGGAGATGTCCTTGCTAATGAAGTTTTTAAGGAGACCTTGAAGAAAATATGATCAATGAAATAAAATCTAACTCTCACGAGTGGTCACTCAAGATAGTGGAGATATTTTCTAGGCAAGATTCGGGCTATTAAAGACATTTGAAATCTTGATTGTTTCTACATTCTTTGGTAATGGAAATTATGCTTTTGTGTACACACAGGACAAACAGAGTAGTATTTGTTTTAAATGAGTTCTTTGAGGGAGGTGAGGAAAAATGAACTTGTTTGGCTAGATCTTTGAAAGTTTTTACAAAATGGAAAGCCTAGACAAAAAAATGCTTCAGAATAGCTAAAATGTTCCCTTAACCAAAATATGTGCTTCAATGGAGACCCAAATTAGCACTTTTTCATAAAATCTATGAGATTCTAACATGAATGATCTAGTTGGAAATCCCAAAAAGCATCAAGATCTACCCCAATCGTGCACGAGGTACACCGATAGGCTTATAGACAATCTTTGTCAACAAATGAGAGAAAAGAGATTTTAAATCGTTTATTTCACTCCCAAATGAAAGATATTATGAGAAATGAAATTGCAAATGCCAATAAAATATCACAAGGATTGAGACCTATGTGATTCAAACATATTTTGATACAAGTATGCAACAAGAAGGAGAAAAACTATTCATAGACATTTAGATATGAAACAAACACATTTTGCTCAAGATCAACACATAATAAATCAAGTTTGATTAAATTTATCATTAGGGAAATTTTCTAAAACAATATCAGATCTTGTCAATGGTTGTACACTTACTGCAACCAACTTGATACGATAAAACTTAATACAAAGGAGATATACAAGCTTCTTAGATGGCTTCTCAAAAGACAGGCTTTGTGAAGTTTTCCTCTTGGGAATTTTCTTTGACCTCTTACACTTGAACCTCTAACCATTTTCACAAAAATTTGTGCCATTTATAAAATTTACAAAAAGCCCCTTTTCCCCAAAATATCATGCCATTGAGTGCTACCAAGTTTTTGCCATGATCACAATCATGATTCCCAGAATCAGATCTGTAAAAAGTTGTCAGGTGCTCATGGGGTAGATCTCTTTGAATATCTCCTCCATTCAACTCCTTCTTCTGGTGGATCACTCTTTCTTCAAATCACAACCACTTCCACCCCTAATCTATCAAATCTGGTTCCTTGTGTGCTTGGGACAAAAAAATGGGAAATCGAGATCGATCCCGATTGTTAGACCATTTTAATGGAAAAAGATGTCTCCAGATCTCTCCCACCAAACTTAGATATCAAAATTAACTCCCATCTCTATTTGGCAAGTAGGAAACAAGAAGAAACCATGAAGACTCGCACTTCCGTGTGTTTTCAGTAAAAATGGGGGGAAAATCAATATCGACTCACATTCTTTGTTGATATTTACTTTGAATTTGGGCCGTTCATGTGGGAGATCTAATTTTATAGTGGACATGTGGGTTCCTTTTTTCCTTTTATAAATTTTGAAACAATGTAAAATTTTCCCATTTGTGTCGTGCCTCCACCCTTGAGAAATGAGCCTAAAACATTTCCTAAGTTGGGTCCTAAAGGAACCACATCCAAATTCTACAGCTTTAACCTCTGTTTTGGAGAAGGGAAAATATTCCAAATTTCCCCTACACTCCGCCCTTGAAAATGGGTGTAACACATGTCCCAATGTGGGTCCCAGTGGGACCGTGCTTTCCTTTTCACTTTCAACTCTTTTCTCCCAAAAGAGATTTTTACCAAATTTCCTTCGAGGGTCCACACTCTCTCGCCATTGAATAGAGCAAGTTTTGACTTTTCTCCATCACGCCCGTGGACATTTTGATGATTTTAGTTATTCGAACATCAAGGGAAAAAAACCAAGTTACCCCCAAACGGCTGCTTCGCCACCCCCTTTTACTTTTCAAACTACCACGTGTCACAATGGCACATCTTGAGATGATCCCCAAAGGTTGAGACCTTGAATGAGTGTGGGCTCGCCACATGTCATTATGGCACAACTTCAAAAACCTTAAGGTTTCAAAATGATTTGGCAGGTGTGCTTCCATTTTAGAATTTTATTCCATTTTTCCAAAAGGGAAAAACATTCAACTTACCTCTGAAGGCCCACATCTCTGCCATTAGCTTTGCCACATGTCCTCTTGCAGGGTCAAAGTAAGAATTTTTCCCGCCACTTTAAATTTTTCTTTAATCGAGCTTGCTGGGGCTACGAGGCAAGTTAAAACCTTTTTCCGAAGTATCCAAAAGGAACAAGTTCAAAAACAAACCTGCCATGCCCCATCCAATTAGAAGAAGCCACGTAAGCACAAAAAGAACCAATCAGAAATGAGCAGAGCCATGGGACCAAATTTTCCAAAAACAAAAAGTGATAAGTTAAAGCATTTTACCACCGTCCCCGATCAACCAAAATAAGCCACATGACCGCCGAACGGAAGGATGCAAATTTCACTAGGGAAACACCCGTTAAACCTTAAAATGCAAAAATAATGACCGTTTGAACCGGGGATGAAGTTTTTTCCAAGGACAAAGGATTTAGAAATGTTGCAAGGATCAAATACGCTCTTCATAGCTACATCCATTCATTTTTCATCAAGTATTTGGTGTAAAATGACAAGGGCAAGAAAATCCTACTGTAAAAGAATGGAAAGAATGGGAAAGCCCGAGTTTTTGAATGAATAGAGGATGGGAGACCCAAATTTCAGACCTCTTCAGAGAAACAAAGAAACAAGGACAAAAATATAGATCCATATGTGATCTTTGGCCCAAGGAAAGTAGAGACTTCCTGTGCACAACACGGGAATAAAATGTGACAGAGGCCATAAATCAATGGATTTTCAAAGGCAAAATGGGTCTAAACTATTTTGAGCACCAACATCGGTTTCAACTTGGGATGGGCATTCCTTATGAGTGCCACAAGAAAAACAACAAACCAAGTGCCAAAATATCCATTAGGCAATGAAGTCATCTTGCAGAGAGCATAGAAATAGAGCCATCTCCCAACAAAGAAATAGAGAAACCAACAAAAACAAGTCACCAAGGACCAGAATGAGTAGAAACACAAAAATTGACAACAAACAAGCAACTATACACTGTATAAAAGATGTTTACCTTGATTCTGGGAATCAATCCAAGAAATTCTTCAAATTCCTTCCATTAATAGGCAATTCAAGAAAATCACCATCCAAATCCTTCAAGAAGAAGGTGTGTTCACCAATCCTAATATCAATGGAGTAAGGGCCCATCCATAATGAATCAAATTTTCCATGCTTTCCCTTATCTTCATGCCTTCTATCCCATAGAAGCACAAGATCTCCAACATTGAAAGCTCTGGGAGTGACCTTCTTGTCAAATAACTTCTTCAACTTTTCTCTAATTTTTACATGCCTCTGGTGGGATGCCCTCCTATCTTCATCAATCTCAACAATACGATTAATGCGAGCATCATAAGGACTTACCTTCTGATCCTCCAGATGTTGAATGAACTTATATGAAGATAGTTGAATATGAAGTGGTGGCCGGGCCTCGAGTCCCATATACCAACTCAAATGGACTCATTCCAAGAACTCTCTTGACATTGATCCTGTCTTCTAAAACAACAAACTTCAACTGTTCACCCCATTTCCTCTTATTGAACTCCAAGGTTCTTATGACAATCTTTAGCAAGTGTTTATTACTAGACTCAACTTGTCCATTTTCTTGGGGGTTGTAATTAGAGGCATATGTCAAGTTGATCCCATGCTCTTTTCACATTTCCACTAGAGCTTTAGCTCAAAACTCATGGCATTATTAGTAATAATGTTGACTAGCACCCCAAACTCCGCAGATGATGTGGTTCAACAAAGTCCATGAAAATTTGGTGTGTTGTGTTCTTGGAGGGGATTGCCTCTACCCATTTAGTAATGTAATCAGTGGCTACAAGAATCCACTTATGGCCTGCACTTGGAGGGTCTAAAATCTCACCAATGAAATCCATTCCCTATTTCTTGAATGGAGCTTCAATTGATACATGATGCAAAGGAACATAGCCTAAACCTTTCGGTCTTCCAGAGAAGCGTTGATAACTCTCACATCTTCTAACCAATAAGGTTGTATCCTTGAAGAGATTTGGCCACCAATAACCAGCCCTCGTGGATCTTGTGTGTCTTTGTGACTCTTGCAGAAAAATGTACCACACAAAATCCTTCATGGATATCAGCAATTATCTTGGGGATTCTTCTTTTGTAACGCACCTTAAGAGGACACCTTCTCGGTTTCTCCAGCTAACCCATAATCAGTAATGACATATTTCTCGGAAGCCAACATAAGGTCTCTTTTCTAGTTCTTATGTAAATATGCAGGGGCATTTCAGATGTCTAAGATGATAAATTACATCTTTATACCACTCAAAAACTCGTCAATTTTTCAAAAACACTGCTCTTTCTTCTTCTACCTCATTTACCTCAATAGTTTGCAAGTTCCTCTCACCAAATTTTTGGTTTGGATATCCATATGATATTCTTACAACTTTTTCACCCACCTACACCTTTTTCTTGAGACTTCCATCTCTGAAAAAATGTTTTTCACCATGGTGTGGGGAACATAAGCAACAATCTTAGAACTCAAAATGTAAGGCCTGGAAAAAAATTTGCTCTTACCAAGGAAAATGTTTGTTTCTCCATAATAGTGTACCTCAGCTCAGCCCCTTACAAGGCCTTACTGAAAAATAAATTGGCCTTTCAGCCCCCTCATCATCCTTCTGCAGCAAGATAGAAGCAACAGTGTTCTTTGAAGCAAAGGAAAATAGTTGGAAAGGCTTCTTATAGTCTAGAGCTACTAGAATAGGGGCATGCTTTAGTGCCTCTTTAATCCCATTGAAATCTTGGATGATAGCTTCCTCCCACTTGATGACCTGGTCCTTCTTTAACATGGAAGTGATTGGAATGGTCAACTCAGCAAAGTTTGATATGAATCTCCTGATGAAGTTTATCTACCCAAAGAAAGACTAAATTCCTTTCTTGGTTCTAGGAATTAGAACTTTGTTGATGGCCTCTACCATTTCGTATCAATCATCACCCCTTCTTATGACACAATGTGACCAAGAAAATTTTCCTTCCCGCACTCTAAAATTTCACTTCTTTGGATTGAGTGAGATGCCATATTCTCTTCATCTTATCTCCAAGTGCAGCAGTGATCACTTATCTTCCTAGAAAATACAGTCACATCATCTGGAAAAACAAAAATAAACTCATTAATATAACCAAAAAAAGCAACATCCATTGTTCTTTGAAAGGCAGCTCCAACATTCACCAAAGAAAAGGGAATCCCGACATACACATATGTTCCCCAAGGAGTAGTAAAGGTTGTCTTGATCCTTTCGATTCCTTCGCCACAACTTGGTTATAACCAGAGAAACCATCTAGGGTGGAGATCAATTCAAAACTAATCGCTAACTACAACATGTTTTCCATATCTGTAAAGGATAATTATCCTTCATTAATGCTTTGTTTAGATTCCTGAAGTCTACACACGACTGATATCACCATTCTTCTTTCTTGTTGGTATTAGGTTTTCTACCCAAGAAGAATACCTTGTGGGCTGAATAATCCCTCCATCTCTTAGTTTCTTTAGTTTCACTTGCATCTTAAGAGATAAGAGTGGATTGATTTGCCTCTGTTTTTTCTTAAATGGTTTTGCATTGGACTCTAAGGGAATCTTATGTTGAAACAGATCCTCTCTATATGCTTTTAGTTAAGAATAGGTCCATGCCATGCAATCTTCAATCTTAGTATGTTTTCAACAATTGGATGTATGACTGCTTCTCCTCTTTACTGAGATTTTTTCCTAACCAAATTTTTCTTGGCTTCTCCTTTATGCCAAGGTCATGCTTCTCAATATCCCTAGAGGCTGCCATGCATCTGTTAACAATGTGATCAACATTATCAAAATTGGACTCAAGAGAAACGAGCCCTCTAGAAATGGTACTAATTTTTAGCTGGATGATGTCCTTGCTAAACAAGGTTTCTTTCCTATATGCTACACACACCATTAGATCCCAATCAATACTTTCATCAGCAAACTCTCCCTTGTTCTATAGAAATCTTCTGATCTGAGCATCATCATCAAAAACCTACCAGTGTTTAATGTTGTCAAGGACAAAAGGTCTTATCAATACCTCAACATCATATTCACAAAATGGGGACATTGGACAATTGTCAAAATGAGACCCCAAAACTACAAGATTTTATACCAATTCATTGAACTTCCAATCATGATGCACAATATTGAATGAATCAAACATCTCAATGAAATCCCAAACTACATGCTTGTATTTTTTCAATCGCTGGTTTTTTTGGTATACAGTTTTCTTACTTGTTTTATAATTAATTCTGAGTCTCCCTTGACAATGATTTCCTTGACACCATATTTCTAAGCAATTCTTAAACCCAACAATAGTTCCTCATACTCAGCAATGTTGTTAGTGCACTCAAAATTGAGTTTGAAGGAAAAAACAAATTGTTCCTAACCTGGAGAAAGCAAAACAACACCAACACCATTCCCAAACTTGGAGCAAGCTCCATCAAACAATAGAGTCCAAGGAGATCCCGCTTGTTCAAGACACCTACATTCCTCAATCTTGTGCACCTTTTCCTCAAAGAAATCATACAAAGTTATTAGCATCAACATTTGTGTAGAATACTTCATAGGATGCATTGTTGGGATCTTCAATAAGGTGTAACATCTTCTTTTCCCGATACAACCTGGCAAGGCTACCCTCAATGCGATGGTGGCATAGAACATGTCCATTTGGAAACTCCCACCAACACTTGCAACCCATTTTCTAGATAGCAACATACCGCACTTGGATGGACAATCAGCAATGATGACATCAAGTTTTAAATTTTTACCTAGGTAAGCTGCAAGATGCACCACCAAACCCTTCACACATCCTACCACTAGCACTTCTCTAGAGTCCATGGTAGTGCACTTCCCATATGTTGTTGTTACTTTGATATTCAGCTCATTCATGACTTCCAGAGGCATGACATTGCATGATGCCCCTGAGTCAAACATGCAGTTGTGGAGTAGTCTATCCTTAATGATCAAAGTGATGAAGAATGGATCCACATTAAGTTGAGAATACACCAAGCATGCCCCAAAATAGACCTCAGGTGGTTCACCTAATTCCTCCAATGCTGGTGGTGTCTCTAACTCGTCAACGATTGGAGGAGTCTCCGAATGTTTACATTTCTGCCTAGGGTGGTCTTCTCTGCTTTTAACCCCAAGTATTTGAATTCTCTCTTTTTGTGCTCAGGAATCCTAAGCAACTCAAAAATTGGAATAGAGAATTTTATTTGACTTAAAACTTGGGCAATATCATATGGGACATTATTTGGAAAGGAAGTATTAGAAGGAAAGCTAACACACTCACTAGGTGGTACAAGATTTTTGACAACTTGGGCATGAGGAGGGGTATGATTTTTGTTTGGAGCTGCAGGGAATTTGGCAGATGCATCTTTCTTAGGAGCCTCTTTAGGAATGTTTGAAAGTAAGGGAGCTTTTGGCTTGGCTTGAGGCCTTGTCCCTTTGATAACCTTACTTCTTGTGTTATATTCCTTCTCTTGAGAAACAACAACATTCATCAGTAATTGTCTATCTTCCTCATATGGGATTCCTCCATCATACTTCTTTATCATTAGAGCCCTTAAATATTCAAATTTTGTTGATGGCGAATGACAACACCCCTAAATGTCTACAACGTGATGGGTTGAGACTCTCGGTGAGATTGCATAGCATGGAGCTTTTCGCAAGTGTGGGACCTTGTGAATCGGGAAGCTCTCCTGGATGAAGGCCGTTCCTATTCCTCTGTTAAGATGCACACATAAAAATGCAAAGGGTTTACTCAAAAACATAATATAACTTTCCAAGGAGACAGGGTAAGAAGATGCATAAAAAAACCTAAACTAAGAAAGGTGATGCACCGAGGAATGAAGAAAACTTGTCTTGCTAATAAACACAAACCATTAAAATGCAATGCAAGATCATGCACAGATAACCAAAATTGTAGTGAAAGATCGGAGGATGCAATAAACACAGAGAGGGTTGAGAATCATTCATATACATGCATTATCTACTCCAAATATTGATACAATACACTACAAAATGCCAAGAGGCAAAGTTGCATTATAGTTTTAGATGGGAGGTTTTAACTCCACAAATTCACTCGCCAAAGAGAAGAAGAGAGGGGCAAAACAAGAATGTACAACCTTTATAAAGAAGCCCCTCCTTATAATTTATAGGAATAATGAGAGAGGGAAGAGAGAGGAAATCCAAATCTACCCCAACCACCTCTAGGTTACATTTAATTTATCTCATTATGGCAGTAGGTGAGAACCCTAGCAAACCCAAAAAGTGGCGAACTATATTTTGAATTTTTAAGAATTTTCTCTAACCGAATTAAAGATATCTAGTCGTAGTTGGATAGAGGACCTCGTAAGATTTCTGAAAAGTCCAACCTTGCATGAATCCGAGCTCCCTGTGAAAAGTTATGGCCATCTGAATATCTGCGCCGTGGTTTGGTTCTGTCGATTGCTCAAAATGTTGCGCCTCCCGAAGATGCGCCATAGGTTCTAAAATTACATGTCGACACACTTTTTCGTTTGCATTAGCGCATCCTTTTTCATGTCGACATCCTTTGCATGGCGCCCTAACTGCGCACTTGGCGCATCCTTTTTCATGTCGACATCCTTTGTTGTGCACCCCTAACTCGTGCCTTGCGCATCCTTTTTGTGTCGAAATCCTTTGTTGTGCGCCCTAACCTGCACCTTGGAACATCCATTTACATTTCGACAATCTTTGTTGTGCACCCCTAACCTACACCTTGGTGCATCCTTTTTGTGTCAACATCCTTTGTTGTGCACCCTAACTCTCGCGCCTTGGCGCATCCATTTACATGTCGACACTCTTTGTTGTGCGCCCTAACTGCGCCTTGGCGTACCCTTTTTCATGTCGAAATCCTTTGTTGTGTGCCCCTAACCTACGCCTTGTCGCATCCATTTACATGTCAACACTCTTTTCCCGCGCCTTCGCACAATAAACATCGGACTTTGAGTTTCTTTGATTTCCATATTCTTCTGCTTGTCTATATCTACCCGGGAAAGATATATACAAAAATTCATTATATGGAAATTCAAAGGCTTGCATAAATATCTACTTATAAATTATGAGAGGGAGGAAGAATAGATACCCTTTGAATGCAGTCCCAAAAAGTGGCAGCAGTCTAGGAACTTATCACCTTGATTGAAGTTGACCCTTGTTGTGAGCTCGTAGAACAACCCATCATGCAGACATCATTATCATTATCATCATCAACTTCTTCTTCTTCTTGATCTTCTTCAAAAGGGTTATGGGGCATGAAACATATGTCACACCAATCAATGAAATTTGTTTCCTCCACAACAACTCCGGTAGCCAAAGGATCGAGCACCATTATGTTTTCCCCGTCCTGGGACTTCCTATTTCCAAACCCAATAGGTCCTTGCCTCTGTCATCAATATTTTGGTGGTTTGTGAACCTATCTTGGCTTTATTTCTTGTGTTTCCCTTGTGAGCTTTGTCTAATTCCTTTCTCAGCTTAAGCTAGTTTGTAGGAAATTTCCTTGACATCCCCTGCAAGTCTTCACAACTTCCTCCATATCAACAGCTTTACTTGTTTGAGCTTTTTCTGGGTTAATCATCTTCACACCATCCCTCTTGGGAGGTTTTCCAATTTCCTTGATATTGTTTTCAATTTGCAAAGCCATAGTGAAGGCCTGCCTCAAATTAGTAGGGTTTTTGTCCCTCAAGTAGTAAGTAGCCTTTTTATCAAATGCATCTCAATATTTGATCAAACATGATTCATCATATGGCCTTATCCTAATAGGAAATATCCTCAAGGTATTGTTAGATCTTGTGTTAAAATCATGTATCGACTCATTAGGATTATTTTTGATGTTTTCAAATTCTATCAAGAAAAACACAGGGGTTAGTTCTATCACCATAATGTAATATAAATGCAATGCTCATATCTTTCCAGGAATCAATGGAATTATCTGGAAAAGCTTTATACCAGTCCCTTACATCCTCTTCCAAAGTATGGATAAACAACTTGATATATAAATCTTCATGTTCAATCTCAAAATTTTCCATCATATTGATAAAAAGATTTAGGGGTTGATCACCACTTATAGCGTTGGTTCCTTGGAACTTTGGTAGTTTGTTCCTTACATCTTAAGGAACTGCATTTAGATAACCAACCATTCCCACAAAATTTCTGGGACCAAAAGTGTTTACAACAAATGGAGGCCTGGGTGGGGGCTAGGCCATATTGTTTTGAGGAGGTGACCTGGAGGGGTAACAAACTGATAAGGGGCAAAGGGTCCATGGAATGTAGGAATATAAATTTCAAAATGGATACCCTCTAAAGGTCTTGTTTCTTGGAAATCCCTAGCAAGTTCTCAAAAGACTCGGAGACGAATGAGAACCAAACCTTTCAAAATAAAATGAAGGCCCCTCTATAGTTGGAGAATTCAATTCCACAAAGAGGTTACTCGATTGAGAAGAACTTGAATAACATTCTTCATTGATAGGCCAATCACTTTCATCAATGGAGATCCCTCTTTTTGTCTGTTGATCTCCCATAACTCTCCAGGACTTTCTTACTTCTAATTTTGCTTTTCCTAGCTCTAGAAATAATGTCTTAGCAAGATCCCTAGCAAAGAAATATGTTCTTCCTTCAATCATTACAAAGATTGGTAACAAATATCACTTGACAGAGGTTAAAAAAATTTACTCAAAGCAAGAATCAGATCAACAGGGAGTCGACACTAAGGATTTCCACCTTAGTTGTGCAAATGCACTAAAATATGATCTGTCAAATGTCTGTCAGCACTAGAAACTGGAAATGAAAGATCTTACTTCCCTTTACCAAAATTTATCAGTGAATACTAGTGCAAAAACTTGTAGGGACTAGAAATTTTGCATACAGCACCAGGGTCTGAGTATGAACTATAATCACTATGTCCCCAACAACGGCGCTAGTAAGGTGTTGGTACCAAAATTGATTCTCCCTCAAAGTCTGAGTAGCATCACAAGTTTTGGCAGGAAGCTTAGAGACAGATAGATCATGGTGAGTCATTTTGTAGATGGGGATGGGATCTAAGTAGCCCTCTATCACTCAGATGTGGAGAAATGGATAGCACCCTCAAGAGGATTTGATCTATCCTCACTATTTTAAGTTGCGCCTTTAAACCAAGGTAAAAGAACCCTTTTATAGCCTATTGTTTATGGAGGAGATGGAGATTTCCTTCTTAATTAAGTTGTTAAGGAGACCTTGAAGAAAATATGATCAATGCAACAAAATCTAACTCTCACAAATTGTCACTCTAGATAGTGGAGATATTTTTACGCAAGGTTTGGGCTACTAAAGACATTTGAAATCCTGATTGTTTCGCATACTTTGATTATCGAAATAATGCTTTTGTGCAGACACAGGAGAAACAGGGTTAGTATGTGTACGATTAGATGTTTTAAATGAATTTTTTGAGGGAGATGAGGCAAAATGAACTTGTTTTTCTATATCTTTGAAATATTTTTTCAAAATGGAAATCCTAGACAACATAATGCTTCAGAATAGCTAAAATTGTTCCCTTAACAAGAATATGTGCTTCAATGGAGGCCCAGACTAGAAATTTTTCATACAATTTATGAGATTATAACACGAAGGCTTTAGTTGGAAATCCCCAAAAAACATCAAGATCTGAGCCCAATCACGCTGAGGTACACCCATAGGCTTACAATCTCTGTTAATAGATGAGAGAAAAGAGATTTTAAATCATTTATTTCACTCTAAGATGAAATATATTTTGAGAAATGAAATTCCAGATTCCACTAAACTATCACATGGATTGAGACCTATGTGATTGAGACAAATTTTGATACAATATTGCAACAAGAATGAGAAAAACTATTTGCAGACATTTAAAAATGAAACAAACACATTTTGCTCAAGATCAACACATAATAAGTCAAGTTTGATTAAATTTATCAAAGGGAAAGTTTCTAGAATAATCTCGATCTTGTAAATGGTCTGTACACTTACAACCACCTTGACATGACCGAAATTAATACAAAGGATATATACATCTTGTCATACTGATTCTCAAAAGATAGGATTTGTCAAGTTTTCCTCTTGGGAATTTTCTTCGATCTCTAACACTCTAACCTCTAACCATTTGTATGAAAATTTTTTGCCATTTATAACATTTACAATAGAGCCCCTTTTCCCCAAAAAAATAACAACTTTGAGTCCTACCAATGATCATGATTGTGATTCCCTGAATCATATCTTTAAAAATTTGTTAGTTACTCATGGGGTAGATCTCTTCGAATTTCTCTCACATTTAACTCCCCGCTTACGGTGGATCGCTCTTTCTTCAACTCACCAACCACTTCCACCCCTAATCTGCCAAAACATCTTCCTTGCATGCTTTGGAGAAAAAAATGGAAAATTAGATCGAGTCTGATAGTCAAACCATTTTAATGGTGAAAGATGTCTCTAGATCTCCCCCACCAAACTTAGATATCAAAATTAACTCCCCTCTCTATTTGGCATGTAGGAAATACCAAGAAATCATGAAGACTCACACTTCCAGGCATGTTTCAATAAAAATGGGGGAAAATCAGATTCAGACTCATAGTTGCCATTGATCTCTACTTTGAATTTGGGCCATCCACTTGGGAGATCTAATTTTAGAGCGAGCCTATAGGTTTATTTTTTTCCTTTTACAAATTTTGAAAAAATGTAAAATTTTTAGAATTTTCTCCATGCCTCCGCCCTTGAGAAATGAGCTTGACATGTGTCCTAAGGTGGGTCCCAAAGGAACCGCATCAAAATTCTACCATTTCACCTCTTATTTGGAAAAGGAAAATTTTCCAAATTTCCCCACAGCTCCGTCCTTGAAAAATGGGCCTAACATGTGTCCCAATGTGGGTCCCAACAATACTGTGCTTCCTTTTTCACTTTTAACTCTTTTCTCCCAAAAGGGTATTTTTCCAAATTTCTTCCGAGGGTCCGCACCTCTTCCGTTGATTGGAGAAAGTTTTGCCTTTTCTCCATTGGGCCCATGGGTTATTTTGATGATTTTAGTCATTTGAACATCGAGGGGCAAGAAACCAAGTTACCCCTAATGTCCTGCTTCCCCACCCCTTTTAATTTTCAAACTACCATGTGTCACAATGGCGCATCTTGAGATGATCCCAAAAGGTTGAGACCTTGAATGAGCGTGAGCTCACCACGTGTCATTATGGCACAACTTCAAAAAATTTAAGGTTTCAAAATTATTTGGCAGGGGCATGCTTCCATTTTAGAATTTTATTCCATTTTTCCAAAAGGGAAAAAAATTCAACTTACATATAAAGGCCCGCATCTCCGCCATTAGCTTTGCCACATGTCCTTCTGTGGGGTCAATGTAAGAAATTTTCTCGCCACTTAAAATTTTTCTTTAATCAGAGTTTGCGGGGCTGCGGGTCGAGTTCAAACCTTTTTTTGAAGTAGCCAAAATGAAAAAGTTCAAAAAAAACCTGCCATGCTCCATCTAGTTAGAAGAAGCCACATAAGCACCAAAAGAACCAATAAAAAATGAGCGGAGCCACGGGACCAAATTTTCCCTTTTGCTAACAAAGTAGAAAGTGATAAGTTAAAGCATTTTCCCATTGTCCCATGACCAACCAAAAGAATCCACATGACCATTGAATGCAAGGATGCAAATTTGACTAGGGAAAATGCCTGTCAAACCGTAAAATGCAAAAAAAACGACCATTTGAGCCTGGGGATGAAGTTTTTCCAAGGAAAGAGGATTTAGAAATGTTGCAAGGCTCAAATACACTCTTCATAGCTACATCCATTCATTTTTCATCAATTATTTGGGGAAAAATGACAAGGGCAGCAAATCATTGACTGTAAAAAATGGAAAGAATGGGAAAACCTGAGTTTTTGAATGAATAGAGGATGAGAGACCCAAATTTTAGACCTCTTCAGAGAAATAGAGAAACAAGGACACAAATATAGATTCATACATGATCCTTAGCCCAAGGAAAGGTTAATTATGGCAACAAAGGAAAGCAGAGAATTCCCAGGCACAACATGGGGGAATAAAATGTGATAGAGGCCATAAATCAATGGATTTTCAAAGGAAAAATTGGGTGAGAATATATTCAACACCAACATGAGCCATCAAAGAATAACTATCATACCTCATTATCATATTTTTTGTTTGGCTTAATGATTTCGTGAAGATGATGATTCTCCTCATGAAAATAGTATACTCCTAACTCATATTATAAGGGTCAAAAGCATGCCTCTTTTTCACCCAATCATCAATGGTCAAGTGTAGAATACACCCAACCTTTGTATCTACCTCACAAGTGCTTGGGAGGTCCTCCTGATCAAAGGATAAACAATTCTCATTGATTGGGATGGGTACATGGGGCTCAATATGGTAATCTGCAATGGGCTCGGATCGATCGTAGCCTTAGTTCCACACCTTGTTCTAAAAATCATGTTCGACCAATCAACGCAGACAAACAACCTCCAATTTTAGTAGTGAAGTCTCTTGACAAAGACAATGAAAAATGTGGTGGAAATTCTATGAGCACTATGTTTTTCAATACATTTGGATTGGGGCATGCATGCAATTTGAGGGTTAAATCCTTGATGACTCGGCCATTGTTACCACTTTGTCCCATCCAATTGCACTATGCCCTTAGAAGTGACTTTGTATTGAAGACCCAACTAATTGGCTATTTGTTTTGGCATTACAAAGCTACTTGCCCCTGAATCAATAATGCAATTATGTACCAATTTGTCTCAAATGATCAATGAAACATAGAATGGAGGGGGCTTGATTCTTACTTTTTTTTTTCCTCCATGGTTTTCTTCGGGCCGATCTCGCATTGGTAAGCACTTTCTCTTGTTGGTTGGGGGGCTTAAATTTGAGGTTGACCAATTGGCCATAGCAGCCTATAACAAGTCTCTCTACCCTAGGATAGCTAATGAATCCCACATTGAAATATTCACATTTGTTTTCTTCATTTGTTCAATGATGTTAAATGGGGATGAGCTATATTTTTTGCCCCTTCCCTGGTACATTTTTCTCTTACACATGGGTCATTACAACTAGTGTCTGAGTGGGTTTGGAAGGTGGCTTGGGCTGACTCTACACATTGGGAGTTGCACTTTGAGTTCCAATACCTTGTGGAATAATAGAGGGTTGAGGATTACCTGAGTTTGATGACTGTCCCTCTCTAATATTCCTTTTCTTGGATTGTGTATTGGCAACTACACTTTGAGAAGGGGCTTGGTTAACTCCACAAAAGTCTTCAGACCATGCTAATTGATAAGCATAGTGTAACTTGGAGGTGTCTCTTGATGAGATATTTGCTACTAAATTTCCTCTTGACTAGGCTCTTGGGACACACCAATGTTTTGTACCATCAAGGCCTGGTTCAACGCACCATTGAAACACATTGATCAAGTTATTGGGGCTGATTACATTTGAAACAACAATCATATTCTGAACCATGTTGTTTTGCGTTGGAACCAAGGCCCTCGATGTTAAAGTTGTGTTTGGATCATATGGTCGGAAAGGCCTAATAGCTTGAGGTTTTCCTCGGTTTTGGTTTTGATTTGCAGCCCAAGCTAGTTGTTTATTTTGCTAATATGGGGGTCTAGCCTGGTACTGGGTTTGAGGTTGATATGCCCTAGAAATCTGAGCTTGCTACATTTTTATAGTCACTAGCTCATTCCCTAGGTTCTGTAGCTATTTCATATCCTCTTGTATCTCTTTTGAAGTGCTAGAATATGAGCTAGAAGCTTCATCTGAACTCTGATTCCTTCGAGTGGGTATGAGAGCTACTGTGGGTGTTTGACTAGTTTTGGATCTCCTAGTTTTGGATATAGAGGCATAGGTGGCCTAGGAGAAAGCTTACTGACATGAATTAAACAATTTTCAGCTCTAATAGAAATGTTATAAGTTGAAGGTAAGGTTATACCTCCCATGGATTAAATAATTAGGGCAATATCATAATGTAAATATCTAAGAAAGTATAGGAAAGCACCTTAATCAGTGGGCCTTATAGCCAATGGAATCCTATCGCATATCCTTTCCAATCTGAAGTAAAAATATGTTAGTTGTGCATTAGGAGCCCTCTTGATGGTTGTCAAATCCTCCAACAACGATATATTATCTCTCTTCTCTCCAAATTGATTGTGAAGAGCTCTGCACAAATGGTCCCAATTCTAAATAGAGTCTACTGTTAGATTCTTGAACCATTACGAAGCTTTACCCTTGAGTGAAGAGGATAATAATTTGACTACAATGTCCATCTCAGTGATCTCATGAATTGTGCAAACATTTACAATGTCTTGGATGTGGTCAGTAGGAGAAGTTTGGTTCTCTCTAGTGATATATGTGATGCTCTTTAATGTTGCAACTAGGACTGGATTTTGTGCATTGAGAGCGAGTGGGATGGTGTTAGTGAAGTCTACATAGGGGTTGGGTGGTTGTGCCATTATGATTGGCATGAGAACCCTTTTGATTGAATGAATAGCCTACTAGGAGGTGTTGAAAAGGTTCTGCTTTCGTTGAGATGGATACCTCCCGCTCGATTTCCCCTTCTCCCTCTATCTCGTGGACAAGTGCAAATAGACAAAAAATCATCTCTGACTCGGGGATGGGCACAAAAAATTCAAGATATATCAGATTCATCAGCGGGGAAATTTTCTTTAACAATCTCGAGCTTGTCAAGGGCAGTACACTTGGAACCATCTTGACGTGATTGAAATCTAAAACATAAGAAATTAACAAGTTTCTCGGATGGTCTCTCAGGAAGATGGGATTTCTAAAATTTTATCGTAAAAATTAAACCCCGACCATCTATAAGAGTATTTTCATTGCATTTATACAATTCACTCACTCACTCATCCAAAATTTTTCCCAAAAAAAAAGAATATTCGAGGAATCCTTTATTTGTTATAAATTTGTCTCAGAAATTGATGTTTAAAAAATTTACACCCAAAGCTTCCAGTGGATGATTCAAGAATTGATCACGCTTCTCGCTTTTAATATGACTAGGATGCCATATCATAATTTTTTTCAGTATTCTCAATCATTCTTTCATTGTGTCATGCAAGAAATACCATTTTTAATCATTTTCAAGAGGATTCATATGGCTAGATCTCGACAAGCAATCCTTTTCAACGTCGAGAATACACCTTGAGAAATGAGTGTCCTCACATGGATACCTACATTCTTACCTCTTAGAAATGAGTGCCACCACATGGATTATATCATATATCTATGTTGTGAGTCCTAGTCAGACAAGTACAACGAGGAGCTAGTGGAAACCTCCATTTGTTTCCTTGGTGTAACTACAAAGTTGAAGTTCGGTGGCATGTTCCCAAACGAGCACAGCCCTCCATGTGTTCAAAACCCTAAAGAGTTCCACATGTATATTCGGTACAACTTAAAACATGGACTCTAGAGGTGAGACCTCAAATGAGCGCAAGCTCTACACATGCCCTTAGCCATTGAAAAATTCCCAGTATAAAAGGAGCTAGCAGAATCCTCCACGTATCTCACTAGAGCACTTTTGATATGGTGTCCAAAAGATGAGACCCCAAACAACCATGGGCTCACAATGTGTCTTGGCCCAAAAAAGTTGTTGAAAAAGTCTAAGGACCAGCAAAAGGTGCCATGTGCCTAGGGTCTGAGAAATCCTTCTCGTTCATTAAAAAGTATAAGTACAAGCAGGGCCAATATAATCTTCAACGTGTCTCTCGGCCGCTTCTTTTGTATGAAGCTCAAAATAAGGACTCTCAAACAAGCGCATGCCTTCCACGTGTCTCGGGCATGAGAAGGTTGCTTGATAATCTTAGATTAGAAAGGAGTAAGAGGAAGCCTCCACGTGTTTCCTTGGTGCAACTATAAAGGTAAGACCCAAAGGCAGATCCTCAAATGAGCGCGAGAACTCCACGTGTCCATGGTCTAACAAATCTACACCGACCACATGAAAAAATGGCTAAGTATTGCATGGCCAGCGGAAACCTCCACGTGTCTCCTTGGTGCAACTCCAAAGGTCAAACTGAGAGGAAAATTTTCAAATGAGTGCAAGCCCTCCATGTGGACAAGCTTTGAGTTGAAGCGGTCCTGAGAGTCTCAAAATTCCCCGGTGACCCACCTCTCTTCTTCTAAATTTTTGTGTGGTCCCCAGTGGAGTTACATATTATTTCATAACTTTTCTCCCTCGTACGAAAGGAAAAAACTTGCAAAAGGCTCCGACGACCCACCTCCCCGCTTACAACTTGAAAAAGCTGCGATGTTTCCTTCTTCGGGGTAAATGTAAGATTTTTTTCCTACCGCTTCATATTTGTTGAATAACCAATTAGATACTATTGGGGCCACGAGGCCAATTTGGTATTTTTTACAAATGTGACAAAAGTGACAAGTTTCACCAAAAATCCTGTCAGCCGCATCCAAATGAGAGAGGACCATGTTTCCACAAATGTTGGGAGAAAATTTGACATGGAAACAATGACTATGGAAAATAGAAGGAAGGGGAAATCCCAAATTCACGCCCAAATTACAAATTATTTCTCATGGACAAAGAAACTAAATACAATATCTAGACTCAATGTGACCTACGACCAAAGGAAAGGACTTAACATGAAAACCAAATCAAAGGAAAATCTTCCAAACATCAATACAAGGAGATAGAGAAAACTTCAAACCATGTGGGATGAGACATTTTGAACAAATAGGGTGAAATTAAATCGAGCACCAACATCAGCTCCGACTCGGGGATGAGCACTCCCTGCGAGTTCCACAAGAACAACAGACCAGACGATGTGCTAAAAATCCATTGGGTAATGGATTGAAAAACAAGCTTGTAAAATAGAAAGCCAATAACCAATCCCCAAGAATTAACGAGAAACCAACAAAAGCCGGTCACCATGGATGATTAGAAACGAAATAGAAAAACTTGAAAATAGAAAAAAACAAAAGACTATACACTCGTATAATGATGCATGCCCTAATTATAAGAAATTAATCCAGTAAAATTTTTAACTTCCTTCAATTCTAGATATGACCATGCTAAGCGCCTTCGATACGTATTTAACAACTGGTCATATGATTTTTCCTATTTTCCATCCAAGTTGCTATTTGACCACATTCTTTTAGGCTTATCCTTTATGCCTAGGTCAAGTTTTTTTACATCTCGCAAGGCTGCATCAAACATCAATTTTCCAGAAAATCAATCACTGCTTTCAGGATATATGAATTGATCAATTTCATACTCCTTGAAAACAACATAGCTCACGAGTTATCAACATCAATTTCTGTGTGCAATACTTCATAAGAAGCGTTTTTGGGCTCGTCAATGAGATATAACATTTTATTTCCACCATATTAATTCATAAGGCTTCCCTCAATTGGTATTGTTGCATAAGACATGTCCATTTGTAGACTTCCACCCACACTAGCTACCAATGTTTTGGATAATAACATCCCTCATTTAGTAGGATAATCCACAATGACCATATTCGATATTAAGTAGTTGCTTGGATACGTTGCCAACCGCACTACTAAAACCTTGACACATCCAACAACTAGAACCTCTCTTGAATCCATGGCATTACATTTCAGACCTCCCATAAGATGTTTTTACTTTGATATTTAACTCATTCATGACCTCAAGAGGCATTACATTACATGAGGCTCTTGAATCAAACATGCGATTATGTAACATCTTATAATTAATAATCAAAGTAGTAAAAAAAGCATCCACATTCAAATTGATACTCAACTAGAGAAGTTTCCAAATAAACCCGAGGCGGTTCACCCGATTCCTCGAATGCTTACGATTTTTCTAATTTTGTAATGGCGGAGGAACCTCTACATTGTTTCATTATTACCCCGGTGACCTTTTATTCCTTAATCCCTAAATACTCAAACGCCATCTTCTTATGCTCGGGTTTCTAGGCAATTCAACAATAGAAACAAGAATCTAGATCTAACTCAATATTTGGGTGATGTCATAAGGAACATATTTGGGTAAGGCAAGATTAGGAGGAAGGTTTAAAAATTCATCTAATGCCATGGGATTATTCACAATCGGTCGAGCATGGGGAGGAATACAAGTTTTATTTGGGGTGACAAAGGCTTTGCAGATGCATCTTTTTAGAGGTTTCCTTACAGATATTTGTAAGAACTAGAATTTTTTCTTTGGCCTATGGCCTTACCCCTTTGGCAACCTTACTCCTGGTATTATATTCTTTTTCCTGGGCAAATACTACATTCATTAACAATTGTTTGTCCTCTTCTCAAGGAATTCCTCAATCATACTTTTTAATCATCAATGCCCATAAGTACACAAAATCATTATTAGACAACTCAAAATATTATAGCGTATCAATTTCAAAAGTATGAGTGGGAGGAAGAGGTAATACCCAGGTGAATGTAATCCCGAGAAATCAGTAGTAGTTTTGGCACTTATTAGTCCAGATTGAGGTTACTCCTGCTTTGTGAACTTGCAAAGCAATCCATCATGCACGCATCATCATTTTTCTCATCATCATTATCTTCTTTAACTTGTTTATCTTCATCACATGGTGTATGGGGAAAGAAAAAATCTATGACACCACTTAATATCATGGAACTCTTCCATAGTAGCAACTCTGGTAGATAAAGGATCAGGAACCAATCTATTTTCTCGGGGTTGGGGCTGTCTATTTCCTAATCCCACGGGCCCTTTACCCAAATCATCTTATCTATGGTCACCTCTAGGATGATTTGAAAATATTTCTTGACCTTGTGGCTTGTGCTGACCTTGGGAGCCTTGTCCAATCCCCTTCTCTGCTCTGTCCAGTTTATAGGATATTTCCTTAACAACTCTAGCCAATGTTTTTACAACCTCTTCTAGATCCATGGCAGGTTGATTGAGGCTTATCTGGATTGATCTCACTTGATACCTTCCCTCTTAGGAGGCTTACCAACTACTTTGATATTGTTTTCAATATGTAAAGCCATGGTGAAGGCTTGCCTCAAAGTTCCTGGTTTTTATCCCTTAAATAATAGGCAGCCTTTTTGTCAAAAGCATCAGAATATTTTATTAGACAAGAAACATCACTTGGCCTCAAGATTACAGGTAGCCTATTCAAGGTCTTATTGAACCTAGTATTGAATTCATGAATAGATTCATTAGGATTCTTCTTAATATTCTCAAATTCAGACAAAAGAAACTTGGGATTTGTCTTATCCCCATATTGTAATCTAAAAGCATTTTTCATTTCTATCCATGAATCTATTGAGTTATCTGGAAAATACTTATACCAGTCACATGCATCCTCCTCAAGAGTATGAATAAACAATTTTATATACACATACTCAAATTTAATCTGAAAATTTTCCATCATATTGACAAAAAGTTTTAAATGTTGATTGTAAGTGATAGCATTATTCCTTTGAAATTTAGGAAATCTATTTCTAACATCTTGTGGCACTTGTTATCCAAATTTCGCCTGGAAAATTTGGTAAAAAAAAACCCTGCACATAAAGAAAATATGAAGGAGATGATTCGGACCCATGAGCTCACATTCCATAACGACAAATAAGGGACATGCAAGCTTGACTCAAGGAGCACAGGGTCAAAATGAGGTTGAACAACATAAAAGAAACTAGAGGCCCAAAGGAGGCAAACATGAACCTACACAGAAGAAATGAAAATTCCATTTCAAAGAACAACCTACATTCCGAATACTAACATCAAAGTTGTAGGTGGGCTTGAAAATGGAGGAGCATGGTCGAAACGGAAGTAAATAGTGTTAAGGAAAATAAAGGACTCAGAAGTGAGAAACAGGGAAATATTCAAGGTCTTCGGATTTACAAATAAATCTAGAGCAAGCCCAAATTGGCTAAGTATGGAAGAATCAGTGGAAGCTTCCACATGTCCCGCATTCAACAAAGGGACAAAGCGGACCCAAAATGAATAAGTAGAGAGGACTAGCAAAAGCCTCCATGTGTCAAAATAACGCACCTCCAATATTCAAAGCCAAAGGTGGTCCCTAGATGAGTTCGAGCCTCTATGTGTCCTAGGTTTGAAAGGGAAACAAATTCGGTCGCTGAAAATTCCAAGCTCAGGACAAGCCAACAAAAGCCTCCACGCGTCATCTCGGCGCAACACCAATTTTGGGTCTAAAGTGTGAAGACTCAAATGAGTTCCAACTCTCCATGTGTTTAGGGTTCAACAGAGTCAACAGAGGAAGAAAGAGTGGGCCCAAAATCGACTAAGTATAGAGAAGCAATGTATGGCACCATGTGTTGCATCGACACAATTTCAAAGGTCCCACCTAAAATGTAACCCCCAAACAGTGCCATCTCACCATGTGTCAAGGGCCCAAAAAGTAAGATCAGTTGTTTAAAAGTCCAAGAGCGTGCAGAAGCCTCCACATGTCTCGACCATGCAACTTCAAAAGAAAAACTTGGGGTAATTTCCAAATGAGCATGAAGCCTCCATGTGTCTAGGGTCATAGTTCGCCCCTACCCAATAAGGAGACTTAGGAAAAATTACAAGGGAACCCAAGGAGCTCACAAAAACTACCACATGTTAATCTATCATAATTTCAAAAGCATAGGGAAGGAGCCATATCTCCCGGATGCATGAGGCTCACACCGTAGACCCTATGTGGACAAACTCTTTTAAAAATTAAGCATTCGACACGAGGAACTTCGAGACAGCCATATATTTTGATTGGAAACTAAGATTTGTACAAGAGAATACTTTTTGGAAATGTCTCAACACCCTCTACGCCATGAAAGCATAAAATACTATTTGTAGCAGGGTTTGGTGGGTGAAAATTAGGAAAACATCTCTCTTGCCATTAACGCAAAATCTAATTGCTTCAAATACTGATTACATATAATTTTATCCCTTGTTTTTATTCCTCAACAAACCAAATAGGAATAGGGAACTTAAATCAACATATTGTATATGAATTTGAAAGTGGAATTTATTGATGGTGGTAGATATTTCAAAGCAAGATTAAATGCATATCTCAAGGTGGTTCAAGAAGGATTTGAATTCTTCCCTCCTCTCTCTTGTTCTTCCTATATATTTTAATGAAGGGGCATATTCAAGGGGTTTGTCTTTGTTTATCCTCTACCCCCTCTCTCTTTCTTCCTTAGGGTATAATTTGGAGTATAAGCCTCCTCCCATGGCTCTGTAATGGTGTTTTCCTACCTCTTGCGCATTGATGATGTGCCGTATAACATTTTAGAGTAATAAAATATGTTTCGTGATGCATCTCTCCATCCTTTGATTTTTTTGTTGTCTCTTCTTACCACTCATCATTACAGGGCATATTGTGTATACTCGATGTTTGTTGTAGGTTCGGGAACTGTGCTTAATGGATTTTGAAGTGGTGTTCTATGTGAAAACTATCTCTGGTGCTCAGTGGTGTATCTTGTCCATCCTCTCCTATGGTCACCTCTCTCCACTTCACGCAGTTGGATTTGTGATCAACCAATTCCTTTTTTGGTGTATGATGGCTTATCAGTAGGCTCTTCTCTCTCTCTATCCCCTTACAATGGTTATATTAGCATAAAATAGCTAATTTATACACTAGAGTAGCTTGTGGCAAGTAGATTAGGAAGTAAGAACTAGATTTCTCTAGAGGTCCATCTCAAGTCTTGCAATTCCCACAACTTGAGATATGGTCCCATGTTGTGCAATCACACCGAATTCCCCACTTCACACTTAATCAATTTGGGGGTTCTTTTATTCTACACAAAAAAATTTAGCACACCAGTGGGACAAGTCTGAAGCACCTTACGGCTTCATCTCGGCATGTTGTTTTGTTGTTGTTAAGGTTCACCTTTTGAGGCACATGTAAGAACATCCGGTGAATCCATTTGATCAATAACCACATATCTAAAGTTGTATACCTTTTCCATCCATTTCCACCCATCTTCATTCACATTTCTTCCATATATCCTATTTTTCTTCCATTTTATGAAGTTGTGTAATCATGACATCATTCCCTTCATAGAATTCAAACATAAAACAATGCAGTTCACCTCCAATGCATTTTCCAACTCCTTCATATCAACAAGTATGATCAGATCCAAAACCATTATGCTTACCCATATGAGCAAAGTCAAAGTTAGTCTAGCCATGGAGCTTATCAAGAACAAGGTGATGCATACAATGGTGAAAGCTATGTGGATAATTTGTTTTTGTTGGAGAAGATTCAAAGAATGGAGGATAGCATGGTGCAATCCAGGGGTAAAACACAGATTAAGGCATTCAAGATTGGTTTCAAGGAACCTTGTCCATGGGAGGCCCTTTCACAAGAAATTACAACCCTCGGAAGAGTGAATTGATGGTTGAAATTTTGCCTCAACTTACACAATGGATTGAGGAGATTGAGGCCTATGAGCTGGACACAAGACAACCTTGTCAATGGGTAAGTCCACCACCTCCTAGCTCTTCATTTTCTCTTTCTCAAACTTTATCATTTCAACATGATCAAGATTCAAGCCCCTCATCTACTGCCCCAAGTGTTAATTTATTTTCTCCATCTCCTGATCTCCCATCCCACCTTAGTTCCTCTACCCTTTTCCCTTCCAAATAGTCATCCCCTCCAAACAAACAAGAAGTTCCACCTCCCTCCCCACCATAAAAATTGCAAATTTGGTTGAACCCCAACCTTCCACTCCTCTTGCCTTCCCAATTCCATATGGGGAAGAGATTCCAAAGACTAGTCAAGGAGAACAACAAGAGGAGGAACCCAACAAAGAAGAAATGATAGAATATATGAAGAGTTGGGTTGCCATATTTTGGTTTACAAAGATCCCCTTGATGGTCAAGCCAATAGAGGAGGTCAAGGTTGAAGATCCGGCTTATGGCCGAGCTCGAGTTTATAGTAAAGAAGGAAAAAAACAAGGAGAAGAATATCAAAAATCTATTTCCTCTTAATATAGTTTCCCTAATGGCACTTTGTCTCAACAAAATGCTAATCTAATCCAAGATGCATAACAAGTTAAGGAAGACCATACAATTCCGAGAGGCTCCAAGTGTGGATCAAGCTATAGAATAAGATTCAGTTCTTCCTCCCACTTCATCCCCTTTAATTTGTAATGTTGAAGAGGAATTTGAACTTTCAAATTTCATGTTGGAGGATTAAGCGAGCCATGGTGAGAAATTTATAGATCGAAAGGACACCATGGAGGAGGTCAAGAACATGCAACTGGACAATAAGGAGACAAATTATCTATTTGACTTGGAGAATTTCTTTTATAGAGAGGAGCCCAAGGAAATTACATCATTTAATCCTCTATTACCCACCTTCCAAGCATACTAGCCTCGCCACCGTAAAGGAGGGCATTCAAGAACAACAAACTATGTCTCACAACATCCTTCTTAAAGCAAGGTTAGAAGATATGACTCTTCCATGTTATTCACAGGAGAAGGAAGAGAAAAGGTAAGAGGATGTCATCACACATCTCACACCATCCATCTAAGAAAATCTTCCGAATACTCCATTTTTGGAGTTAAATTTCAATGCAAAGGGCATATTCAAAGGATCGACCTTGCCTAATCAGTGTACTTGGCTTCATTTGAGCCAAAAGAGAAGCCAGAACTAGTCATGCCCACTTTAGGGCATGAGGATGAGCTTCAAAGCACCAAGGGTCACCATCAACACCTCCAAGAGTCCAATACCAATCAACTTGAGGAGGTATTTTTTGTTGATGTAGATACCTTGATTATTTGGGTGGAGGACCAGCTTATAGTTAGTTTTTTCACTCAAAGCAAGCAGCCATATTCAGTGTCAAATCATTTGCATGGATGTCCCTCTTAAGGAAGGGAATCTACTTCTCCCTGCCAGTTACAGGATTTGTTTGAGTCCCTTTTCTCTCTTGTTAGTATATGAGTAGGAGTATATTTTGTTTTCAGCATATGCGTTCTTGTGCACACTCTGCATGTCTCATTTGAGGAATGTATGATTTGATATTTTATACATGGAGCATGTTGTTGTGTTTTTTTGCTCCAAGGTTGTATCACCATGCGGTGTGGTATACTTACGATTCATTTGGAGACATGTTAAAGCCCCAAGTAAAACATTTTTCTAATCTCAAAAAGCTTGTTCCCATATTTCTTATGAAAATGTAGAATGGAGACACGTGCGCAGCTTTGGGGTCACCAAGTGCAAAATTTTAGGCTCATGAGATTAGAGACAGAATCAATATCAAGCTATCATTCGACTCCATGCTAAATAGATGCTTCAAGGCTACTTGTGTCTTCATCTAGTAGGAAGATGCCCTCATGAATCACAAAATTGTTATACCAAATTCATCCCTAGAAATTTTTTTCAATAAAGACCCCGCACATAAAGAAAATATGAAGGGGATGATTCATACCCACGAGATCACATTCTAGAATGATAAATAAAGGGACATGCAAGCTTGAATCAAGGAGCACAAGGTCAAAATGAGTATGAACAACATAAACAAAGCAAGACGCCAAAAGGAGGAAAACATGACCCTACACAGAATAAATTGAAAGGTCATTTTAGTTAAAAACCTATGTACCAAATATCGATAGTCGGGTTACGGGAAGGATTGAAAATGGAGGATCATGGTTGTGAAGGAAGTAAACAGTGTTAAAGAAACCAAGGGGCTTAAAAGTGAGAAATGGATAAATTTCAAGGTCTTCGAGCTTTACAAATAAATCTAGAGATTGGTTAAGTATGGAAGAATCAATGGAAGCATCCACGTGTCCCGCAGTCAACAAAGCTACATAGTGGGCCCAAAATATCTAAATATAGAGGATTAGTGGAAGCCTCCACATGTCCAAAGGGTGCACCTCCAATATTAAAAGACAAAGGTTGTCTCTAGATGAGCATGGAGCCTCCACGTGTCCAAGGTCTTAAAGGGAAACAAATCCAGATTCTGAAAATTCTAAGCTTGGGACAAAGCTAACAAAAGCCTCCACGCATCATCTCAGCGCAACACCAAAGTTGGGTCTGAAGTGCGGAGCCTCAAATGAGTGCCAACTCTCCATGTATCTAGGTTACAATAGAGTCAACAGAGGGAGACAGAGTGGGCCCAAAAGTGAATAACTATAGAGAACCAATAGACGACACCCCATGTTACATCAGTGCAATTTCAAAGGCGCAGCCCAAAAGGAAACCCCTAAATGAGAACCATCTCACCACATGTTCAGGGCCTGAAAGAGTAAGAGCATTCATTGAAAATTATAAGAACCTATGGAAGCCTCCATGTGTCTCAACTATGTAACTTCAAAAGTAAAACCAGAGGGCAATTTCCAAATGAGGGAGAAGCCTCCACATGTCCAAGGTCAGACTTTTGGCCCTCGCCAAGCAAGCAAGCATATTTAGGAAAAATTACAAGGGAACCCGAGGAGCTCATGGAAATTACCATGTATCAATCTGAATCAATTTCAAAAGCATAAGGAGGGAGCCATATCTCTAAGATGCGTGAGGCTGCCAAGTAGACAATGTGTGGAAAAAATCTTTTAAAAATTAAGTGCCTCGACCCGAGGAACTTGAGACACCCATATCTTTCGATTTGAAACTCAGATTTGGGGGAAGAAGACTTTTGAAATGTCTCAACACTCTCTACACCATGAAAGCATGAAATACTATTTATAGTAGGGTTTGGTTGGTGAAAATTAGGAAAACATCTCTCTGGCCATTAACGTAGAATCTGATTGCTTCAACTACTATATTAGATTTGATTTTATCCGACGTTCATCTTCCTCAACACACCAAGCTGGCATAGGGAACCGAAATCGATAGATTGTAAGTAGATTTGAAAGGGTCATTTATTGACGATGGTTGAGATTTCAAAGTAGGATTCAATTCATAGCTCAAGGTGGGTAAGTAGGATTCAAATTCTTCCCTCCTCTCTCTCGTTCTACCTATATATTGTAATGAAGCGGCATATTCAAGGGGATGGTCATTGTTTCACCTCTACCCCCTCTCTCTTTTCTTCCTTAGGATAGAATGCGGAGTCTAAGGCTCCTTCCTTGGCTTTGTAATGGAATTTTCCTTCCTCTCTTTCCCATTGATGATGTACTTGTATAACATTTTGAAGTAGTACAATCTATTTCATGATGCATCTATCCATTCTTAGCTTATTTTGTTATCTCTTCTTACCTCTCATCATTATAGGGTATAATTTACATAATCTAATGTTTGTTGCAGGTTATAGGAGTTGTGCTTAATGGATTTCAAAGTGGTGTTATATGTGAAAAGTATCTCTGTCCGTGATGCGTCTTGTCCACCCTCTCCTCTGCTCACCTCTCTACACTTTAGGCGGTTGGATTTTTGATTAACCACTTCCTTTTCGGTATATCACCGCTTAGTGTAAGCTCTTCCTCTCTCTCTTTGTGTCCCCTTAAAATGGTTAGATTAGCATAGAATAGGTTCTTCCCGCACTAGAGTCACTTGTGGTAGGTAGATTAGGAAGAAAGAACCATCTTTCTCCGAGGTCCATCTCAAGTCTTGCAAGTCCCATAGCTTGAGAGATGTTCCCATGTTGTGCAATCACACCAAATGACCCACTTTATACCCAAGCCATTCGAGGGTGCTATGAATCTGCTTTAACAACACTATATTTGGATATCTGGCCATACCTCTAAAATTTATAAGACCAATAGTATTCACAACAAAAGGAGGTATGGGTGGAGGATGGGCCATACTATTTTGAGTATTTTATCTTACAAAAGATGAGAAATGATGAGGGACATGGGGTCTTTCGAACATAGGATTATAATTTTCAAAATGAATGTCCTCTAAATACTCTGTTTCATGGAAAACCCTATCAATTTTGTAAAACACAAGGACAGACTAAGAAGCACACTTATCGACACAAGCTAAGGCCCCTCTCCATTTGGAGAATTAAGATCTATATGAAAATAACTCGAATCAATCACTCGAAGAAGAATGGTAATCCTCAACCACAGGTTGATCACTTTTCACAATGGATAACTCTTTTCTTGATTCCTAATCTCCAACTATTTTCCAAACTCTTTTTCCTTCTGAATTTCTTTTTCCTAGTTCTAGAAGCAAATTTCTAGTAGGGTCTTTAGTGAAGAAAGTTCTTATTTCTTCCAAATTTGAAAATACTAGTGACATATTTCACTTAATACGAGGTTAAGGCAATCGGTATGTATCAAAATTTAAATCAACATGAAGTTACCACTAAGAATTTTCACCTTGGTTGTGCAAATGAACTATAAATGACTTATCAAATATCTATCAACACTTAATTCCTACAAAGCTTAGTAGATCTAACCCTCCTTTACTAGTATTTATCATTGATGATATAAATTTAGTGCAATAACCACTAGAAACTGGAAATATTACACACAAAACTTGTAACTTTACACAATTATTACAAATCTCAACACAAGATGACGTTTAAAAAATATATTTGTACTTAGATCATGTAAGAAACATTACCCGAGTCGGTATCCAAATTTATTCTCCTTGCTTTGAAATGCGCATAGATTTTGGTGTTCGTATCCAAATTTATTCTCCTTGCTAAGCGGCGTCACATGATTTAACAAGACACTTAGAGAAAAAAATCATGGTATAAGTCATTTTGTATCCATGGAGGGGATTCAACTAACTCTTTGTCACTCGGGCATTGGAGAAATGTATAGCACGTTCATTAAGGATTTGGTCTATCCTCACTACTTTTGGTCGTGCATTTCAACTAGGGTGAGAGGACCCGTGTTGGTGAAGGACATGAAGAGATCCTTCTTTACACAATTTTCACGGGAACCTTGAGAAAATATGATCAATACACCAGAATTTAACACTCACGAGTTGTCACTTTTGAAGAATGGAGATATTTTCTAAACAAGGTTCGGAGTTACTAAAGATACTTAAAACTGCTTTCTTGTATATTTTCATAGTAGAATTTGTTCATTTCTTGATACATAGCACAAATAGGGATACTTCAGGTAGGATTCATGGTTATTTGAAAATTTGGTGGGGAATTAAGAAAGATTAAGTTTATTTCACCAAATAATTGAGAACCTTTACAACAAATTGGAAAACTAATAGACAAAATGCTTCAAAATAGCCAAAATATTCCTTCAACTAGAAGGTGTGCATCAATGGAGGCCCATATCTGCACGGTTTTAAACAATATTTAATAATTCAACACGAAGGCTTGAGCTAAAGACTCAATTAAACATTAACAGTCCTTGGCCCATCATTCTTAAGATACACTCATATACTTACAAACAATCTTTATGAACATAATGGAAGTAAAATGATTTTAATTTATTTATTTCATTACCGGATGAAAGCTATTCTCATAATGAAATTACAAATGCCAAAATACTAACACATGGATGAAATATTGTGTGATTTGGAGAGATTTTAATATAATATTGCAACAGGAACAAGAAAAACTATTTGAAATACATTCTAAAATAAAAGAAGATAGATTTTTTCCCAAGATCAACACAGATTAATTCGAGATTTATCGGATAAATCAAGTAGGGGAAAGTTTCTTGAACAATCTTAGAGCTTTTCAATGTTTGTACACATACAACCGTCTTGACGTGATTGAAATCTAAAACAAAAGGAACTAACAGTGTTTCTAAGATGGTCTCTCGGAAGATTGGATTTCTCAAGTTTTCTCGTAAAAATTAGACCCTAAACATTTGCAAGAGTATTCTCATTGCATTTATAAAATTCACTCGCTCACTCATCCCAAATTTTCCCACCAAAAATAAGAATATTTGAGGAATCCTTTTCTTATTATAAATTTGTCTCAGAAAGTGATGTTTAAAAAATTTACACCCAAAGGTGCCAGGTGGATGAATCATGAACTGATCACATTTTTCGAACCTCTAGTATGACATGGATGCCATATCATAATTTTTGACAGTATTCTTAATTATTCTTTAATTCTATCCAACGAGAAATCCCCTTTTAATAATTTTCAAGTGGCTCCATATGGCTAGATCTGACAAGAAATCATTTTCACCCTTGAGAATACACCTTGAGAAATGAGTGCCCTCACATGGATACCTACATTCATGCCTCTAAGAAATGACTGCCCCACATGAATTATATCATATATCTGCATTATGAGTCCGAGTCAGCCAAGTACAAAGAGGAGCCAACGAAAACCTCCACGTGTTTCCTTGGCGCAACTGCAAAGGTAAATTTTAGAGGTAGGTTCCCAAATGAGTGCGCAGCCCTCCACAGTTCAGAACCCTAGAGATTTGCACCAGTTGCTGAAAATTTAGAGTATGGGAAGGTCTAGTGGAAGCTTCCACACATCTATTCGACACAACTTCAAATATTGAGTCTAGAGGCGGGACCTCAAATGAGTGCAAGCTCTCCACATGCCCTCAGCCATTGAAAATTCCCGGATAAAAGGATATAGCGGAAGCCTCCACGTGTCTAACTGGTGCACTTTTTATATGGTTCCCAAAAGTGGAGATCCCAAACAAGTGCGAGCTCACCACGTGTCTCGACTTGACAAAGTTGTTGAAAAAGTCTAATGACCAATGAAAGGTGCCACATGCCTAGGGTCCAAGAAATCCTTCTCGGTCGTTAAAAAGTATAAGTATGGGCAGGGCCAACGAAATATTCCACATGTCTCTCTAGCACATCTTTGGTATGAAGCTCAAAATAAGAACTCTCAAACAAGCACGGGCCTTCCACATGTCTCAGGCCTTAGAAAGTTTCTTGAGAAATATTAGTATAGAGAGGAGCTAGCAGAAGCCTCCACTTGTTTTCGTTGTGAAACTATAAAAGTAAGACCCAAAGGTGGATCCTCAAATGAGAGCGGGCCTTCCACGTGTCCATGGTATGAAAAAGCTATACTGGATACATGAAAAAATGTCCAAGTATGGGCAGGGCTAGCAGAAACCTCCACGTGTCTCCTTGATGCAACTTTGAAGGTCAAACCGAGAGGAAAATTTTCAAATGAGAAGAGGCCCTCCACGTTGAAAAGATTCAAGTTGAAGCGGGCTCCGAGAGTCTCAAAATACCCCGGTGACCCGCCACTATGATTGTAACTTTTGATGTGGTCCCCAGTGGAGTTGCGGATTATTTCATAACTTTTCTCCCTCATACAAAAAGGCAAAAATCTGCAAAAGGCTCCAGTGACCTACCTCCCCACTTGTAACTTGAAAAACTGCAACATGTCCTTCTTAGGGGTCAAAGTAATGCTTTTTCCTTGCGCTTCATATTTTACGAATAATCGCTAGATAGTCTTAAGCACGTAGTGCCAATTTGGTATTTTTACAAATGTGATAAAAGTGACAAGTTTCACCAAAAAAACCCATCGGGCCACATCCAATAAGAAAGGACCATGTTTCCATGGATGTTGGGACAAAATTTGACAGGGAAAACATGACTGTGGAAAAATAGAAGGAAGGGGAAACCTCGAATTCATGCCCAAATTACAATTTCTTTCGAATCAACAGAGAAACTAAAAATATATCTAGACTCAATGTGACCTACAACCAAAGGAAAGAACTAACCATGACAACCAAATGAAGGAAAAATATTTCGTGCATCAATATAGGGAAAAAGAGAAAAATTCAAACCATGTGGACTAAGATGTTTTGAACAAACAGCAAAATTAAACCGAGCACCAACATTCGTTCCATTCGTTTGGATTTTTCAATGGTCTCGCTCTGTCCCTTTTCAATCCTAGGACACATGGAAGCTTCGCGCTTGTTTTAGAACTCGCTTTGGCCTCACCCCTTAAAGGTGTGTCATTAAAACACGTGGCAGCTCCCACTAAACTACTCCATACTTAGTCGATTAAGGCCTGCTCTCCGAATCTTTTGTGAACCTTAAAGACTTTGAGCTGTTCCCCTGATTTTCTCCTTAAATCCCACCTACAACCTATTTGTTTGATATGAAACATGGGATCGCATTTACTGAACCGCCTTGGATTTCTTCCTACACAGGGTTGTGTTTGATCATTTTTATCGGGAGAAAATTGATATAACACCAGCCACATAAAAGTTTTAAAAATATCTCGTTTATATGATATTTCTATTTCAAATCGAATATTTGAAGGTCAGATGTTGTGACAAATGTTCATTTTTCATTTGGTTGGCATAGTGCGGGAGTAGGCTATGTCGTGGATACGGTCGTGAACATGACAAGGTGGATGTGAACTACCACATTTATTTCAGACCTTCAATTAACTCTTTTGTATTGATTGATCATTTCAGTTCAAATATATTTATGTTCCATCATTTCTTTTAGAATTTTTATTTCTTTAAGGATAGTGAGTAGCATTGGAAAAAATGCATTTAAACAACTAGAAGAAATATAAAATTTTAGTTACTACAATAGACATTAAGGTGAAAGTGCTATTATATGATAAGCCAAAGGAGGTTACTTTGGGGTTAAACACAAGATTTTTTTGTTGTCATTTTGATTATGTGTAAATCAACAACTCATTCGAAGGAAAGGGCATGGTTTATAGTTGGAATGGTTCATTTGGATGAACAAGATTGACACAAATATTTGTCTCCGAATGCATGTAAACTATTTACAAAAAGGAAAAAAACAATATGATTCCACAAAAACAAAGAGATAGTGGTTCAAACAAAGAGAGAGTGGTTTAGAGCCACACTTACATGGAAACAACCAACAAGGGGCACAACAAACTAAAAAGTAATGCAACCACTAAAACAAGAACAACCTTTTGGGGCTTGTCAAATTCAAAAAACAAATGAATAACTATACCGAATGAAAAATAAAAAATGCTCTTTTTCCTTTGATACAAAGTATCATATAATCCAACAAAACTTAGAAATAAAATCGTTCTAATGTTGAAATATAGTATTATTTTTTAAAATAAGGTTATACCCACTAGTCGAGACTTTAAACAAAGGTTTTGATTCTGAAATTTTTTTCCTTTTCCCAACTATGACAATGGATTTCTCATAATTAAGTTTGAAGAAATGTAAAACATAGAATAAATCCTTTCTTGTAGTAAACCAAAACCTATTTCAATTAAAAATTTAAATAAAAATGAATGAGTGGGTATAATGTCTGTCTTTTTCCATTTTTCTTAATTTACATTATAAATATAGATCCAAAAATTGGGGTATCATAGAAGGTTTTGTCTACTTGATAGTACTATCATTGTGACTCGTAAAAAGTGAAAATAGTAAGGTCTTCAAACCAAACGAAGCTTCAATAGCATGTGCCTCAAAGGATGTGTTGATGCAAAATCACAAAGGCACCCACAGAAGCGATCAGATTTTTAGGTTGATCACTCTAGCATCCAGTGTGATTGCACAACATTGAATCCTTTCTCTAAGTGTGGGACTCGAAAATATGAGAAAGGAATCTCCAGAGAAGGCTGGTTCCTGCTCCTAAACTACCTGCCACAAGCTATTCCAGTGCAGGAAAGCTAATCTAATCCTAATCTAACCACCAAGGAGACAGGGAGAGAGAGAGAAGGGAAAAGAACAAAAATCCTACACTAAAACGGTGATACACTAGAGAAGGAGAATGTTGAACATCTATCAAAACTCCATGGAAAAGGGAGGTGAGCAATGCGAAGGATGGATAGATACATCACAAACTCCATGAACACAGCTCCATACCTGTAATGAACATTAGAACATGCACAAATACCTGCAATGAAGAGAGGCAAGAAGAAAACAAGCGAAAAACAAGCAAGGATGGACAGATGCATCACGAAACACGTTTTTGTTGCTTCAGAAGTTTCAACAGAACATCATTTCAATAGTAAAAGGCAAAAAATGCCATTACAGAGCAAGGGAGGAGGTTCAACTCCATTTTCAACCCTGGAGAAGAAAAGAAGGGAGGGTAGAGTAGAAAAGATGAACATCCTTTTTAAAAATGAGCCAAATCTAGCTATTTACAATGCATGAGTCGAGCCTGGAGAGAGAAAACGTAGGAAAACGTGCAAAGCGGCCGAACCATTGACCAAAACTCATTCTTCATTAAAATCGGTGGTTGAATCATTACTTGCCATGTTTGAAGAAGAATACGACCCATGTGCATTAAAAATGGTTGTTGAAACATCGATTCGCCATGCTGAAGAAGAATGTGATCCATGTGCATTAAAATCGTTGTTGAAACATCATTCTAGCCATTACCACGTGCGTAGAGATGTTTCTTGATTTTATCTCTCCAATCTGAACCAAAATGTAAGATTCACCCTATAATCGAGTAGAGGATTTCACCAGCTTTCCAATTATATAAAGAACGTGAAAATCGAGCTCGGATCGAAAGATATGGCGATCTCAAGATTTAGGGAAAAACCGTGCCAAAACAGATTTTGAATTTTTTCCCGTGTTCTCGCCACTTGGATGATACGTGTCGCGCGCTGATTGGCTAAGCAATTCTATCTCTTCCACCTTTCCGCGGGTTTTCCTTTGAAAATTTTGACTTTTATAACTTTGGGAAATTTTCCATTTTTTCCCGTGCCCCGCCACCTAGGACACGTGGCATGCATTGATTGGTTGGCAGGGGCGCGGGAAGACCTTTGCATTTTTAGTTTTGGCCAAGAACTTTTGTAAAAACTTCAAAGTTCCCCCGAGCTCCACACTTCCTGCTCCATTAGACACGCATCCTCTTTTTATTGGCTTGGGCCAATGCTCCAACTCGTTCCCTTTAAAACTCAGCCAAAACACTTAGTCAAAATTTTTATTGCACCTCCCCTTGTGACACGCGGTGCACATTCGTCGATTCGATTCGTTGGCAGATTTTCCGGGTCTTCATGTCTTTCACGTATTTTTGGCCCTGGATGTCCCAAACCTGCCTGGGACAAATTTCTCCGATCCACCCGCTTTCGGGCTTCCCGTCCCTCTTTGAGGCGAAGACACGTGGCATGATTTGATTGTCTCTCGGCTTTCTCGGATGTTCGCGTCCCTTTGTCCCAACCGTCCCATAAAAATTTCTCTGTTTGGGCTGATCTGGCGGTTCTCGCCCTTCGCGTCCTCGCAGCCCGGATGTCCCATCCTGTTTTGCACAGCGATTAGTCGATTTGTTCGCCTTCGGCCGGTTCACTCTTTCACGTCCCCACGCGTTCCCATGTCCTAATTGTCTTTGAGAGTTTGCCGCGCAAACCGCCCGGAGGCTTTTCGGCCGATTTGGGCCCCTATGTCCCAACCGTCCCAAGGACCGCCCGAACTAGGACTTAGCCAATTTTCTCCATTTTTTCGGCCCCAAGCTTGTTTTCTGCCATTTTTTCACATTTTTAGAACTTCTTGGGTTTTCTTGTTAGACAGAGAGTTAGAAAGAAGCCGAGGGGACCCCAAAACATGATTTCAAGCCTTGAATCAATCTATTTTCCTGGACTTGAATATTCCTATGCATGTTATCAAAATTACCCTTGGGGTGAATTTTGGATAACAGCTTTGGTGACTCAACAGGGGTCATCTCACTCTACTAGATGAATGATCGATGAGTCAAGCAATCCATTGGGCATGGAGTCATGAGTTATAACCTGCAAACCGATCTCAACTTTGAAAACTTCCCTCTCGAGCCACTTGGGAATCCAATGAAATGGAGTCATTCTCACCAAGGTGCCATTGAAATGGACTGGCAAGAGCAAGAGCAACACCACAAAACTATGTATAGAACTGAAAATCATACATGCTCTAAATGGAACATGCAGAGTGTGCACAAGCACTTCTTCTGCTAAAACCAAATCTACCTACTCTACTCTAACCGGAAGAAGAGGAAATCTAAACAAACCCCGCAATTGGTTGTGAGAAATAGCTTCCCTTTCTCAAAAGTGGTGCCATGCAATTGATTTGGAGCTAATCATGGCTGTTAGGATGAGTGGAAAATCAACAAGAAGCTGGTCTTCCACCCAAATCATCAAGGTATCACCTGAAGGAAAATTCAATACCTCCTTTAGTTGCTCTGCATTTGGATTGAGAGGCATGACAGCTGATCCTTGGTACTTTTAGCTCACCCTCATGCTCGAAGCAAGCATGACTGGTTGTGACTTCTCCTTTAGCTCCAATGAAGCCAAATATCTGATTGGGAAAGGTCTGATCCGTTTGATATGCCCATAGCTCGATTTTCAACTCCAAAAATGGAGTCTTCTTGTAGACCCTTTTGAATGGATGGTGTGGAAGAAATGGTGAAATTCCTTTGTTCTTTCTCTTCCTCCAATGAAGAACATGAAAGATTAAAATCTTCCAATCTTGGTTCCAAAGAGCTGCTATAAGATGCAGGCTGCTACAAATGAATGTTCTCCTTCATGATAGTAGACTCAAGTGTTTGGAATGTGGATGATGAAAGAGATAATGGTGGAAACTCAACCGGATCTTCTCCATCAAAACAGTCCTCCAAATCTGATAGATAAACTACCTCATGGCTGTCCTGCTGCAAATGCTCAACTTCCTCCATGGTGTTCTCTTGATCTGCAACTTGACCACCATGGTTTCTTTCACCCTCCAACATTGAGTTTGAGAGATCAAACTCCTCTTCAGTACTAGAACTTGAGAGAGGTGAAGTAGAAAGAAGAACTGAAGGTTCTCCTATAGCCTGCTTTGTGCTCAAAGCCCTTGGATCTGCAATTTTCTCCTCCACAACTAGAATGTGCTCCTCTTCTTTTGGATCTGGAGCAGCTTCTCCTTCCTCCAATGTTTGAAGACAATCTTGCTCTTGATTGAACTCTTCCTCCAGCATGAAGTTTGTCAAGTCAAACTCTTCAATCTGCTGCTCTAGAGGACAAGTTGGGACTGCAAGATCTTCTTCTGAGATTTCTTCCTTTATGGCTGATTGTGCAACTTGAATTGAATCAACATTCCCTTCAAATAGAGTGCCAACATGGACACTACTTTCTGAGAAAACTGACTGCTGATCTGCTTCTTCTTTTACTCTTCTTCTGCCACAAAAATCAGTCTTAACCACCATTTGTTCAACCTTAGCCTCTTCTGTAGGTTTAACCATCAAGGGGATCTTTGTCATCCCAAATTTGGCAGCCCAAACCCTCAAGTTGTCTGTCATTTCTTTTCTGTTGGGCTCCTCTTCTTGCTATCCTTCATGGCCAATTTTTCAATTTCTTCTTCCCCACATGGAATTGGGAATGCAAGAGGAGGGATGGGTTGAAACTTGATTGATTTGGCAATTATTCTTGGTGGTGGAGGAGATGGAAACTCTTGTTTCTTTGGAGGAGGGGGTATTTTTGTTAGCTCTTGTGGAGGGGATGACTGTTTGGAAGGAAATAGGAAAGAAGAATTGAGGTGTGGTGGAAGACGAGAGGTGGAGACATGGAATCAACATTTGGGACAGCATATGGAGAGTCTAAACCTTGACAACTGCTTTGAGAGAAAAAACAGATTGGGAAAGAGGAAAAAGAAAGGCATGAGATGGCGTGCTTACCCGTTGACAAGGTTGCTGAATACTCCTCTCATACACCTCTATTTCTTCAATCCACTTTGCAAGCAATGACAGCGTATTCATTATGAAGTCCAGCTTCTCCTGAGGGCTGAAGTGTCTTGGAAAAGGGCCTCCCCATGGACAAGGAGTCCTGCAACCACCTCCCTAAAGCTCTCATTTGTCTTTGTTGCTCTGACTGCACCATCTTTACCTCCATCTTTTGGATTTTCTCCAACAGACCAGCATCTTGCATCTGATTGTCTTCATTATATGCATACCCTTGCTCTTGGAAAGCTCCATAGCCAAACTGATTTTGGCATTTCTGCTCATATGGGTATATATGTTGATCTTGAATTTTCTCAAAATGTTGATCTGAAAGAGTTGTAAAACATGTTGGAGGTGTAATATACTGCTGCTATTGTAAATATGAGTTCCATGATGGAAATGAAGTCATGATTGCACAACTTCATGGAATGGAAAAGAATGAAAGGGATGGAAAGAAGGATGGATGACAATGGATGAAAAATGGGTCAAACTTCGAAATGGGTTGCTTGATCGGATGGAGTCGCGAGATGTGTTTGCAAGTGCCTCCAAAGGCTGAAATATTCACAGAAACACCATCCTGCAAAAGATGAAGTGGAAGACCTCTAAGGTCCCACCGGTGTGCCAAAACTGTTGATGCAAAATAACAAAGACTTCTGGATGATGAACAGATTTCTAGGTTGATCACTCTAGCATCCAAAGTGTGATTACACAACATTGAATCCTTTTTCTAAGTGTGGGACTCGTAAATATGAGAAAGGAATCTCCAGAGAAGGTCTGGTTCCTGCTCCTAAACTACCCGCCACAAGCTATTCCAATGCGCAGCAAGCTAATCTAATCCTAATCTAACCACCAAGGAGACAGGGAGAGAGAGAGAAGGGAAAAAGAACAAAAGCCTACACTAAAGCAAAGTGATACACCGAGAGAGGAGAATGTTGAACATCTATCAAAACTGCGCCATGGAACAAGGAGAGGTGAGCAATGGGAAGGATGGACGATGCATCACAAACCCAAAGATAAATTTCACACGTAGAAAATATCCCAAAACTCCATGAACACACTCCATACCTGTAATGAACATTAGAACATGCACAAATACTTGCAATGAAGAGAGGCAAGAAGAAAACAAGTGAAAAACGAGAAAGGATGGAAAGATTCATCCCGAAACACGTTTTTGTTGCTTCAGAAGTTTACACAGAACATCATTTCAATAGTAAAAGGCAAAAAATGCCATTACAGAGCAAGGGAGGAGGTTAGAACTCCATTTTCAACCCTGGAGAAGAAAAGAAGGGAGGGCAGAGCAGAAAATATGAACAACCTTTTTAAAAATGAGCCAAATCTAGCTATTTAAAATGCATGAGTCGAGCCCAAGAGAGAAAACGTAGGAAAACGTGCAAGCAGCCCAACCATTGACCAAAACACATTCTTCATTAAAACCGGTGGTTGAAACATCACTTCTTGCCATGCTGAAGAAGAATGTGACCCATGTGCATTAAAACTGGTTGTTGAAATGTCGGTTTTGCCATGTCAAGAAGAATGCGATCCATGTGCATTAAAATCGGTTGTTGAAACATCAGGTTCTAGCCATTACCACACGCGAGACGTTTCTTGATTTTCTCTCTCAATCTAAACCAAAATGCAAGATTCACCGTGGAATCGAGTAGAGGATTTCACCAACTTTCCAATGATATAAAGAACGTGAAAATCTGAGCTCAATCGAAAGATATGGCGATCCAAGATTTAGGGCAAAACCAGGCCAAAACGGATTTTGAATTTTTCCCGCTTACGCCACTTGGATGACACATGTCAGGCGCCGATTGGTGAGCAATTCTCTCTCTTCCACCATTCCGTGGGTTTACCTTTGAAAATTTTGACTTTTATAACTTTGGGAAATTTTCCATTTTTTCCCGTGCCCCACCACTGGGACACGTGGCATGCATTGTTTGGTTGACACGGGCGCGGGGAAGACCTTTGCTTTTTTAGTTTTGGCCGAAGAACTTTTGCAAAAAACTTCAAAGTTCCCCCGAGCTCCACACTTCCCTGCTCCATTGGACATGCATCCTCTTTTTATTGGCTCGGGCCAACGCTCCAACTCGCTCCCTTTAAAACTCGGCCAAAACACTTAGTGAAAATTTTTATTGCACCTCCCCTTGTGACACGCGTCACATTCTGATTCGTTGGCGGGTTTTCCAGGTCTTCACATCTTTCACGTATTTTTGGCCCGGATGTCCCAAACTGTCTGGGACAAATTTCTCTGATCCACCCGATTTGGGCTTCCTTGTCCCTCTTTGAGGTGAAGACACGTGGCATGATTTGATTGGCTCTCGGCTTTCTTGGCTTTTCGCGTCCCGTGCGTCCCTTTGTCCCAACCGTCCCGGATGAAAGTTCTCTATTTCGGCTGATCCGGGCGGTTCGCGTCCTTCGCGTCCTCGTAGCCCAGATGTCCAGCCTGCTTCGCACAAAGCCAGCTACTTGATTTGTTCACCTTCGGCTGGTTCGCCCTTTCATGTCCCGCTGCGTTCCCATGTCCCAATTGTCCCGAGTGTTGTGCAGACCGCCCGGAGGCTTTTCGGCCGATTCGGGTCCCGATGTCCCAACCGTCCCAAGGACCGCCCGAACTAGGACTTAGCCAATTTTCTCCATTTTTGGCCCCAAGCTTGTTTTCTCGCAATTTTTTCACATTTTTAGAACTTGTTGGGTTTTCTTGTTGGACAGAGAGTTAGAAAGAAGCCGAGGGACCCCCAAAACATAATTTCAGGCCTTGAATCAATCTATTTGCACTGGACTTGAGTATTCTAATTCATGTTATCAAAATTACCTTGGGGGTGAATTTTGGATAACAGGATGTTCAATCAAAACATTTACATGCCTCTACGAATATGAAAACCCTCATTCTTACAAAAACTTATGTATTCAAGAGTTCAATCAATGCCTGCTATAAGATAAGAATTTTTGTATTGGAAATACCATTTAAAACTTAATCTTAGATTAGTAGATAAATTTAGAATAACAATCCTTTTTCATTAGATATTTTCCAACATACATCAATCTAAATTTTTGATGGAAACTTAATGCATCATGTCGGGATAATTCTTATTTTGGAAAGATTTTTGAAGATGTACATTTCCTAAAAATGTATATTAAATGACATTATTGATAGAAAAAAATTGTATCCTGTATTGTTTTTTATTTTATTGATAAAATGTTTTGGAGGGACTTTACTCAAGTACAAGAGGTGGCTCAACAACAAAGATAAAAAGAAAAAGAAAATGGCTATTAGAATAAGGGGGCACTCCTAGCCAATAACAAAAACAAACTCGAAACTAGGGCAGGGCCATCTCGCAAACAACAAATCCCTTCTATGAACATAACTACCAAAATGCAATACCACAACAACAAGAAAATAGTAATAAAACAGTTGTAATCATCCAACAAAAACACAAATACTAATTTATAGCAATCCGGAGAGATTGGTACAGATTCAATGTTGAAGTGATGTTTGGGTCCCGGTCAAGTCCTTGAACTTCCAGAGAGCGTTTTATTCTTCCATGCGAGAAGTTAGGATCTCACTAATGGCACAGATTTTCCTTATGTGATCTCGTATCAAGTCAAGAACCCCTCTATGAGTGGCCAAAAGATTGATGTGTTTCTCTTCTAAAGTGTTGACCTTATTAACCACATTATTAACCTCCTCTTTCACTTGGGAACAAAGTTATCAGCTGATATTTTCATGTTGGATTTAAGTAGAAAATCCACATTGTGTTCTAAATTTTTCAAATTCTTAACTTCAATTTTGAACTTATCATGTCAAAAATCCTTCTCAAGAACCATAACATCAACAGAACACTAATCATAGCCTTTATTGTTTAGTACACCAAGTGATCTCAATATATTTATACACTTTTTAAATTTAAACTAGCATTAACTTTAATAGAATTTTACACGTAATTAATTTCAAATATGTTCAACACCAAATTAAGGGTTATGGGCACCCTAGGAAATACTAGAGCCATCGTCTTCTATAAATAAATAAAATCTATAGTATAAAAAATAATTAATTATGATCAAATATTGTATTACTTAAACAATTATACCTCTACCATCCGATAAAAACTTCCTAATAATTTTTTTAGTTTAACTAACATCCCCAATTAATTATCTATCATATAGTCTTTCATAGTCCTCATTTTCTCATATGTTTCCCAACTATTTTTCACAATTTACATACTTGAACTTTCTTCATCTCTCCTCCAAAGAAAACTTCTAAGAATTCAAAACAATAAAAAGTATGAAAATACTTGAGTATGAACTAAATTTAAGAATATTGTAACAAAGTCACCGGTATAAATATTTGAGGCCTCCTAAATATCTTATTCTTAATACATCTTAATACAATTCTGTAATTTTATCTTTCTTTTGAATAAATTAAATTTAATTGGTATGTAAGGTTGGACACTAACTTCTACTAGCATATATGGAATTAATAAATTGACCTATTGTTCATAAAAACCATAACAAAATAAAATAAATTAGCACCACCTAAATGTTAGCACCCTAGGATGTTGCCTAGTTATCCTAGCCCTTAATCTCCATCTAGCCTTTACACCTCTGTCATTTAAACACTTGTCCACTTTTAGACACCCTCTAGTTGATCCCATTGTGACAATTCCGTTCAGCATAAATATATTGACAATAAAAATAGCTTAACATCGTTGTATGCCCATCTTTTATTTTTATATTATAAAGAAAAAACATAATGAAATATTTCTATTTAGTCCCACCATACTTCAGTCGATGAAAACTTCATTTTAAAAAGTATTTCAACTTATGACCTTTGTGTAACCCACTAATTATCCGTAAGTCAAATTCTTTCATGCCAAGTTTCTTCTCAAAGAAAATCATATTCAATTGATGTAGATCCCTACATTTTAGGTGATATCATTACATATCTAATGTTCTCATCTCCATTTCTTCATTCACACTAACACTATATGTATTGGATCCTTAGACACCCACCCCCAAAATTGTATCTTCTTATAGGTTTTATTTCTAACAATATATGTGGATGGTCATTGGTAGCCACATAGGTTTAATTTTTGTCAACTTCCTTTTAAATGTGAATTCGACCATAACTATAAAGGTCATTGGTAGAGACATAATACATGATGAACACTCATCCCATCACTTGTATTTTGTCCTTCACACAAGGGGTTTTTTCACTATGATATTTCTTCTCCAAAGCTTAAAAAAACTTTTCATCTAACAAAGCAACCTCAAACATATTTCCTCTCTATAACAAACAACACACTTGTAAATTAACAAAGTAGTATCATGTACATTCTCATCCAAACAAAATATTAGATATTGGATAGTAAAGTTAAATTATGGATCCCTTTGTGGTGAAATATTATAGACACCCTTGGTGGGGGTTCGGGGTGAAAACACCAAAGTAAAAATTAAGGAGTCAATCCCTTGTTTCTATAAAGATGAATTCAACCAAATTCTATTTTTGTAATGAAAATTGTAATGGCAATTTTCTCTCTATTTTTAGGAGGAGGAATCCTAATTGTACTTTATCAATTAGGTGTATTTTTTTGTAAAGATCCAAAGTAGCGAATAATGAGTTCACATGTAATCTTTTCATTATGAGTTAATAAAACCTTGATATCTTGCATCGTGGATGTTTCCCTAAGAACTTAGTTGGGGTTCTACTATGTAAATATGGTATTCATCTATTGCATGCTTGGTATTTTTAATATTTTTTAATCTCTATCTCTCTATATGGTTATTATTTTATTCAATTTTTTTCTTATTCATTGCTCCAAATCCTATACTTTCATAAAAATTTGTATCGAGCGATGTTTTCTAGATTTGGAACAATGGTTATGTATTTAGTGTTTTTATTACAACAAATCATGAAAATGTGGACTTTAAATTTTGAGGTGGAGAATTTTAATGACAAGAAAAACATTGAGCTAGGAAAACTCAAAGTACGTGATGTACTTGGTGTAACATGGGCCACACATATAACTTGATAGATAGAAAAGCATCCTATAGGTATGGATGGCGATGAATGGGAAGAGGTGGGTAGAATAGATCTCAGCGCAATATGGTTGTGTTTAACAGATGAGCATCCTCAATATAGCTAGAGAAAATACATCGCTAAGCTTATAGAATAGATTAGAAAGGATTTACATGAAGAAATTTGTAAAAATATATATTTTTATGATTAGGAAGTTATATACATTGTGAAATAAAAAAGGTATCAAAATTGTAGATCATTTAAATATTTTCAATACTATTTTATGCCAATTGACTAGTATTGGTGGGAAATTTGAGGATGAAGACAAGGCAAACACCTTCTTATGTAATTTATCGATTCTTGGGATTATATAATAACTTATGTAAGTTTTATTACTGCTAATGACTTCGACTATGATTCTTATATGAGATAATTGTTAGATGAGGATATGAGAAGAAAATTTAGTTGAGAGACCTCTACATCTGAAGCCATGTTTACTATAGGAAGATATAAACATAGAGGTTAAATATCAAGAGGCACATCTAGATCTATGTCACAAGGAGGGAAGAGTGAGACAATGTGCTAACACGATGGAAAATCAAGTCATCTTTAGAAGGATTTCTCGAAGAGGAAATGATCATAAATGAAGGAAGATGTCACGAAGGAAGGAAATCAAGTAGAAACAAGTTAAGATATGAATGATTAAGTTTTATCATTTTGTAATGTTTTCTCTTATCATCATGAATGGTTATTGGATTATGGTGATATAAATCCCATGTGTCCGCATAGAATTTTGTTTTCATATTAACAAGTCCTCGATGGTAGTTATGTTATTTTGGGAAAGAATGTTTCTTGTAAAAATTAAGGGATTGGTATCATCAAGAAAAAAATGTGTGATGGTATATAGTAAGAACTTTAATATATATGTAAGATATGTACTAGAACAACAAAGAAATTTTATTTTCTTAAGTGAATAAAACTCTAGTGCTTATAAGTTCACAAGTCAACATGGAGTTTAAAAGCTATCTAAATAAGACTTCTTTATAATAAAGACTATAAATTTAGGGATCCTTTACTTATTTCAAGGAAGACATATATCAATCAAACAATTGCGGTATATTAAAAGAGAAGTTTCTACTCATTTATAGAATCTACGTTTGGGGCACATGAGCAAGGAAGGATTAAAGGTACTCAAAGATTGCGATTTAATCCCTAGTTTAAAATTTATATACTTCAATTTCTGCAAGCACCGTGTTGTGAAACAATGTTGAATTTTTTTATAGATGGAAGTCGTGTAAGTAAAAGTATTATTGATTATATTCATTATGATATTTAGGGTCGAATACCCTTAATTTCATATGGAGGAATATTGTATTTTGTTACTTTTATAAATGATTACTCCAGGAAATTATGGGACTACTTTCTTAAAATAAAATATGATTTTCTGTACATTTAAGTAATTTAGAGCTTTGGATAAAAAGTGCACTGATAGGTTTATCAAAATTTTAACAACATATAATGGGGGTGATTTCACATCCTTGTAATTTTAGAACTATTTCAAGGAAGATGTGATGGAAAAGAATAAAATCACCAGCTATAATCCACTACATAATGCATTTTCCTAACATGCGAATAAGAATCTTTTATAGAGAGAGTAAGGAGTAAGATCAACAATGTGAATTTAGATCAACATTTATTGGAACACTTATTTTTACATCTTTTAATCTAATAAATCACTCGCCATTAGTTGCAATAAACTGCAATATTCCTAAGGAGTTATGGACATGTCATTGATTTGATTATTCAAAATTGAATTTTTGTTATTGTAATGTATATGCTCTTCCAAAAAAAATCAACATTCAATGTAAGACCTAAGTTCCAAGAACTATATCTTTGTTGAGTATGGTTAATTAGATAGTGTTAAGGGATAAAAAGTGTTGGATCCTATTGCTCAGAAAATCATAAATAAAATGGGTGTAAAGTTTGAGGAATATCCTCTACTAAAATTATATGTTGAAATCAAATAAGACAAAAACCTAAACATGAACATGTAAATGTTTAAATTCAACCATTTTTAGACGATAAAAAGTTAGAAAAACAAACATTTGTAAATGTTGAAGATTTACAACTTGAAGAAAAATGGAGCAGTCAGTATGGAGGTCGCAACAAAATGAGGAAACACCTGCACAAAAAATTTAGAGATCTACACGAGTTTGGAATCCTCATAAAAGCATTGTAGGATGTGGATAGTACCACATGGAAATGCGAAATGCAGGAGGAGATGGATGCCTTGGAATTTAATAGTTCATGAGACCTAATAGAAATTCTGAATGGTAAAAAACTTGTTAGATGTATATTTTTTTCAAACGGAAAATAGTTGTTGATGAAAAATTCTAAATGTTTAAGGATATACTAGTAGAAAAATGAGTTGCACAAAAAGAAGATATTAATTCTCAAGAAATATTTTCACAAGTTGTTAAAATTGTTTCAATTTGAGTAGTCTTAGAACTAGTTTCCTTACTGGATTTAGAGTTGCAGCAATTATATTTCAAATTAAAATTATTATATGGATATTTAGTAGAAAACATAGATATGGAACACCGTTAAGGATTTGTACAAAATAGAAAATAAATATTTGTTTGCAAGCTCAGGAAACCATTGTATGGCATAACACACTCATCAAGGAAATGGTAGAAGAATTTTGGATCTTTTATGACAAGCCATTATGTTTATTTCAAGTTTTTGGACAATGAATTATTCATTATGTTGGTACTATATGTTGCCTATATTTTTGTTGGAAGCAAAGACATGGTAGAAATCTACAATTTAAAGGAACGTTTGGCAAGTAAATTTGATATGAAACATCTTAGAGCTTAAAAACAAATATTAGGGATGGAGATACATAGATAAAAGATAAATGGTGTTATTTTGTTCTCGTAGAATATTTGGAAAATATAATAACAAGTTGGAATACCTTTTACTTCTAATTTTAAACTTTTTTCAATTTTATTTCTTAGAAAAGAATAAAAAAGGAATATGTGTATCATGTACCATATTCTAGTGTAGTAGGATGTTTCATGCATGTCATGGTATGTACAACGCATGACATTTCACATGTTTTTGGAATTGATAGATTTATTGAAAATCTAGGTAAAGAACATTGGTCAGAAATTAAGTGGGCGTTTCACTACTTGTGGTGAATAAGTGATTAATATTGCATCGTGTTTAATAATGCGAGATGCTTCTATTTGAGGATATGTTGATTTTTATTTTACAAGTGATTTGGACAAAATAAGATCGACTTATGTTTATGTTCTTACCCTTGTAAGTTGACCTATTAGTTTGATATCAAATCTTATAAATATTATAATTGTATCAACTACTAAGGAAAATCATCTAGTTGCTTATCATGCTTGTTAGAAGGAAATTTGGCTTAAAGTCATATTAGATGAGTTTGAAAGAGATCAATACAAGATGATGGTCTTGTGTGACAATCAAAGTGTTGTTTATTTGGCCAGGAATCAATCTTATGATAGTAAGACAAAGCATATTGTAGTTAAGTATAATTATTTTAGACATGTTATCACAAAACTAGTACTATTAGAGAGTATAAAATAGTTTTTCGCTTCTCTTAGCTTGCATAAAAGATGATGAGTTTTTGATGCAAGATATCAAGTATATTTTTTCCAAGGTGGAGATTGTTAGATATATGACAAAAAAAGTTCAATTTTTGATCCCTTTGTAACTACATGTTATGGAGCCCCCAACCCATGTCCAACCCTCGAAGAAAATATTTAGGAGTCAATACCTTGATTTGAGAAAGAAAAATTCAACCAAATTCTATTCGAGAGGAAGGAAAATCCTAGTGGAATTTTTCCACTCTATTTTTAGGAGGAGGAATCTTAATTGTACTTCACCAATTAGGTGTATTTATTTTTGTGGAGATCCAAAGTAGCGAATAACAAGTTTGCATGTAATCTTTCCATATTGATTTAATTAAATCTTTATATCTTTCATGACATATGTTCACTTAAACACTCATTTGGGGTTTTACCACATAAATATGGTGTTCATATCTTACGAATTTGTATTTTATATATTTATTTTATCTCTATCTCTCTAAATTGTTAGTTTGTTATTGAAATTTATCCATATTCATTTCTACAAAGTGAATAGTTTCCTAACACAAAAGCCACAAAAATAACTGAGATTGGATAACTAAATAGCTTCATGCATCCTTGTCAACGTCGATGATGTAGTACTGATCATGTAATATGGATTCAAGAGTGTCGAGGACTACTTTGGATTGTAATAAATTTTAGGGGCACAAACTTCAAACTAAATTTATACTTTTACCTCGTAACAAATAAATACTTACCATATGACATTTGTAGTATAAATGCCATGGCATCGGATCCCATAAAGGAGAGAATTGGGCCTAGCCCCTTCCCAACAGATGGTGTGCAGCTACTAGTTCCAAATCCTCCTCCACTGCTGCCTTTGGGTCTTGAGCATGTATGTTGTGATGTTTTTTTCTTTTTATTCCTCGAGTGAGACATGTTGCAATCTATTTGAGCAAAAAGTTTTTGCCTCGATTATGGATGTTGTGAGTTGGACAATGCCATGTGTTGTATGAGAAACATTTTTTACTGCCCTTTTGACCATCCCATCTGCGACACTGATGAAAGATTATGCCTTCAAGTACTACTCATCCAAATTTAAAGAAAAATATGTGTCAAACACGTAAACGCTAGTTGTGATGTAAATTGATCAATGGTTTAGAATATTTTTATTTTCATTCATGTACAAATAAACATGTACCCATTGATATCAACTATATAGTATTAAAAGGCCCCTGTTGTTTCCCATTGTGAAAAATTCCTTTGGCATAAAAATATTTTGACATCACCATCACTAAAAGTGTAACAAAAATACATGGCAAAGATATTTGATTGACAAACGAAAACATTGAAATATTTTTATCAAGATTAAAATATTATCATTGGGTATAAATAAATAATTATTGAGGGTTTTTTTAGAGACTAGGGGGTTTAAGAAAATCTTCCTCTCTCCCAGAATATATGTAAATGAGAAAAAGACAAATATCTATGTACTTTGCACAGATTCTATGGTCGGAATCCTCCACAACGAGCCCCCATGCGTCCACCGTGTGAAAACATGTAGAGTTGCTCTATAGTGCAACCACTAGGGTCATGTTTTGATATTGGGAAATATTTTGGAGATCTTGTGATGTTTGGCTCCCTCTTTAGTGAAAAATAGAGTTTTTGATGGCACTGGAAGAGTGTGGTAACAATGTGGATAGTGGAGAGTCTAGCATGGATGGTAATGATGACATGGTTAGTGGGCATTCTTTTATATCAAGAACAATAGGGGTGAGTCCAATTATGGGAGGTTGTGATGGAACACATTTTTGAGCACGAAGGCACTAGGAGATAAATGGACTAGAAAATTTTAATAGACATAAATATATAAATACACTTGTAACCATTGAATTCAACTGTACATTATCAAACGGCCCCAAGGGTTTCCTAGTGTGATAAACACCTTTGGTATAATTAAGTATTATTAATCAAATTTCCTTTTTCCACAATGACAAATGTATTTAACATTTGCAGGAGAAAAACATTCCATCGAGCTCCCTTTAATAAAATACTTTTCAATCCTTAAATGTAGCTTGCGGAGGAAAAATAATTTCAAGAACATTTTTAACATAAATCATTTGCAAAATTTATTTCCAAAATAACCGACATAGGGGAAAACATAACTAGAATATAAAAACACACACAATATATATTCCATTCAATTTAAATACAAATTTTACAATATAATTTTTGTTTCGTTGTCTTTTCTTTTGTTTATCTTCTTGTGTCCTTTTTTTTTTTCTTACAAAAAATTCTTTGTCTCTTTGCACATATGTTCCTCACTATTTATATATTCCCCTTAATGTATTTTTCTTCGTTTTATATATCTTCCTTTGTATTTTACATGTTTATATGATGCAACATATATATATTCCCTTTCCCATTTTCTTTGAGTTTCGGCTCTCTATTCTCGTATGTTATTTTTTGTTATATTTCCTTGTATTTATATAACTTGCCTTGGTAAAGGAGCCATGCCAAAAATGTATTATAGTATCTTTGCTTTGTGTGTGTGTATAATATACTTAGGCCTCAAACAATACAATGAACAACTCAAAAAAATGGACCCAAAATTTTAATATACTTCACTTAATCGGGAGATTCATTTCTGCGGGGAGGAGAACAGATGAGGGTTCACATAATTTTGCCATGTGGAAATTGCAATGTAGGGGGAAACAAACTCAATGGAAAAATATATAATTTCCTATGCAAATTTTTTTGGAAGGAGGGAAGACAATTTTTAAATTGTGCATTTGGCTTGAGATCATGGATCACATTAAATTCGAGATACTCCCCATTAATCTTGAGCCAAATAAAAATTCATACAAAACTGATTTTTTATTACTAGAGATAGGTTGTCTATAACACCTATACATTATCTAAACATATCAACCCTATCTTTCTATAGAGGTTTGGTAAATATGTCAAATAGCTTCTACTTTGAGTTGCAAAACTTGATCTCAATTTCTCTTTTCTCTACCAATTCATGAATAAAGTGAATCTGATATAGCTATATGCTTGCTTTTGCGGTGCAAAAATGGATTTTTAGACAATGGAATTGAAAACATGTTATAAAAATAAATAACAAAACGTTCTTGTTGATTTTATTCCAAATATAAGAGGATTCTCCTTAACCATATCATTTTACAAGATGTTAAGTTTGCTACAATATAGTCTTCTTCATCTCTAGACAATGAAAAAACTAATTATTTCTACAAAGCCCATGAAATGACTCTGATCCAACATTGAACACATATCCAGATGTGCTCTTTCTATCATCAAGGATACCTTCCCAAACATTGCCTTTCTATCCAACTAATTTGAAATCATTATCAATAGTATATTAAATTCTATGATTTCTTGTTCCATTCACATACCTCAAAATACACTTTCTTGTTTTCCATTGTGTCTACTTTAGAGTTTCCATCAATCGAGAAACCAGGACTAACTACATACATAATATCTAGTCTGTTTGTAGTTAAATACATCAATCTTCCCACCATGCTTTTGTATATTATAGGATCCACATTTATGATGCCTCCTCTCTAGTCAATTTCAGACTAATCTCTACTTGTTGTAGAAGTTAGTTTTCTATCTAACATTCTAAATCTTTGCAATATTTATTTTGCATAATTTTCTTGAGAAAAAAATATTCCCTGCTTTGTTTGTTTGAATTTAATGCCAAGAAAATACTTCAACAATCCCAAATCAGTCATCCCAAATTCCTTATTCATGGATGATTTAAATTCATTTATTCATTTTCTTGCATTTCTTGTTAAAATTAAATCTTCTACATACCAAACAACTAGAACATAACTATTGTTTTCTTTGGTGTAGTGTGTGGGCTCACTACTATTTGTGTTAAATCTATTACTAATTAGATAGGAATATATCCTACTGTACCAAGCTCTTGGTGCTTGTTTGAGTCCATGTAAATATTTCTTCAGCTTATATACCCTCCTTTAATGCCCTAAGATTTCATAATCTGGTGGGTATCCCACATAAACTTATTTTTCCAATACTTTGTTCAGAAAGTTGATTTAACATCTATTTGATGAACTATCCACTTATGATGATCAACTATGGAAATTATTGTTCTCACACCTCTAACCTTGCTACTTGAGAAAATTTCTCATTATAATCACATCCAGGATTTTGTTTGTATCCTTTGACAACTAATTTTTCCTTGCATCATACAATTTTTTCTCTGGGAATAGTTTTGTTTTTATAAACCCACTTGACTCAAAGACTTTCTTTCCTTGGGAAGATCTAGTAACACCTATGTTCCATTATTTTCAATTATATGCATTCATTCATCCATCACTTCACACCATTTTTCTCCTTAATTGCTTCTTCAAAATAAATTAGACCATCTTATCAAAATAAATCAAAATTAATCATTTCATCTTCATTTAATTCATAATTTAACCATTCATAGATCTCTTCAACAATCCTCATTCCCCATTCTTATTGAATGTGTCTAATGATGATGAAGATACTTCATTTTCTTGTCCTTTCATGATTTGTTGGTTGTTTCCATTAGAAAAATCGACCCTATGTGAAATGGGTGTCCACATTGTTACATTGTTTACTCTTCCATCTGTTTGTTCATTAATAATTATAGGTGTATTTACCTTTCTTATTAAGGCTCAAATTCTTGTACATCTCCCCAAGATGCTTCTTTACCGAATTGAACATCTTTTCTGATTAGCACTTCTTTTTAATTGGATTATAGAATCAGTAAGCTCCCGATTTCTCACTATATCTAATAAAAATGCACTTCTCTCCTTTATTATCCCACTTTGATCTTCTTTTCTTTGGCACATGTGCATATGCTACACATCCAAAAAATCTCAAGTGTTTAACACTTGGATTTCTTCCACTCCATGATTCTTGAGATATCATGTTCCTCACACTTTTTGTAGGACATCTATTTAGTAGATATAATGCTATTGCAACTACTTCAACCCAACATTAGTTATAAAATCCTCTTTCTTTAAGTGTGCTTCTTCCCATTTCCTTAATGCTTCTATTCTTCCTCTTAGATACAACATTTTTCTGTAGTCTATACATTCTTGTGAATTGTTTCTTAATCATGTGATCTTAATAGAAGTTTAAAAAATCATTTGATATATACTCTCCCCCTCTATTTGTTCTCAATGTCTTTATATAATGGCCACCATGTTTTTCAACTAATGCCTTAGATTGTTTGAATAATTCAATTTCCTTTGATTTCTTTTTTAAGAAATAAACGCATTTCCTTCTATTGAATTCATCTATGAAACTCATAAAATAATCTTTCTTAGACAAGGAGAGAGTCTTCATAGGACCACACAAGTCTGAATTTCTAAACTCAATAGGCGATCTTTCTCTCCAAGGTTTACCTAATGAGAAAATCATTTATATGTTGATTCCCAATATGAAGGCCTCACAAACCTTATCTCGTTGTTCAATAAGAGGAAATACTCTAACCATTTTCTTATTATAAAGAACATGCAATCCACCAAAAATCAAACACCCATACGTGAGATGTCGAAGAGTGGATTGATGAATGGCTATTGTTTTGAACAATATTTTGCCTACTACTACATTTTGAATCCTTAAGGGAAACATTCTATTTTGTGTCATCTTCACAACTAAAATAAGGTTGTTGTTTCCACCTTTATCATATAAAAAAAATTATCCATTCTCAAACATCACCTTATAACCATTTTAGAAAAAAATTCCAATGCTTAGTCGGTTATACTTCAACCCTGGCACATATAAAACATCATGTATATGCTCCTTGTATCCTTTCTTAGTGTGAATAGATACAATTCCTTTACCCATAACTATAAATCTTCTACTTGTCCTCATATGTACTTAATATCTGATTGCTTCATCTATTTTATTAAAAATTATTTATTTCAAAAATATGGTTCTTGCAAGTACTATATAAATACCATACTTATTTGTTTCCTTACTCACTACATTGCAAGTTAGAAAGAATGTTCCACTCTTTTCATTCCTTTCAGATTTAGATTTTGTTTCATTAGAGAAGCTTGCATTATTTTCATGATTTATCAAATCATATTCTTTATTTCTACATTAACTAGAATAATTCCCAAACTTTTTGTAGTAATAGAATTTCACATTTGATTTATAATATCTTTGTGTATAAGTGTTGTTGCTCCTTCTTCACGGGATTCATTAGCTAGGCAATATCCTAGCGAAAAGTTCATATTGAGGAATTAAATATAACAAAAGTAAATTAAATATACCAGTAGACATGATAGGGTGAAAGGGTTTAATGTATTAATATTTTGAATTAATTATTTGGGGTAGGTTAGAGAGTTGGGACAAAGGAAAGACATGTTTAATTTTAATATAAAACTAAAACAATGAAATCCTAGTTTTTATAACTAAATACTTTGAAATTATAATTTAAGAAGTATGGTGATAAAGGTAAATTATAATCTATTTTTGAATAAAGAAATATCAATTAAGATACTATAAACCAAGAATTAATAATAGATGGTAGGAAACTAGAATTGAGTATGTTTTTTAACACAAGTGATGTTATTTCACCATCTTAATTATTTGAAGAACTATTGATAAATGATTGGAGGCTAAAATTTATAAGGTAATTGGTAATAGGTCTTGAATGACTTTAAACTATCTTTCGACAAAAATGTATATTAGAAGAAATTTGAGTGATAAATATGATATATTTTCTATTTAATATATTAGGATAGAAATAAAAAGGGGTAAATAAATTTGTCATGGAAAAATGGATAAGTAAGGTACATAGAAAAAATAATGTATTTTTAGTTTAGTAATATAACGGGAGGGGTATTATCAATTGAATACTTAGAGATAAAAATACAATTATGGTTACTTTTTAATACCCTTTAAATGAACTTGTTATACCATAATGTTATTAAGTGAACACCCCATGTTCCTCTTACTCTAACTTGTGGCTCGTGATGATTGTGTCTTCCACCTTATTACTTTGGTTCCTAAATATTCATCTTCCTCTGTTGTATTCTCCTCTCCGTTCGCCTCTAACATTTGAGTTTACTTTAAAGACTTGTTCTTTAGAGGAGCCTGTTTATCTACTTATCGTTTGTTCATGGGTTTGTAAAGAACTCATTAGCTCATCAATTGTAATTTGAAGTCCTTAGACTCCTCTATTGCAACAAAAATTGGATCAAATATGCTTAAAAGGCTCCTTAATACCTTCTATATGATGTTATGATCTTACAAAACATCTCCATTACTCCTCATTTGATTTACTATGGCCATTGTTCTTGTGAAGAAATAATTTATTGATTCTAATTATTTCATGAGAAGGGTCTCAAAATCATCCTCAATATCTACATCTGATTACTTTAAATTTTCCACTTCCTTGATATGCAACTTTGCAAGGTATTTCATACTTTTTTTCGGAGTTTATAGTTTCTATTATCCTTAGGAAAACTTAACCAATGGATCGTATTTATAATATAACTTACAACCTTTGCATACTTTCTTTTATTTTAAATTAAAGCATTCTTTTTGTGTGTGTGAGTGCATTGAAAGAAATCATTGTGTTACCTCTATATATCCTCCTTCAACTATTTCTCATATCTATTGAGAGGAGAAAATTGTCAATTTAATGCAATAAATTTCGTAGTTCTTCACATCAAATACTTGGGATTTTGGCATGAGTTTTTGTTACTAGAAGCCATTACAAATCAACCCAATAAAATAAAATCTCAAACGCACTTTTGACTATTGAGTTTTAATTTTCTCTAGTACCAAAAGTTAGAAAATTTTGGTGCCAAAACAACCATCATAGGGAAAACATAACCAAAATAGAAAAACACAAAATATATATTGTATTTGATTTAAAAAAACCTTTTACAACCTCAAAGTTGTTTTGTATTTTCTTTTGTTTCTTTTCTTGTGTCTTATTTTTTTTTCTTACACAAAAATCGTCATCTTGCTACACATATCTCCTTCTCTATTTTTATATTCCCCTTACTATATTTAAAAACATATTATATATTTTACCTTTGTATTTTCCTTGTTCATATTTTGCAGAATATATCTATTCCATTTCTCTATTTTCTTTTAGTTACAGGTCTCTATTCTCCTATGTTATTTGTTGTTATATTTGCTTGTTGTATTTATATATCTCCTTCTCTCTACAAACCATGCCAAATATATATTCTATTATCTTGTTGTGCATATTAATAATAATATGCACAATAGTATAATAGAATATATATTTGGCATGGTTTGTAGAGAGAAGGAGATATATAAATATAACAACAAATAACATAGAGAATATATATATAGGAATTCACATACACCATGACCAATTAAATAAAATGAACCACATTACAAAATTCGGTGAACCTTCGATGTTTTCCTCCCCACGGATGTGAATCTCCTAGATTAAGATGCTATATATACTTAGGCATTCACATACACCATGACCAATTAAATAAAACAAACCCGAGTTTTAATATATTGGAGCTTAATATCGGAGATTCACGTCCTTGGGAGGAAAACATCGGAAGTTCATTCGAATTCTACAATGTGGAAAGTAGAATGGAGTGGGGGCGGAATTCCTATATGAAGTGGTTGGGAAAGAGGGAAGGTAATTTTTAAACTGGGTGCGGCTCAAGATTATGGCCCGCATTAAATTTTGACATAGACAATTCATTATTCAACAACTATTTGCCTACTCTAATAACTCTTCAATGTACAAAAATATTGAGAAACTTATGGAGGATATCGGGGGAACATATATGGAAAATAAAAATCGGAAACGACTTCAAACTCAGGTTGGAAAATTATGGATATTTCTAGATTGTCATGATTATATACATTTTTTTTCAATTTGAACACAATTTTATGGGAACATGTCGAGGTGGGACCAATGACAGTGGATAGCAATTAAAAATTGTCTTTTACCTAGTTGAGCAATTGGCAACAATTCAAATTTACAACTTTGAAATAAATTCTACTTTTTAGGGGCCTACCTTGATGGCCTAATTGGGCTAGAAGGATCGAATGACAACGTGTTGGAAATTAAATGCCTATTTACTACGAGGAAAATTTCATGCGTCAAGTCCATAGTCATATAAATTTTGGACAGAGAGTGAACGGATTTGTACATGCGGACTGGCGTTGGGTGATGAATTGTTTAGAACATTTTAATCAACAGCCATGTACAACTCAAACTGCAACCTTTGATTTCAACTATGCATTTTGAGAAGTCCCAAGGAGTTTCCTATTGTGAAAATTCCTTTGGCGTAAATATATTGGCGATAAGTAGATCCTAACCTCATAGTACATTAATCCTTTATCTTTATATTTTAAACGAAAAACAGGATGAAATCATTTTATTTAGTTCCATCATACTTTAATTTATGAAATCTTAAATTTAAAGATGCATGCCCACCTGTGACCTTCGAATAATCCAATAAAGATATCTTAAGTCAAAGTATTTACCTCTACCGTCTTCTTAAAGCTAATCATATTCAACTGATGAAGATCACTAAATTTTAGGAGATTGCATTACATCTGTAATTTTCTAATCTCCGCGTTTTCATTCACACTAACACTATACGTATAAGATCCCCCAAAATATCTACTTTTTGAAAGAAAACCATGGACACCCTCTATATACATTACGAATATTAATCTATTCTATATCTTCGGCGTCATTTCGCAGGCACAGAGATGGCATAAATGTATTATCATTCGTCTCGTGAGGCTTTAAACTAATCCTCATTAATATAGCTGGTAATAAAAAAATCTTGCCTCGTATTATATCTCTCCCAATACTCTATTTACAACTTTTGGGCTCTAGTGTTTTGTAGGACACTTGTGTTAAATGTTACGAGCTATGTGCTAGTGTTCTTTATATTTCAATTTGGTTATATTTCTTAATTTTATTCTAATTTCACTATCTTAGTTGGTTTAAATGTGATTTTTCTTTAAATTATAACGTAAAACAACTATAATAGTCTCGTTTATTCACCCGACATTATTAATAGTTTCTTTTAAAAAATTCATTCAAGCAAAACAAAAATAAGCCATAAATTTGCCTAAATAAAAGGAATATATTACTCGTAGCCTATATTGGAATCTAAACTAGTCCAAACTAGGTCTAAAAATGATCACACGAATTCTATACATTCCACATACAATTCAAATAATATCAACCATATATCAAGGGCATTTCAATAGTTTTTTGTTCTATAAATATATTTCTAGAAGCGCTCAACTTTTTCTATATATAATTCAAAATTCATAAAGGGTACATTACATTTAGAGTTACCACTATTTATGTTCGTGCGAGAGGTAAAACATGGGTGGAGGCGGTGATGGGTGTGGAGTGATTCATAGATTAAATTCATGCTTTGTAGGAGAATTAGGAGAATTATGTAGATTTTGATCCTCTCATTTAGGAAATGTACTTTCATACTTTGCTACAATCAATAATGGGTTTGACTAGTAAGGGATATCCTATCCTAACACACTAATTTCCTTTTGATTATTAAACTAGTTTCATGTCAAAGATAGATTATGCATTCGATTGGTTCATTTATTAAACCTAACAACTTTATTTACCGTGTAATTCTATTCTCATTGAATGCACTATTATTCTGCATCACATTTTAGGTTTAACATCCCTTTCAAAAATATTTTATGGTTGAGAGTCATATTTACCTTATTTAGTATCCATAAATTCATTTAGGTAAGAAGTTACATTTTAAATCTCATGTTTTCCTTCTCCTTTTATCTTACCATCTTATTTTCTACTATAAATAACAAGTTCATTTCATTGTAAAGGGTCTTCTTTACTCGAATGTGAGGTTATTTTTTCTCTTTTGAATTCAAAATATTATTAAGTATATTATCCTATATTTTTCTAACTTTTAAACTTTTCCCAAGTCGCATCTCATGAATATAATAGATTTTACAAAATCCAATCAATCAAATACACTCGATTGTTCTCATATATGCTCCATGACATTATGTTCTTAATTTTTGTCAATTTTTTTCTTAGTGAATATAATGTGTGTGTTTGTGTGTGTGTGTGTGTGTGTGTGTGTGTGTGTGTTATATGTGAAGGTTATTTGATTCAACGTGTTATTGAATGTTTTAGGGAATGGTCCAAAATTATTCTATTGCATCACCGTCCTTTATTTAGGTTTTTCCTCTGCCATTTTCCCTTTCAAATTTGATATTATTCTTCAAAGGAGCTAGATTCCTCATAACTTAGCAGAATTCCCATTTGTTTTTTCGATGCATATAACCTTCATTTGGAATTATTCTTCAAAGGAGCTAGATTCCTCATAACTTAGCAGAATTCCCATTTGTTTTTTTTTGATGCATCAAACCTTAATTTTTTTGTTCTTCGGGATGTATATTCTTTAACCAAAACCTCTATTTATCCTTTTCCTTATGTGATTTTTAATTAAAAGGAGAGATATCTAATTATTATGTAATTATGAGTAATTCATGGTGTGATCCTTCACAAGGATTACGAGAGGAAAGAGCTAATTCTGATCCATATGTGTAAATAAGTAGGTGAATTTTATCGATAATGGCGGTATCCTACCATTCAATTGATTGTAAATTTCTATTGTAATGGGGAGCAATGTTTTGAATTCAGGTGATGTTTTCTCTATTCATGAATAACATATGTTAGTTGGAGTGGCCACTTCTCTTCAAAACTTATTATATTTTTATTTCGACATTTTGTTCACTATAGACATAGATATTATTGTATCATTTTGGCTTAGGATGATGTTAGACGATAGAGATACTTTGACTATTGATGGATTTTGATTCATAGTATGATTGTGTGGATTCATAAAGAGATGTTTTATATTGAGGATGATGTGTTGATGACATATATATATAATTGACATTCAACATTCTCATCGTATTAAGTAGAATTTAATAGTTGAACTCATCTTGTGATCTTATTGGTATTGATGAAATATAGAATTGAGATGTTGTTGGAATTTTAAAATAATAACATTGTTAGTCTAGATGATGATTTAATTTATATATGGATGATTATTGATTTGTATGCGTATATTTTATCTTGGATGTTTTGATACAACCATGAGGTTGAAGGAGGTATTGTGTGATTTTGTAGGTAATTATATCACAACAATCAAAGGGGGATTGGAGACCAACCATAATGGAATACTAGATGGATACAACAATGGTCACCATGGCAACTTGTGTAATGTTGTTGTTTTGTTATTTGTTGTTAGGAGGTCCCCATGGGGGGATGACCTCCAATTGTGACCAAGGGTTTTGTGTGTTATTCTTTTCTTTTCCTTTATTTAATTTTGGTGTATGTGATTTAATTGTGATGTAATTCCCTTTTATCATTAATTAATTTATGTGTCTTATTTAAGTGAACTAATCATGTTATTAAGATAATTATGGATGTGACAAAAAGGAGTCATTTATTAGAGTAGTTGGTTCTTTGGTCTTTGTGTTTCTTAGTTGAGTATAAGTAACTTTGAGTGTTTTACACTCTACATTACCTTGGAATTTTGGATTCGGGATTAAGGGCCATTTTTCGAAACTTGAGGGACAAGCTAAGTCTGTCCCACACCTCTTAATTTCTTAAACCAACCCTACTTATGGATTTGGGGGTCAAAAATAGGTCCCATTAAGTGTTTTGTAAGACAAAAATGGCATTTCTTACACTTTTCTTACATGGGTTTTTAAGTTTGTTCTTAGGGGGTGTGCATTGGGATGGTTTGTGTAAGCGGTTTGTCATTCCTCTCAACCACCAATTTATTGTGCATTTGGGTTGAGGTTTGACTTCTGAGGTAGAGTTAAAGATAATTGATGTGACATCCTACACGGAGCCAACTCACCCTCCTCTCTCCCTTTTCTATTTAAGCAAGTTCATTTGTTTGTTTGGGGTTCATTGATTTCATTTTGTGCTCTTATATTTTGGGAGTTGGAGGATTTTGCAGTGCTTTTGGATTTTTTTTGATCTTGTTGGTGTGGGATTAGGCTTGGAGGAAATTTGTGTGTGACTCTTGAATCAAGCTCTACCATTGAAATCTAGGAGCTACACCCTTATTTAATTATTTTCTTTTACTCGTGTATATGTTCATGTTATTGACTATTTTGGTACACTTGTTGGGTTCTTGGGTAGATTTCCTAAGTATGGTGTAGGAGAAGGCTATGGGAATCCTATATGTATAGAGGCATAAGAGTTAATTTCATGTTTTGGAGGGATTTAGGTTGGATGCCCCACCTTGGATGAGAAAATTTTCACATTTCTTACTTGTTTTTTTTTTTATGAGGGAGACATAAGAGATCGGGAGGCATAAGAGAATGTGGGAGGAATAAGAGGATATTGAGGAGGCATAAGAGTTACATAGGGGTTTTTGAGATGTATATTGGAGGGTTTTAAGGATGGCACATAATCCCATTAGGAGGCATAAGTGATGTCCCAATAGATCCTTACTTCATTGGCTTGCATTTAAAGCCTTGTGTATTTTGTAAAACAAGATATTATTGTGCTCATTTTCTTTTGATTGAATGTGCTTGAAATGGTTTTGAATTTTTTTGTGTTCTAGAAGCATATTTTAGTTGTCATGTATTGGATTCATCTCTTATTGCATTATTCTTGGGGCTCGGGTCCGATGAGGGGATTGCTTCTTCTCCTCATCGATTTTTGGTTGGGTGGAGAGTGTTTCCTCTCCCTATTTTTTTATCAAGTTATGCAATAACGGAGCTCTCGTTGGAGATTTTGGGAATTAGAGAATTTGTAGAAGAGTAAGAAATCTTTCAATGTGGATACCTTTCTTGTAAATTCCCACTTAAGGTTGAAGACTCATAGTATTGTACTTGAAAGAAATGTTGTATTGAATATTGTGTTATTAAGTTGTGATGCATTGTGGGAAAGAGGAACAATTTTAGTGAAGAAAGTTTTGATATAATGGAAATATGATTGAAAGAAAAATTTTTTTTTCTTATTTTAGTGGATTTTTAGTCTTCATTAGGTGTTTTGTTCCTATTTTAAAACTATGGGAAATCTTGTTATTAATTTCTTGTGTGAATGGTTACAAATTTATCTTTCATAAAAGAAAGAGATATTCATTCTTATTGAATTATTTGAAAGACATGGGATATTAAGTAAACTACATTGGTTCATTTGATGTCAAGTGATCATCAATCGCACCATGGTGCCTAATAAGGCAAACATAACTGGAATCTAGAAGAATATGTATAGATCCATTTCTACAAAACCAGCTCTACAAAACTTGCTTTGGATATTAGCAAGTTTGAAAGCTAATAACCTACTCTGATACCAAACTTAATCCAAAAATAATCAAGTTTTTATTTACCTGATCTCGAACCCTTATAGGCTTTAATTATTGTAGAATAATTCACTTCCCTTTCAATAATCAATTTAAAAATTAATGCAAGAAAATAAAGACAATTGCACAATGATAGATTATGAAGTTCGGTAAGGGTCTATGTCTCTGGTTCTTATCGAATCATTCCACTAGTCAAAACTTGTAAGTTACAATAGTAATTTCACAATAAAACCTAATGGAAACTATTAAGAACTTTATTAGAAGAATATCTAGACCTTCGTAAGACAAGGGTGAAAAAGAGCACCCGATTTCCCTCTCTAGAAATATTTGGCAAGCTCGATGGCACCATCTCCACCGTTTGGAATCCTCTGGTTCTTGATTGGCCTTCCGTATGCTTTGTAATGCCCTATGGAACTTCATTTGATAATCCAATATTCACAATAATTTGGTGTGGCGTTGTGGGCCGACTCGGTAGTATTAATAACTCCTAGACATAATAATTTTAATTTACTATTGCCTAAACATAATAGGTGAATAATAAATAAAATAATAATTCCTAAATAAATTAGTTCTTCACACAACTATGCCCACAGCAACTAACTATCCTCTTGGCTCACGCTCTTTTTTGAAAACTAGGGCCCTTTTATAATGCATTTACATATATTATCCTTAAGGCTAATAATAGCCTAAACCGTCACATGTGAAATAGGATTAAATCCCTAGTTGGCAGATTACATTGTTTAATGGGATAAAATCCCAAATTGAGCGAGATAAGGTGAATGGGGTGGTTTTGAATTTAGGTGGGTATATCCCACATTTGGTGGCCTTTAGTTTCGATAAGGTTTTTAAAACCTTAGCCACCCCTTCATTCACATGGATCTCCACGCATGGGCATTTTCCCTCTACCACCGCTTCACCATCACGTGTCCTTGGCATAGCATTTGAGTTGGGAAATATGTGGGCTAACTAATTCGCATTAATAGATGGCTTCAAAAACCAACACACTTCGACATGTGGCATAAAAATTGGTTTATAAGTGGACTTACCAAGTTAATATAAATTCGACCCATACAAGTATAAAAAAGATTAACTTGGTCAATAGCATATAGTCCACTTGTCGCTCTCAATAGGAAAATTTGAACTAATTCAATTCGTGGTGGTAAGTCAATTGGTGGCTTGCTTTGACCCACCACGCCGGTGATAATACCATGGTCCACATGGTGGCGGGCTCCCCTCCATAACAAAAGTTGAGCCTCTTGTTCTCGACGGCGAGCAATATTTTTATGATCGTCAAAGACCGAAGATAGAAAACTAGTGAAACAATTCCCTTTGCCTTTTCTCCACGTGTCACAGTGACATTGGTCCAAAATTGACCAATCGACTAGAGTTGACTTTCTCATTGATTGAACTTTGACCGACATATCTAGAGCTCCCAATGCCAATTTGTCACGTTCTTATAGTCATTGGAAAGTTGTCAACACAATCTTCTACAATGATGACATTTAAGGATGTTTAGGGAACTTCAAAAATGATCCCCTAATCACACCTCCCCACTGAGAAAGGATTTTTGTCCCAAAAAGCTTATATTGGAACATTTTTCCATCCCGTCCTAAATTTGGAAACTTTGCTGCCACCTTAGAAATGTTAGTGTAGTAGACCCTTGGGTCTTCTCCTCTGTAACCTTCTCACTTTGACAAATTTTCTCTGATCCTGGGACCTGTGGGTTATGGGCCCACAATGCTTCCACTGCACCACTCTGATATCTGAAGAAGACCTCCACGCCTCCGCTGTATGGTGCTAAGTTTCTACATGAAATCTCAATGCTCCTAGTGTACAAGTGCTAAGTTTCTTGATAGCTAACAAAAAGGATCTTCTTTTACTCTATAACACATCTCCTATGTCTAAGTTCATTCCACATAATCCAAACTAGTTTGAAGGAACTCCATGTTACATAGATATATTATTGATCCGATGTCAATGATGTACAATAACTTGTCCTTTTTCAAACCTCAATGCCTCTAATACATGATGTTAAGCATATTTCAAGACTTCAAGCCTCTAATGCACGATGCTAAGTCAATTACAGACCTAAAAACCTCCATTACATGATGTTAAGCCTCTTTCAAGACCTCAAGCCTCCAATGCATGATTCTAAGTCTATTGATCAACTAACATTAGAATGTCCGGTCACAATGCCTTGACACCAAATGATGTTTCAAGTTGATCCTTTGAGAGCTCCTCTTTTTGACACATTAATATGAGGTACCACTCTGCTGCACAATCATAATGCCTCTACACAAAATGAAGTTCTAACCCGATGTTAATTCCAATGGTGATTCAGATACCATTCTATTGTATGGTCACAATGCCTCTACACATAATGATGTTTCGAGATAACTCCTACAAACTCTACTATCTACACAAATGGCAGATCAATCTCCAAGCTTTATATGAGTTAATTCCTATATCCAAGCTGTAACAGGTACTCACACACTGATTAGGAGATAGGTTCCCCTAACAGGGTCTTTATACAACTTTCAAATACAAGTGTGAGGAAATTATATCCTAATACACCATGTAAAACTAGTTGTAAAAATGCTCCATTTTTGGAGTCTTGTATAATAAGCTTAAAATACCAATTCTATAGGAAAATAATTTTGCATGGTAAACCTGTCATGAAATTTCTCCTACTTGGTGGCTTATGTACTTGGTCTTCTCCACTGCATCACAATGTGGATTGACTTAATTTGTCTCCTCCCTGTTGGACCAATAACTCAATAAGGAAAAATATACTGCATCTTATGGTGTTAGAAAAATCACCAAAATAATTGCCCTCTAGGGGTCTTACTAATGCAAGTATAACAGAGTACAAACATTTCCCAGAATTGGGTCTTTAACTAATGTGCCATGTCTGGTTAGATGTATACACACATTGCCCTCAAAGGGGTCTTACCAATACATTCTACCTAACACAATAGTTTATGGTTTTATTATAACAAGAGCAATAAATAATTCTCAGAAAAAACCAAATACAATAGCTGAACAAAGTCAACTTTATTTGCACCTTAGATTTCTTACCAAATGTAGAATCCTTGGTGTCTACCTAGGATACCTCAATAGGTTTCTTGTGGATCCCTGGGCTCTCGCTCCTCTACATACAGATCCTCATGGTCTACTAGAATGTATACAACCTCAATGTCTGGATCTGGATGATCCAAAGGGACATATGAGCTCAACTCTTCACTAGGATCTGCACGATCCTTGGGTATATATGAGTTTGAAGGCTCACTGTCTTTTCCTCATGTAAGATAAACAACATGACTTGTCACAAACTCACTCCTCCAGTTGTGGCCAATATGAAACTCCACTCCGCTCTTGTCATTAGTCATATAACCCTGATGAGTAGTAAGGTAGAAGTTTCCTAATACCATTTCATCCATCTCCAAAGGGATGATGTCGAGAGTGATATTATCGGAAACTTATCTCCCAATTATGAAGCTCACATTGAAATAATTGGTAGACACTCTATGTAGAGTACCATGTTCTATACCTACTGTCTTGGTACGAGGAAGTGGTGTTTTGAGAAATCCTAGACAATGTACCACATTGGCGATTACATACCCTACTCCGATAATCTAATAAAAAATAAGGGTTACTAACTATGCTCGTGCAACCACTGGAATCCACTATCTTGAGGAACTTGCATGTCATAGTATGATGTCTATACATTCCACTGGTACTCCCCATGCTAATTGTGCCACGATTGGCTAATGTTGAGTCCTGTAATATCCTTTTCCTTCTTACGCATCCGATTAGGCCTCACCTCTAGGTACAAATCCCAACATAACTTGGTATCATGTCCTTTTCCCCAATGACAATAAATTACGAGTTTGGAAAAGGTTGCCTCTCCAAACAAGTGCTTCAAGATGACTGGATTTATCCCTCTTCCCAAGTAGAGCATCCAAGCTTCATTTTAACTCTGCGATGTGTTGTTGCTTTTGCTTAAACTAACGCTCTCAAATAGTATCCAGGTGGGATTGTAACTCAACGATTTTAAGATCATGTTCTTGATGTCGAGTGATCATCACTGCACCATGGTGCGTAATAAAGCAATCATAACTGAAAATTGGAAGAATATGTATAGCTCTATTTCTGCAAAACCAACTCTGCAAAACCAACTCGGATACCAAACTTGCTTGAAGATTAACAAGTTTTAAATCCAATAACTTGCTCGATACAAAACATGATCTGAAAATAATCAGTTTTTTATCTACGTAATCTCGAACCCTTATAGGCTTTAATTATTGCCTAATAATTTTCTCCTTTTTCAATAATCAATTTAAAAATTAATTCAAGATGATAAAAATAATTTCACAATGATTGATTACAGAGTTCGGCAATTGCCTACGTCTCTAGGTTCTTATCAAACTGTTCCACTAGTCAAAACTTGTAAGTTACAATAGTACTTTCACAAGAAAACCTAATGGAAACTATTAAGAACTTTCTTAGAAGAATACCCAAACCTTCAGAAGACAAGGCTGAAAAATAGCACCCGATGTCTCCTTTCCTACATATCCGACAAGCTCGATGGCACCACTCCATTTTTCAGAATTCTTTAGTTCTTAATCGGCCTTCCGGACACTTCATAACGCCATATGGCACTCCAGTCGATATTCCAGGATTCACAATACTTTGGTGTGGTGCTATGGGCCGACAAGGTAGTATTAATAACTCCTAGCAAAAGTAATTTTAATTTACTATTGCCTAGAAATAATAGGTCAATAATAATTAAAATAATAATGCTTAAATAAATTAGGTCTTCACAAAACTATGCCCATGGCAACAAACTCTCCTCTTGGCTCGCTCTCCGCCTTTTCAAGCCGTAGCAATGAGATTCTCCATTGCATTATGTGTGTCCCTTTACAAAGAAATGGCTTCCTTATTTATAAAAAAATTAGGGCCCTTATAAAATGCATTTACATATTATCCTTAAGGCTAATATTAACCTAAACCATCTCATGTGAAATGGGATTAAATCCTAGTTGGCGATTACATTGTTTAATGAGATAAAATCCCAAATTGAGTGGATAAGGTGAAGGGGGATGTTTTGTGCTTAGGTGGGTATATCCCACATTTGGCGGCCTTTATTTTTTGATAAGATTTTTACAACATTGGCCACCCCTTCATTTATGTGGATCTCCACACATGGGCCTTTTCCCCTACCACCGCTTCACCACCATGTGTCCTTGGCGTAACATTAGAGTTGGCAATTATGTGGGTTTGAAGGATTATGTGGGCTAACCACTTCGCATTAATACATGGCTTTAAAAACCCACCCACTTAGACATGTGGCATAACAATTGGTTTTTAAGTGGACTTACCAAGTTAATATAAATTCAACCCATACAAGTATAGAAAATTATTAACTCGGTCAATAGCATATAGTCCACTTTTCATCTCTCGATAGGTAAAATCATACTAATTCGATTCATGGTGGTCACCATGTGGTGGCAAGCCACATGGTGGCTTGTGGACCCACCACGTCAGTGATAATACCATAGTCCACACGGTGGTCGAGCTCTCCTCCATAACAAAAGTTGAGCTGCTTTTTCTTACGAGCAATCTTTTCACAACTGTTGTAGACCAGAGATCGAAAACCAAAAAATGACTCCCTTTTCCTTTTCATTACGTGTCACAATGTCATTTGTCCAAAATTGACCAGTTGATCAGATTTGACTTTCTCATTGATTGAACTTGTACTGACATATCTTGAGCTTTCAATGTCATGCTTGTTGCGTTCTTACTTCACATCGTCAAATCTATCGACACAATATTTTGCACTAAATAAATTTAGAGATGTTTAGGGAGCTTAAAAAATACCCTTATCAAAAACTCATATGTGATATGGAAAAGTTAAAAAAAAAAATTCTTTGATTAGTTATTTTGTCAACAAATGAAAAATTTTTCCTTTAAAATCAAACTCGAGTAATGGAATATGTATATCACTATAAGACCTTAGTCTCATTTGGTTATATAAATTTATTACAAATCTATTTATAATTATAAGGGAAATGGAATTAGTTTTGTTTTACACCATACACTATTACTACTAAATGGTTAAAAACAATTAGGTAAAAGATTAAGGTTAGTTATTATTACTAGTAGTATGAATCTTATCATTATTAATAATAGTAATCATATTTTAATATCATTCATACTGATATTAATTAAAATATTGACTTAGTTAATATATATATATATATATATATATATATATATATATATATATATATATATAAGTATTTTTTAAAAACAAAATAAAAAATAAAAAACATTATTTTAAGAACGTGACTAGGCTTTGTAAGCCGCGGCCTACAGCTGGACTACGGGTTTTATTTTTAAACAAAATAATTTGGTGGGGTGGGAGGGTCACTAACCCAACCCCACCCCCACCCGATTTTATATGGGATGGGGGTGGGGTTGGTGACCCTCCCCACCTTAAAATCTAATACAAACCCATACTGGTACCCTACATAGTCTATAAAATCTTGAATCCGTGACTGGGAGTTTTTTCTTTTAATTTGTTTGTGTGTGTATACAAATGTATATATATATATGTATATATATATTTTTTACCCAAGTAAATACTTTATCATTTTAACCATTTCACTAAAATGGGGCAAAACCCATATGCCCATTTGGGAAAATATTAAAATAATGAGATAAGATAAATTAATAAATACATTAGAACCCTAGAAGAGGGTGTAAATAGAACATGCAAAGAAAAGGAGAGTGTGCATCCTTCCAAGAGCTTGAGATTGCCTATCATGGCTTCCACCTCCCTCTCCACCAATCTGCAAAACAAAAAGAAGAAACAATAAATCAAAACAAAGAGAAAATAATTTTTATACGCATGCTTTGGGTTAGTTGAATACCTAGATCTAATGGCCCCAAATTAATCCGTCCCAAAAAAAGTAGGTGGGGAGGGAGTGAGATAAATTCAAAATTTATTTGTATGCATAGATATTATTTTGGGGCCACTCTAGTTTGTGTAGGGGGTGTTATTATTTCCTAACCCAAGTGTCTTTTAGAGACCTCTTTACTTAATGCAACTTTGACCCCTTTGTGGGTATTATAGAAATTTATTATTTAATTAAATAAGACCACAATGCCCTTGAGATTAACTAACCAAATTTAATTAAGGTGAAATTAAATTGTATTAAAGTAAATGATAGGGAAGCCTAAGTGTTGCTTTAGACTAACATGATTTTATTATTTTATTATTTAAAGGGGGAACTAAGGGAAAATTAATAATGTTAATTTAATGTAATTTTAGACACGAGAATGTGATGACCGTAAATTTGAATCTATTATTGTGAGTGTATTTAACAAAAAAATATTATTCCATAATTTTTCTAGTTGACCTAGGTTTGCATTAGGTTTCGTATGGTATTTTTTGTGGGCGTTACATTAGTAGTATTGACATAGTATTTTTAACTTAATATTTCTAGGTCACGAGAATAATTCATTTAAATCTCAAACTTGAGGAGAAATTAGTCTAAAATTAAAGATACTATAATATTAAAAACATTTAATTTAAATTACTTTAAAAGGTGAAGATATTATGGTATGCAACATATGATATTTCTAGCATTTATTCTACCCATTAAATAAATTAGTAAAATGTAGAAAACTATAAATTACGGTTAGGGGTCAATAAAGGAAATAAGCTAGGTTTGGGATTGAAAACCTAATGTATTTACCATGTAACAACACCACTATCTCATTGGCACACCACCTCATTGGAAGAATATATTCTTTATTTTTTTACACTCAATCCCATTGAAATCGCCACATAGAATCTAACCTTGGCTAATGGGAGTGAGTTAGTAAGCCAACTCAAAACATTTTTAATTTTAAGAATATTATTAGAGTCGTAAATATTAAGAATTCTATGAGAATCACAACTAAAATAAAATATGGTCCAAAAACCAACAGGGTGGATCTAATCCACAAGTTAATATATCTAGTGAAATTCAAAGGGATATAAAGAAACTAAAAATAATAAATTTTGTAAATTTCCTTAATAAAAAAATTCATATTCTCTATTTTATTAAAGCCATTATAGTTATGTCCTTGTATTTCCTAGTCAAACTATTGAACGTCATCAACACAACATGAACTTATTACATAATTATCTTGATTAATATAGTTATAACTAGTTATCTTTGTTTAATGGTATTTTATATATGCATTTATTCCTATGATTTCAATACGTTGTTTGAATGATGATATGTGTGATGCCACTCTTGGTTTTAAGAAAATTCATGTATGTAGCAACTCGTATGCAAAAAGGAATTATCCAAAGCAATGCATCCACATCAAAAGGCAATCACCTATAGCAAGAAGACCCATTATAAAGATATCTTGGAATGTGAATAATGTCACTCAAGTTTGTATGTGTCGTTGAAGAATAATTTATAGTTAGAAAATTTAGAACAAGAAGATAACTTTGGAACCATGATAGAAGAAAATTTAGGATCCTAAGTTTGAAAGCATTCGATTTCACCAAGATGATTAACTAAAAATGTGGAATAGTAATAGTTAATCTAAGTTAGAACAACATGTCAATACAATAAATAAAAGTGGTAAATAAATATAAAAAGTGACTCAAGAAACTAGGCTAATGAAAATAGAAACCCTAATATGCAAAGAAGGGTTAGAAGGATATTAACTAATTTAGAAATACTTTGTTGGAATGTGTCGTAAAGATGACTAGATAAATAGGAGGAGGAAGTTGTTGGAATCCAAATTGATTCTCCTATGAGGGATGAGCAAGATCACAAAACTCGGCAGGATGCTTAGAGAAAGAAAAATCATGATAGAAGTCATTTTGTAGTCGGGAGGATTCACTTGAATCTTTGTCACTTAGACGTTGGAGAAATGGATAGAATCTTACTAAGGGTTTGATCTACCCTCAATACTTTAGGTTGTGCCTTTAACCATGGTGAGAGGACTCGTTACGTAACCCATATTAGTGAAGGATATCAAGAGATCCTTCTCTGCATAATATTAATGAGAACCTTAAGAAAATATGATCAATACAACACAATCCAACTCTAACGAGTTGTCACACTAGAGAGTGGAGATGTTTCTTGGACAAGCTTTGGGTTACTAAAGACAATAACTTAAACCTGAGTGTCTATGCATATTTTGGAAGTGAAATTTGTTAAACCTTTGTGGATACATAGTACAAACAGGGGTAGTTCATGTACAATTTATCATTTGAGAAATTTTTGTGGGAAATTAAGCACGATAAAGTTGATTATGCCAAATATTTGAGAGCCTTTGCAAATAATGGAACACTCATAGAAAAAATGCTTCAAAATAGACAAAATATTCCTCCAATCGAAGGTGTGTATCAATGGAGGCCCGAGATATGCACACGATTTCATGCACTCTTCAAGAATTCAACACGAGGCTCATGTTGAAGACTCAATTAAATGTTGAAAGTCCCCGATTCATCACACCTAAGATACACTAATAGACTTACCAACAATCTTTGTCAACGTAGTGGAAGTAGAATTCTTTTAAATTGTTTATTTCATTACAAGATGAAAGCTCTTCTCATAATGAAATTACAAATGCCAAAATACTACCACATGGATAAGATCTTGTGTGATTTAGAGGGATTTCAACATAAGATTGCAACAAGAACAAGAAAAACTATTTGAAAACATTCTAAAATAAAAGCAAACACAATTATGCTCATGATCAACACAAATAAGGTTCATTACATTCATCAGCAAGGAGAGTTTCTTTAACAATCTAAGAGCTTATCAATGGCTTGTATACTTGCAACCATCTTGATGTGATTAAATCTAAAACATAGGAAAATAAAAAGGTTTCTCAGACGATCTCTTGGGAAAATGGTTTTTCTCAAACTTTCTCAAAAAAATTAACCTCCTTATGCAAGAGTATTCTCATTGCATTTATACAATTTCACTCGCTCACTCATCCCAAATTTTCCCCCCAAAATTCCAAATCTTCAATAGAATATTCATCTTTACAAATTACTATTTAATCATGTTTATTCCCTTGAAAATATCTTACTTTCTATCGTTGGGTGGATAAATCATGAATTGATCACATTTCTCACCCTCAATTATGACTAGGATGCCATGACATAACTTTTAACAGTCTTTTAATCATTCTTTTATTTTGTCATGCAAGAAATCCCCTTTTTAGTAATTCTCAGGTGGCTCCATATGGCTTGATCTAACAAGAAATCCTTTTCACCTTTGAGAATACACCTTGAGGAATAGATACCTACATTCATGCCTCTTAGAAATGAGTGTCCTCACATGGATTATATCACATATCTACATCGTGAGTTTGAGTCACCAAGTATGAATAGAAGCCAACGAAGCCTCTACATGTCTTATTGACACAACCGTAAAGGTGAAGTTCGAGAGCGGGCTCCTAATACATTGCAGGCCCTCCACATGTTAAGAACATGAGAGAGTTGCATTGTCAATGAAAATTTTGAGCATGGGAAGGTCTAGCAAAATTTTCCACATGTCTGTTCGGTGCAAATTCAAAGATGGAGTCTAGAGGTGGGACCTCAAATGTGCGCAGGATCTCCATGTGCCCTAGGACCAAGAAAGTTACCTCGGCCATTGAAAAGTCTTAGTATAAAGAGGAGCCAGTGGAAACATCCACGTGTCTCTTCGGTGCTATTTCAAAATTAAAATTCAAGGGAAGGTCCCCAAATAGGTGCAAGCCCTCCATGTGTCTCGGGCCAAAGAAATTTACTTCGGCCGTTGATAAGTCTCATTATAAAGAAGACCTAACCGAAGCCTCCACATGTCTCTTTGGCGCAACACCAAAGGTAAGACCCAGTGGTGGATCCTCAATGAGCGCAGCCCTCCACGTGTCATTTTTTGGGTCTTAGGCATTTACCTTATACTTTCAATCTAGTTCGGAATCCTTGTACTCTCACCCCTTATACTTTCAAGCCATTCAAGAATACTTTTTTGTTACTGATTTTTCCGAGTGATATTTAACAAATATACACCCAAAAGCTACAAAGTGTACAAAAGATAAGATTTTTCAATTATTTCCACTGGTTATTTTTAACTAGGGCATCCAGTTGTCGCTTCTAGAAAATTATTTGGAGCATTCCCTCCTGATTCTGAAAACATGACGCACACAAAAAGGAGGAAGAATGTGCATAAGCTTGTTGATAATATGGCAGGCACAAAGGATGATCAATAGGCTTACGCACATTCTTCCTCTTTTTTGTGTGCATCATGTTTTTTGAATTAGGAGGGAATGCTCCAAATAATTTCCCAGTGACAACAGGATGCTACAAAGAAAAAAAAACCAGTGGAAATAATTAAAAAAAGCTTATCTTTTGTAAACCTGATAGATTTTGGGTGTAAATTTGTAAAATATTACTTTCTCGAAAAAATTTGTAACAAAAAAATTATTCCTCAGAACTAGATTGAAAGTATAAGGGGTGAGAGTACAAGGATGTTATAACTAACTTGAAAGTATAATGTAAATGCCTAAGACGAGCAAAAAGGCACGTGGAGGGCCTACGCTCATTTCAAGATTCGCCTATGGGTCTTACCTTTGGTGTTGCACCGAGGAAACACGTGGAGGAATCCACCGTATCCTCTTTATACCGAGACTTCTCAATGACCGAAGCAACTTTCTTAAGCCCAGACACGTGGATGGCCCGTGCTCGTTTAGGGACCCGCCCGAATTCTAATTTTGAAAAAGCACCGAAGAGACACATGGAGGCTTTTGTTATCTCCTCTTTATACTGAGATTTTCTCAATGGTAGAGGTAAGTTTATTGGTCCCAGGGCACATGGAGAGCCTACTCACATTTGAGGTCCTACCTCTAGACTCCATCTTTGAAGTTGTGCTAAGCAGACATGTGAAAGATTTCATTGGACCTTCCCATTTTCAAAATTTTCAACGACCGGTGCAACTCTCTAAGGTTCTTAAAACGTGGAGGTCCCACGTTTGTTTGGGAACCTACCTATGGACTTAACCTTTACAATTGCACCAAGGAGACACATGGAGGATTCCACTGGCTTCTCTTCATACTTGACTGACTTAGAATTGTAGCGCAGATATGTGATATAATCCATGTGAGCACACTCATTTCTAGGAAGCAAGAATATAGGTATCTATTCCTTAAGGTGTATTCTCAAAGGTGAAAAGGATTTCTTGTAAGATCAAGCCATATGGAGCCACCTCAGAATTATTAAAAAGGGGAATTCTTATACGAAAAATAAAAGAATGATTAAAAATACTGTCAAAAGTTATGTCATGGCATCCTAGTCATAGTTGAGGAATTGAGAAATGTGATCAGCTCATGATTTATCCACCTCACAGTAGAAAGTAATATATTTTAAGGGAATAAACATGATTAAATAGTATGTTTTAAAGAGGAATATTCTCTTGAAGATTTAGAATTTTGGGGGGAAAATTTTGGATGAGTGAGCGAGTGAAATTGTATAAATGCAATGAGAATACTCTTGCATAGGGGGTTAATTTTTCTGACTTTTTTTTGAGAAAAACCATTTTCCCGAGAGACCATCTGAGAAACCTGTTTATTTTCCTATGTTTTAGATTTAATCACGTCAAGATGGTTGCAAGTGTACATCCATTGACAAGCTCTAAGATTGTTAAAGAAACTCTCCCCTACTAATGAATCTATGTTGATCATGAGCATTATTCTATTTGTCTCATTTCAAAATGTTTTAAAATAGTTTTTCTTGTTCCTATTGTAATATTATGTTGAAATTCCTTTGAATCACACAAGATCTTATCCCTATGCTAGTATTCTAGAATTTGTAATTTCATTGTGAGAAGAGCTTTCATCTTGTAATGAAATAAACAATTTCAAATCATTCTACTTCTTTTTGCAATCTTATGTTGAAATCTGTTATCACCGAATCACAACACCCTTTTGTTTATACAAGCGCATATATTTGAACTCACAGTGTGATTGGATAACATGGGTACTATCTCCAAGTTGTGGGACTTGTTACTTGAGATAGACCTCTAGAGAAAGCTGGTTCTTGCTCCTAAACTACCTGCCACAATCTACTCTAATGCAGGGGAAACTAACTATTCTAATCTAAATTTTCAAGGGACCAGGGAGAGAGAATGCATAAAATGAAATCCTACACTAAAGTGGTGATACACTAGAAAAGGAAGGGGTGAGAGTAGTCTTCACTAGAAGGGGTGATGATAGTTCTCCACAATCTAGCAAAATGCATTCGAAAAATATCGCAAAACATACACAATGATAATGGATCCCTGCAAGAGCATAATAATAGACACAATATTCTTGTAATCAAGGTTGAAGGGGAAAGAAGAATGCAGAAAACACAGCAGGGGAAGATGCATCCACAAACTTATATTTTATTGCTTCCTGATACACACAGTTCAATCGATTACAAGATAAGGGCCTGGATCACCATGCAAGGAGTCCAAAACAAGGGCCTGCAACACATTGGCTTCACAAAGAAATCTTGGTAGAGCTTTGCTACAAAAACTACCTCCTTTTACAATGAGCCCAACACTCCAATTTATAGAAAAAATGAGAAGAGAAAGAGAAGGGAAAATGGAAATCCCGAAATTTGTCCTTCAACCACTTGTAAGAGGCATTAAATGGAGTAAAATGATTATATGTTACTTGCAAAAGGCTCCCTATACTTTCCCAGTGCTATAGCGAGAAAAGAATGATGACCATGCCTCTTAATTGCACTCCCAACCACCAAATAAAACACTGTTATGAACCCAGACACGTTTTCATAAAAATATCAATCAATCTCTCATCAAATATGGAATTTATTGATTTTTGTGTGTCGAAATTGGAGCCATTATTCCAACGGTACCAATTTTGTGTGATTTCGTTGAGAAATGCAAAAGTTATGGCCTTCTGAGTGCGGGCAACTATTTTGGGTCTGCCAGGCGTTTTCATCATTTGACGGGAATGAGCATTAACTAACTGGAGCTGAATATGTTTATTTTAATTAAATATATCTACCCTCATTAAAACTAAGAAATTGTGGCGTAGAGGACGTCGTGCTCATTCAAGAAAGTCAAATTTTGTGAAAATCAGAACTCGAGTCAAAAGTTATGGCCGTTTGAAGTTTCACGGGTCAAACGTTGACTTTTCTTCTTTGCCTTCGGCCGATTCGGATTTTCGCATCCCTCGCGTACCTTTGTCTCAACTGTCCCGGATGAAAATATCCTGCTTTGGCCGATTCAGGCTTCCTTGTTCCTGGTTGTGGCTTTTTCACCTTTTCGCGTCCCTTGCGTACTTTTGTCCCAACTGTCCCGGACTGCCTGGGACAAATATCTCCGAACCGCCCAAAATGGACTGTCTTTCAGAAAATCGGTTGATTCGCATCCAGCGCCTACTTTTGTCCCGGCTGTCCGTAAACCGCGTGAAACAAAAACTTGATGATTTTCCACCGCTTTACGCCGATTCGGCTTTTCATGTTCCCCATGTCTCGCGTGTACCTTTGTCCCAACTGTCCCGCGGACCGCCTAGGACAAAAATGTCTGACTTAGCCGATTTTCTTTATTTTTCAGCCCCAAGCTTGGTATGATGAACCTCAGTATGACCCAAACCCTTCAGACCCGAAATGCCTTAAAACAATCCTACAACCTTATTTTTCACATTTTTTCCTTTTTTCTAACTCGTTGGGATTTCTTCTTGGATGGGAGAGTTAGAGAGAAGCCGAGGGCCCCAAAAACACAATTTCAGGCCTTGAATCAATCTACTTGCTCGGGACTGAATAATTTGATGCATGTTATCAAAATTACCTTGAGGGGTGAATTTTTGATAACAAATCCCTCTAAATAACAAAATATCTTATCCTGTGGGTAGTATTCTCGAATTTGCAATTTAATTATGAGAAGAGATTTCATCTTGTAATGAAATAAAAAATTTAAAATCACTCTACTTTCACTAGGTTGAAAAAAATATTTTTAATTCTTTGAGTGTATCTTAGGTGTGATGAATCGGGGACTTTCAATGTTTAATTGAGTCTTTAACATGAGCCTTTGTGTTGAATTATCGAAGAGTGTGTGAAACCATGCATCTATGGGCCTCCATTGATACACACCTTCAGGTTGAAGGAATATTTTAGCTATTTTGAAGCATTTTATCTATGAGTGTTTGAATATTTGTAAAGGATCTCAAAGATCTAGTATAATCAACTTTATCTTGCTTAACTTCCCACCAAAAATTTCTCAAATGATAAATCCTACATGAACTATCCCTATTTGTATCCATAAAGGTTTAACAAATTTCGTGCCAAAATATGCAGAGACAATCACGTTTGATTATTTTCTTTAGTAACCCGAACCTTATCAAGGAAACATCTCCACTCTCTAGTGTGACAACTTGTGAAAGTTAGATTGTGTTGCATTGATCATATTTTCTCAAGGTTCTCATTAAGATTGTGGAAATAAGGATCTCTTGATATCCTTCACCATCATGGGTTATAGAACGGGTCCTTTCACCCCCGGTTGAAGGCACAATCTAAAGTAGTGAGGGTAGAGAAACCATTTGTAAGGTTTTATCCATTTATCCATTGCTTGAGTGACAAAGAGTTAGGTGAATCCCTCCCACTACCAAAAACCTATATCATGATTTTTCTTTCTCTAAGAATCTGGAAAGTTTCATGATGTTGCTCAACCTATTTGTATCAAAATTAATTCTCCTTGGAAGCCGAGCAACATCGGACATTTACCAAGATACTCGGATACAAACAAATAATAAGTCATTTTGTATCCGGGAGGGGATTCAACTGCTCTTTGTCGATTAGTCATTGGAGAAATGGATAACACCTTATTTAAGGATTTTCTCTATCCCCACTACTTTAGGTCATGCATTTCAACTAGGGTTAGATGACTCCTTTTGTAACCTCTGTTGGTTAAGGACATGAAGAGATCCTTCTTTACACAATTTTTAGATTAACCTTGAGAAAATATGATCAATACACCACAATTTAACTCTCACAAGCTATCACTTCTAAATAATGGAGATATTTTCTAAACAAGGTTTAGGTTACTAAAGACACTTAAAACCTACTTGCTTCTGTATATTTTGGTAGTAGAGTTTTTCCATTTGTTGATACACAAAAAAAATAGGGATACTTCAGGAAGGATTCATGGTTATTTAAATTTTTTGTTGGGGAATTAAGCAAGATGAAGTTTATTTCACCAGATGTTTGATAACCTCTACAAAAATTGGAAAACTAACAAACAAAATTATTCAGAATAGCCAAAATATTTCTTCAACCAGAAGGTGTGCGTCAATGGAGGCCTAGATCTACACAATTTCACACAATCTTTAAGAATTCAACATGAAGTCTCGAGCTAAAGACTAAATTAAAAATTAACAACCCTGTCCATCACACCTAAGATACATTCATAGGCTTACAAACAATCATTATCAACATAGTGGAAGTAAAATTATTTTAAATTTTTTATTTCATTACCAGTTGAAAGATCTTCTCATAATGAAATTGTAAGTGCCAAATTACTAACACAAGGACAAGATCTTGTCTGATTCAGAGAGATTTTAATATAATATTGCAATAGGAACAAGAAAAATGATTTGAAATTCATTTTAAAAAAGCAAACATAATTTTTCCCAAGACCAACATAGATTAATTTGAGATTTATCAGATTGATCAAAAGGGGAAAGTTTCTTGAACAATTTCAGAGATTGTCAATGGTTGTACACTTGCTACCATATTGATGTGATTGAAATCTAAAACACAAGAATTTAATAGGTTTCTCAGATGGTCTCTTAGGGAGATTGGATTTCTCAAATTTTCTCATAAAAATTAAACCCCGACCATTTACAAGAGTATTCTCATTGCATTTATACATTTCACTTGCTCACTCATCCAAAATTTCCCCCAAAAAGAAGAATATTTGAGGAATCCTTTGCTTGTTACAAATTTGTCTCGGAAAGTGATGTTTAACAAATTTACACCCAAAGCTTCCAGGTGGACAAATCATGAATTGATCACATTTCTCAAACCCTCAACCATGACTAGGATGCCATGCCATAACTTTTTGATAGTCCTTCTAATCATCACTTTATTTTGTTTTGCAATAAATCCCCTTTTTTATCATTTTCGGTGGCTCTGTATGGGTGGATCGACAAGTAGTCATTTTCACCCTTATGAATACAGCTTGAGAAAAGAGTTCCCTCACATGGATACTTGCATTCATGCCCCTTAGAAATGAGTGCCCCCACATAGATTATATCATATATCTAGGCTGTGAGTCCAAGTTGGCTAAGTACAAGAGGAATGAACAGAAACCTTGACATGTTTCTTTGGCACAACCGTGTAAGGTGAAGTCCAGAGGCAAGTTCCCAAATGAGCACAAGCTCTCGACGTGCCCTTGGCCATTGAAAACTTCCTAGTATAAAAGGAACTAGCGAGAATCCTCAACATATCTCACCGGTGCACTTTTGATATGGAGCCCAAAAGCGGAGACCTCAAACATGCGCGTCTAACCATGTGTCTTGACCCGATAAAGTTGTTGAAATAATTTAGTGACTAGTGGAATGTGCCACGTGCCTAGGATCCAAGAAAGTTTCCTCATCCATTAAAAAGTCCAAGAAAGGGTAGAGTGAGAGGAAAATTAAATGTGTCTCCGTGGCGCTCTTTCAAATATATAATTTAGGCGAGTACCCAAATGGGCACCGGCCCTCCACGTGTTCGGGATTAAAAAGTTGCTTGAGAAGTCTAAGTATAGAGAGAATCCATCAAAACCCTCCATGTGTCTCCTTGGCGTAACTCTAGAGGTAGGAACCAGATTCGGATCCTTAAGTAAGCACAGGCCCTCCACGTGTCTAGAACCCGACAAAAATGCATCTCGCCACCGTAAAAGTCTAAGTATGGATAGAGTGAGCGCAGACCGCACGTGTTCCTTCTATGCTCTTTTCGTATGAGGCTCAAAATAAATACTCTCAAAAAAGCGCGGGCCTTCCACGTGTCTTGGGTCCGAAGAATTTTCATCGATCACATGAAAAATGTCTAAGTATGTGTAAGGCTAGCGAAACCTCCACAAGTCTCCTTGGTGTAAATCCAAAGGTCAAATCGAAAGGTGAATTTTCAAAGGATCGCAGGCCCTCCACATGGACAAGACTTGAGTTGAAGTGGGCTTGAGAGTCTCAAAATGCCATGGAAACCCGCCTATTTAATTTTAACTCTTGATGTGGGCCCGAAAAAGTTGCGGATCATTATATAACTTTGCTCCTTCGTATAAAAGGCCAAAATCTACAAAATGCTCTTGTGACCCACCTCCCCACTTATAACTTGAAAACTACCACGTGTCCTTCTTTAGGGTCAAAGTAAGACTTTTTCCCTATCGCTTCATATTTGTTGAATAACCAATTAGATACAATCGGGCCACGGGGCCAATTTGGTATTTTTTACAAATGTGAAAAAAGTGACAAGTTTCACCAAAAATACCCATCGGGCCACATCCAACCAGAAAGGACCATGTTTCCACAGATATCGAGACAAATTTGATAGGAAAACATGAATGTGGAAAAATAGAAGGAAGGATAAAACCTCGAATTCATGCCCAAATTACAAATTCTTTCTCATGGACAGAGAAATGGAAAACAATATCTAGACTCAATGTGATCCTCGACCAAAGGAAAGGAATGACCATGGAAACCAAATGAAGGAGAAATCTTTCATGCATCAATATAGGGAGATAGATAAAACTTCAAACCATGTGGACTGAGATGTTTTTGAACAAACATGGAGAGATTAGATTGAACACCAACATCGGCTCGACTCGGGGATGGGCACTCCTTGCGAGTGCCACAAGAACAACAGACTAATGTGCCAAAAATCCATTAGGAAATGGAGTCAAAAACAAGCTTGCAGAGCATAAAGAAAATAACCAAATCCCCTAAGATGAACTAAGAAACCAACAAAACTGGTCACCAAGGACCAAGAAAAACTCAAACCAAAAAATAAGAAAGAACAAAAATACTATACACCGTACTATGGCACGTGTCTTGATTTTGAGAAATCAATCAAGGAAATTTTTCAAATTCCTACTAATCTTGATATTACTATGCTAAGCAGTTCTGATATGTCTTTAAAAATTGGTCATATGATTGTTTCTCTTTTCCATCCAAGTTTCTATCTGACCACATTTTTTTAGGCTTATCCTTTGTGCCTAGGTCAATTTTTTCAACATCTCTCGAGGCTGCATCAAACATAAAAGTCCCAAGAAAATCAACCTACTCAAGATATCTGCATTGATCAATTTCATACTCCTTGAAAATAACATAACTCACAAAGTTATCAATATCAATGTATGTGTGTAATACTTCATAAGAAGCATTGTTGGGGTCCTCAATGAGATATAAAATTTTATTTTCACCATATAACTTCACAAGGCTTCCCTCAATTGGTATGGTTGCATAAGACATGTCCATTTGCACACTTCCACCCACACTAGCTACCCACTTTCTGGATAACAACATTCCCCACTTAGCAAGACAATCCACAATTACTACATTCAAAGTTAAGTACTTGCTTGGATAAGCTACCAATTGTACTACTAAGCCTTTGACACATCCAACTATTGGCACCTCTCTTGAATCCACGGCAGAAATTTCCCATAAGCTAACGTTTCTTTGATATTCAACTCATTCATGACCTCAAAAGGCTTTACATTACATGAAGCTCTTGATTCGGACATGCGCTTACGTAACAACCTATCTTTAATAATCAGAGTAGTGAAAAATGGATCCACATTCAGCTGAGACTCAACCAAAGAAGTTCCCAAATAAACCTCAGGTGTTTCCCCAAGTTCCTCCAATGCTTGTGGTTTTTCTAATTCTGCAATGGCAGGAGGAACCTCTACATTGTTCACATTTTTACCCTAGGTAACCTTTTCTTCTTTAAATCCCAAATATTCGAATGCTCTTTTCCTATGCTCAGGGATTCTAAGTAACTCAACAATAGGAACAATGACCTTGATCTGACTCAATATTTGGGCTATGTCACAAGGAATATATTTGGGTAGGGTAGTGTTAGAAGGGATATTCACAGCTTCATCTGATAATATGGGAGTCTTCACAGTTCGAGCATGGGGAGGAACACAAGTTTTATTTGGGGAAACAAGGCCTTTTCTAGATGCATATTTTTTAGGAGTTTCCTTAGGGATATTGGTAAGAACTGGAATTTTTGGTTTAGCCTGAGGCCCTGCCCCTTTGACAAATTTTCTTCTTGTATTATATTATTTTTCTTGGGAAACTATTGCATTCATTAACAATTGTCTGTCCTCTTCAAGGAATTCCTCCATCATAATTTTTAATCATTAATGCCCTTAAGTACTCAAAATCATTATTAGGAAACTCAAAATATTGTACCATATCAATTTCAAAAGTATGAGTGGGAGGAAGAGGTAATACTCGGTGAATGCAATCCCAGAAATCAACAGTAGTTCTGGCACTTATTAGTTCAGTTGAGGTTGCTCCCTACTATGAACTTGCAGAGCAATCCATCATGCATGCATCATCATCTGTCTCATCATCATAAACTTCCTCAACTTCTTTGTCTTCATCACATGGGGAATGGGGAAAGAAACATCTATCACACCACTCCATATCATGGACATCTTCCATAGTAGTAACTCGGCAATTAAAGGATCAGGCACCAATCTATTTTCCCGGGGTTGGGGCTGTCTATTTATTGATACCACTGGCCCTTTACCCCTGTCACCTGATCTATGATCCCCTCTATGATGATTTGCAAATCTTTCTTGAACTTGTGGCTTGTTTTGACCTTGGGAATCTTGTCCAATCCCCTTCTCTGCTTTGGCCAGTTTATAGGATATTTCCTTAACAACTCTGGCCAATGTTTTTACAACCTCTTCTAGATCCACAGACTTACTTGAATGAGGCTTCTCTAGATTCATAAGCTTGATACCTTCCCTCTTAGGAGTCTTAAGAACTACTTTGATATTTTTTCAATTTGCAAATCCATGGTGAAGGCTTGCCTCAAATTTCCTGGGTTTTTGTCCCTTAAATAATAGGAATCCTTTTTGTCAAAAGCATCAGAATATTTTATTAAACAAGAAACATCACTTGGCCTTAGGATTACATGTATCCTATTCAAGGTCTTATTGAACCTAGTATTGAAGTCATGAACATATTCATTAGGATTCTTCTTAATATTCTCAAATTCAGACAAAAGAAACTTGGGATCTGTCTTATCCCCATATTCCAATTGAAAAGCATTTTTAATTTCTGTCCATGAATCTATTGAGTTAGCTAGTAAATACTTATATCAGTCATGTGCATCCTCCTTAAGAGTATGAATAAAAAAATTTATATACACATCCTCAAATTTAATTCAAATTCTTCCATCATATTGACAAAAAGTTTTAAATGTTGATCGCTAGTGATAGCATTATTCCCTTGAAATTTAGGAAATCTATTTCTAACATCTTGTGGCACTATATTTGGGTATCCATCCATACCTCTAAAATGTATAGGACCAAAATTATTCACAACAAAAGGAGGTTCTAGTTGAGGCTGGGCCATACTATTTTGAGGAGGTGATCTTATAGGAGATGCAAAATGATGAGGGACAAGGGGTCCTTGGAACACATGAGTATAATTTTCAAAATGAATCTCCTCTAAAAACTTTGCTTCATGGAAAACCCTATAAACATTGGAAAATACAGGGACAAACTGAGAAGCACACTTATCAGACACAAATGAAGGCCCCTCTCCAGTTGGAGAATTTAGATCTATATGAAAATTACCTGATTCAGAATCACTCGAAGAAGAATGGTAATCCTCAACCACAGGTTGATCACTTTTCACAATGGATAATTTTTTTCTTAATTCCTAATCCCCAACTATTTTCCGAATCTTTTTCCTTCAAAATTTGTGTTTCCTATCCTGAAACAACTTTCTGTAGGGTCTTTAGTGAAGAAATATATTCTTCCTTCCATATTTGTAAATATTAGTGATAGATTTAATATAGGTTAAGGCATTGGTATTTATCAAAATTTAAATAAACATGGAGTCACCACTACGGATTTTAACCTTATTTGTGCAAATGCACTAGAAATGACTTGTCAAGGTCTATCAAAGCACTTAATTCCTACAAAGCTTAGTAGATATGACCTTCCTCTACTAGTATTCATCATTGATGATGTAGATTTAGTGCAATAACCACTAGAAACTCGAAATATTGCATACAAAAATTGTAACTTTACACAATATGATGCTTAAACAATGTATTTACCCTTAGATCATGTAAGAAACATTACCGGGCCAAATATAAGAATGCCTTTGGATATCCCCCTCGAAATAACACCATTCTAGTGTTGATATGCAAATTGATTCTCCCTTGGAAGATGAGAAACATCACACATTTAATAAGATACTAAGATATAGACAAATCATAATTATTTTTGTAGTTAGGGAAGGGATTTAGCTCACTCTTTTCACTGTGTGTTAGTTAAATGGATAGAACCTTCATTAATGATTTGATCTATCCTCACTACTTTAGGTCTTGCCTTTCAACCAAGGTGAGAGGACATGTTTTTAACCTCTGTTGATGAAGGACATGAAGATATCCTTATTTGCACATTTTTCATGTGAACCTTGAGAAAATATGATCAATACATCACAATTTAACTATCACAAGTTTTCACTTCTAAAGAATGGAGAGAATTTCGAACAAGGTTCAAAGTTACTAAAGACACTTAAAACCTGCTTTCTTCTATATATTTTGGCAGTAGAATACTTTCGTTTGTGGATACACAACACAAATAGGGGTACTTCAAGTAGGATTCATGGTTATTTTAGATTTTTGGTGGGGAATTAAGCAAGATGAAGTCAATTTCACATGATCTTTAAGAACCTTTACAACCATTGGAAAACTAATAGACATAATGCTTCAGAATAGACAAAATATTCCTTCAACCAGAAGGTGTGCATGAATGGAGGCCCAGATCTACATAGTTTCACACAATCTTTAATAATTCAACACAAAGGCTCGAGCTAAAGACTTAATTAAACATTAACAACCCGTGGTCAATCATGCCTAAGATACACTCATAGGCTTACAAACAATATTTATCAACATAGTGGAAGTAAAATGATTTTAAATTTTTTATTCCATTACCACATGAAATCTCTTCTCATAATGAAATTACAAATGCCAAAATACTAACACATGGACGAGATCTTGTGTGATTCAGAGATATTTTAATATAAGATTGCAACAGGAACAAGAAAACTATTTGAAAGACATTCTGAAATAAAAGCAGACACAATTTTTCCCAAGATCAACATAGATTAATTTGAGATTTATTAGATTCATCAAAGAAGGGAAATTTTATTCAACAATCTCACAAAATTGTCAATGGTTATACACTTGTAACCATGTTGACATGAATGAAATCTAAAACACAAGAAATTAACACGTTTATGAGATGGTCTCTTAGGAAGATGGGATTTCTCAAATTTTCACTAAAAATTAAACCCTGACCATTTACAAGAGTATTCTCATTGCATTTATACGTTTCACTTTCTCACTCATCCCAAATTTCCCCAAAAAAGAATATTCAAGGAATCCCTTTTCTTATTACAAATTTGTCTCAAACGGTGATGTTTAACAAATTTACACCAAAGCTACTAGGTGGACAAATCATGAAATGATCACATTTATCAGACCCTCAACCATAACTAGGATTCCATGCCATAAATTTTTGAATCCTTCTAATAATTATTTTATTCTACTGTGTGCAAGAAATCCCCTTTTTGATCATTTTTAGGTGGCTCCATGTGTCCGGATCTAACAAGAAATCCTTTTCACGCCCTTGAATACACCTTGAGAAATAAATTCCCTCGCATGGATACCTACTTTCATGCCCTCGAAATTAGTACCCCACATGGATTATATCATATTTATACACGGTGAGTCTCGATCGACCAAGTACAGATAGGAACCAAGAGAAACCTCCACATGTTTCTTTGGTGCAACTACAAAAGTGAAGTCCGAGGAAAGTTCCCAAATGATTGAAAACACTCCATGTGCGCTCAACCATTCAAAAATTCCCGTATAAAAGGAGCTAGCAAGTCTCCACTTTTTGGCACCATATCAAAAAGTGCACCGGTGAGACAAGTGGAGGCTTCTGCTAGCTCCTTTATACTGGGACTTTTTGAATGGTTGAGGCACATGGAGTGTTTTCAATCATTTGAGAACTTTCCTCCGGACTTCACCTTTGTAGTTGCACCAAAGAAACATGTGGAGGTTTCTACCGGTTCCTATCTGTACTTGGTCAACCGAGACTCACCGTGTATAAATATGATATAATCCATGTGGGGTACTAATTTCGAGGGGCACGAAAGTAGGTACTTGGTCAACCGAGACTCACCGTGTATAAATATTGATATGGTGCCAAAAAGTGGAGACCCTAAACAAGTGCGAGGCTCACCACTGTCTCGGCCCGAAATTTTTTTCAAAAATTTAGGGACCAAAGGAAGGTGCCACGTGCCTAGGATCTAAGAAATTTTCCTCGGTAGTTGAAAATTCCAAAAAGGGTAGAGTGAGCGAGAATCTTCGATGTGTCTCCTAATGCTCTTTCAAAAATAGAATTCAGGGGTAGGTCCCCAAATGGGCGCGGGCCCTCCACATATCTCGGGCTTAAAAATTTTCTTGAGAATTCTAAGTATAGAGAGGAGTCATTTTAATCCTCCACTGTCTCATTGTCGCAACTCCAAGGTAGGACCTAGAGGCGGATCTTTAAGTAAGTGTAGGCCCTCCACGTTTCCAGAACCTGACATAAATGCATCTTCCGCTGAAAAATTCTAAGTATGGATAGAGTGAGTAGAGACCTCCACATGCGGACCTTACACATGTCCTTCATCCGAAAAACAAGTGTGGGCCTTCCATGTGTCTTGGGTCCAACAAAGTTGCACTAGCCGTATAAAAAAATATCTAAGTATGGGCGGGGCTAGCGAAACCTCCATGTGTTTCCTTGGTGCAACTCCAAATGTCAAACCGAAAGGTGAATTTTAAAATGAGCATAGGCCTTCCATGTGGAGAAGACATGAGTTGAAGTGGGCCTGAGAATCTCAATATGTCCCGGCAACCTACGTCTTTTCTTTTAAGTCTTGATGTGGGCCTCGGTGGAGTTGCAGATCATTTCATAACTTCACTCCTTCATACAAAAGGTAAAAATATACAAAATTCTCTAGCGACCCACCTCCCTTCTTGTAACTTGAAAAAATACCATGTGTCCTTCTTTGGGGTCAAAGTAAGACTTTTTCCCTGCCGCTTCATATTTATTGAATGACCAATGAGATATAATAGGGGCCGTGGGGCCAATTTGGTATTTTTTACAAACTTGACAAAAGTGACAAGTTTCACCAAAAATACCTATCGGGCCACATCCAACTAGAAAGGACCATGTTTCCATAGATGTCAAGGCTAAATTTGATAGGGAAAACATGAATGTGGAAAAATAGAAGGAAGGGGAAATCCTTGAATTCCCTCCCAAATTACAATTTTTTTCTCATGGATAGAGAAACGGAAAAGAATATCTCGACTCAATGTGATCCTTGACCAATGGAAAGGATTGACCATGGAAACAAAATGAAGGAGTAAGCTTCCATGCATCAATACAGGAGACAGAGAAAAATTCAAACCATGCGGATGAGATATTTTTAAACAAACAAGGTGAGATTAGATTGAGCACCAACACAATCCTCGTAGAAGAATCAATTTGGATACTAGCATTGAAGTGACACCATTTCTAGGAATTATTTGAATCATCAACAACATCGAAGTGGGAGTGTTACCGGGATTATTAGAATATCATGTCAACAACAGCAAAGTGGCACCATTGCAAGGGATCATTTTAACAAGAGGACCTATTTTTGTGGCAACAACACCTTAGTGGCACCATTACTGGGGATTATTTTTACTAATGCGTACACATACTGACCATGTTAATGTTTCTTACATGGTTTAAGTATAAATAAGTTGTTTAAACGTCATCCTTTGTTGATATTTGTAATATTTGTGCAAGATTACAAGTTCATTGTGTAGTATTTCAAGTTTCTAGTGGTTATTACACTAAATTTGCATCAATAGTGATAAATGTGGGTAAAGGAAGGTCGATATGTTAATCTTTGTAGAAATTAAGCATTGATAGACACTTGGCAAGTTACTTATATTACATCTGCACATTTAAGGTATAAATCCTTAGTGGCGACTCTTTTTTGAATTGAAATTTGATGATTACTTGTGTCTTAACGAGTGTCAAGTGAAATTTTTCATTGATATTTGTAAAGTTGGAGGGAAGAAGGTATTTCTTCACTAGGGATCCTACTAAAAATTTATTTCCAGAACTAGGAAAAGAAAATTCAGAAGGAAAACAAGTCTGGAAAGTCATTGGAAATCAAGAATCAAGAAAGGATATATCAGTTCTAAAAGGTGATCAATATGTGGTTGAAGATTACCATACGTCGTCAAGTTATTCTAAACCAAGTAATATTTATTTTAATTTCAGTTCTATAACTAGAGAAGGGCCACCATTTGTGTCTTAAAAGCGTGCCTCTCAGTTTTTCCCTATTTCTTCCAAGGTTGATAGGGTTTTCCAAGAAACTGAGTCATTAGAGGATTTTTTTTTGAAAGCTATACTCATGTGCTCAGAAGATCCCTTGTTCCCTATCATTTTGTTTCTCCTATAAGTTCACCGCATCAAGGCAATGTGGCCCAAACTCCACCTAGACCACCTTTTGTTGTCAACACTTTGGGACCTATAGATTTTAGAGGTATGGATGGATATCCTAATATGGTGCCACAAGATGTCAGAAATAGGTTACCAAAATTTCAAGGGAATAATACCATCATTGATGACCACCATTTAAGACTCTTTTTCCAAATGATGGAAGATTTTGAAATTGATTTTGAAGATGTGTATGTGAAGTTATTTATTCATACTCTTGAGTAAGATGCACATGACTGGTACAAGGCTTTACCATATAATTCAATAGATTCATGGAATGAGATGAAAAATTCCTTTGGATTGCAATATGGGGATAAGACAGATCCCAGGTTCCTTTTATCTGAATTTGAAAATAAAGAAAAATCCAATTGAATCTATCCATGATTTCAATACTCGGTTCAATAAGACCTTGAATAGGCTACCTAGAATTCTAAGGCCAAGTGATGATTCCTATTTGATAAAATATTTTGATGGTTTTGATAAAAAAAGTTACTTATTACTTTAGAGATAAAAACTCATGAACATCAAGGTAGTCTTTCACCATGTCCTTAAAAATATAAAATAACATCAAAGAAGTTGGAAAGCCTCCTAAGAGAGAGGGTGTCAATTTAATCAATCTAGAGTGGACTTAATCAAACAAAGTTGTGGATCTAGAAGAGGTTGTAAAAAATTTGACTGGAGCAGTTAAACAAATATCCTATAAACCGCGTAGCAGAAAAAGGGATAGGAGAAAGTTCCCGGGGTTAGCGAAGCCACACGGTTAGGAGATATTTGGAAATCATCCCGAGGTGATTACAACTAGATGACCAAGGAAAGTGCTCATGGGATTAGGTAATAAATAGCCTCAACCCAGGGAGAATAGATTGGTTCTTGATCCTTTGACATCCAGGGTTGGTACTATGGAGGAGGCCAATGTTATTGAGTGGTGTGATAGGTACTTATTACCACACTCCCCAGGTGATGTAGATCAAGACGTTGAGGAAGAAGATGATGATGATCTGTGCATGATGGAAAGCCCTACAAGTTCACAACAGGAGGAAACCTCAACTGCATTTATACATGCTAGAACTGCTTTGAAGATATTTGGGATTGTGTCCACTTTGGGTATTGCCTCTTCATGCTATCAATAATTTTAAAATTTATATGGTGCAAGTATTTGATCTTCCTAATCATGATTTTGAATACTTAAGGGCCTTGATGATTAAAAATTATGATGGAGGGATCCCTTCGAAGAGGAAAGGAAACTATTGATGAATGCAATAGTTTCTCAGGAGAAAGAATATAACACCAGAAGTAAGGTTGTCAAAAGGGGAGGCCTACAAACCAAGCCAAAATTTCTAGTTCTTACTAATATCCTGAAGGAAACCCCTAAGAATGATACATCTTGAAAATTCCTAACCACCCCAAATAAAACCCATTCTCTTGCCCATACCCAAACTCTGAAAAATCCTATACTATCAAAGGAAGTGGTGAATCTCCCTCCTAATACTACCCTACCCAAATATGTTCCTTGTGACATAGCCCAAATCTTGCGTCAGATCAATCTTATTGTTCCCATTGTTGAATTACTTAGGATCCTTGAGCATAGGAAAAGGGAATTTGAATATTTGGGATTTAAGGAAGAAAAAAATTACTCGGGAAAAAGTATTAATAATATAGAGGTCCATCCCATTATTGCAAAATCAGAAATATGAAAACATTAGAGGAACTGGGTGAATAATCTGAGGTGTATTTGGGAACTTCTTTGGTTGAGTCTCAGTTGGATGTTGATCCATTTTTTACCACTTTGATTATTAAAGATAGGCTGATACATAACTGCATGTTTGATTCAGGAGCCTCATGTAATGTAATGCCTCTTGAGGTCATGAATGAGTTAAATATCAAGGTAACAACAAATTTTGGGAAATGTACTACTATGGATTCAAGAGAAGTGCTAGTAGTTGGGTATGTCAAGGGATTAGTAGTGTAGTTGGCAGATTTTCTACAAAAGTGCTTAACCATGAATGTGGTAATTATGGATTTTCCTGCCAAATAGGGAATGTTATTATCTAGAAAGTGAGCACCTAGTTTGGGTGGAAGCGTATAAATGGACATGTCATACGCATGCATACAAATTGAGGGGAACCTTGTGAAGTTGTATGGTGAGAATAAAATTTTGCATATATTTGAGGACCCTAACGGTGCTTCTTATGAAGTATTGTACAAAAATGTCAATGTCGGTAACTTTGTGGGCTACGCTGATTGTAAGGAGAAAAAAATTGATGAGTTCGAGTATCCCGAGCACATTGATTCTCCCTAGACTCTTATGTTTGATGGGGTTTTTTCTAGATCTAATAAAGGCACCAAAGATAAACCTCGGAAAATATGACTAGGTAACAACCTGGATAGAGAAGAAAAACAAGCATGTGTCTAGTTCTTAAAAAGGTATCAAGACTTCTTGGTTTGGTTATACTAAGAATGGAAGGCACTTGAAACATTTCCTTGATTTATTTCTTAGAATCAAGGCATGCACAATCGTACACTTGTATAATTTTTTTCCGTTTTCGTTTCTGTGTTTTTCTATTTTGGTTCATCCCGATTCTTAGTGGTGGTGCATTTTTCTCGGTTTGTTCTTGGGATTTTGGTTATTATTTTTTTAATTTGAAAGATTTTTACTTGACTCTATTTCCAAATGTATTTTTAGAACATGGTCAGTTATGTTGTTCTTGTGGCACTCACTTGGAGTTCCCATCCTCGAGTCAGAGCCGATATTGGTGCTCAATTGTAATCTCACCCCTTTATCATTTAAAATTTCTAGCCCGCCTGGTTAGAATTATTTTCTGTCTCCCTATATGGATGCGTGAAAAATTTCTCCCTCATTTAATTTTCATTTTCAATCCTTTCCTTGGGTCATGGATCACATTGAGTCTTGGTATTATTTACAGTCTTCTCTCTGCATGGAAATTTTTGTTATTGGGTGTCTTCCATGATTGTGTCTCCTCTGTAAATCATGTCCCAAAATCCGTGGATACATGGTCATATTTAATTGAACGTGACATGATGGGACTATTTGGTGAACTTGTCACTTTTGTCACAATTCTAAAAAAATTCCAAACCGGTCCCGTCGCCTCGATAGTTTCTAATTGGCTATTCCAAAATCAAGTGGTTCCAAAAAGGTGGAATCTTTTTGTGTTTTGAGGCATTATGGTGAAAGGAATGAAAATATAAAAGGAATGCCTAAGGCCAACAAAATGACATGTGGTGGTTTGAAAATTCAAAGGCAGAGAGGTGGATCATCGAGCATATTGAATATTTTGGCATTTTTGTAAAAAGGAGCAAAGTTATAAAATGAGTCACAATTCATTGAGGACCAAATAATGTCACATGTTTGAGTTAGCATTGAAAATTCAAAGTGGGGAGGCGGGTCACTGGAGCACTTTGGGAATTTTGGATTTTTGTGAAAAGGAGTAAAGTTATAAAGTGAGCCATGACCCTATTGTCACCCAGGTAAAGCCACGTGTTGAGCCCATATCAAAAGTGGAGGGGTGGGCCAAAATGTCCAAAAATACACATTTTCTTAAAGTATCACAAAATATAAAAAGTACCCCCAAGCCCGCTTCAACTAAGATCTTTTCCACGTGGACAACTCAATTGTTAATTTTTGAAAGATAGAGTTAACAAATATGAGCGAGGAATTTATTTATGCCTCCATTAATGCTCCATGACCTAAAGATATTTGAGTGCACTTCATCTTTTATCGTCAATTTCATGGTCTCTTCTCATTTTTATCAGTGAAGTGCAATCACAATTATTATGGAGCTCAATTTATGAACCTGAGAGGTGCAAAAGTTGCTTTGTTATGAATCAAAATTACTCGGGCATCTGCAAAAAATGACGGGATGAAGAAGAGGAAGATGTAGAGGAAAAGGATGAAGAGAAGGAATTTGCAGGCATAAAGTATGACAAACAAGCTTATGCTTATTCTTCCTCTTCTTTGTGTTCATCATGTTTTCATAATCAAGAGAAAATGCTCCAAATAATTTTCCAAAAATGACAACCAGACGCCCTAGTTAAAAACAATTGGTGGAAATAATTGAAAAATATTATGTTTTGTACACCTTATAGCTTTTGGGTTTAAATTTGTTAAATATCACTTTCTGGAAATAATTTGTAACAAACAAATTATTCATCGAAACTAGCTTGAAAACATAAGGGACAAGAGTATAAGGATGTCGAAACAAACTGTAAAGTATAAGCTAAATGCCTAAGACCCACAAAATGACATGTGGAGGGCCTACACTCATTTGAGATTCCATCTCTGGGTCTTACCTTTGGTTTTACGCCAAGGAAACACATGGATGCTTCTGCTAGCTCCTCTTTATACTGAGACTTCTCAATGGTTGATGCGACTTTCTTAGGCCTAGGACACGTGGAGGGCCAATGGCCATTTGGGGACATGCCCACAGAATTTTATTTTTGAAATAGCACCCAAGAGACACGTGGAGGCTTCATTGGATCCTCTTTATACTAAGAATTTTTCAATGGCTGAGGAAACTTTCTTCTTCCCGGGGCATGTAGAGAGCTGCGCTCATTTGAGGTCCCGCATCTAGACTCCATATTTGAAGTTGTGCTAAATAGACACGTGGAAGCTTCCGCTAGACCTTCCCATGCTCGAGACTTTTCAAAGACCAAAGTGCAACTCTCTCATGTTCTAAACATGTGGAGTTCCCACGCTCATTTGGGAACCTGCCTCTGGACTTCACCTTTACAATTGCACCAAGCGCATGTGGAGGACTCCATTAGCTCCTCTTCATAATTGGCTAACTCGGAATCACAGTGTAGATATGAGATATAATCCATGTGAGGACACTCATTTCTAAGTGGCACGAATGTAGGTATCTATTCCTCAAGGTGTATTCTCAAAGGTCAAAATGATTGCTTTTCAAATCAAGCCACATGGAGTAACCGAGAATTATTAAAAAGGGAATTTATTGCATGAAAAAATAATAGAATGATTAAAAATACTTGTCAAAATTTATGTCATGGCATCCCGGTCGAAGTTGAGGAACCGAGAAACGTGATCGGTTCATGATTTATCCACTGCAACAAAAATTAAGCCATTTTCAAGGGAATAAACATGATTAAATGGTACATTTTAAAGAGGAATATTCTCTTGAAGATTTATACTTTTGGGGAAATTTTGGGATGAGTGAGCAAGTGAAATTGTATAAATGCAATGAGGATACTCTTGCATAGGGGTTAATTTTTGTGAGAAATTTTTAGAAAAACCATTTTCCCAAGAGACCGTTTGAGAAACCTATGTATTTTCCAGTGTTTTATATTTGATCACGTCAATATGGTTGCAAGTGTATATTCATTGACAAGCTCTGAGATTGTAAAAGAAACTCTTCCCGCTGATGAATCTAATGAACCTTGAAATTAATTTATGTTGATCATGAGCATAATTGTGTTTGCTTTTATTTTAGAATGTTTTCAAATAGTTTTTCTTTTTATTGTTGCAATATTATGTTGAAATCCCTTTGAATCACACAATATCTTATCCCTGTGGTAGTATTCTAGAATTTGCAATTTCATTATGAGAAGAGCTTTCATCTTGTAATGAAATAAACAATTTGAAATCATTCTTCTTCAACTAGGTTGACAAAAATTGTTTGTAATTATATGAGTGTATTTTAGGCATGATGAATCAGGAACTTTCAATGTTTAATAGTGTCTTTAACAGGGATCCTTTGTGTTTAATTCTGAAGAGTGTATGAAACTATGCATCTCTAGGCCTCCATTGATACATACCTTCTGGTTGAAGGAATATTGTGGCTATTTTGAAGCATTTTGTCTATGAATGTTCTAATCTTTTTAAATGCTCTCAAATATCTAGTATAATTGAATTTATCTTTTTAACTTCCCACCAAAAATTTCTCAAATGATAAATCCTACATGAACTACCCCTTTTTGTATTGTGTATCCACAAAGGTTTAGCAAATTTCACTGCCAAAATATGCAGAGACAATCGGGTTTTAGTTATTGTCTTTAATAACCCAAACCTTGTCAAGGAAACATCTCCAATCTCTAGTGTGAAAACTCATGAGAGTTAGATTGTGTTGTATTGATTATATTTTCTCAAGGTTCTCATTAATATTGTGCAAAGAAGGATCTCTTGATATCCTTCACCAACATGGGTTACAGAACGGGTCCTCTCACTCTGCTTGAAGGCACAACCTAAAGTAGTAAGGGTAGATCAAACCCTCGGTAAGGTATTATACATTTCTCCAACAATTGAGTGACAAAGAATCGGTTGAATCCCTCCCTAGCTAAAAAATGACTTTTATCATGATGTGTCTTTCTATAAGCATCCGATTAGTTTTGTGATGCTTCTTAGCCCTTGCGGAGAATAAATTTGGATACCAACATAAGTGACTATGCCAAGGTCTAGAAACTTACAAATCCAAGCAATCTGAGTGGACTTGGGTGCGTGGGAGAGGACTAGGGCAGTTTTGGGTGCCCTAGTTTATATTCTAAGTGTTATGTTCTATGAAGGATGTCAAAACCTACATTTTTAGGATCACTACATGATTTGAAAGCTTCTCTATCTATCACACTAATGTATCCAAACTACACTAGATGTCATTAGTAGGGAGTGATGAAGAAAATACTTGTAAAATCCTAACACAAAAATCAAAACCTCAAAAATAAAGATGTATATGAAGGGGTCGAACTGAACTCATCTACCAAGATGGTAAAATTAATAACTAAGCGGACCACTACATCTCATAAATGAAGTATTTCTATGTTTAAGTTTGTGCAATAATTCCCTAGGTGCTCTTTTTCATGTCACACTTTGTGAAAGTAGTAAGTATTAATAACTATGTAGAAAATTTAATAGAATGATGGATGGAATGGAATAAAATTCCCTCCTATGCTTGTGAGATGTAGATGAACCATCCTTATGGATTTTGATGGATATATATGGATGCAACCTTAGGTGATGATAGTAGTTACTAGTGTTTGGTCCCTCATTATGGTTTCATAACTTTATATTCATATATTTCTCTTGTTCTAATTTTATAATTAACCCCAAAATGAACGAAAAACCAAAACTATAACAAGATGAAATGGCTAGAAAATGCCCAAAACTTGGTGGGAAAGTGTAAAAAGGATCAGGGCACCCCAAATAAAATGACAAAAGTGTTAAAGACAGACTGGGCATATTGTGGTGAAGTTCAAGAATTACGACAAATAGTAAATAAAAATTACCAATAGATGGGGGTTAATTAGTAATTTCTTCACTCAAAAACAATATGAATATTTGAATTAGACTAGAAATAAATAATTCCTTAAGTATACGATATTGTGTCTACATTTTCCCCACTTTTTGTTGGTGAATGGAAAGCTCGGTAACATAATTAGCTAAAGATGCATACCGATAATCCATTAAGATTGATGTAGAAACGTGATGAAGGAGTAGAGAAAACGTTGAATGAAAAAAATGTTAGAACGTGTAAATTAAAGATGAAAAATCCCAATAAACATGTTTCGATTGATGATGTATGTAATGTACATGTATGGTTAGTACGGTGTGTGATTTCCTTTAAATGTTGTTATTGACATCATCATCATTGTTGTTTTTGTCCATTTGACTGCTTGTTTCCCATATAATCAAGTAGGAAAATATGTATGTATGTGTAAAAATGTAATGTAAAAGACACATTTATATTTACATAAAATAATGTAAATGCAAAATACGCAAATAAAAATGTAAATGGAAGATGAGCACTTGATCCATGTCAAGAAAGAGAGTGTAGAAGTATATCCTATGCTTCCATGTTTATTTAGACAATCCAATGCCATAGGCTGAAGAAGTATAAGGAGTAATTCCATTGTATCCTCAAAACATTAATTACTTCCCTTAACATTTGTGAAGATATCTCATACATTCTAGTATTGTGGGTGATTTCATGCCACTGGCCTAAGAATTATAGGGAGGAATTCCACTATATCCTCCAACCTTTAACTTCTTCCTAGAATCCTAATGACTACCATGTTCTGTAAAATCCATTGTGTACGGGGTTTGTACACAAGTCTGAAATGACTCATTGTATGTAACCCACAATGCTAAGGGCGGAAAGTGCACTAAAATAAACCAAAGGTAGAAGCACTATATAGTATGCAAACACCAAAAATAATGCCTCCCTCTTTGGGGGCGCATGTGACATCATTAATAGGAGAATGTGGCCCAAAAATAAGACCAAACACATCAACTTTGTAAGTTTGTACTTTGTAGGGGAAGGGAATGTGCTTGGTTGAAAACAAGGTGTGCACAAACAATATGCAAGATGTAAGATATTAGCTATAGAATGTGTGATGTAAGATGTGCGAGAATTGACATAATATAGAGTAAATTTAGCATGCATGATGTAATGTGTAATACATATGATATAATGTGGAATTTTAAATGAGATATGTGTAATGAATGATGCTGGATACAAACATTATAATACATGTATGATGAAGACTAATATGATGTATGATGTATGTATGATATGTAAATATAAAATGTATGATGCTTGACACAAGATGTGTAGATATATTCAATGTGTAATACCTATTATGCGGTGTGTGGAGTTCATGTGTAGTAAGCCCTTAACATTCAAGTGTTAATCAAGCATAAAATAGTGTCATCGAGTAGTGACGATGCTACAAGATGAGATGAGTATGCTGTGTTTAGAGATGATGGATGCATTATAATTAAAATATGATAGACATGTTAATTCTAATATGATAGGTGTGATGTGTTAGATGTTATGCCCCCAAGTGTGTCTAAGAGGATCATGCAAAGCCATTGAGAAGAGCGTAATCCACCAAAGACAAATTTTGCATTTAGTGGTGGAAAAATGGTTAGCAAAAGTAATAGTAGGACCATTCGATTGTAGTGGAATTTGCAATGTGTCATGACCACTAGTAGGAGGATTAGATGCTTTGACGAAAGTGATTGGTTGGAGATTATACTTGATAGGAGGCCAACATGCACTTTGAGTTTTAAAGGAGGTTTCTTAGGTTGACTTAGTAATACACTAGAAAATTTAGTAGGACGAGGCGGTGAAATAATTTGGATAAGCTGGTTGATTATGTTTACTTCGTGATGTTGTGGGTGATTTCTTAGGTTGTTCTTGACTAAAAAAGAAGAATAAGCTTTATGATCCCATGTAGGTGTAGCATTGGTAGATGTGGCTGCAAATTAAATAAAGTCTTGACACTCAAGATGTTTCATTTTTAAATAAGTAAAGTGTCACAATAGTTGTCATTATGTCTATTGATTCGATGGTATTTACAATTTGAATGATATTGAAATTTTGCTAACTGATAAGGAGAATAGTAATGAGTAGGTGGTAGAGTGATCAACTGATGACAAAGGAGCTAAATAAGAATGTCATGTTGCATAGTATTATGCTCAAATATGAGAGGATGAGGAAATTTCTTGTCTTGAGGTTCAACTAGATGACATGTAATGGATATAGTATGGATATAAGATGTAGAAGGAAGACAAACATGTGGTTGGGAAGCATCCTTAAGCTATTGAATTTCAAATTTGAGAGATATAATCATGGATTCCATGGCCTTAAATTTATCTTGAAATAAAGTATGTAGAGCGTGGATTGAGTCCAAGAGGGGTTGATTAGATGGAGGATCACTAGGGTCATGAGATAAATGATCAAATATGAGACTTTTTTTTTTTGGAAATGTATTGTGATCTACATACATGGTGTCTAGCTGTTTTTTTAAAACAACCAGACAATGGGCATATCTCTTAATTAAATTAGATAAAGAGGATTGACCAAATTTGGGAGCCCCGTAGATGAAAAATGAGGATCCTAAGTGTGAAAGCATTCAGTAGACAAAAATTATTAACTAAAAATGTGGAATAATAATAGTTAAAATAAGCTAGATCAACATGTAAATACAAAGTAAATAAAAGCGGTAAATAAATATAGAAAGTGACCCAGTGACTAGGCTAATGAAAATAGAAACCCTAATATTCAAAGAAGGGTTGGAATGATCTTTGTTGATTCGGAAAAGTTTTTAGACTATGTCATAAAGATGAATAGAGAAATAGGAGGAGGAAATGACTATACCAAGGTCCATAAACTTCTAGATATGAGTAATCTAAGTGGACGGGGCACTTGGGAGAGGATCAAGGTGCCTATGGGCACTCTAGTTTGTGTTCTATGTGCCCGATCTATGCAAAAGGTCCAAAACCCTTATTTCTAGGGTCTTTCGATTATATGAATCATTTGTTGTCTGTATCACTAATGTATCCAAATTGTGTTGCATGGTATTAGTTATTACTACTGAAGGAAATACCTCCAAAATCCAAGACAAGAATCAAACTCTTAAAAGTAAGATGCATTTAAATAGGTTGTCTTGACCTCATCTACCACAATGGTGGACTTACTAATTTAGAATTACATTACATCTGAGATCCAATGTAGTTCTATGTGCAAGTATGTGTAATCATGTCCTTGGTACTCTTGTGCTATTCACACTTTGTTAATGTAGTGAGAAATAAGCATGTGTATTAAATGTAATAAAATGGTGCATGAAATACAATAAAATTCCCTCCTATACTTGTGTGATGTAGATGAACCATAATTTTACCTTGTGATAAAGCTAGATGGATTGAAACAGATCCTTTGATGGATGTAACCTTAGGTGATGATAGTAGTGACTAGTTCTTCATCCCTCGGTATGGTCTTATAACTTTATATTTATATTATTTTCTTTTTCTAATTTTGTAACCAACCACAAAATGGCCAACCACCAAAAATATGATAGGATGAAATATCTACAAAGTGCTCAAAAACTAGTGGGACATTTTAAAAGGATCGGGGCACCCCAATGGAACCACTGCACCGATCGGTGCTCGATACTAGCCCGTGTGCCCTAGCGAAGGCTAAAATGATGGAAAGTGTCAAAGAAAGACTGGGAATATGTGCATTGATGGTCAGAAATTATGACAGAAAGTAAATAAAAATGACCAAGAGATAGGGGTTAATTAGTAATTTCTTAACTCAAAATCCATATGAATAGTATTATAAGACCGAGGACTAAATAATTTCTAAATTTCAATATTTTGTGTCTACGAATAGAGAGACGAGGATATTTTTTTGTCGATTTAATGTTCATGAAAATTCAATAAAATATATCAGTTATATTTAGTATCCTTTAGTAACATATTTAGGAGGGATTAGCACCCAAGGAAGGGCCCACTTGTGGTATGCTAAATCCTCCATATTATTGTTAATCTATTTCATCGCATGTTAGACTAGGAATAAATTTATCTTTCATATCTACATTCTTAATTTACAATTTTTTTAGTTGTAGTGTTTATAATCCATTTTATTTTAGTTGTAAGTTTTGTCTACTTTCAAACATTGTTATTTCAAGTATACTTGTGATAGCTATTTCTTCCCATACCTCCTAGAATCTTTGTAACTATGTTTTATGTCATATGGTTTGATGATTAAATAATTATGATCCAATGAACATCATATTAATTATTGCAACTTAATTTGCACCACTATTTTTATATGGTTTTTTAGAGGTTTTGCATTTCTTACAAACATTTTAGTTTTGGAATATCCACCTCAAAACCCCCAACTAATGCATGTTGTTTGAGTTGATTTAGTTGATGCATGCAATTTCAAAGGCATATATTTTTCCTTTCATTATGATGAAGACACATCTTCCTCTATTCAAGTTTTTGTAGTAGAGAATTCCTCTCCAAGTGAAATTTTATAGGCAGTTCCTAATCATCCAATCATGGTAGCATAAGTGAATAAAAATATTGAAGACAAGGAAACTACCTTTAAGTTCTAAATCTCAAACAACAATCACTCTTCTATAATATTTCTCCCTCAACCCTTCCTAACTTCCATGGATCCATAAATGAAGATGGAGAAAATTTAATTTTTTAGTTTTATGTTTTATTTAGGAGATATGATAGTATATTTGATGCCCACAAGATAAAGTTATTTCCTTTTACACTCAAAGATGCAATATTGCAATGGTTTATGGGCCTAGGAAGAGATGATGTGACTACCTCGACAACGAGATGAAGGAAACACGTCTCACCAAGTACCAACACTATTGTAGGGAAATTAGAAGAGGAGGGGATAAACTCTTTAAGATGGCACAAAAGGAAGATCAGGTGCTAGAATACTATATAGAGAAATTCTATTTTTGTGTTTGAAATTCCAGACACACAAGATTACCTCCTAAATCTCTCAAATTACTCTTCTTTAAGGGAGTTAGTGAGAAGGATATGGATTCTTTTAATGTGATATGAGATAGATAAATTTCCAAATCTACCATTGATTAGATCTATGAAGCCTACAGTAAATACTCTAGAATCTTGTGAACATAATAATAAATGTTAGTTCAAGGGGTGGATCGACTACTAAAATAATTGGGGACATATATAAATAAAATATTGTAAACATGTTCAAGAACTTGAAGAAATAAATTGTTAATGACATGGCCACCCATCTTGAAGCTCTACATACCAAGAAGAAAAGATAAGATGCAAAGGAAACACTTACTAATTTTATCCATGCATGTAGAAGAAAGAAATAGGATTGAAATTGAAGACGATTGGCCATCATTACATAAGAAAAGGAGGTTGCACCAATATTTAAGATTATAAAAATAGAGGATTGAAAATTCTTGTACTTTGTTTAAATAAATCCTTGGATACTAAGATAAGGAGGTATGTCATAAGGTCTAATGAAACCTTTTTAAAATTGGAATAATAATTTATATATGTAACCCCACCATGGGATATACTCAAAAAAGGTTCAGATCCATATCCTAGCAAATACCAACAATAATGACAACCTCAATTTTATGGACAATAATGTAAACAACCCCATTTGTCATGGAAACAACCTTGGAGAGGAGGGAAACAATGGAACAACCCACCTCCTAACTACTAATAATCCTACAATCAACCTCTTTACCCATAGTGGAAATCCCTTATCCCAAACTCTCAATCTAGATCTATACCAAAATCTACTTAGCTACTAGCTCAACCAACACCTAACCCTAACAATAAATTTGGTCATCCAACCTACACCACTGATTTATCCCAATACTATGCTTATTCAATTGATTTTAATGACATACATCTTCGCTTAGGTTGAGCACTTCCTCCACCATGTAAAGTCATAGTTAAAGATATTATAAATGAACCACGATTGTTACAAAATGATCTGCAACAAATTTAGAAGACTCAACAAGCTAATCTTTAACAACTGCATAGAGTTTAAACAAGGTTAAAATGCAAGTTAATGAACCACCATATCCAAATAGATTGCAGGAAAGAGATATTGACCTTAAATTAGATTTAGACTCTTATTTTTCAATCAACTAAAGGATATTTATGTTAAAATTCACCTTATTGAAGCCATCAATGATATTCCTATCTATAATAAGATAGTTAAGGATCTATGCATAAAAAAACTAGGAAGAAGAAGGAAGGATCCATCCACTGTATAAGTTATTGGATAATTGTGTGATATCAAGCTTGGAAATTTAATTATACCCATATACATATATACAGGCGAGTCCTTAAGTAAACATTACAATTAATGGCACAAAAGTAAATAACACTTCTATTGACTTAGGGAATTCATTAATGTCATGACCAATGAAATTATGTATGAACTAAAATTGGAAGGACTAAGTCCAAAATATATAGTTTTACATCTTACAAAGAGTTCAACAAAGTGAGGCCTAAAGGAGTCCTTGACGACATATTTATGGTGGTATTCTCCTTGTAATACCTGTGACTTTTATTGCCCTTCAACCAAAGATAGTTTAGGAAGTTATCCTATTGTCTATAGAAGGCCATTGTTGGCCACTATTGATGTATTCATAGTTTTCTAATATTACACCATGATTATCTTAAATGGAAATGGAACCAAAAATCTTATGCTCTATCCTCTTTCCCAAGCTGTTGAATGATGAAGATCAAATAATTTGGGTCGAAGAACTAAAAGATGATCAAATATCTATACAACATCTCATAGATCTAGAGAAGCATTGTAAAATTGAAATATAAGAAGATGTTTTTCTCTTTAGTTTAATGTAGAAAAACTATAATACAAATGAAAAATTGGATGACAAATTAAATTTTTAAGATGTATTTTAAACCAAGTTCTTTTAAAGAAAATCACCATGGATATTTTAGGTAAGAATTTTATTCTTCGCAAACTTATCCCCCATGACTTCATACTAAATCCCGTTAGCAGCAATGTATGTTCAATAATGGATCTCTCCAAATAAGTGGAAATAATTCTAGGAAGACCACTCAACGTAGACAAGATGTTGAGTAAACCACAAGATAAATTGTTGATTGATCTTCTATAAAAACATTAAAAATATGTTTCTTTGGATTATGGTTATATGAATGGAATTCATCACGGATTTGCATGCACAATATTTATATCAAAGAAAATTATAAACCAATCTGATGGCTATAAAGGAGAGTGAACCCCGTAGTAAGAGATATTGTAAAATGATAAATGAAGAATTTATTAGATTTTGGATTTATATACCCCAAATAAGATAATCAATACGTATCACCAATTGTCATTGTCTTTAAGAAGAATGGAAAATGGAGGATATGTTTAGATTACAGGGAGTTGAACTCATCTACAAACAAAGATCATTCCCATTTCCATTTATTCACAAGGTACCTAATACTTTGGTTGGTAAAATGTATTTCTCTTTTCTTGATAGATATAGTGGATATAATCAGATATAGATTGCACCGAGAGGACCAATACAAAACTCCTTTCACATGCCAATGGGGAACATTTCGCTATTTTGTTCTTTCATTTGGCTTGTGTAATGCACCGATACATTCCAAAGTGCAGACTTTAGTATATTTCTAGATTTAACAAATGATTGCTTCAAGTCTACATGGATGACTTCACTATACATGGAAACACCTTTGAAGAATACATGCAAAATATGGATAAAGTATTGAAAATATGTAAAGATTAGAAATTGTTGTTGAGTAATGAGAAGTGCTACATAATGATGTCTTAAGGTATATTTTTGGGTACTACCTATCCTCTAAGGGAATTCAAGTTGATCCAAAAAAGGTATTTGTTATAATCCACTTGCCAACACCAAAGAAATATAAGGATGTTAGTATATTTCTAGGAAATATTGGATATTACAAGAGGTTCATTAAATATTTTAGAAAGATTGCAGTGCCAATTTTTGCATTACAAGGAAAGGATCAAGATCTTTTTTGGACTGAATATTGTGAAGATGCTTTTCAAAATTTGAAAAAAATTGTAACTATTGCTCTTGTGTTAATAGGACCTGATTGGAACCTACCTTTCCTCATATATATTTATGCATGAGATTGTGTTAGTGGATATGTCTTAAGAAAAAAATATGGACTTCTAAATTATGAAATTTATTATGTTAGAAATAACTTGAAACATGTAGAATAAAATTACATACTAACAAAAGGATTTCTTAGCGATTCATGACTATCAATAATTTTTGGCGGTGCATCAAAGTTAATCTAGTGTCCATTCACACTAATTTTGTCGTAATAAAATATTTAATAAATAAACTAATAGTAAGCAACAAGATCATAAGGTGGCTACTCCTACAAGAATTTGATGTCACCATAGTGGAAAAGACAAAAAAGAATAATGTGGTATAAGATTTTCTCTCCGGGATGAAGATAAAAATGAATTGTAAATAGTTGATGACTCCTTTCAATATGAGAACTTAATTTCTATCTCTACAAAAACACCTTGGTATGAAAACAACCAAAAAATGGGACTCGGGTAAGACACATCCACATTACTTATACTCTAAGAATAAATACATAGATGTATTTCAATTTCATATAGGATATGATCAAATAATAAGAAGGTGTATAGATGATGAGGAGATATATGATGTCCTCTACGTCTACCATTATGAACCTTATGGAGGACATTTTGCTGCAATAAGAATAACACAAAATGTTTTTACTAGTTATTATTGGTCAACATTACATAGGATAAAACCCTATACACTAAGAAATGTTATAGATGTCAAAGGATGGGAAAGCCAATCATATATGATGAAATTTCATTATATCCTCAATTAGTCTTGCAACCTTTTTGTAAGTGGGGCCTATATTTTATTGGCCTTATAGACCTGAAATCTTAGACAAAATAATACATATTGGTATAGACATATTATCTAACCAAGTGAATAAAGATGAAGGAATTGCCAAATTTGAAAAGTGATAAAGTTACGAAGTTCCTATATGATCACATATTCACCAAGTATGGAGTTCCAAGGAAAATGTTTACTGACCAAGGTACACATTTTAGTAGTGATATAATATGCTATCTAGTTAAGGAGTATGAAATAAGAAATAGGAATTCTACATCATACAATCCCAAATCTAATGGCAAAGTAGAGGTTACAAATAATATAGAAACCATATTGACAAATACCATTGCACTCGACATGAAATATTGGGAACATATATTTCTAGAAGTAGTATGGGTATTAAACAAAAAATGGAAGACCACATATTTCTTCAAACCATTTAAAATCTTCTAGGAAAGATTATTGTCTCACTAATTGAATTTGAGCACAAAATACTAAGGATTGCACTTGATTTAGGAATAAATTTATAAGAAGCTCAAAGACAAAGGATTCTCAAACTCATTGAGATGGATGAACTAAGAATACAAAAATTACATAATATAGAATTATTGTAAAATAAATGAGTCAAATGGCATGATCGGTAAATCAAGACAAGAAAATTACAGGAACGTGATTGGGAAATCTTGTTTGATTCAAAATACAAGGATCACGACAAGGTGGATAGGATCCTATGAGATTGAGAAGATGTTCCCTAATGGAGAGGTCAAACTCAACACCGTATATCCTGCAAGGTTAAAACCGGTGATGAATGACCATAGGATGAAATTATACAATAATCTAGTTCACAAAGATTTATTCATGAAAATATTAAGAGGAGGTCCAAATAGAATGGAAGGAAGGATGTGAAAGTTACCCTCAATAGTTAATCATGTTTTCTCACCTGAAGAGATTGTAGAGGATTGAGTGATTTTAGTGGCCTTGGTACATTCATCTTGTTGGATATTCCAAGGTCAAATAAAATTGTTGTGGTTAGCAACACTCTGCTAACACATTTTATTTCATAGAGTTTATTTTTACAGATTTTGATGTTAGTGGATTGCAAGAGTGCTTGATCTCTATGAAAAGAGAAAGTGTAATGAATGAATGTTCCAAACATGAAGAAAAACATGAAGCAAAACCCTATTTTTTATTTTACATTTGACTGAACTCATGATAACATTAAATATTATCAAGGATGCATGCATGTGTGGTAAATAAACAAGAAATAATTGAGAACCTAAAAATTAGAATTACCTCTTAGAGATTCATTTAATTTTAGTAATAATAGGCCAAAATTAGTTCAACAAACATCTACAACATCAAAGAAATCTTACATGTAGCCAAGACACAATTTAAATAATCATGTAATATCATCATTTCAACAAACATCGAGATAAGTGCACTCAATTAGAACTTCAATTAAATATAAATAGAATAATTATAATTTATTCCAAGTCATCTTGTATATGTTGTATTTAAAGACTACATCCTTTCAAGATATGATGTGTCCCTCCACATAAACAAATAATGTCAAATCACTTCACTTTTCATGTTTCAATTGGTTACATCAATTGATGATTTCTCTCCCGTAACCATGTTGTGTTTCCTCTCTGTCCCAAAGTTCAAAAAAAGAGATAGATATAACTTCACACATTTCAATTGTGCATCATTATTTCAAAGAAGAGTTGTAATGTTTTGTATTAAAATTAAAGTATGTTGCATATTCATAATGGGAGGAGATTTGATAAGGCATGAATCAACTAATAATTTTAGACTTTTGAGCCATCCTAGAATTTTGTAGTATTTTCATAAAAATGTATGACTAGAATACATCAATAGGTTTCAAGGTTTTAATGAAGAAATGGTGGAAGAATTTTCTAACACATTCAATAATGGGGAGGTAAAGGTGAAGGGCTTGTTGTATATATCTCCCCACAGGTAAATATAGACAAGTAGAAGGTTTCGACATGAAAAAGGTCACACCCTGGCACATTTTGGGGTGCACATCGAAGATGTCCACACGAAATAGGACGTGCCTATGGTGCAGGTAAGAAGATGTCAACACAAAAATGGATGCACCTATGGCGCAGGTAAGAAGATGTCGACACAAAAATGGATGCACCCATGGCGCAGGTAAGAAGATGTCAACATCTAAAAAGTCACGCCCAGGCGCAGGTTGGAGGCGCACAACACAGATTTTCGACATCACAAAATTCATGCATTGGTGCAGTTTGGGTGTGCACATCAGAAGATGTTGACACGAAAATGGATGCGCCTATGGCGCAAGGAAGAAGATGTCGACATGAAAATGGATGCACCTATGGCACAGGTAATAATATGTCGACATGAAAATGGATGCACCCATGGCGTAGGTAAGAAGATGTCAACATGCAAAAAGTTGTGCCCATGGTGAAGATTGGAGGCGCACAGACAAAGTGTCGACATGACAAAATTCAAGCCACAAGCGCGCATTTGGGGGCGCACATCAGAAGATATCGACATGAAAATGGATGCGCCTATGGCACAGGTAAGAAGATGTTGACACAAAAATATATGTGCCGAGGCACATCTTCAGAGGTGCATCTTCAGGAGGCGCAACATTTTGAGCATTGACACCCTGACAGGAAGCAAACCCTGACGCAAATATTCAAATGGCCATAACTTTTCACAGGGAGCTCAGATTCATACAGGGTTGGACTTTTTGGAAAGCTTACAAGATCCTCTGTCCAACTACGAATTGATATATTTAATTTGGTGATAAAAAGTTTAAAAATTCAAAATACAATTTGCCATTTTTGGGTTTGCTAGGGTTCTCACCTACCGCCATAATGAGATGAATTAAATGCAACCTAGAGGTGGTTGGGGTAGATTTGGAATTCCTCTCTCTTTTCTCTCTCATTCTTCCTATAAATTGTAAGGAGGGGATTCTTTCTAAACATTGGAAATTATTTTCCGCCCCCTTCTTCTCTTTGGCAGGTGAATTTGTGGAGTTCAAACCTCCCATCTAAAACTGTAATGCAACTTTGCCTCTTGGCATTTTGTAGTGTATTGTGTCAATCTTTGGAGAAAATAATGCATGTCTATGGATGATTCTCAACCCTCTCTATGTTCATTTGCATCCTCTTGATCTTTCACTACAAATCTGGTTATATGTGCATGATCTTGCATTGCATTTTAATGGTTTGTGTTTATTGGCAAGATAGGTGTTCTTCATTCCTCGGTGCATCACCTTTGTTAGTTTAAGTTTATTTTATGCATCTTCTTACCCTGTTTCCTTGGAAAGTTAGATTAGGTTTTTGAGTAAACCCTTTGCATTTTTATGTGTGCATCTGAATAGAGGAATAGGAACCGGCCTTCATCCGGAGAGCTTTTCCGATTTTGCAAGGTCCCACACTTGGAAAAAGCTCCATGTTATGCAATCGCACTAAGAGTCTCAACCCATCGAGTTGCGGTATTCAGGGGTGCTGTGATTCGCCATCAATAGTTTTGGCACACCCGATGGGACCAAGAGGTCATTCCAAAAGATTTGAATGAATTCTCAAGAAATTTGGACTTAGAAATTGCAGGTTTTACAATTTCATATTTTTTCACCTTCCAGGCTGAACTTTGAAATTGATTTTCAAGGGCTTAACTTGCTCAAAACAAGTCAAAATTTCACCAGTTGATAGATCGGGGGATAATCTTCAAAAGGGTATTCTTATATTTTTGAGATTTTGACTTTCAAAATTTCATGGTTTTTAGTATTTCAGGTTTTCCCAGGTGTTGAGCATGTCCCAAATTCCGACAAAGTGTGTTTCTGGTTTTGTAAGTTACCTTGCATGACCTGAGTTTCACCTGTACCTTTCAGGGATTAGTAGCTGCACAACAGACCCGATAACCAAATTGAAGAACTGTATCTTTTGGATCCTTCAAAGTTTTAAATTCTATTTTTAATATTGTCAGGTTTGGTGTGTAACTTGGCAGATCCAGCATTTTGAGGCTCATTCTCTAACACATCTGGCAACTCCGAAGGGATATAATTCAGTGGTATAGTAGCACAAGTTACCCAGGCACATGAGAATAATTCGAACCAGGTATGATACTCGAGAAGAGGGGCTATTTGTCCACTTCCAACTATCACCAGGAAGAGGAAGGAGAGGAAGGGGACCATGAAGATTACCATCTCCACCCAACCGGACTTTGTCTACACCCCCACGTGGTAGACCTTTCATCATCAACAAGGGTTCTTAAGCTAATCGAATGGCACAACAAAACCCTTTTGTCAACTTCACTAGCAGCAGCCCCACTTGCCCTCAATGCACAGAACCCAAACCAATTGTAGCATTGAAGAACATTCCATTTTCATTGGAGAAAATCATACCACTCCCGGTGATCATGTCAAAGACATTGCTAACGCGTTGTGCAATCCATGAGATAAATGAAATGGATGTTCTTTGTCAAATTGTTAGCATCTTCATTAAAAGGAAGGCATTACAATGGTTTAGGAGCCTTGGAGCTGGCTCTATCTAGAATTGGAATCAGTTATACATAGTTCTCCATGAGCAGTTTGGAGAAAAGGGAGACAATTTGTCTCTACTTAGAAAAGTTGACAACTATCAAGAGAGCTCCCAATGAGCGGTGACTAACTTCACTTTAGATTTCAAAGGTCTTGGGATAGGATTCCAGTGGCCGTTAGGCCAACAGCTGAAGGTACTTTTCTATACTATCTTAAGGCTTTGAATTTTGATATTTCTATGTTAATTCAATCTATGGGAGGCACAACCTTACCTGCTACTTATAGCATTGCCATTAGGGCTGAAAACTGTCTTATTCAAGCTGGTAAGCTGGCTCCTAGGCGTCCCATGCCCTTGTATCCAAACTTAGAAAATCCATGCACTAGTCAAGCACCCACTTTGGCTCCTATTCCCACTCCTAGAAATCAAAGTTCAAATGAAACTTCTACTTCATCTCTAGTGCTTCAAATGAACTCGAGAGGTCATGAAACAATTGCAAAATTTGGGAAATGAGCTTGTTACACTCAAGAGGTAGAAGCCCAAAGCTTTAGACCTTCTTATCAGCCTCAAGCTCAACCTAATAGGTAACCATACCAGCCCAATAGGCCACCCAACCCACCTGCAAATCAAAGCCAAGTAAGGCCTCCCAAATAGACCATTTCAGCCTATAACCCCAATGTTGCATCTTCTTCTAAATCATTAGTGCCGATGTAAAACAACATAGCTCAAAGAGTATGATTGGTGTTTCCCATGAAATGAACCTCATAATCAATCTATGTGCTTCAATGGCATTTTGAACAAGCCTTGATGGTGACAACTACTAGCGTAGAGGGTGAAGTGAGTCAAGAAACAAATCAGCAACAAGGGACATCTCAAAAAACACAACTCCAAATGATACCGCACTTGTGAATTGGCAAGGCGAGGATTTTTGTGGCATGAATCAAACAATTTCTCGAGTGTAGCAGCTAACACAAGATCAAATAAGAGAATATTGGTGAAGGGCGGTCATTGGCTCCAAGTGATCTATAACCTTTCATCACTCCACAAGGAGTTGGTAAGCAAAATATAGTTCCAAACATGCAAGGACAGTCCAAACCACCTTATAAGCCAACTCAAATGCCGATGTTGTTGCCCCATGTGTAAGAAAGGAATGTACGAGCTAAAGGATAGAAAAGGGATCTTTCATCCCCATTTAGCATCATTGATCAAATGAAGAAGAAAAATGTGAATATATCAATGTGGGAATCTTTATCCATCCCAGGCCAAAGAGATCTTCTACAAGATGCCATGAAGAACTGGTCAACTTCAAACCAACAGGTCCATATGCAAGAAAATGTCCTCACAAATGCTACTCATCCTAAAGGGAATCATGGAGGACAACAAGGTAAAGTTTTGAAACCCCCTCCATTCTATGTTTCATTAATCATTGGGGATAAACTAGTACACAATTGCATGATTGATTCAGGGCAAGTAGTTCTGTCATGCCTAAGCAAATAGTTGATCAGCTGGGTCTCCAATATGAAGTCATATCTAAAGTGGTAGTGCAATTGGATGGGACAGTAGTAGCAACGGTGGGAGTGATTAAAGGTTTGAATCTTACCTTGCATGCATGCCCCAATGCTACCGTTTTGTAAGATGTGTCAGTGATAGATTTTCCACCACTCTTTTCCCTATGCTTATCAAGGGATTTCATAAGTAGAATTAGAGGCTACTTATCTGCTAACTGGTCACACATGTTGTTCAGAACAAGATATGGTACTAAGGTCACAATCAGATCCGAACCAATTGCAAACTTTCATATTGAGCCTCATACTCTAAGCCAAATCAATGCCAACTATTCAACATTTGATCAAGAAGATTATCCAAGCACAGATGAAGCTGACACCAAAGTTGGAAGCATCCCAGATTTGACTCTTGATGAATGGGTGAGCAAGGTACATGCTTTTGATCCCTACCAAGAAGTAGAAGAATCTGAGCTAGGAGTCTATTGCATACATGAAGAAAAACAGTCTATTCCTAGCATCACCAAACCGGACCATAAGAATGACAATGAGGTATGGCAAGTTATTTTTCGATGGATCAAGGAGTAGTAAGCAAGGCACATGAGGAGGAGTTATGAATGTTTCACCTCAAGGCATCAAATATTATTCAAATTTCCATTTCTAGTTTTCCTGTTCAAACAACACAGCTGAATACAAAGCACTAATTCATGGACTTCATTGGGCGGGAAAAAGGGCATAAAGAACTTGCAGTGTTTGGAGATAGCGAGCTAATCATCAACCAAGTCGGGGGACAACATGTTACAAAGAATGACCTACTAAGGAACTACAAGAACAGGTTATGGGACCTCATCACAATCACAAAGCACCCACAGTGCATGTATTTGAACTCACAAAGTGTGATTGGATAACATGGGTACTATCTCCAAGTTGTGGGACTTGCTACTTGAGACAGAGACCTCCGAGAAAGCCGGTTCTTGCTCCTAAACTACCTGCCACAATCTACTCTAATGCAGGATAAGCTAACTGTTCTAATCTAAATTTTCAAGGGACCAGGGAGAGAGAATGCATAAAATGAAAGCCTACACTAAAGCGGTGATACACCAGAAAAGGAGGGTGGGAGAGTAGTCTCCAAATGTGTGAAATACAGAGGCAAAGTGCACACTAGAAGAGGTGATGACAATTCACCATAATCTAGCAAAATGCATTCACAATAATATTCCAAGCATACACAATGATAATGAATCCCTGCAAGAACATAATAGATAGACACAATATTCTCATAGAAAGATCAAAGGGGCAAGAAGAATGCAAGAAAACACAGCAGGGGAAGATATATCCACAAACTGGTATTTTATTGCTTCATGATATGCACAGTTCAATCTATTACAAGATAAGGGCCTGGATCACCATGCAAGGAGTCCACTACAAGGGCCTACAACACACTGGCTTCACAAAGCAATTTTGACAGAGCTTTGCTACCCAAAAACTCTCTCTCTTACAATGAGCCCAACACTCCAATTTATAGAAAAATGAGAAGGAAAAGAGAAGGGAAAATGGAAATCCCGAAATCTGTCCTTCAACCACCTGTAAGAGGCATTAAATTGAGTGAAAAGGTTGTCCATTACTTGCAAAAGGCTCCCCATACTGTCCCATGTGCTGCAGCAGAGAAAGAATGATGACCATGCCTCTTAATTGCACTCCCAGCTACCAAATAAAACACTGTTCTGAACCCGGCCACGTTTTCTTAAAAAACTCAATCAATTTCTGATCAAATCTGGAATTTCTTGATTTCTGTACATCAGGCTCAGAACCATGATTCCAACGGTACTAATTTTGTGTGATTTCATTGAGAAATGCAAAAGTTATGGCCTTCTGAGTGTGGGCAGCAATTTTGGGTCCGCAGGCGTTTTCTGTCATTTGACGGGAAAGAGCATTGACTGACTGGAGCCGAATATGTTTCTTTTATTTAAATATATCTACCCTCATTAAAAATAAGAAATCCAGTTTTTGTGGCGTAGAGGACGTCGTGCTCATTCCAGAAAGTCCAATTTTATCAAAATCGGAGCTCGGAGTCAAAAGTTATGGCCGTTTGAAGTTTCCGGACCAAACGTTGACTTTTCTTCCTGTGACACGTGTCATGATTTCATTGGTTCTCGGCCCTGCCGGCTCTTTCACGCCCTTCGCGTCTTTTTGTCCCAGATGGCACAGTGTTGCTTGTGATGTTTTCGGGCGGTTCGGCCGGTTCGCGTCCATTTGGCCCGCTTGTCCCAGATTGCCTTGGACTTATTTGTTCCCATTTCGCCTGATTCGGCCGGTTCCGTCCATTTGGCCCGCTTGTCCCGATTGCCTTGATCAATTTGTTCCCATTTCACCGGTTTGGCGGTTCATCCATTTGGCCCGCTTGTCCCACTTTGTTTCGGACTGCATTGTGCTGATTTCAAGGCGGTTCACCTTTGTTCAAGCGTCCATTTGTCCCAAATGTCCCAATCATGACCCTCTCAACAAGCTTAGCCAATTTTTCTCTTTTTGGCCGATCAGCTTTTCGCGCCGCCATGTACTTTTGTCCCGATGTCCCAATTGCTTCCGGGGCCGCTAGTGCTCATTTCGGCCGATCCGCGCCTTTTTGTCCCACTTGTCCCAAATGCTTCTAGGACTAGGACTTAGCCATTTTTCATGATTTTTTCTGGCCCGAGCCTATTTTTGCAATTTTTCTTACATTTTCTCGGAACTTGCTCTCTCCTTCTTTGGCCAGGGGAGTTAGAAAATTCTGAGGGGACCCAAAAAACATGACTTTTTTCCTGGACTCAATATAATTGCTTGGGACAAAAGAATTTGATCCATGTTATCAAATTTACCTTGAGGGGTGAATTTTGGATAGGGTATGGGACCTCATTGAGGATTTCAAGCTTTCAACATTGTGTCCATACCCGGAAGAAAAATGAAGCCGCAAATAGGCTCGCATGCATTGGAGCAATGTTTGATGTGGTTGACAACATCGAGAAGGGGAAAAGCACAACCACATATGCATGTGATTGTGAGGGCAATTGTTCAGATAATAACACAAGCTAGCAAGTGTTTGAGAACGATCAACGGATCGTCAATTTTTTACAAGAAGAGGCTGAATTCTCAACTAGGAATCGGGATAGACTAGAGCAGCGAGATGGGGATCAAGTAGTGCGATTGTGAAAAAACAAGCTCCCCAAGAGTTTAGTAACATTGGAGTCTATCTTCAACCCTAACGACCAGTTCCGTAAGGAAAATGTGAACATACAGGTTAAGAGAGAAGATTTAGAGCCAATTCCAGTTGGGGAAGGCAAAACACTTCAAATTGGTAAAGTGGCCATTGAGCAAGAGAAATCAGATTTCATACAGCTTTGCCAAGAATTTCCAGATGTCTTTGCTTGGAGCTATGAAGACTTGAGAGGATTCAATCCGAAGTTGGCACAACATACCATAGAATTGGATCAATATTCTAATCCCATCAAAAAGAGGCAAAGACCAGTCAACCCTCACTTTGAGCCTCTAATGAAGAAAGAGTTAAACAAGCTAATAGAGGTAAGCATTATATTCCTAATGAAGCACTCAAGCTGGGTTGCAAACTTGGTTCCGGTCAGGAAGAAGAGCGGAGAAATCAGGTTGTGTGTGGACTTTCGAGACCTAAATAGGGAATCTCTCAAAGACCATTACCCACTTCCTTCAATGGAACAAATATTACAAGTGGTGTCTGGTTCGGAGAGATTCTCTCTCATAGATGGCTACTCGGGGTATAATCAGATAATGGTGAAATAAGATGACCATTTTAGGACAGATTTCACCACCAAATGGGGAACCTATGCCTACAAGAAGATGCCATTTGGGCTATCAAATGCTGGAGCCACTTTCCAAAGGGCAATGGATATGGCATTCAAGGGGTAAATCAATAAAATAGTTCTGATATATCTTGATGACATCACCATATTCTCCAAAAATACAGCAGATCACCTCTTTCATTTGAGGCAGGTATTTCAGAGGTGTAGAAGATTTGGGGTATCATTAAATCCCAAAAAATGCATATTCTTGGCTCACGAGGGAAAACTTCTAGGCCATATTGTTTTAAAGGAGGGGTTGATGATTGACTCAAAAAGAGTTGAAGCAATTCGAGCGTTGCCATTGCCAAGTCACAAGAAGGCTCTTCAAAGCTTCTTAGGAAGGATCAATTTTGTCCGTAGGTTTGTTCCAAACTTTGCAGCTCTTGTAAAGCCAATAACACTGATGTTGAAGAAGAGTGTATGCATTTAAGTGAACATCTGAAGGTAAGGCAAGTTTTGAGGTAATAAAAGAGGCTATATCTCAAGCTCTGACTCTCGTCAATACAGACTTCTCCAAGGACTTCATGCTATATGCCTTCGGTGGTGGAGACACCATTTCTACAATCTTGGTACAACAAAACAAAGAGGGATTAGAATAACCAGTTTCTTTCTTCAGTCAAGGCTTGGAGGAATACAAAAAAGGGTACTCTTTCATTGAAAAGCATGTCCTTGCGGTGATCGGGAGCTTAAATAAATTCAAGCACCTAGTCTCAAATAACAAGATCCAATTGTTGGTCTCTCATGCGAGAGTCAAGGACTTCCTTCTAAAAAAGTATTTGAACAAGAAACGTGCAAGATGGATAACCTGTGTCATGGAATATGACATCGAGATCAAGGTCACAAAACTAGTACGTGGAAAGGGACTATGTGAATAGCTAGCTTTGAGTCGCAAGTCGAATCAAGTGATGAAAAAGAGGTTGTCTTGGTACTACAGGATGGTCAAGAATAGGAAAATGATGATGTGCCCACTCCTTGTTGGACTCAGAATATGATACACTTCCTACAAGCAGGCCTATGCCCTCCAAAAATGAGCAAAGAAAAACAAAGATACTTCAGATTACAAGCCATTCCAATAGTGCTTGTTGATGGGTTTTGTTTAAAAAAGACATCAATTGAGTTCTATTGAGGTGCATTGGGACAGGTCAAATTGAGAGGGTGTTACGATATTTTCACGATGGAGATTCTGGAGGAAATTTCACCCCACGAGTAATAGCTCTCAAGATAATGAAGGTAGGGTATTATTGGCCGACAGTGTTCAGTGACTGCTATACATGGATAAGAAAGTGCAAGAAATGTGCACTCTTCATAGGAAAGAAAGACTAGCAGCACTTCCATTGCACCCAATTTTTGTTGACCAACCATTTATGCAATGGGGATTGGACTTCATCGGGGTCATCAATCCAAACTCAAGCCAAGGCCACAAGTGGATTCTCATAGCAACGGACTATTTCACCAAGTGGACCGAAGCAGTAGCGCTCAAAGAAGCAAATGAGTCTAACATACTAGACTTTTATGAAGGAATAGTGACCAGGTTCGGTGTGCCAGCCACTATCATATCAGACAATGCATTGGCATTCATAGGTTCCAAGATTACAGAATGGGCTATCAATAATGGAATCTATTTGAGCACCTCTTCAAATTATTACCCACGGGGGTAATAGGCGGCGCGAGAGTCCACGAACAAGAATTTGCTAAAAATCATCGAAAGAAATCTGGATGAAAACCAAAGGACATAGCATGCCAAGATAAAATCAGTGTTATGGGCTGACAGGATAATGCCAAAGAGGTCTATAGGTAATTCTCCCTACAAGTTGGTCTATGGGAAAGAGGCAGTATTGCCTATATCATTAGAATTGCCAGCATTGGAGCTCATGAAGTAGTTGGAGTTGTCTGAGTTCGAACCAATGGAGGCCAGGTATGTAGAGTTGATGGAATTGGAAGAAATAAGAGAACATGTAGTTCAGACGATTGAGAAGGATCAGGCCTTAGTAAAAAGATGGTTTGATAAGAAGGCAAGAGCAAAGACCTTCCAGGAAGGGGACCTAGTTCTGAAATGGGATGCAGATCGGGAAAAACCAGAAAGCATTCCAAGTTTGATGCCATTTAGAGTGGCCCCTACATGGTCACGGGATGTAAAAGTAGTAATGCCTTCCAATTGTCTACATTGGATGGAGAAGAACTCCCAATTCCGGTTAACGGAATCTACCTTAAACATTGCTACTAAAAGGGAAAGGGTTTACCCTTGTAAATATTAGCCTAGATTTTAATTCCTCTAAGTGTGTATGCACATTGTCTTGTTGTAGTTAGGTTTCAATTTCCCTAAGTGCTCCGGCATAGGTTTTGTTGCTCTCAGGTTGAATTTCTATAGTTCAGCATGCTCTCGAAGGAGTTGCGGTATCAGGCTCGGGATCAGAGATCAAGTTGGTTTCAGGTTATTGCTTATGACTCCATGCCCAATGGATTGCTAAAAGGCCACTGATCTTCTACCTAGTAGGCAGGTGACCCCGTTGAGTCACCAAATTGTTGTATATATCTTCCCCCTTGGGTAAATATAGACAAGTAGAAGGTTTCGACATGAAAAAGGTCACGCCCAGGCACGTTTGGGGGTGCACATCAGAAGATGTCGACACGAAAATGGATACGACTATGGCACAGGTAAGAAGATGTCGACACGAAAATGGATGCGCCTATGGCGTAGGTAAGAAGACGTTGACATGAAAATAGATGCCCATGGCGCGCGAGTAAGAAGATGTCGACATGAAAAAATTTGTGCCCTGACACACGGTTTGGGGTGCACATCAGAAGATGTCGACACGAAAATGGATGCGCCTATGGCGCAGGTAAGAATATGTTGACATGAAAATGGATACGCCTATGGCGTAGGTAAGAAGATGTCGACATGAAAATGGATGCATCCATGGTGCGAGTAAGAAGATTTCGACATGTAAAAAGTCATGCCCATAGCACGAGTTGGAGCGCACAACACAGAGTGTCGATATGACAAAATTCGCGCCCGACATAGTTTGGGGGCACACATCGAAGATGTAGACACAAAAATGGATGCGCTTATGGTGCGAGGTAATAAGATGTCGAAACAAAAATGGATGCACCCATGGCACAAGTAAGAAGATGTTGACATGTAAAAGTCACACCCATGGCGCACGTTGGAGGCGCACAACATAGAGTGTCGACATGACAAAATTCACACCACAGCACGATTTTGGGCGCACATTAGAAGATGTCGACAAAAAAATGGATGCACCTATGGCGTAGATAAGAAGATGTCGACATGAAAAATAGACACTCCGAGGTGCATCTTTAGGAGGTGCATCTTCGAGGTTATGCAACATTTTGAGCATTGACACCCCGACAGGAAGCAAACTCTGACGCAGATATTCAAATGGCCATAAATTTTCACAGGGAGCTCGTATTCAAGCAAGGTTGGACTTTTTGGAAATCTTACAAGGTCCTCTATCCAACTACAAATGGATATATTTAATTGGGTAAGAACAAGTTCTTCAAAATTCAAAGTACAATTCGTCATTTTTGGGTTTGTTAGGGTTCTCACCTACACCATAATTAGATGAATTAAATGCAACCTAGAGGTGGTTGGGGTAGATTTGAAATTCCTCTCTCTTTTCTCTCTCATTCTTCCTATAAATTGTAAGGAGGGGATTCTTTCTAAATGTTGGACATTCTTGTTTTTGCCCCCTTCTTCTCTTTGGCAAGTGAATTTGTGGAGTTCAAACCTCCCATCTAAAACTATAATGCAACTTTTCCTCTTGGCATTTTGTAGTGTATTGTGTCAATCTTTGGAGAAAATAATGCATGTCTCTGGATGATTCTCAACCCTCTCTATTTTCATTTTCATCCTCTTGATCTTTCACTGCAAATATGGTTATCTGTGCATGATCTTGCATTGCATTTTAATGGTTTGTGTTTATTGGCAAGACAGGTGTTCTTCATCCTTGATACATCAACTTTGTTAGTTTAAGTTTTTTTATGCATCTTCTTACCCTTTTTCCTTGGAAAGTTAGATTAGGTTTTGAGTAAACCCTCTGCATTTTTATGTGTTCATCCGAATAGAAGAATAGGAATCAGCCTTCATCCGGAGAGCTTTTCCGTTTTTATAAGGTCCCACACTTGGAAAAACTTCCATGTTATGCAATCACACTAAGAGTCTCAACCCATCGAGTTACAGGCATTCATGGGTGCTGTGATTCACCATCAATAGGGCTTAGTAGTAAGAATCTATGATGACATTTTGGTAGAAGTAAGTGGCCTACCTTCCCATGGAGAACTATTCCCAAAGAAATCTAATCCAAAAGCAACTATGAGAGAATTTACAGATGATTATGATGAAAAATTCATCACTAATAGGAAAGGTACACAAATAACATCCCTTAATCCCTTATGGGATAAGGTTACAAATTTTGTAGTTAAGTACTTTAATTGTGAAGGAAGGTATTATAGATTGAATACAGTTCATTTCAAGTTATTGAATCATTTAAAGAACAATATGCAAGTAAATGTACCTAATTTATTGCATGAAATATTAAAGAGAATGAGTAAATAATTACAAAGGGGTAGGGTTGCATTGTCACACCATTTCCTTATAACCTTAGTAGTGAAACATCTCTTTTAGATTTATTCTTCTCGAATATAGTGGGAATAATTTGCGAGGTAAATTAGTATAGATAATTTGTTGGGAAATTGGAAATAAAGGAGAAAAATCACTACAAGCTCCTATGAACAAATCCCAAATACTACACCATCAAACTCCCAACATGAATAACCACATGCTTCTGAAAATTTTCCTTCCATTGAGAAAACCTTATAATTGTCTCTCTTGAGAGAATTTTCATTTTTAAAACCCTATTGGATTTCTCCATTCCTAAATATTCCACCTCGAATGGTAAAAAAAAAAAAGTATTCAAATCCATTCCTATACCACATAGATGCTCCCATAGGCTCTAAACAAAAAGGCCAAGGAACTCCAAAGAAAAACAATCAAAACCCATCTCACTAGATAGATATGTGGAAGCTACACAAGGAATATTTGAGCCTTAGCCAATAGAAACACAAAAGGGAGACATTAATTCCTATGTTAATGAGAAAGAGTACTTTGAAAAACCCATAGAGGGGAATAAAGAACCAGGTTAGGGTGAGGAGAAAGTTCATGTAGAGAAAGGTAATGAGGAAGGAAAGGTAGAGGAAGTTGGAGGAGAAGTTGAACATGAAAAAATTCCACGAGTTGTTGAGAAGGTCACTAAGCAACATATACAAGGAATCGAGAAAAGTAAATTTCTCACGTAGTAGTTGAACTAGTGATGGAGCAAGAACACAAACAAAATTGTGTAGTTGGGGATGAAGTAATTGAGAAAACACTACATGTTGATGTGCATTAAGTACATATAATCCCAATTAAGCATCAAATTTTTATATAGGAAATTATAAAGAAACTTGTAAAACAACATTACAAGAAGACAACCACACAAACTATGCTACCAAATATTGAATATTTGATGTTGCAATCTGATACCTATGTTAATAGGATAAAAGTAATATGGGAAAAAGAAAAATAATCCCTTATCTCCAAGCATAAGAACTGGAGGAAAAGGATAGAGAAATTAAAAGGCTAAAGAAGAATAATTAAGAGATAATATAGGTGGCCCATGAGATTTTCAAATGTAGGCCTCCATCAAATTTTTATACTATATTCTTGAAGGAAAATATGTTGCAACTTAAACTCACCTACATTAATTATAAAATACCATATGATATCAGTGTAGCTAGGAGATTGTTTACCTTATGTCAAAAATTCCACATGAGTATGAGAACTTATTATCTATTCTTTACTTACACAACTCTTCTCCTAAATATAATAGAGAATGGATTAAAATCCTTTACATTGAAAATGTCTAGGTTAAGTCCCTATGCTCTTACTTTTCAAATTAATTAGACAGAGCAATGTAAATGGAAGAGTACCATAATTTAGATAAGGTCTAGCCATTTTACATAAGAGAAGAGGTAAACAATACTTATACAATCAAGAATCATATCACAAATATGCGAGAAAATAGTGTAATCGAAAGGAATGTGTTGAAATTGAGTAAACAAGCCAACCCAAAAATTAGAGAAATGATTATGGCATATTATATTAAGGTTTTTAGTGCATGTAAACTTAGATGGGAAGAATTATCACCTGAAATCTAAAGGAAGCGAGTAAACTCATATCCCAAAGATAATTTCAACAACGCATAATGTAAAAATATACATGGAGATAGAAAATGAATTTTTAGATGAGTGGATTGCTATAGGATATTACCCTCCTATCTTTCACTATGGAATGTCACCTTTTACGGTAATTTTCCAATTGAAAAGAATACACAAGGTAGATTTTGGAGAAAATTATTAATAAGGAAAGAAGGATCAAGTATCCCAATTGATGTCGGGCATGAATGCATTTTTAGGAAGTAGAAATATGAATCCCTTGAATGAGGAAATTCAAGAGATTAATATTTGCGGTGTGATAATTTGCATAAATATCCTTTAGAAATAACTAATTTTCGGTATTTTTGTTGAGCCATTGTAGTTATGTCCTTGTATTTACCATTCATAATACAAACTAGTATAATCATAACTTTAACTTATGAAGTAATTATTGATTAGTATAGTTATAACTGGTTATCTTTATTTTGTGGTATTTTTAATATGTATTTATTCTCATGATTTCAATAATTTGTTTGAATGATGATATGTGTGATGCTACTCATGGTTGTAAGACAATTGTTATTTACAAAGAACTAATATGTACCAAAGGAGTTATCTGCATCAATTTGACCATAGCCAAAGGGAATCACCTACTTTGTGAAGAATATACGTTATGAAGATCTCTTAGAATGTGAAGCACATCACTTAGTTTTTACATGTCATTGAAGGAGTGGGTACAACTAGAAAATGTAGAAGCTGGGATATAACTCAACCACATATATTATTATTCATTATAAACTACTAAATAACTAATTGATTGAGGTTACACTTGACTAAGGGATCTAGTAAATTCATTGAAGATTAACTAAAAATCGTTTATTAGCTACATTGTATGTCTTGAATCTCTTTTTTTTCTATTTGATATCTTCCACTTGTTCTATCGAAGATCATTCACTTAATTTATTTGAACTTCTAGTTGAACTCTTCTTTAAACATGTGAATGTGAACTAGATGTATAAAATAAAATGATTAATGTTGGTAGCGGGGAGAAACATAGAATACAAAAAAATGCATATATAGGATAGAAAGAAGAGGAGATTTTTATTCCGATGTTATGTTTATGAAAATTAAATAAAATATATAAGTTCTATTTATTATTCTTTAGTAACAATATTTGAGATGGATTAGCACACAAGGCGGGGCCCACTTCAGTTTACTAAACCCCTCCATAGTTTGGGTGATATATTTCATTTCATGTAAGACTAGGAAGAATTCTCTTCCTTATCTATATTTTGAATTTAAAATCATTTTCTTTCAGTTCTAAGTTTTGTCTACTTTCAAGCATTGTTTTATCAAGTATAGTAGTGACATATATTTATTTACATACCTCTTAAATTATTTCTCACTATGTATACACCACAGGCATTATTTAAAGTTTACCTCCCTTGGTTTAATGATTAAATGAATGTGATTCAATGAACAATATATTAATTATTTCAATTTGATTTTCACCACCAAAAACCCCTCAAAAATTATAAGGAATTGGTATATGATAGTTGTACCTAAGACAAATTTATCGATTGAAATATTGATTACAAAAATGAAATATAATTTTTTTATAAGAAGATAATTTTAACAACTAGAACTTATCTCTAATAATATATTTTTGGATAATGCCAAACAAACATATTACCTTTCATTAAAATATAATTATGAATAAAATTTTGTTTTCATGTAGTCCTCTTCTTCAAAATGATTAAGAAAATATTGAATAAAGAAATACCTAATTCTTAGTACAATGCAACATTAAATGAATAAGAAATTAAATAATGAATATCCGAAAGCAAATTAAGCTAGTAAATATGAAACCCCAATGATAAAGAGAAGATAAAAATACGTAGCTAGTACACAATTAAATGGACTATGTCAAAGTGATGAAAGGATGAATAGAGAAGGAGAAGTGTCACACAAGAGCCTAGAAAATTAAGTGACTGCACGATCTTCCTAGACTGGGGTCGCCTGGAATGGATCGGGGGCACCTACAGGTGTAAAAAACTTCCTTTGGGCACCTATGAGTACTGAAACCCTCGAAAAACATCATTGATATGGCTGTGATATGTTTGTTATCCTTCACTTCTTATCGCTAGAATGTCACACCAAGTACACTGATATAACCGATAACTTTTAATAAAGAAATACCACACAAAACCATCAAAATCACATCAAATCCCAAAAATAAAATAATACAAGTGAGGGTCCTACTTTCCTCAATTTTCAAGCAATTGATCTAACATTATCAAAACCGTACTACATTTTTGACCTTATGTAGTTCTATGTGTGTTTGTGAATAATTATGCCCTAGATAGCTCTTGTGCATGTCATACATGATAACAAATAAATAGCTAGATGTAGAAGATGTAATTAGATTTGTGCATAGAATAGAATGAACTTTCCCTCTTATGATGTGTATGTATAAGAATGTAGTCCCTTGTGCTTGAATGAGAGATATAATGAATTCTTGGATGCTCTTTAATAACCTTTGGATGCAATCTTAGGTGGTGATAGATAATGCTTATTGTTTGGTCCTTTATTATGATCACATAAATTTATATTTATATGATTGATTCATTTTCTTGAATTTAATAATTATCACTAAAAAGGCCCACTACTAAAAGGGTAAGATGCCCAAATGCCTAAAAAAGGGCCAAAAATATGTGAGTAAAGTACAAAAAATTTAGAGGCACCCAAAGAGGATAGGGGCACCTAGTGCAAGTGTCTTTGTTGGGCGATAGTGTCTAGACTCAAAGAAACCAAGGGCTGAGGTTAGGCTGGGAAATAACATTTGTAAGACCAAAATTAACAATAGAAAGTAAGAAAAGAATGCAAATACATGGATTAGTTATTACTTTTCTTACTTAGGAATCATATGAAGATTAGTATGTGTTAAGGACTAAATAGATATCCAAAGTGATTGATATTTTGTATACATTTTCTGTAAATTTATGTTTTTAGTGAATTACGTATATCACAAAGGGTATAATAGATGCGTAACGATAGCCATGTAGATCAATAGTGAAAAGTGTGTTGAGAGACAATAAAACATGTGGAGTGATAAAAATGTGAAGCATGGAAACAAAAGAGGAAGAAGTACAAAAATGATAAAGATATGACCTTAAGGAAAACATGTACATGTTGATGTTGTGATTATAATGCTTATTGGTATTGATTATTATTGATGTGTTGAATTTGATGTATGTAACTCTGCTTGCCATAAGTATGAACCTACAAAAGAGATAAACAAACAAGCACTCAAATACACAAGTATATGATCAAAATGTGTAAAATGTATGTAAGAAAGAGTGTAAAATGAAAAAATGTGAAAAAGGATCATTTTCACCGATATGTGATGAGAAAAGAGTGTAGAAAGGATCCTGAAGGTGATGCAGAATAATGATTTTTTCTGTTGATCACGCACCAATTGCACACTGGGAGTGTTTTGGGTGATCTCACACAAAGAATGAAAGAAGTGTAGAGAGAAAAATATAGTGTCATGATCCAAACTACAACTACTTCCTTAAAATTATAACACCACTGCAGTTGATGTGTAAACATATGATCCAGTTTCAACATTTCTTATCCAACATGAAAGTAGTAAATGTTGTGTAGTGCATGCATGGTGAGTGCTTTGGACTATGTTCCCCTTAAAATCCGTTGTATGAACTACTAAAAATTGTGATGAAGTTGAAAATGTTGTGTAACTAACCCCTGGTAATAGGCATCTAGAAAGGGTCTAGGGAACCCAAGCATTACTATTTGGGCCTTGGCATTTGTGTATGTTACTGTAGTAAGGACCCAAGTAAGATTTTGAGCCCCATCTGATATTGATGACTGTGCTATATCAATACAAAACTATGTTTTCTAATGACTATAATTTTTGTGTGGGTGACTGGTTCACCTAAATGATGCTCCTCTCATTTTAAGTATATGTGAAATCACTTAGGAGTATGTATCATAAAGGAGGAAGGACCATTGTTCTGAAATTGTGCCCTATAGGGGGATGTGTGCTTGGTAGAAACCAAGGAGCACACAAACAAAGTGGCCGGGAAGAAAACATTAGTACAAATGAGATGCTTGTAAAAGATGATGTATAAGATAAGTATGCAAGAGGAAAATGTGTAAGCTAAGATGCAAGAATAAAATGCAAACACACAAGAAGAAAAATTAGTTTGTGAAATGATGGTTTCCTACATTAGAAATCAATCACGATGTCACAATACAATGAAGGATGAAATGACCACAAGAAATCAAAGAATAAGAAATGTGTAGGGAAAATCTTGCAAATAATAGCATACAAGGTCAAGCAGTAGATAAATAGTAAAAGCAAGTAGACTTCCTAGACAAATTTTACACATGAAGCACATATTAGCATGTTATAATGATATAAATAATGTCAAAAATGTATAATTGAATACAACGGTGTCTTTATGAAAAATTAATTAATAACACCTCGATATGAGAAAGTAGATGCCACCGGAGCCGTTGTGGTGCTTGGTTAGAGGTATTGTGCCAAGAATAGAAGTAGTGTGTATAGATCTATATATTATCCAATCACAAATAGAAATAAATTGAATGTGCATCTCAGTATATGATAAAAATAATGACATACTAAATATTTTTCTAACATGTGTAATATAGGTTATATGTAACAAGAAAATGTAAGAAAGAGTAAATGTGACCAAGATATGTAATATGTTGTTGATGAGATGGAATAAAATGCGAGTGAATGATAGGAGTAGTGTTCCCCTTGAGTGATTGTGGTAGTATGTATGAAATGAGGTCCACTTATACATGCCCCCTAAGAATTCAATATGAACCATAGAACAAGAGTGTGTAATCGAGAAATGGTCTTAAAGGAGCGCTAAAAATATATGATCGATAGAGCGTAGACAGTAAAAGAGTGTGTGAGTGTGATGAGGTCCATTTAATATGATGACCCTCATCACCAACTATGGATAGTGGAACTGGAGTGCGTTATCGGGTAATGAGTCAAACATTTAGAATTATATTCCAAAAAGATACGTCGTGAATGTGTAGAGTAGGTGTTGTGATAATCATGCATAGTTTTTAGTTTGTAGTGTGTAGTGTAAAGTTTACTATGTGCTTTATGAGGTCGATGTGTATAGTATTATATCAACGTCAAGTGTGAACCATAGCAAAATAGTGCATTATCGATGAGTGGCGATCAAGATGTGTATGATGTATGCGATAGGTTAGATGTGATATGTAAATTAAATGAGTATAAATGTGAGACAACTAGTACTTCTAGAAGGGGAGCATAAATATGATTCCTCCTAATTTTTTGATAGATATTATCTTCGATAATAGTGAAAAACAAGGTTCCTCCATCCAATGCTTGTGGTTATGAAAGTGTGTTATCATTTCCTAAGAGTGGTGGTATATGAGATAAATGATGTTTAGTTGAATAAGGCCTATATGTATGCGACCAATTACTATACTATGAAGGAAGTGAACACCTATGTGAATCAAAATGAGTTGGTGATATATATGGATTTGTAGGAGATGTCTTAATGGTGGACATAGACTGATGTGATAGACTAGAAGAAGACTAGTGAGACCATGTCCAAAAGGTGAGCCGGGAGAAGATTGTGCTTTAGATTCTAGAGGTTAGGGCAACCTATATGCTCTAGAAATTACAATGGTAACCTAAAGGGAGGGTTTTTTCCATGGTGTGGATGGTAAAACACTATTAATAGTAATGAATTATTTTTGTGAATGAACTCAAGACATAAATGATTAATGGAACAAATGGCCTTGGTTGCATGGATCTAGGGAGACATAAGGGTATGTGACACCGTTTGACAAATGGTGCAATGAGAAAATGCACAAGCATGGGAATAGGATCGATAGTGACTAGAAGTTTAACAAATTTGTATGATTTAGGAAAAAATATGAGATTTTAGAGGGTGAAAAGCCGATAGCTATAACAAGTGCAATAATACATGCACTAATGTGAAATGATGGGTTGATGATAGTTTTATTGATAGAAGTAGATGAAATTTAAGTAGTTAAATGTAAGGATGAAAAGAGAACGTAGCATGATAAATAGGATAGGATAAATTAATGATTGGAATAGATGGCTCATCATGAGAAACTACAAATTTAAGGGCCCCAATACAAGAGTAATAACTATGTGATATGTATGATTTGTTGAAGAATCATGTGCTTGTTTGTCATGTTTTGAAAGAGGATTGTTAAAGATTTTGAAATTTTGATTTTTGATTAATGGGTGCACATGCCATATGATCTAAAATCTCAAGTGTATTATTATCAATAAGTTATTGAATAATATTGCAAAGTTTAAAAAATCAATGTTAGAATCTCAATAACATTTATGATAATATCATCAAAAAAATTTGTGGTAATTTGGACCTTTAGGACAAGATGGATATAGATTAAGTGGTGGAGAATGCACAATAAGATTTTTGTCAATACGTTTTGGAAAAAAAGATGTGGAGAGATAGTAAATTGTGTATATGTACACTTAGGCAGGTTCCATTGACATTCTTTAGTGTCAAATACAACGTTTACATTTTATTTAGCTTTTGTAGGTTTTTTTGTTGGCTTTAAAGCTCTTTTTTTTTTTTTTTAAATCACGTTGACAATGAAGATTTTTCCTAATACTTAAGCTTACGTATGGATACAATATTTTTTTGTGTAACATAAGAGTGTGACACAAATGACCGAATGAATGAGAGGTCTCAAATATAATGCTCTCCTAAAGAGTTTGTAATATAATTTGTAAAAATAAATTTTGAAGTTTGAATTGTGCAAGAACATTGGATATCTTAGTTAAGTTATTTTTATGTCATATTATGTAATTTCCTAGATGTTTGTTAGATCCTTATTTAAGTTTTTCAAGTTGAGCATAGGAGATGTTATACCTGATATTGATAGATAAGTGAGAAAGAAAAGTGTCAGCTAGATATGTGAAAGATGTTTTCATGTGAATAGGTAGATCATAAAACAAATGTATCACACAATCTTGGAGGTCAGTAAGGAAATATTTGCAAGTAATGTGTGATCATCCACATAGTCTAGGCATACTACATGAAAAGATTGAATATGTTCTTGAGGCTCCTCATGGCCTTTGAAAGTGGAAATCTTAGCGGTGACAAAATTGAGAGAAAATAAATAAGTGGAGATAGCAGGCATGAAACGAGCATGAAAAAGTGAATTAGAATCCAAATATGGTGATTCCCGACAAGTGACTAGTTGAATTTGGTGAATTAGAGTATTCGAGGAAGAACCGATCTTTTCATTGGGAGTATTAGGTGGAATGATTAGATTAGTAGTTTTAGGAATCGATGCAGGAATATAAATGGGTTGAGTTTAGGCCATGAAAACTCGAGAAAGAAACTATAAGACATACCAAAGAAGCAACACAAGTATTTTTAGTAGTTATTAAATCATGTAGAATATGTGAAACATGAGCAGGATTATCACACAAAGATTCACAAAAATTTGTGAGTTTTTCCAATTGTTCTCGATTGATATTTTTATCCTCGTCATATGATTGTTTAGGATCATATGTTTCAATTTCAACAAGAGAAACATTGTGAGAGTGATCAAATGGGTTTGCGTTTCAACCAATGATGGAAAAACCTAGCCATTCATTTAGAAACCTTATGGGAAGATGGAGGAATATCATGATGCACAAGAGACACAAAAATAACACTACATGTGATAGGAATAATAAGAAAAACCCTAAAAAATAAGGTGGATTTGAGCATAAGGTTTACCAAAATGATTAAGAAATTATTAAATAAATTGATGAATAATTCTAATTGCAATGTAGGAGTAAATGAATAAGAAAGTAAGTACAAGATATCCCCAATGAAATTAAGATAGAAAGTATGAACCCCTTATTACAAAGAGGAGATAGAAAAACTTGATTGGTTCGCAATTAAATCTGGACTATGTGAAAGTGATGAACTGGTGAATAGGGAGAGAGAAGTGTGATACAAAAGATATCCTCCGAAAATTAAGTGACCACAAGATCTATTAGGAATGGGTTCCTATGATAACTCGTAGGCGCTGCGAGTGCCATAAACCTACTCTAGGATCCTATGACTACTCAAGCCCTCAAGAAATCTCTTTCTCAAGGTTGAGAGATGTCCCTTATTCTCTGATTATTGTCGTACCATGTTCACCGATGATGATGATAACTTGTAATAAATAAATTCTCTATAAAACCATAAAAATTGAATCAAATCCCAAAATGAAAATAATGAAAATTAGGTGTCGACTCTCCTCATCTATCAAATAAGTGATCGTATGACCGAGAATTGAACTACATTTAAGAAAAAAATTTGTTTCTCTATGTGTGTTTGAAGAATTATGCCCTAGGTGGCTCTTGTACTTGCCACACTTAATAAGGAAAAAATATCTTGATATAGAAGATGTAAGTAGATACATGCATGGAATATAATGAAGATACCCTCTTATGAATTTTATGTCGAATAATGCAGCCCCTTACCCTTGAATGGATGCTAGAATAGATGCTTAAATTCTCTTGAAAATCCTTTAGATGCAACCTTAGGTGGTGATAGTTAATGCTTAGTGTTAGGTCCTTTATTATGATTAGATAAATTTATATTTATATGATTCCTTTGCTTGAATTTCTTAATTAACTCTGAAAAGGTTGACTACAAAAAGATAAGATTCCGAAATGGCTAGAAAGGACCAAAAATATGTGAGTAAAGTACAAAGAGGTCAAGGTTGTGTATGGGATCGGGATGTCCAGCAATGTCATACTTAATAGCCACAGGTGTCCGGACTCGAGAGAAACCAAGAGGTAGATGTCAAATGGGGCAAGAAGGTGTGTAAGACCAAAAGTGGAAACAAAAAGCAAGCATAGATAGCTAAATACCTGGCTAATTAGTAATTTTTACTAAGGAATAAAATGAATAGTAGTATGTGATCGGGATTAAATAGATACCCATAGTGTGTGAAATTTGTCTACGCATAATTGGGTAACATTTAAAATGTATATTTGTGATATATGAATGAATATTTATTTAAATATAATAAATAATAACTATGAAATACCACAACATTTCATATGTATATTTACAATATTTTAGTGGTAGAGAATAATAATAATCCTATTGGATTGTTTTATGCCCAAAAAAATTGGAATACCTTATGAATTTGATTTTATTTTAGGTAGGCAAGGTTTTTATGGATTATGAATTGTACTATAGTATTTAGATTTATAAAATAAATTTAGAATGTGAGGAGTGTGAACAATATTTAGTACTACATGTTCGGTAATGAAACTAATGGATTACAAGAGGCTATGGAACCAAACATAGGTATGTACTTGCAAGACTAGAGTTTCTACACGAGAGAAAGATAATTTTAACTACTGATTCATATTAAAAACTCTTGCAATCACCTTGGGTGAGGATTCTAAAACTTAAGTTATTTTGGTAGTAATCATTCAATGACATTACTAGATTTAATTCCACCCTTGTTCATTTTAGAGGTGTAGTAAAGTTTAAATTCCACTATTTTGGAGTCAGTCATCTTAGGTTTTTATTCTCTTACAATTCATATCATGGCCTTTCTAGGCACTACAAAATAATACCTTTATCAAAATATTCTAGGATTTCTCTCCCTCTCGAGTACCCTCTAAGTGCAACTATATAATGCCATCTTCCACCTTGATCCTGGTTATTACGCAACCATAGTTGGAGCTTATGTAGACTCAATTAATGACCCAACAAAACTCCCCGAGACTTTTGTCTCAAAGGTCTTTCACAAGGTAATGAATCTTCCCCTAATGTTATTTAACTTGTTCCTTAGCTTAATGCTACTTACGAGTGCTTATAAAAGTTATTCTTTATTGGGTATTTTATTGGTCGCATCCCCTATGAAAGCATGATAAAATCATGGGCTAACTCGACCTAGGCATTTGATGGAATCCGATATGAGAGTGTATAGAACATGACCAAATGATTTTTCCTTGTTCGTTTTTTGAACCATCGTGTGCCCCAGCTATAATAAACCACTTTTCCACTTGGTATGTGTGTAACTTTTTTTTTTCTCTCTCCATAGCCCAAATATTTTATGGTCTCGAACATGTGGTTCTCAAAGTGTGAGTTTTGTTGAGTTTCCTAGTCTTTCATTCTTGTGTGTCCATTTCCTACATCAAAGCACTTCTATTATAGGGATAGTTATTTTCATGGCACCTCAATGCTATTATAGAGCCTAGCCAAAGAAACACATCTTTGTTCAATTCAAAATCTCTCAAGAACTTTTTAATAATTTCTTCCAAAGTGTCATGCCTCTCTGATCATAAGATTAATTACTTTCCTCTTCATATCCCATGTGTTTTCCTAAATCCTAACGTTGTTTCTCAAGAAGCCAAACCCCTTGAGGATGAAAAATGCAAAATAGTTGGAGGGTGAGTAACTAAAAATGGACTAAGTAGTGCGGGGATAGTTAATCTAAGCTATGAACAACTGTACTTAAGTAAATAAATGTAGTAAATAAAAATGTAAATAATATAAACCACTATACAAAAGGAAATGTTAACCTTGATGTGTAAGAAGGAAGAGGAAAGAAGTCATTTGAAAAATATATGCCTATAAGAGGGTTCTGCGGAGGTGAATGGAAAAATCAAGAGTAGTAATGACTCTGCAAGAGTCCCAAAAAGGATGGATTTGGAGCATCTAGCTAGACTGGGGCACTTGGAGAAGGACTGGGGCATCCACAGTTGATCTAATATGAAATATAGGTTCTTTGGTATGTACAAAAGATCAAAAACTAATTTTTATAGGGTTAGAATGTCGTCTAAAACCCTCGTTGTGTGTCTCATCAACTTCATTATCATGAACCAATGTCAAAAATACTTCAAGCGGAAAAAAAGACATGCAAGACCCTAAACAAAATGAAACCCTAAAAATAATAATGCATATGCACGAGGGCAGATTATCCAAAGAAGTGAAAATGGTTAACTTACTAACTAGGTTATTCACTACATCTCAGACCAAATGTAGTTTTATGTGCAAGTGTGTGTGAAAATGACCTAGGTTCTTCTTGTGCTAGTCAACCTTTTTGAAGTAGAGAGAAATAAATAGTTGTAGAAAATGTAATCAAATATGTTCCTTAAATAGAATTGAATCCCTTCCATATGAAGTGTGATGTAGATGAATTAGCCTTGTGCCTTAATGATGGAGCTATGTCGATGAAAGTGATCTCTAATGAGATAGATGAATGCAAATATAGATGGATTAATTGTAGTAAGTGATGTTGGGTACCTCATTTTGGTCTCATAAATTTATATTTATAGGTTTCTCTTGTTCTAATTTCATAATTAACCATAAAATGGCCAACCAAAAGAAAGATAAATATTCCAAACGACTAGAAATAACCCAAAAACTAGTGGGAAAGTTAAAAAAGGATCTAGGCGCCCCAAGTAAGACAAGGGAGCCCTACTACTCGTTTGGATTCCGCGGTTGAGGATAAAATAGTGGGAAATGACCGAAAAGATAGGGTATGTTGATGAAAATATGTGGTAATGATGAAATAAAATAAAATAAGATAGCCAAAAGATGGTGGTTAATTAGTACTTTCTTATCTCAAGAAGATTCTAAATAATAGTATAAGACTCGTGATAAATAATGTCTAAAGTGCATGATTTTGTGACTAAATTTTTCCCCACTTTGTGTTGGTTAGTGGAAAGCTCGATAACATAAAGTAAATAGAGATGCATACCGGATGTCCATGAAGAGTGTAGTAGAAATACGTAAAATCACAAGAAAACAAAGGTGTTATAAGAAAAATGGAGGAGCATGGAAACTAAAGAAAAAAAAATCGAAAAGAAAAATGATGAGAATGAACCTAGGGCGGAGAACACCTATGTGTAGTTACCCATGTGTGTACCTACATGGTTAGTAAAGTGTGTGTTGCCACGAGTGTTGTTTACTAACATTGTTGTTGTTTTTGTTTTTTCCCTAGTTGATTTGCTTGTTTCTCATATGATCGAGTAGAAAAATTTGTAGGTGTGTAAGTTTAAAAATGCAATGTATAAGACAAATTGAAATTTAGAATGTAAAAATGTAAATGGAACATGTCTACCCGATCCATGTTGAGAGAGAAATTGTAGAAGGATATATTATACTATGATTCTGTTGGGTGATAAAACACCATAGGACAGAATTCTAGGGAGGAAATGCTCTGTTTCCTCCAAGATATAACTGCTTCCATGAACTATGTGTACATATATTTGTACTATCCTAGTTTTTTGAGTGATCCTATGTCATTGGCCAAAGTAGTGTAGAGAGGAACACCCAATGTAACCTCCGGGCCAATAACTACTTCCCGAGAATGCTAAGGATACTATGTCCTCTAAAATCCTATTTCTATGGGGTTCATAGACTTTTCTAAAACCACTCATTATATGTAACCCACAATGACAATGGTAGAAAGGAAACTAAACTAACCCGAGTTTAAATTCATTGTGTTATTATGTAAAACCCCCAAATGATTCCCCCCTCTGTTGGGGAAAATGCGACATCGCTAATAGGATACATACACTGAAAAGAGGACAAACTACATATATGTTGTAGCCCTTGAAAGTGCTTGGTAAAATCCAAGGAACACAAAAACAAGAAGGCTATCCAAAGACAAGTGTAAAAACCCATGCATGTAGAAAATAATATATAAGCTAAGAAAACATTGCATAAGCTACCAAGAAAAGTAATTTAAACAAAGAAGAAGATAAGTAAGCCATGTTGGTGCTCGAATTGTCTCGCCCCATTTGTGCCCTTAAATATTTATTGATTCATGGCCTCTATCATTTTATCTTTCCATGTATTGTGTTTGGCAGTCTTTTTTGACATTTTAATTTTCTCTTTGTTCAAAGATCTTGTGTGGGTCTGTATTTTCTCATGTTTCCTTTGTTCCTCTCTGGAAAAGCTCGTATTTTGGTTCTCTCATGTTCTATTCCTTCAAAACTCACATTTTCTCGTTTCCTCCATTTTCCCTAGTCGAGATCTATTGCCCCTATCGTGTTTTCCCTAAATACTCAAAGATAAATGAATTGATGCTTCCCAGGAATGTATTTGAGTCGTACAAAATTTCTAAAATCTCTTTCCTTGAAGAAAATTTTACTTTTAGACTCAAATGGTCATTCCTCTATGTTTTACACTTTTACATGCATTTCTCCCGAGAAAATTTGCATCATTCATCAACAGGAAATGTGGCACCTCTTGCTTGGATGTGGATCAGCGTAATACTTTGTAAATTCAATGAAAAGCCTCATTTATAAAAATGTGTCCACGTGTAGGAACGACGCTCATTTGAGTATCGGCTTTTGGGTTTGGCTTTGAAGTAGCACCGAGGAGGACATGTGGAGGGTTGGTAGGAAAGAGACACATGGAGACTTCCACCGTATTTCCCATACTTACACAAATTTTAAAAGGTTTTGGGAAGTCAAGGACACGTGCGGGAATGGCACTCATTTGAAGATCTACTTTTGGGTATTGCCTTAGAGTAGCATCGGGAAGACACGTGGAGGTTTCCCTTTGCTTGCCCAGACTTAGAAATTTTTATCCAAATGGATACGAAATTAGTGGAAAAAGAACGCGTGGTGATCCCGCACTCATTCAGGGTCTTCAAATTAGGCACCATATAAGAGAAGTGCCATGCGGACATGTGGCACACTCCACTCACTTTGTATTTTACTTATACTTTTCAATGACCAAAAGGAGACTGCCTCAAATCTTGACAAGTGGACCCTTCCACTGAGCTTCAAGCCTTCAAATAATTTTTTCTAGAGCAAGACACATGGCGATTCCGTGGTCATTCAAGGTATCAAATTTTGGGACCGCCTCAAGGTGCGCCATGGTGACACGTGGCAATTTAAAAATTCATAGGGAGTGGGGAGGTGGATCATTGGAGGGAATTCAAAATTTTCACCTCTTTGCTTCATAAATGTTAAAATAGAAAAAATGGCCTGCGAGCCTGATGGCAAATAGTCAATATTTTGCCCCGTCAACGGTAGAGGTGCGGACCCGTGGAGGAAAATTGGAAAAATTTCCTTTTGAGAAGAAATATTTAAAAGTAAAAGGAAAGCGTAGTTCTCTTGGGATACACATTGGAACACGTGTCAACATTATTTCTCAAGGACGGAGCTGGGGGAAAACTTGGAAAATTTTCCTTTTACAAAAGAGAGTCAAATGGGAGAATTTCTCTGTGTTTCTTTTGGGGTCCACCTCAGGACACGTGTCGAGCCCATTTTCAGAAGCGGAGGTGCGGGGCTAAAAGGTGAAATTTTTCCATTTTTCTAAGAGGGTCATAAAAGGTCAAAGCAAGCACCCGAGCCTATTTTTGCACCTTCCACATGGACGACCCACATTCAAAATCAAATATCAATGGCTGCTAAGCATCTAAATCTTATTTTCCCCACATTTTCTCTATAAAACACCTAGATGTGAAAATCTTCACGATTTATTAATGTTTTCTACATGAAAAATAGAGGAACAAGTTAATTTTGATATCTAGAGTTTGGTAGGAGATATCTAGAGACGTCTTTTGCCATTAAAATAGTCTATCTCTCAAGCTCGATCTTGGTTTCCATTTTTCTTCTCCGAGCATGCATGGGGGTCAGATTTGATTGATATGGAGTAGAAGTGGTTAGAAAATGGATGGAGGTGTCTTTCTCCCAAGAAAGCGGTTGAATGCGGGAATAAATTGAAGAGATTTTCCCTCAAGCACCTGGAGACTTTTACAGATCTGATTTTACAAATTAGGAAAGAATCATGGCAAGCATTGGTGCATTTAAAGTTTTTTTCTTTTGAGAGGAAGGGGCTCTGTTGGAAAAGCTATAAAGGTCATGAATTCATCATGCAAATGGTTTGGATTTTTTGGATAGATCAGGACTAATTCTTTCTAGCAGAAAAAGCTTGACAGAGCCCATCCATTTTGAGAAACCGTCTAGAGAAGCCTGTATATCTCTCTTTGTATCAAATTTGATTGTGTCAAGGTGGTTGCAAGTGTACTACCATTGACAAGCTTTGAGATTGGTTTGGAAACTTTCCCTTACTTATAAATTTGATCAAACTTTGAGTTATTCGTTGTTAATCTGGAGTAACGTGTATTTATTTCATCTTTGAATGTATATGAGTATTTTTCTTATTTCTATTGAAATATTGTACCAAAATAGGTTTCAATAACACAGGTCTCAGTCCTTGTGATAGTTTAGTGGCATCTAAAATTTCATTTCTCAGAAGATCCTTCATCTAGGAGTGGGATAAACGATTTAAAATCACTTTTCTTTCATTTTGTTGATAGAGATTCTCTGTAAGCCTCTGGGTGTACCTCAGGCGTGACTTGGTTTAAATATTTGTTCTTTATTGGGTTCTCTAACTCAAGCCTTCATGATATAATCCCACAGGTTGTGTGAAAGAGTGCTAATTTGGGCCTCCATTGAAGCACATATTCTAGTTGAGGAAACAATTTAACTTTTTGTGGAATTTTGTTGATTGAATCTTTCCATTTTGCATAAGCTCTCAAGGATCTGGTGAGTCAAGTCCGTCCTATCTCCCCTCCCACCAAAATTCATTTAACAACAACCAATCCTACCCATAGTACCCCTGTTTGTCATGTGTGTACACAAATGCATAATCTCTGTTACCAAAACATGCAGAAACAATCAGGGTCTCAAATGTCTTTAGTAACCTTTTCCTTGTTGTGAAAGTATCTCCATGATCTGGAAGTGATAACTCATGAGAGTAATATCTAGTGTGTTGGTCATATTTAACCCAAGGTCTTCTCTACAAAATTTATGCAAAAGAAGGGTACCTGTATGTTCTTTCAAATAACAGAGGTTACAAAATAGGTTCTCTTACCTTGGTTGAAAGGCACAACCTAAAATAGTTAGGATAAGATCATATCCTTTTAAGGTGTTACCCATCTCTCCACAAATCCAAGTAACAAAGGGATAGTTAGATCTCCTCCTCGACTACAAAACAACATATATTTATGATCTGGCTGCCTCTAAGCTCCATGTTGAATCAGTGTTGCTGCTTCACTTAAAAAGGAGAAAATTTTTGGTACCAACATCGGTGGCACTATTTTTCGAGGATATAATTTATGTTTCTGAGAACTTAGTTCAATTTAATCTATGCACTTACATATTTGAAGCCATATCTATTTGACTAGTCAACAACACCAACATAAGTGGCACCATTTCCAGGGACTGGTTTGAATTGTTGGGAACTAGTTTGCATCATTGAGACTAATTTTTGGTTCCACTTTGCCCGAAGCCATATAAATTTTACCCATCAACAACACCAAAATAAGTGGCACCATTGTTGGGAACTCTCAGTTAATATCAAGAACCCAATAAAACACTTCTTGTATGCTCTAAGTGTTGTGTGTAATTCTTTTAGTTCCCACACCTAGTGCACTAGATTTCATATGATAAATGTGGGTGAAGAAAGTTCAGAAACTTTCCATTTCTAGCTTCTTGCATTGACAGACCTTTTGACATATCATATTTAGTGCATCTGCACAACTAAGGTGAAATTCCTTACTAGTGACTCTGTGTTGATCTAATTGTTGAAAAGAACCAATGTCTTAAAACTCACAAACTTAGATATGTTACTAATATTTGTTAATCTGGAGGAAGTAGATCTTTCTTTGCTAGGGATCATGTTAGGACATTGTTTCTAGGGCTAGGAAAAGAAAAATCAGAAGGAATAAAATCCTTTAGAGTTGTGGGAGATCAACAGAGACAAGAAGAGGGATCACCATTGATTAAAGTGACCAGTCTATTATTGAAGATTGTAGTTCAAGTGCCTCGAGTCAAGTATCCTCTTTGTGGAATTGAACTCCCTAGGCAAGAAGAGGGGCCTTAATTTGATTTTGAAAGGTTTTCTTCACACTTTTCCTTTGTCTTTTTGGAGGTTGATAGATATTTCCAAAAGCAACCCTTTGGGGTATGCATTTTGAAAATTATACTCTTGTGTTCTAAAACCTTCTACCCCACATCAGTTTTCACCCCTCCAGGATCATTAGGTTGTGAAAACTTTGGTAGGGGTTGTCAATGAGATCTCCTACAAATTATCCCGAGCTGGGAAAGGAGTTTGGTAGAGCTCACAAGGACAACGCAAGCAACAAGGCCAAGAAAAATTTACAAATCATCAAAGAATTGATGACAGAGGCAAAGGAGCTATTGGATTTGGGAATAGGCAGCCCCAAGGCAGAGAAAATAGAATAGTTTCGATCCTTTAGCTACTAGAGTTGTTGTTGTGGAAGGAATAGAGATCATTGATTGGTGTGACAGATGTTTCATTCCCCATGCTCCTTGTGAATAAGATCATAAAGAAGAAGAAGCGGCTGATGATGATAATGATGATGATTCTGCATGATGGAGGTCCCCGTGAGTTTGCCAAGGAAGCAACTTAAACTGAGGTAATAAGTGCTAGAACTACTTGCCACTTTTTGGGATTGCATCCATCAGGTACCTCTTATTCTCCCCTCTCATACTTTAGAAGTAGACATTGTACAAGCTTTTGAATTGCCCACTAATCATTTTGAATACTTGAGGGCATTAATGATTGAAAAGTACGATAGAGGATTTCCCTCAGAAGAAGATAGGTAGCTATTAATGAATGTTGTAGTTTCCCAAGAAAAGGAGCACAATACTAGAATTAAAGCTGCCAAGGGGCAACAAGCCAAGTCAAAATTTCTAGTGCTTACTAAAGAAACCCTAAAGAAAAATGCATCTGGCAGAGAGCTTGTTTCCCCAAGCAAAACTTGTGTTCCTCCCCATGCCCAAAATGAAAAGAATCCCATTCCATCTGATGAATTTTCCAATATTTCCCCTAGTGCTGCTCTACCCAAATTTGCTCCATATGACATAGCCCAAATTTTGAGTCAAATCAAAATTCTTATCCCAATTGTTGAGCTTCTTAGGATCCCTGAGCACAAGAAGAGGGCTTTTGAATATTTGGGATTTAAAGGGGAGAGATCATACAAGGCAAAGATGTAAACAAGGTTGAGGTTCCCCCTTTACTGTTGCGAGTTGGAAAAGCCACAAGTATTGGAAGAGCGGGGGGAACCACCAGAGGTTTATTTAGGAACATATTTGGTTAAATCCCAGCTGAATGTGGATCCGTTTTTCATTACCTTTGTTATCAAAGACAAGTTGTTACATAACTGTATGTTTGATTTTGGAGCTTCATGTAATGTCATGCCTCTTGAGGTCATGAAAGAATTAGGTATCAAAGTAACAACAACATATGGGAAGTGCATATTCATCCTCATAGACTCTAGAGAGGTGCCATTGGTGGGGTGTGTCAAAGATCTAGCAGTGCAACATGCATCTTATCCTAGAAGGAACTTAAAGCTTGATGTAGTCATTGTTGATTACCCTACCAAGTGGGGGATGTTGTTGTCAAGAAAGTGGGTAGCAAGTGTTGGTGGTAGTGTGCAAATAGACATGTCTTATGTAACTATCCTCATTGAAGGAAACATGGTGAAATTATATGGAGAGAAGAAGATGATGTACCTGATTGAAGACCCAAGCAATGCATCTTATGAAGTTTTGCAAGAAGATGCTGATATTAACAATTTTGTGAGCTTTGTGGATTTTAGGGAGTATGAGAGTGTTGAAAATAGAGCTCCTAAGTATGCTTCTTTTTCTGGGAATTTTGTCTGTGTTTCAGCCTTGAAGAATGTCAAAGAATTTGACTTAAACACAATGGAGGAGCTTCAAAGAAGATGGGTGGTTTACAAATAGAAAAAAGAAGAAAAAGAGGTCTACTTCCAGTTGATGAAAACATATCAGAACCTCTTGGCATGGTAATATCTAGAATGGAAAGCACTTGTATTGTTTCCTAGATTATTTTCTTTAAACCAGGAAAAAGTCTTCTGTATAGTGTATAGTTTGTTGTTTGTTCCTTGTTTTTTCCGTTTTTTCTCGTTCTGGTCCTTGATGACCTATTTTGCTAGTTTCTCTATTTGTTTTTGAAGATGTATCATTGTTCTTCCCCTGTAAAGATGACTCCACTACCCAATGGATATTTTAGCACTTGTTCTACTATTGTTCTTGTGGCACTCACGGAGAGTGCCCATCCCTAAGTCAGAGCTAATGTTGGTTCTCAAAATTGTCTCGCCCCATTTATGCCCTTGAGGATTTATTGATTCATGGCCTCTGTCATTATATCCTTCCCTGTATTGTGTTTTTCCAGTCTTTTTTTGCCATTTTAATCTACTCATGGGTCGAAGATCATGTGTGGGTCCATATTTGTCTCATGGTTCCTTTGTTCCTCTAAAAATCTCTGTATTTTGAGTCTCCCATGCTCTGTTCCTTCAAAAATCATTCTTTCATGTTTCCTCCATTTTCCACAGTCAATATTTGTTTTCCCTACCATTTTTTCCCTAAATACTCAAATATAAATTAATTGATGTGTCCCCGAGGAACATATTTGAGTCTTGCAACATTTCTAAAATCTTTGTCCTTGAAGAAAATTTCACTTTTAGGATCAAATGGTTGTTTCTCTATGTTTTATAGTTTGACGGGGAATGTCTCCCGATCAAATTTTCATCATTCATCTGACAGGGAAATGTGGCACCTCTTGGTTGGATGCGGATCAGCTTAATACTTCAAAAATTCCATGAAAAGCCTCATTTTTAAAAATGTGTCCACGTGTAGGAATGACGCTCGTTTGAGAATCAAATATTTGGTTTGGATTTGAAGTAGTGTTGGGAGGACATGCGGAGGGTTGGTAGGAAAGAGACGTGTGGAGACTTCCGCCGATTTCCCATACTTACAAAAATTTCAAAAGGTTTTTGAGAATTCTAGGACATGTGGAGGAACAACGCTCATTTGAAGATCTACTTTTGGGCTTTGCCTTGGAGTAGTTCTAGGAAGACACGTGGAGGCTTACACTGCTTGGCCTGGACTTAGAAAATTTTTATGCAAATGGATACAATTTGGCGAAATAGGGACACATGGTGAGCCCATGCTCATTTAAGGTCTTCAACTTTGGTGCCATCTAAGAGAAGTGACTTGTGGACACATGGGGACTCTGCTCACTTTGCATTTTACTTAGACTTTTTAATGGCTAAAAGGAGACTACCTCATAGCTTAAAAAGTGGAATCTTCCATTGAGCTTCAAGTCTTCAAACAATTTTTCTGGAGAAGGACACATGGCGAGCTTGCGCTCATTCAAGGTATCAATTTTTTTTTACTGCCTCAAGATGCACCATGGTGACACATGGCAATTTGAAAATTCATAGGAAGCAAGGAGGTAGACCATAAGAGGCAATTCAAACTTGTCACTTCTTTTCTTCATAAAGGTTAAAATAGCAAAAATGGCCCATGAGCCTGATGGGAAATAGTCAATGTTTTTCCCCGGTCAATGGCAGAGGTGTGGACCCGCGTAGGAAAATTGGAAAAATATCCTTTTGAGAAAAAAGAGTTAAAAGTAAAAGGAAATCATAGTTCCACTGGAACCCACATTGGGACATGTGTCAAAATTATTTCTCAAGGGCGGAGTCATGGGGGAAACATCAAAAATTTCCTTTTTCTAAAAGAGAGTCAAATGGAAGAATTTCTCTGTGTTTATTTTGGGGCCCACCTCAGGACATGTGTCGTGCCCATTTAGGAAGCGGAGGTGTAGGGAAAAAAGGTGAAATTTTTCCATTTTTCTTAAAGGGTCAAAAATGTCAAACAAAGCCCCCAAGCCGCTTTTATCTTTGACAAGGACGGCCCACATTCAAAATCAAAGATCAACGGCCGTTGAGCGTTTAAAGCTTATCTTCCCCTAATTTCTCTTTAAAACGCTTGGATGTGTGAATCTTCATAATTTCTTATTATTTTCTTCATGCAAAATAGAGGAGAGAGCTAATTTGATATCTAGAGTTTAGTGGGAGATATCTAGAGACATCTTTCACCATTAAAATGGTCGAATCTCAAGCCCGATCTGGTTTTCCATTTTTCTTTTCCTAAGCATGGAGGGGGTCAGAATTGATTGATATGGGGTGGAAGTGGTTGGTGAATGGATGGAGGTGGTTTTTTCTTGAGAAAGGAGTTGAATGTTGGAAGAGAAACTAAAGATATTTTCCCTCGAGAACCCTGTATACTTTTACGAGATCTGATTCTGTGAATCACGAAAGAATCATTGCAAGCACTGGTGCATTTAAATTTTTTGTCTTTTGGGAGGAAGTGGCTCTATTGGAAATTCTACAAAGGGCATGAATTCATCGTGCAAATGGTTGGGATTTTTGGAAAGATTAGGACCGATTCTCTCTAGCAGAAAAAACTTGACATAGCCCGGGTCCATTTTGAGATGTCGTCCACGAATCCTGTATATCTCTCTTTGTAACAAATTTGATCATTTCAAGGTGGTTGCAAGTGTATATCCATTGAAAATATTTGATATTGTTATGGAAACTTTCCCTTGCTGATAAATTTGATCAAACTTTGAGTTATTATGTGTTAATCTTGAGTAAAGTGTATTTATTTCATCTCTGAATGCATACGAGTATTTTTCTTGTTTCTACTGAAATATTGTACCAAAATAGGGTCCAATAACATAGGTCTTGGTCCTTGTGATATTTTAGTGGCATCTCGTAATTTCATTTCTCGAAGAGCCTTTATCTAGGAGGTGGATAAACAGTTTAAAATCACTTTTCTTTCATTTGTTGATAGAGATTCTCTATAAGCCTCTCTGGGATGTACCTCACGCATGACTTGGTTTAAATATTGGTGCTTTATTGGGTTCTCTAACCTAAGCCTTCATGATAGAATCTCTCAAATTTTGTGAAAGAGTGCTAATCTGGGCCTCCATTGAAACACATATTCTAGTTAAGGAAACAATTTAACTTTTTGTGGCATTTTGTTGATTGAATCTTTCCATTTGGCATAAGCTCTCAAGGATCTTACAAGTCAATTCCGTCCTATCTCCCCTCCCACCAAAATTCATTTAACAATATAAAATCCTACCCATAGTACCCATGTTTGTCATGTGTGTACACAAATGCATAATCTCTGTTACCAAAACATGCAGAAACAATCAAGGTCTCAAATGTCTTTAGTAACCTTTTCCTTGTTGTGAAAATATCTCCATGATCTAGAAGTGATAACTCTTGAGAGTCGGTTCTAGTGTGTTGATCATATTTTTCCCAAGTTCTTCTCTATAAAATTTATGCAAAAGAATGGTACATGTATCTCCTTTTAAATAACGAGGTTACAAAATAAGTTCTCTTAACTTGGTTGAAAGGCACAAGATAAAATAGTTAGGATAATATCATATCCTTTTAAGGTGCTACCCATCTCTCCACAAATCCAAGTAACAAAGGGATAGTTAGATTTCCTCCCTGGCTACAAAACGACATATATTTATGATTTGGATTCCTTTAAGCTCCATGTTGAATCAGTTTTGCTGCTTGGCTTGAAAACGAGAACAAATTTGGGTACCTACAAGCCGAAAAATCAGGATGAAAACATGGGACACTAGTCATGATGTTGAGAGACAGTCAAGAAGTCATGGCCTTACAAACAATAAATAAGTGTTTACACCAAACATAGGGTAAGGGTTGCAAATATTAACAATTAATGGCAGAAAATAGTAGACAATGTAATCAAACGAGTATGGAAATAAATATCCATACATAACAAATAATACACATAAATTACTTATAAACATGTCGAAAGATATCTAGTATGTAAAAAGTGTGTTTAGGCAAGTAATGTAAATTATTAAGTAAAATGAAACAATAACATGTGAAAGAGATGAATGTGTTGATGCCCCAAAGAACCAAATGTAGGAAGGGTAGAAGGTGAGAATCCATGTTTCTTGTAAGAGACATCTATATGTAATCACAACTAGAAGGAGTGCATTCACATGTTTGGATGGTATATATAAATGACATAAAAGTAATCAAAATAGCATGTGCAATAAAGTGATCATGAACATAAAAAGAAAGCAAGAGTATTAGAAACCATAATATGCAACATGTTGTGGACTGATTGAATGGAATGCAAAATAGAGTGATAGGATTCATATGCCCCTCGAATTGATTGAAATATATGCAGTGAGGTTAATTTTTTTCCCCACAAGAGTTAAGAATGAACCGTAAATGAGAGTGCGTCATTGATAAATGGTCAAAGTGTGTATTATGTCTAACGTGTTATGACGAATATGATGGTGTAGTGGTGAGATGCATCCTATATATGATGTGTGCATGAAAGCTATGGCTAAAACATATATCATGACTAGGTGAACATCAATGTGATGATTTAGCCTAAGCATATATCATTATATGGATGAGTGATGATCTATCCCTAGGCATATATCACTAAAATATGAAATAAGGGAGTGGTGATGTAACCTAAGCTGTATACCATGAAAAAATGATAAAATAGGTGATGATATAGCCTAAAGCATATGTCACTAAAAGATTTAAGGATGGAGTGGTGATGTAACCTAAGGTGTATACCACTACAAAATGATATAATAGGTGATGATTTAGCCTAAAGTGTTTGTGACTACAAGATGAAAGGAGGGAGTGGTGATGTAACCTAGGGTGTATATCACTACAAAAATTATAGAAGAGGCGAAGATTTAGCTTAAAGCATATGTCACTAGCCTAGGATTGTTGCATGCGTGATGAGTGTAAGATCCATTTGATTGGTAAACCCTTGGCATTCAATTATGGAGCGAGGAACTAAAGTGCCTCATAGGGTGGTGAGAACACTACGTAGAAATCAATGTAGTATATGTAATGATGAAACGACCATGTGATGTATAAAATAGGTAAAAACATAATTTGTAGAATTTTATGCTAGATGTGTAGAATGTATAACAAATAATGTATAACATATAATGTAGCATGTGTTAATAGATTAATAATGTACAATGTAGGATAAAATGATGCTAGATGAATATGTGTTGAAAACTAGGATATTATGTAGAAAATAAGAGATGTGAAGTTGCATATTGTATGAGGTGAGGGATGTGAAAATAGATGTAATATAATGATACTAGGTATAAAATGTTATACAATACACATAGATAATGTAATAGTGTATGTACTATGTGATATGGAAAATATGATGAATAGTATATGATGTTATATGGATAATGATGGTTATGATAATGTATAGTGTAGGTCTTACGATATGTGATGAAATGTAATGTATTATGCCTAGAGTAGAATGTGTGGGGTTTAGTTTGGTAATCCCTCAATAGCCAAGTGTAAACAAGAGTACAATAGTATGTCATCGGGTAATGGTTATGGTAAAACGTATGATGAAAAAGCTACTATTTGAAAATTTAAAGATGATAGATGTTATGAGGAAATAAGGAGGGCGGAATTAGGTGCTATGACCCCATGTGTGCACTATAGAAGGTAACTAGGGGTCACTTTGTCGTAGAGATGATCATTGTCAAAATCAAAACCTACTCGAGAAGTATCATAAACTTGGTATGTTATAAAATGACGAGGGTTATATAAGGACCCATTATAGAATGTGTACACATTCATTGCATATTATTCATTCGTAAATTAACCGGGTGGACAACCGTGGAGCATACCAATGAGAGATATTTGGAACATAAGCGATTGAAGACTAATTAGAAATAGAGATAGTAACAAAGGTCATAGGAAACGTAAGTCAAGAGTGAAGAGGATATATTATACCACCAATATAGTCAAGCCAAAACTATCCAAGTGTGACTGGAGAATCACGAGAGGTACGCTCCCAAAATAATTGTTAAATGAAAAAACCACAAGCCATAAGCTATTGTAATGTGAAAATAGCCATGATAAATATGTGGTAAGTGAAGAGGAGGTAATATTTCATTAGGTATCGTACCGAGCCTAGACAAACTTCCACATGTACAAATAGTATCTAAGAAAGTAGAATCAATGGGGATGTGTTACCAAAAGGACCTGTTGATAAATAATTTGCATGTAAAAGGAGCGTCTAGAGTTTCCAGTAGTTGAGAAGAAGATGAAATAGTGTCGACACTGTGGAAAAATCCCTTATACAATACCATAACATTAGTAGAGGGAGGAGTTTTGAATCGATATTCTCCTGGACCATCAGCCACAAAGATTTACTCAAAATAAGAATCGTCTACACCAAGAGGAGTAAAATCAAGTTGTTTCAATTATTCATTTGGATGTTACATAATATATAGCTCATCATCGGAATATTCGAAATCGTCAGTGTGATCTTCATCGTGTCATATGGCACTATAAGGTACATTAGTAGACGACACCGTAGTCAGGGAATTAGAAGGTGTCGCAACTTTTGGAGATGAGACACTAGCAGGGACGAATACTGTAGGTGAAATAATAGTCGTAGTGTGAGTAGAAAAAGCAGGAGCACAGACATTCGCAGTATGTGATTGTGAAGTGCTAGGCTGACAAAAGTCATGCGTGAAGAATAACATATGGAATATGTTGCAAATATGGTACAGACTTAGTAGTAACAAGATCTATACGATAGTACTTGAATGGATATGGATCAACGGTAAATATAGTATGTTTATAGCCATAATGTAAAAATTTGACACATTGGTGGTTAGAGATGGAACTTCATGCATTTTGTTAATCTAAGGCCTTCCTAACAAGTACTGAATTCAAATACGGTATCGATGACATAAAACGTAGTGGAATAGTTTTAGGCCTAACCCGAATATGGAATGTGATAGTCCCTAAGCATGTATGACTTGTAGAATCGTAACCGTGAATGAGAGTCGAATTCTCGAAATAAGGTTATCACTTATAACTAATTGCGTAAAGAGATAATGAGGAAATATTAACACTGGATCAATTATCAATGAGAAATTTCTTGATGAACGTAGTACTAACAACTACAATACTGAGCAAAGGAGAACATGGATTGCTTTTAGCAAAAGGTGACATATCCTCATCAAAGAAAGATATAATACACATGAGAAGTTACAAAGAGATTATATGAGATGTGTAGAGGCCTCCATGGAGTTATCAAATTCAATATAAATAGCATGAAGGGAAGCTTCTAATGTGTTATGAAAATCTGGTGCATTACACAATAAATCATAGAGAAAGATCTTAGTAGGCATATTTTTAAGTTTTTCAATAATGTCATAGCCCTTAGAGGTAGTAGGAGGAGATGCTAGTGCAATGGGTGGTGGAATAAACATGGCTGGAGTGGTTTGTGGAGTAGGATAAGTACGGTGAGTAGTAACGACATTAATGGATGGATCGGTCATAGGTGTGACAAAGTGAGGAGGTTGTTGTATACATACATGCATGAAATAGGCGGTGGTAGTAACTATTCCCGAGACCTTACTAGGCATGTATGTAGGAAAATAAGGGTGAGCCACAACTTGATAAGGACATGACATGAGTAAGAAGGAAGTGGTTAAACATGGTGTTCACCAAAATCATTAACTAAAAATAGACTAACTAAGTAATGCGAGGATAGTTAATCTACGCTATGAATATTTATACTAAAGTAAATAAATGCAGTAAATAAGAATGTAAATAGGATAAATGACTATGCAAAAGGAAATCCACACCCTAATGTGTAAGAAGGAAGAGGAAATAACTTAGGTGAATAACATATTCCTGTTGTCAGGTGTCACAGAGGTGACTAGAAAAATTAGGAGCATGAACAACTATGTAGTAGTCCCCAAAAATGATGGATATGGATGATCTAGCTAGATCAAGGCACTGGAGGAGAACTAGGGTGCTTGTCGGCACTCTCCTATTAAATATGAGTGCTCTAGTCTGTTTAAAATATTGAAACCGATTTTTACAGTCTCGAAACCATCGTTGTGCATTGCATCAACTCCATTGTCCTCTGCTAAATGTCACAAATACTCTAAGTTGAATAAAATACCTGTAAGACCCCAAAACAAGCATCAAACCCTAAAAATGATAATTCATTTGAAGGGGCCGGACTATCCTCATCGGCCACAATGTTGGATTTACTAACTAAGAGTTGTACTACATGTCGAGCCAATGTAGTTCTATGTGCAAGTGTGTCTGAACATGTACTAGGTTTCACTTTTTCACGTTGCACTTTGTTAAGTAGAAAACAATAATTATGTGTAGAAAATTTAATAGAATGTTTGCATGAAATAGAATAGAATCCCTCCCCTATGAAGTTTGATGTAGATATCCTAGCCTTGGGCCTTGATGATGGAGCTATGTGGATGCAAGTGATCTCCAATACAATAGATGGATTCAAATCTAGATGGAGTGATAGTATTAAGTGATGCTAGGTCTCTCATTATGGCATAAAAACTTTATTTTTATAGGGTTCTCTTGTTCTAATTTTGCAATTAATCCTGTAAAGGATGACCATAAGAAATATAAATATGTCAAATGGCTAGAAAGATTCTATTTTTTTTTGTGAATGTTCACGAAGGATCGTGGTGTCCCAAGTGGGACAAGGGCGGTATATGGGCACGCCAATACTTGCTCGGGTGCCACTGGTTGAGGCTAAAATATCGAAAATGACCAAAACAAACTATGAATGTGGATGAAAATAAGTGGTGATGACTAAATACAATAAAGTAAGATGGCCAAAAGATAGGGGTTAATTACTAATTTCTTCACTCAAGAACCTTCTAAATACTAGTATGAGAAAGGGATAAATAATGTGTAAAGTGCATGATTTTGTGACTATAGAGGAGGAAAAATTAGAACAAACAAACTTAGACCAAGGTTCCCAGCAATAATGGATCGATTGAGAAATTTGATAAGCAATAGATCCTGGCCTTTATTCTCTGAAGGAGCTAGTTTTTGATGACATTGTTTTCCCCTTACCTAAGTTCTCTAACATGCTCAAAGAAAATTTGATTCTCATGGACACAAAACATCCCATCTAAATTTCCTTGAATCTTTTGAGTTCAACATTGGTTTTAAAAACTAATCTATATGACCCATTAAAAGGTCCTAAAGACCTTATTGTCACTCCATGGCCAATCAAGATTATAACCTAGCACACAGTGTGGATTACTTGAAGGAGGAATATAAAATACAATATGTTAGGTGAAAACATGTTAAGTTGTAGGATTTCTTGAACCATAATTATGCTCAATTTGAACAAAATTATTTTTATGCCTTGGATGGATTGGATGTGGATAGTATGGCCCTTAACCACTTTTTTACCATAAATTGAATTTTATGGAATTTGTTAGGTCTCATAAACTCCAAACACAAGTATATCATCCATGATATTTGTCCAAAAATTCCAATTTAGATGTGCTTATGTTTGCATAAGTTAAACTTACATGTTTTCAATTGGTGATGGTTTGTAAATCCATTTGGCCCGGCAGACTTGACATTCTACAAGTAATCATGAAGGGTAGCATACGGGTTTTATATCCCTTATTTATCCTAAATGACAAAATTTATTTATTCACAATAGTGTCGACCCTAAAAATCACTCCATCTAGGACATATTTAATATTTTCATCCAGTCTTTTGGCTTCATCTACGTTTATTCCTCTAACGATGTGGATGAAAGGGTCGATACTTGATGGTGGATAGCTAACACAATTCCTTATGCTTATTGGGTTATATGCAACAAATTTTATATGGTGGAGCTACCGTATAATAAGTACTATCACTTGCCCGTGTGTGATGGATAGTTGGGAAAAGTGAGGTGTGGATCGATATGTGTAAAAATTTGAATTTTAAGGCCCTAATTCCTCTCACACTCACACCTCTAAAGAATAATTTACTTTATGCAATATATGAGGTGGATCGAATCAGGTTATAAAATGGTATGATAGAACCATGCCATCAACTCAATATTTTTTTGAGTTTGACAACATTTAATCCTTTCCAGTGGAAGTGATGCAAAATTTCATCATTCCAGACAACTCCCCTATATGATTTCATATCACTTGGCAAGATAGGTGACCTTTATTTCATTAAGATCTTTTTTAAAAATACTTCCCGAATGGAACATGGACCCACTCTCAATCACATCAAGTGAGTTTGAAATTTATCTCCTTAGCTACATCAATTCCGAAACTATCATCTACCTCTGTGTTCTAGCTCAACCTAGTGGTGGGATGATGTTATGACTAGGAGGACTGGATTCCTTATAATCTATGATCAACAACTGGCCAAAATTCGGTGTCGTTGAAAGTATAATTTTACGTCCTGATATTATCTTCACACCGGTGGAGCTTCAAGGAAATATGTTTTATCAAACTAGAAATGTCTTTGTGATAGACATTCATTAGAAAATCTAGATTGTTAAAGACTATAATGTTTGGGAGCTCAAATCCCTACCCGTATTCACTACTTCAAAGTGGCGGATCATGTTTTGAAATATTTTTTTCTTTCCCTCAAAGCCAAACATTCTACTCAAAGCAAATTCACAACATTTTCAATAGAAGAGCTCAAGTCACGGACCCCTATCATATGCTACAAAGCCTTTATCAACCACTACAATCTTATTTTTGAAGCTCAAATGCCCTTGGATGAGTGACATGGAGCTCATGACCAATTCTTTATCACCATGCCATGCAAACTCTCTCTGAACAAAACATATCATGTGACCGCATCCTCACCATTGATGAATTATATCAAGCTGCCATCCCAATGGTTAATGATAACGCTCCCGCATGTGATGGCTTCCCATTTGAATTCTATAAATAACTTTTGGATAATACTAGCCCCGACCTCCATCACATTTATCTTGAAGTCTTCCGAAAAAATCACTTAACACTCACATCGACAAAAGGAATATAAAGTTCATCCCTAAGGACAAAGAACCTGAGCTAATTACAAACTTACAACCTATAACCTTGATTAATGTATCTTATAATATTATTTCCAAATAACTTCTAATTCAGCTATGCCATATTCTTCCCGCCATCATACAACCAAAGAAAACCGGATTCATCGAGGGGCATTACATTTAGGACAATATCATTTCCATCTAGGAGGGCATGTAATGGGCTTGTAAATCCAACCAGCCTTCCATGTTTATTAAAATTGACTTTGATAAAGCTGAGCACATTATAGAATGTTTGTTTATTATTTCCATGCTTTACGCTTTTGGTTTTAGCCCTAAGTTCATTTAATTTGTCAAAATAATAGTTTTTAATGCTTCATTTCAAACTACCATTAATGGCCACAATTTGTTGTTGTCTTGCATCTTACAATCTATACGAAATTTTTTCACTTTAGTGTTAGCTCTTTATGTTTTTGTGGCGGAAGCTTTTGGATACCTTCAAGCCAAAGCCAAATCCCAAGGGCTTGTTAGAGGAATTATGTTTCCTGTTATGGATAGCTCACAATTACTCAATGAAAACTTTACAAATGAATCTTACCTTACTTTAATTGATGATGAAAGTAACATTTGAAATTCCATGCAATGAATTGATATTTTCTGTTTCACTTCTAGGTCTTTTATTCCATGGCATAAAATGTAATGTTACAAGAAATCCTTCTTGCCCACACCTGCCTTGCTATATTCTTATGATTGGAAAATGTTAGGCCATGATGAGATGTTTACATTTCCTAGCATTCCCTTGTCCTTTTAAGCATCACCTATGGATATATGGCGTATGTTGTCCAATGAGTGAAAACAAATCTTGAATAATGCATTACTAAACTATTCTCCTTACTAGGAAATTCTAGATTTATTATAAAGTCCTTGAAGCTACGCATGTGTATTACTCATCTTTCTAGTTTCCATGCCAAAAACATGTCGAAAATTTAGAAGAGCTTCTCAAATATATTTTTAGGCTAATTCATCCTTTGGAAAAGTGTTGATCATAGTTACTTTGGAGAAATTTGGTCTTCCCAAAGTGACTCAAGCACTAGGCCATCTTGATATCTTATGTCAAGGCTAGGAATTTTGTTCTAAATTGATAATTCATAGTTTTGAAGGAAAAGAAACTTGGAAAGTGATTTTGCATCATAGAATTGACGAGGATCACCTTATGGTTGTATGGCTGGAATGGTTTATGGTTTACCAATCTCCTCATTGCTCATGTTCCTCTAAAAGTGGTCAGTAATGTTTTCCTCAAAAGTATATGGAGATCATGGGAGAAAATAAAACCATGGCTTTAAAGAAAAGGAAATGGATTTTACAAAGGCCTTTCTATCAACCAACACTCCTTGTGGTGGTCAGTTGCCATTAAAGTCAAGGTTTGGTGTCTTGTAGAGGTTCCGGGATTCCTAGACTCAAGTTATTTAAATTCATAATTTGTTTCATTTAGGACCTCTATTGCAAGCGTATACAATCTTGGATTCCTTGGAATGAGATAAAAACTTGATTCAAACTTGCCATGTCTAATCATGCTAGTATCATTGATAATGAGTCGCTTTTATTTGTGATCATATGAGAAATAAACATTTTGTGTGTTCCTTGCATATTTGGTGGATGATTGAAAATAGTTCGTGGACACCCCATTCCAGAACTATTTGGCAAATAAATGATATTTTTGATTTCTCTTCATTTGCCCATGGTTAATAAGCTCAACACTTGTCGAGGATTCAATCCTACCCTTAATGTTAGACAAGGAGATTCTACACAGTTTGGTCTACTTGTGTGGGAATGGAAAATTGTGAACTTTTTGTGTTGTGTCTTACATCATGGCATCCTCATTAGTTCCCATCTACTCTAGATTGGTTTCTCAGCTCATAAATTCCCTTTCTATGGACACTTGGAAACCTTATCGCACATGTTTTGGTTTTTTTGCAAAGCCCAATGAGATTGAATTTTGATGCATTCATTATTTCTAGCCTTCCGACTAGAGTGTTTTACCCGAAACATATTCATTTAGGATATAATCCCATATTACCCCATTTGCTTTCCCATATTTGGCATGCTTTCGAGGTGAAATTCATTTTTCGATATGGAAGTAAAAGAATTCTTATTTATTTTCTAGTGCTGAATTTAATCAACATTTCTCTATATATAATAAGTAAGTGGTTATCTCCAATGTGCTTTTCTAGATACAACTGCAAGTCAACAAGGTGGCCCTTGAAGTGGAGCACACCTAGACCCTCCCGCATCATTAGGGCAAGGCCCCTTGTAATGTTTCTGGTGAGAAACGTTCACGCTCTAGGTTCTCTCTACCCCACGGTACTCATCCCCGAGGTGATCATCGGAGCCAGTCTGAGTGGCACTATTTTAGTCGTACTCAGAAATCTCTACGTAGTCAATCATGTAGTAATTTATCTCCCCCACCTAGCCACCAAGGATGGGGCTCCCCCTCTAGCTCGTCAACTCAATTAAGGCTTGCTTGTTACCCTCGAGTCGCGCAAATCCGTGATTATGTCTATTTTCATGCATATAGTAATAGTGAATGTAACTAAACCCAAAAAGAAGCATACAATCATGTGAGTTATACACGGATCGAGTACAAAGTATTTTGAACTATTGATAATAGAATTAGATTGATGACAGACATGCGTTGGTCTCTCCTATTAACCTTAAATTAATACGAAATTTAGATTAAGTTTTTTTTGAGGGGGGTGATTGGGAGATGATGAGAGGAAAGAATTTTTTCGGGACTTTCTCAAGTGCTTTAAAGAAATAAGGAAAAAAGAAAATTAAGGATTGTATGATGAATTTTGAAAGGTATGTTTCTTCTATAGATCTGTGATTGGGTGTGTTTATTTTGTAGGATTTGAATTTTTTTAATAATTTTGAGGTTTTAAGAGTAAAATGAGAATGGATCAAATCATGAATATGGTATGATTTATTTATTTATAATTTTTATTCATACTCTTAGATCTATAATATATTCAGATTATTTAAGAAATTTCATGAAATTTACATGTTTTTGGTTTTGTTGCAGAGAAGTTATTTTGAAGTGGAGAAGGAGCATTGTTACTTTTGGATTGTATGAAATAAATCTTTTTTTACTTCTTTTTAGTGTTAGGTTTATAAAATCTTCTTTATATCTTATTATAGTATTTAAATTTTAAAAAATAAATATAAAAAATAAGTTTATTTAAAAATGTATTAAACAATTGCAATCTTCGTCTCTAAGGTTTGATAAATAAATATAATTGTAAACAGTGAATTATTTAAGTCTTTTATTGACAACATTACCATATTCTAACCATTTCACATATATGACTGGTTAAATAGAACTTTTTTAATTTGGTTTTTATGAATTGAAATCTCTATTTATATTTTAATATATTTTCGTATTTTAAATATATTATATATAATTAATTTTTAAATAAAAAATAAATTGTCCTTCTAAACTTTAGAATTACAATATAGTAGATGACTATTTTGTAAGATTAATATTTTTCATTGTTATTCTAAAATTAAGTAATATATTTACTTTGTAATTATTTTTCAAGCAAAACTTCATTGTTTAGTAGTATTCCAATATCTAAAATGAAAGTTTCATACCTCTATGCAAAGTGACATGACTGTTTTAGAAATAACTTATTTATTGATAAATTAATGGTAATAGCATTGCATCGATCTTTTCAATATTTATATTTAAAGGTTCTATCTTTAGATCAAGTTATATTTAAAACTTTTATCTATAGTTTGACTACATTGGTAAAAGACTTGATAAAAAAATTATTTTCAAATGACATATTTACATGTAATGTGGTTTTATAATCATTATTACATATTTAATTTACTTTTAAGTTATTTAATTTAATTTTTTTCCTAATTTTTTAATTAAGTATTAAGTTCGATTATCAATTTTATAAATTTGAATAAAATAATTAAAATAATATTTTATTATTTTATAAAATTTATTATGATAGTTAAAATAAATATTTTATTTAAATGAATATTAATAAGAAAATTGTGAAACAAAAAAACAATTTCTAAGATTTATAATAATAAAAATTAAAAATTCAAAAAATAATATTATATTTCTTCTTATTCTAATTTCATAAAATAAAATTGTGAAAATAGTTACAATTTAAAAATTAAGAATTTTTCTAAAATTAAGCTCTAATTATTGTGACACATGCCATAATTTTATAATGTTGAATTGACAACAATTTGTGATTTATAAATATATACACAAAACTTTTAATTGTAGGTATGTAACAATATTAAAATTAAGACAAATTTCACAATTAAATTATTGTGAATTTTTTTACATTTATTTTTATTTCAAAATGGTGCGGACGGAAGTGGTGCTGCTGGGTTGATATCATCGCTCTTCCCGACCACGCCCTCTGTTCAATTTTTCTAAGGAAGATGAGATGATTAAGGTTCTCGACGCTGCTCCTTGGATGTTTGGAAGAACTGCCCTGCATCTGAAGCGATGGAAGCCAGGGGTCTCTCTTCAAATCAAGGAATTGCCCATTTGGATATCTCTGCCGGCTCTTCCAGTGGAATTTTGGGAGGACGAAGTCCTTTTTGGCATAGCAGCTTCAATGGGAGAGCTAATATCCTTGGAACCTGCAACAAAAGCTAGAAGCAGGCTTGTAAGAGCACGACTATGTGTTAGCATGGAGGTGGGGGCTGTTCTCCCAAAGAATATCATTCTTTCTTCTCCCACGGGCCGTGTTGTGCAGAACATCATCCCTGAAGACCACGGTTTGGTCTGTCCCAAATGTTGGAAGGTCAACTTCCAAGCCAAACTATGCAAGTGCTCCGCGGAGACAGTGGATGAAATAGACAGGAAAAACAGCAGAGAGGAGGTGCGGATCTTCGAAGGAGAGATCCCTGACACATTACGCACAGGAAATTGCAACGATGGCGGAACTAACCAGTCCGATATGGCTCTACTCGCGGCTTCACACGGCGACCTCTCTGCACGCGTGGGACAGGCTGCTACGGCATGGAAGACGCGGGAAATTCCATTCAAAACTGGTCACGAGTCAAACAAGGTAGATAGTGAATCTTCCGAATGGGAGACTGGGTCAGAAACAGATTTAATTACGGCAGATTTGGAGACTGCCACGCGGGAAGTGAACCGACATAGTAAATCTATGAAAGCTCATAAACAAAGACCTTTAAATGCGGATTTGAACCGTTGCAGAAGGAAGATGGACAGTAAAAGTGAGGCGAGGGTTTCAAATTCTGTTTTAAATGGTAAATTAGAGGAGGTTCTCGATGTGGATGACGAAAACATGGCGGGCTGGAGCACTGTTTGTAGAAAATCTTTCCGCGGTTTTCGTGGTGGGAGGTGCGCGCCGGGGCACTTAGGCTGGTTGTTGTTGTTCCCATCGGCGCTGTTCTTTTGCTGTTCTCTTGCTGGGCTTTGCAGGTTTTAGTGCTGTCTTTAGTAGGTTCTATTCCTGCTTGCGCCCTTGTTGTTTTTGACCTTTTGATATTTTGCTCACTTGGGCACATCTGGCTTCTGAGTCATCTTTGTACAAGGGTATAGTCCCTTTCAAAAAACTATTTGCCAATAATAAAAAAATAAGAAATTTGTGAAACAAAAAAAAAAATTTCTAAGATTTATAATAATAAAAATTAAAATCAAAAAATAATATTATATTTTTATTATTCTAATTTCATAAAATAAAATTGTGAAAATAGTTACAATTTAAAAATTAAGAATTTATCTAAAATTAAGCTCTAATTATTGTGACACATGCCATAATTTTATAATTGTGGATCGACAACAATGTGTAATTTGTAAATATATACACAAAAATTTTAATTGTAGGTATGTAACAATATTAAAATTATGACAAATTCCACAATTATATTATTGTGAATTTTTTACATTTATTTTTATTGTAGATATTTTCACAAATTTTGTCACATTTTATGTTTCCACAAAATTATTGTAGGTGGAGTCCACAAATTTGGATTCACAATTTGAACTAAAATATCCACAACGAAAATGTGAAAAAATTGTGGATATTATACCCTTTATCTCATAGTGTAATTGTTCTTTTTATCAAGTTTAAAGAGTTATCCAATCCAAATATTGCTTGATGTTATTCTTGTAGTGCCCAATTCCCTTCGAGACCTTTTGATACTGATTGTGACATTATGACTATACTTATGGACATTACTATAGCCTTTGAGTTGGTATGATGTTAGACATTAGAAATCATGGACTGTGGTTGATTTGGATTCATATATGATGCATGTGGATTATTAGAGACATTTTATATTAATGTTGATACACTACTTGGCATGGTTAGATATATATGTTTTCGTACATGTGATATTTTTTCATATCGAGTAAACCTAGAAAATTGAACTAATCTTGTGATCATATGGTTATTGATGAAATTGTAAATAATATTGTTACTTGTCTAGATGATGTTGTGATTCATATATAGATGATTTTGGAAGTTATATTTTATATTTATTTTTTAGGATTTGATGCGGCCACAAGGCCAAAGGAGGTAATTTGTTTTACAAGTAAACATGTCACAATAAACATCCGAGGATTTGAGACCAACCACATTCAAATTTTGGATGAATTCAACAAGGGTCACCATGGCAACATGCATTTTTTTGTGTGATTTTTAGTTGTTGTTAGGGGTTCCCATGGGGGAGTCACCTTTAAATGTGACCAAGGGGTTATGTGTATTCTTTTATTTAGTTTCTTTTGTTTAAATTTAGTATGTGGATTTTAGTGATGTATTTTCCCCTTTATTATTTATTTTATTTGTGTCTAAATTAGTGAGTAATCATGTTGTTAAATTAATTAATGGGTTAAAAGAATGCATTTATTAGAGCTGATGGCTCTTAGATTGTGTGTTGTAAGTAATGTGTAAGTAACTTTGAGTGTGAAACAATCTACGTTCCTTTTAACATTCGGATCTATCCTTAGGGACTGATTTTGGAGGCTTTTAGGACAAGTTAAACTTGTCCCACACCTCTTAAATTTTTACACCAACCATACCTATGGATTGGGGAGTAAAAATTAGGCCTCATTATGTATTTTGGGAAGGCAAGTTGTAAGTTTTTATTGCACCTTCTTGCATGAAATTAATTTTGGTCCTTGGGGTGTGGACTTGGTTTGTGTGTGTAAGTAAAATGTCATTTATTCACCCACCTTTTTAATTTTGATTTGGGGTTTGAGGTTTACTTATGAGGTGGAGTTGAGGATGTGTAGTGTGGCATTATACATGGACGCACCTCATCCTCATCTCTCCCTCTTCTATTTATTCAAATTCATTGGCTTGTTTTGGGGGTTACTTCATTTTGGTGATTTCATTTTGGCTATTTTTTGGTTTTAGCTCTGGTAATTGGAAAGAGAGTTAGAGATTTTTATGATTGCTTTTGGATTACTTGAGATTTTGGAATTTTGGATTGGAAAATCTTTTTGTTTAAATTTTGCAGCAAACTCTACCATAGAGAGGTAGAATCTTGGTTCTTGAAAATGTTCTTCCTTTATTTATGCATATGTGAATGCTTGGAATATCTTGGTATGTTGTTGGCTAGTTGGGTAGATTGACTAGGTATGGTGATGGAGAAGACTATGGGGATCTTTTGTTTGGGAGGCATAAGTGTTATTGTGGAGGGAGTTTGGGATTGGGTTCCACCTTGTAAAATAAATAGCTTGCATTTATTTACTCGTTATTAGGTGCCATAAAAGTGTGGGATCTTGCATAAGAGAATGGGAGGTATAAGGGGTACTTGGGGGAGGCATAAGGGCATGTAGGGGTTTTGAATTGATATATATATATATATATATATATATATATATATATATATATATATATATATATATATATATATATATATATATATGTATGTATTTATTTATTTATTTATTGGCGGATTTATTTTAAGGTGGACACCCATTTCTCCATTGGGAGGTATAAGTAACTCCCACCATAGGTCTTTTCCTTTGGCTTATGCATGATGAAGCCTGAGTATTGTTTGATATTCTTCATGTGGTTGCAAACTATAGTATGTATTCAATTGTGTTTTATATGTGAATTTTTTTGTGTTGCGGAAGCTTTGTTTGATGCCATGAGTTGAAATAATTTTCTTATTACTTTTTGGTTGGGACTTGAGGGCCAATGAGGAGGAAGACTTCTCCTCTTCATTGGAATTCTTCGTTGGGTGGAGAGTGTTGCCTCTCCTCGTTTTCTATTGTGATAAAAAGATATATGGGGAATATTTTTGTTGTTTTTCTGGAGTTGAGGATGAAGAAAAATTTCACATTTCCCTTGGAGTTTCCTTGTAAAAATTTCCCACTTCAAGTGGATGTCATTGTAATATTATTTTTGTGGAAAGTTTCTCTATTTTGGAAATGGAATCTACATTCAAATGTGAAAGATGTATATTATGTAAGTTGTATTTGATGAATGAAAAAGGAAGTTGTAAAAGAATTATTGGAGTTCAATAGAAGTTGTTTTAATTATCACAAATGGTATGGTTCTCATTTGAAATATGTGTTTGAAATATATTGTGAAATATTTGTTTGAAAATTGAAAGAAATACGTATGAAGAAATATTACATTTCTCTGTTTCATTTGAAATGCATGTTTTGAAAGTAGAACTACATTTTGGGTCTTCACGCATTGATTGAAGTAAAGTTAAATTTTTAAATTAGATTTGAATGAATTTAAATATTTAGAGGATGATAACGAAAAGTATATCCATTCGAGTTTAAGTATGATTCTATTTTGATTCACTATAAACCTGTAAAATGAATATCGAAGAATATCTAGAATGATCTCGCATTGATGAAAGAAAATATAAAACATTAAAACAAGTTAAGGAGGAACAAAACAAACCTTAAAATAGTTTGTGTTGTTTAAGAAATTTATGCATAACTCTATTAACCAATAAAGGGACAAATTAATGCAGTTACAAAAAAAGGAGAAAAGAAATTTGTATTGAAAACTCAAACTTTAACAATTAATCCTTGCAATCCATCCTAATCTTTCCAAGTGCAATCCTCCATGTCAGTTTGGCATGTTGAGGAAGAAAGAGTGGTGGATTGAATTAATTTTGTTAAGTTAAAAGTCCAGTTCACGCATTAATGGAAAGAAATACATTTTTAAAAATTCACCCACATAATTTTGTCAAAGAAATGAATTTTAATGTTTCTTATACAAAGAGGAGTTCAAGTCCTTTCCAAAAAGTCCTCATTTTCCTAAATCCAATCTTCTAGTCGAAAGTTATGGCCTTATGAAGTTTTTACTTCATTTGGTAAAATAAAAGAGAGAAATTTTTGTAAATCGGAACCACGGGCCTGAAAATTACTTAGGGAATTTTTTTGCAAAAAAAACAAAAAGTCACAATTTCCTCCATGGCCCCACATCCTTGCCAATTCTCTTTTGAGAAATAACACCTACGCGGGCCCACACCTTCAAACCTTCCTTTTTGAAAAAGGGCATAAAATCTTAAGTCTCCCCACAAGTCCCTTTCCCCATCTCATCACTGGGGTCTCGACACATGGCATCTTTAGGCATGAGTAGAGGCCCGGATGGTTTTATACATCTTTTACTTTGGAAAAGATTGGAAAAAATTCCTAATATTCCCCCAATGGCCAGCAGTCTTCTCGTAGGACATTTTGGACTAACACATGGCTTCGCTTGGCATTGGTAGGCGTGGGTGGTGTCCTTGGCTTCGATGGAGGCAAGGGTTTTTTTAACCTTCTTTCTCTTTCAAACAAAAAGAGTTAAAATCCAAATTACCTCTGGCGACCCACCTTCCCGCATGGGCTTGGAAATGTGCCACGTGTCCCGTTCTCTTTTGGGAAATTTTTCTTCCCGGTCCGTAGGCCTGCCTTAGGGAAAAGGCCTCTGGTCTCCCTTTGGGAAAAATTTTGTCCCCTGGCCCACTAGCCCTCCTTTGGGAAAGTTTCTTCCCAGCTCGCATGCCCGCCTTTGGGAAAATTTTCCTCCCCAGGCCCACCGGCCTGTAACTTAAGAAATATGAGGAGTTAGGATAACTTCTTTATATCATTGGAAAGAAGAAGAAATTTAATATCTAAGGAAATGTTTTAGGAAAATTTAAGTGCATTAAATATGTGAAAAAATAGGTTGAAGTGCAAAGATGAGTCCGAGTGAGTAAGTCGAAATTACTCCTTTTAACTTAAATGTATAATTATAAAGCATAGGATGAACTTTTAGGGATCACATCGGGGGATAAGGAGAAGTTTTCTATCCCAAGAAAATAAGAACCTTATTTATTGTTTAGACCTGGTGGAATTAAATGCCCAAGGTATTTAATTCTTTTGGCCCTTTGACCATCTAAAATTGATTAGGGAATATTTAACTATAATGTTAATTTAATTAGTTATTAAGTTAACTCCTAAGAGAAATTTAACTATACTCTTTAATTTTTTAATGTGGATCTAATGTTGGTTACAACGAGAAAATTTCAGTTAGTAAATTATAATGGACTTTCAATCGTTGTTGTGTCATCTGTTGCTTGAAGCCTGGTAGTGGTCATGCTTTTCAAAAAAATATTCCTTAATTTTTTAATCTAAACCTAGGTTGTTCTTGGGTCTTAAGTGATCATTTTAGCATGGCGTTGCACTTGGTATTAGAGTCGTTGGTTCAAAGTTTGGACCCTTGGGTACACTAGAAAACTTGAGACATGAATATTAAACCTAGCACACTTTTAAACCTAGAAAACAACTTTGTTTGAAATTTTCATATTTTAGTAAACATGGAAAACTGAATAAAACCTAGGATAATGAACTAAATATTTCTTGGGTCATGTAGGAGGCACGGACAAGATGAGGGGTCCTTTCACATAGTTACGGACTTGCCACCTCTAGATCATGTTGTATCAGCCATCATACTCTAGATTTTACAGATGCTTCAGGATGTTAATGCCGCTTTACGCAGAGGGTCTATAGGAGGACAATTAGCCAAACATGATGGGAAGCCATCCGTCTAGCCTCATGTATCTCCTCGGACACGGAAGGGAGCATAGAGGAGAGAGATCCCATGTGGAGTCGGGTAGAGCAGAGTCACCTCGGGCGTACAGGAGACAAGTCTTCTTGACACATAGATAGGTCTCGGAGCCTTGGCTTAGGGATGAGCATCTAGAGATGCCTACGGGTCGCTAGACTCGGATGAAGACCATATCAAGGATATCTTGAAGCTACGATCATCTCATTATTCTAGTTACACAAGTGAATTTTAGGAAGAGGCTTGCTTAGTGAGCTTGAGCGGGTGCTTCTAGCTCTGCCCTTATTCTAGCAATACAAAGGCTCATGTTGCAATCCATCTTCCTAGGGATGGAGTGGGTGTTTGGTAGAGGACTAAGCTCCAAAATCTCCACATTGATTCAAAGACGGTTACCTCGGGAGATTTTTGAGGAGTGGTTCAGAGTAGGTATTTATCTTGACTTTTAATACAATAGTGGATAGATGAGTTTCACGACATCCGACATGCATCTTTGACAATAGCTGAGTATGAGATTTGATTTCTAGACCTACTCTAGTATGTCGACTACATGCAGGATGAGAAGGTATGAATCCACAAGTTCATCTGGGGCCTAAATCTAGACATTGGAGGTGCGGTGTGTATATATTGTCCGCAGACATTAGCTGAGGTTGTTGAGAAGGCCTATATAGCAGAGGAGACTCAGGAAAGACACAATAGAGACCGAGACCGAGTCTTGACATGCATCTAGAAAATGTAGGACAACAAATCAAGGGGGTCAGCTCCTCCTCCTCGTGGTGGACAGGGTTCATCCTAGTCATCTTTTGGACCATAACAGGCAGCATCAACAGCTCACCCACCGTATAAACCTCCACAGAGATTTAAAGCACAAAGGTTTCGAGTATGGGGCCTCCTCCTAGGGGCTCCATTAGGAAATAGGGTGCACCGAGAGCTCAATCAGTAGGATCTCGTCGGTATAGACCTCGGTAGTACCTAGCCAAATCATCAAGATCCATATTACAGACCTCTAGAGTATAGGTTAGAGCTGCTACTCATGGGAGAGGATTAGGTGGTTGTTTTGGTTATAGTTTTCTAGACATTTTTGGAAAGACTTCGCACAAACCCCTAGTAATAATGGTAAGTAATAGATCTTAGAGCCTATTATTGGTGACATGGGGCGTAGTCATTAGATCTATGTAGAATTTGAGAACCACTAGGATGTGTACCATAGTACTTTGATTGAGACAAGTAGCATTAGTGGTGTTCCTACCTCCATTCTATTTGATTTTAGTTCTTCTGATTCTTTTATTGCACCGTCTTTGGGAGAGTGATGTTAGCTGGTGGTAGTTAGGTAGGGTCTTAGTTGAGACATTGAGATGGCACTAGAGCCAAGATCTCTATCGACTCTTAGTCAAGGAATACGTAGTGGATTTGTGACCTATCACCACTACCTCAGATCTTCGTATCCTTCCATTGGGTTCATATGGAGTAATCTTAGGCATGGACCTGTCTATTTACACATAGATCCGAATGAATTTCTACCGTAAGATTGTATCATGTACAAATGATCTAGGAGTTGAGTCGGTGATAATAGGGGTTAAAGATTCGTTTCCATTCACACCATATCTACCATGTAGCTTAAGCAATGTGTGTGATGGGGTTGTCAAATGTATGTTGTCACAGTTAGTGACCGATCGGAGGATGAGTCTAGTGGACCATCGCTTGATGACCATCCCATTTTGAGAGAGTTTTTGATGTATTTTCAGGGGAGCTACTGGGGTTACAACCCCCACATGAGATAAGTTTTCATATAGATTTGGTTCCAGGAGCAGATCCTATCTCACGAGCACCTTATCGAATGACTACCCCTGAGCTCTACGAGCTCAAGTTGTAGCTAGAGGGCATTTTGGAGAAAGGCCTAATCCATCCTAGTGTATCCCCTTGTGTTGCACTAGTGATATTTGTAAAGAAGAAGGTTGGATCTTTGTGGTTGTTTATTAGTTACCACTAAATTGAACAAAGTAACGATCAAGAATATCTACCCCCTTCCATGCATTGATGATTTTTTTGATTAGATGAACGGGGCAAAAGTTTTCTAAGATGGACCTTAAGTTAGGTTATCGTCATCGGTGACAATTATGGAGGTAGACATTCATAAGACCACCTTCCATATGCGATATGGCCACTTTGTGAGTTCACCGTGGTGCCTTTTGGTTTGATGAATGCCCCACAATGTTTATGAGCTTGATGATTGGAGTGTTCGGGACATTCTTGGATCGCTTTGTGCTCATCCTCCTTGATAATATTTTTATTTACTCACATACATGTGAGGAGCACAAGGGCCACCTTTTCCGTGGTTCTTCGGTGTCTTTGTGAGTAGTAACTTTATGGGAACTTGGAGAAGTGTGCCTTATTTCAGACATAGGTGTAGTATTTGGGCCACATCATTTCTGGGGAAGGTATCATAGTCGATCCTTCCAAGATTTGAGCTATTATGCATTTTACAAAGCACCACTAGTTTCATATAGGTGCGTAGCTTCATGGTTTTAGTAGGTTATTATAGGTTATTTGTTCAAGACTTCTCTCGGGTTGCCCACCCCATCACTTCCATTAAAGGGAAAAGGAATAATTTTGTTTGGTTGGACATATGTGATGAGGCCTTTAGGATCTTGAAGGAATTCCTCATGACAAAGCTTTGTTCTTGAAGTGTTAGATCCGCAGGGTGATTTATTCATATGCACAGATGCTTCTTGGGGAGGAGTTGGAGGTATGTTGTTGTAGGAGTGAAGAGTAGTTGCTTTTGAGTCTCGCAAACTCAAGGATTATGAGATCAATTATCTGAATCATGATCTTGAGCTTGTGCTAGTTGTGCACACCTTGGTTTGATGGAGACACTTCCTTCTTGGACAAATATTCACACTCGGACTGATCACTTGAGTCTTCGCCACCTCTTCACGCAGCCCAATCTCAATGCTCGTCAATGACGTTAGATGGATTTGATTTGTGAGTATGATATGGAGATAGAGCATGTGAAAGGGAAGGATAATGTGGTTGCAAAATCTCTCAGCAGGAGGATATAGGTGGTTATAGCCACCTCGGTGAGCACATATTTATGGGTAGGATCCTATAGAAACTTCCCACGACTTGACGCCAGTTTCTACATTGCAGCTAGAGTAGAGATCGAGTCTCAGAGACCCCTTGAGCAGAAGTTAGATGGTTTTATTTAGAGGAAGATGGCCTTATTAGGCACAAATATTGGATTTATGTTCCCAGAGACAGAGGTTTGAGGCAGGACATCTTGATAGAGGCATATCGTGCACTCTATTAAGCCCATCCTAGGGTGAAGAACATGCATGCCACTTTGAGAAAATTGTATCATTAGAGAGGGCTTCGTAAAGACGTGGTCTAATTTGTGTCATGTTTTTTAGAGTGTCAAAAAGTGAAGGTTGAGCATCGAAATTCAGTTGGCCTTCTCTTTCCTCATACTATATAATCTTGGAGCGAAAGTGGGACATCATTTCCATGGACTTCATTTTTGGGCTACCGATGTCAAGACACCACCACAATGTCATCATGGTCATGGTGGATAAATTGACAAAAGTCACTCATTTTTCTCTAGTTAAGACCACCTATACAGCTAGTGTAGTGGCACGGGTATATCTAGATGAGATTGTCAGATTGCATGGGATTCCATGGAAGATCATTTCTAACCATGATCCTCTTTGTACTTCCCACTTTTAGACTACCAAATAGCATTCCCTAAGAATGAAGATCAATTTCAGCATGGCATATCACCCTAAGATAGATGGAAATACTGATCCAGTGAATCGGATCTTAGAGGACATGCTTACGATGTATGTTATGGATCACAAGTCGAGATGGGAGGAGTATTTGTACTTGGTGGAGTTTTCCTACAATAATAGTTTTCAGAGTTCGATAGGCATGGATCCTTTCTAGGAACTGTATGGTAGATATTTCAGACACCTCTTAGTTGGGATAGGTTAGAGGACATGTTTTCTCTTGGGCCAGCTTTATTGTAGGACATGGAGCAGCAGGTGGTTATGATCAGATAGAGACTGCAGGAGGCACAAGATAAACATAAGAAGTATGTAGATCAGCATAGGACCGACCATATTTTTGATGTGGGCATGAAGGTTTTCCTTCCTGTCAGGCCACCACAAGAGCCCCATTTGTTATGGAAAATTTTCTATGCTAGCGCATAGATTTGTAGGATCCCATTCAGATTTTGGAGCGTATCGTCCCTTTGGCCTACCGTCTAACATTACCACCTTGCTTGTCTCACATCCATGATGTGTTTCATGTTTCAGTACTTAGGATATATGTTACAGACCCTTCTCATGTGCTAGATCGAACCTCATTGTAGGTGCGGGATCAAGGGCAAGTGATGGTGGAGCCCGTTTGAATTATAGAGCACGGACCACCGGGCCTTGAGGTAGAGAGATTGACCGAGTTCGGGTGTACTTGAGACATATATGATGAGACTGTGGTTACATGGGAGGATGCTACTTTTCTATGAGTTTAGTTTCCATGCCTATTCCTATGTCTTCAAAGAGGAATTCAAGTCTAAGGAGAGGGGGATGTAGTGTCCACTTCTCTTCGACACCTTTTGATATTGATTATGACATTGTGACCATACTTATGGAAATTACTATAGCCCTTTAGTTGTTATGATGTTAGACATTAGAAATCATGGACTGTGGTTGATTTAAATTTAGATATGATGCATGTGGATTATTAGAGACATTTTATATTAATGTTGATACACTGCTTTGCATGGTTAGATATATATGTTTTTGTACATGTGATATTTTTTCATATCGAGTAAACCTAGAAAATTCAACTAATCTAGTGATTTTATGGTTATTGATGAAATTGTAAATAATATTGTTACTTGTCTAGATGATGTTTGATTCATAAATAGATATTTTGAAAGTTATATTTTATATTTATTTTGGATGATTTGATGCGCCATAAGGTCGAAGGAGGTATTTGATTTTTGTAGGTAAACATGTCATAATAGACATCGGGGTTGGACACCAACCACATTGGAATTCTAGATGAATTCAACATGGGTCACCATGACAACGTGTATTTTTTGTTTGTTTGGTTGGTTGTTGTTATGGGTTCCCATGGGGGATAACCTTTAAATGTGACCAAGGGGTTATGTGTATTCCTTTATTTAGTTTCTTTTGTTTAAATTTAGTATGTTTATTTAAGTGATGTATTTTCCCTTTATTATTTATTTTATTTTTGTGTAGATTAGTGAGTAATCATGTTGTTAAATTAATTAATCGGTCAAAACAATGCATTTATTAGAGCTAATGGTGCTTTGATTGTGTGTTGTAAGTAATGTGTAAGTAACTTTGTGTGTGAAACACTCCACCTTCCTTTTAAATTTTGATCTGTCCTTAGGGACTGATTTTAGAGGCTTGTAGGACAAGTTAAACTTGTCCCACACCTCTTAAATTGTTACACCAACCCTACCTTTGGGTTGGGGAGTCAGAATTAGGCCTCATTATGTATTTTGGGAAGGAAATTTGGAAGTTTTTATTGCACCTTCTTACATGAAATTAATTTTGGTCCTTGGGGTGTGGACTTGGTTTGTGTGTGTAAGTAAAATGTCATTTATTCACTCACCTTTTTAATTGTGCTTTGGGGTTTTAAGTTGACTTGTGAGGAGGAGTTGAGGATGTGCAATGTGAAATCCTACATGGACCCACCTCATTCTCCTCTCTCCCTCTTCTATTTATTTGAATTCCTTGGCTTGTTTTGGGTTACTTCATTTTGGTGATTTCATTTTGGTTACTTTTTTTGGTTTTGAACTCTGATAATTGGAAAGAGAGTTAAAGATTTTAGTTGATTGCTTATGGATTGCTGGAGGTTTTGGAGTGTTTGGATTGGAAATATCTTAATGTTGAAATTTTGGGGAAAACTTTACCATGGAGAGGTAGGAGCTTGGTTCTTTAAAATATTCTTCCTTTATTTATGCATATGCGAATGCTTCAAAATCTTGGTATATTGTTGGCTTGTTGGGTAGATTACCTAGGTATGGTGTAGGAGAAGACTATGGGGATCTCTTATGGGAGGCATAAGAGTTTTGGGGAGGTATAAGTGTTATTGTGGAGGGAGTTTGGGATTGGGTTCCACCTTGTAAAAGAAATAGCTTGCATTTCTTTACTCATTATGGGGTGCCATAAGAGTGTGGGGAGGCATAAGAGAATGGGAGGTATAAGGGGTACTTGGGGGAGGCATAAGGGCATGTAGGGGTTTTGAAATGATATATATATATATATATATATATATATATATATATATATATATATATATATATATATATATATATATATTGGTGGGTTTATTTTAAGGTGGACACCCATTTCCCCATTGGGAGGTATAAGCAGCTTCCCCCATAGGTCTTGCTCCTTTGGCTTGTGCATGATGAATCTTGAGTATTGTTTTATGTTCTTGCTATTTTTGTAACCTGCAATATGTATGTTTTGAGTGTGTTTTATTTGTGAAAACTATTTTTGTGTTGTGGAATCCTGTTTTTGCCATGAGTTGAAATACATTTCTTATTGATTTTTGTTGGGGCTCGGGGGCCAATGAGGAGGACAACTTCTCCTCTTCATTGGAATTCTTGGTTGGGTGGAGAGCATTGTCTCTCCTCATTTTTATTGTGATCAAAAGATATATGGTGGATCTTCTTGTTTTTGTTCTGGAGCTGAGGATGAAGAAAAATTTTGTAGTCCCCTTGGGGTTTCCTTGTTGTAAAAATTTCCCACTTCAAGTGGATGGCATTGTAATATTATTTGTGGTGGAATTTTTCTTTGTTTTAGAAACGGAATCTATATTCCAATGAAAAATATGTGTATTCAAGTAAGTTGTATTTGATGAATGAAAATAGGAAGTTGTAAAATAATTATTGGAGTTCAATAGAATTTGATTTAATTACCACAAATGGTATGGTTCTAATTTGAAATCTGTGTTTGAAATATATTGTGAAATCTCTATTTGAAAATTGAAAAAGAAATACTTATGAAGAAATATAACATTCATTTGTTTCATTCGAAATGCATGTTTTGAAAGTAGAAATACATTTTAGGTCTTCACACATTGATTTAAGTAAAGTTAAATTTTTTAAATTAGATTTGAATTAATTTAAATATTTAGAGGATGATAATGGAAAGTGGATCTATTCGAGTTTAAGTATGACTCTAGTTTGATTTACTTTAAACTGTAAAAATGAACATCGAGAAAAATATACGAACCATCTCGCATTAATGAAAGACATGATAAAACATTAAAACAAGTTAAGGAGGAACAAAACAAACCTTAAAATAGTTTTTATTGTTTAAGAAAATTATACAGAACTCTATTAACCGGGAAAGGGACAAATTAATGCAGTTACAAAAAAAGGAGAAAATAAATTTGTATTGAAAACTTAAAAATTAACAATTAATCATTTCAATCCATCCTAATATTTCCAACTACAATCCTCCATGTCAGTTTGGTATGTTGAGGAAGAAAGAGTAGTGGATTGAATTAATTTTCTTAATTTAAAAGTCCAGTTCATGCTTTATTGAAAGGAAAGACATTTTTTCAAATTCACCCACTTAATTTTGTCAAAAAAATGAATATTCATGTTTCATTTGCAAAGAGGAGTTCATGCCCTTTCCAAAAAGTCCTCATTTTCCCAAATCTGAGATTTCAGGTGAAAAGTTAGGGATTTTTTTGTAAATCGAGACCATGCTCAAAAATTACTTAGGGCACTTTTTTGCAAAAAAGCAAATCACAATTTCTTTCGTGACACCGCAACCCTACAAATTCTCTTTTGGGAAAAAAATGCCTTCACGGGCCCGCACCTTCAAATTTTCCTTTTTGAAAAAGGGAAAAAAATATTAAGTCTCCCCTGTTGGTCCCCTTCCTTTCCCACAATGTGGGTCTGACATGTGGCATCTTTAGGCATCAGCAGAGGCACAAATGGTTTTAGAACTTTTTTCTTTTGGAAAATATTGGCAAAATTTCCTAAGTTTCCCCATTGACCTACATTCATGTAGGTCATTTTGGACTAACACATGGCTTTTCTTGTTTTCGGTGGAGGCGTGGGTTATTTTTAGCCTTCACTCTTTTTAACACCAAAGCCAATATTTCTAAGTTCTCCTCGACATCCGTTTCTCCACTTGAAATTTTACGCAGACACGTGGCATCCTTGTGCGTTGGAAGTTTGAACATTTTTTCCTTTCAAAAATATAGTATTAAAATCTAAATTACCTCCGATGACCTACCTTCCCATGTGGCCTTAGCAATGTGCCACGTGTGCCTTGCACTTTTGGGAAAATTTTCTTCTCCGAGCCCGCCTTTGGGAAATTTTTCGTCCCCTAGCTGTTGGCCTACCTTTAGGGAAAATTTTCTTCCCTAGGCCCGTAGGCCCACCTTGGGAAATTTTTTTCCCCTGGTCCACTTGCTCACCTTTAGGAAAATTTTCTTCCCAGTGTCCGCAAGCCCACCTTTGGGAAAATTTTCCTCCCTGTGCCCATTAGCACGTAACTTAAGAAATATAAGGAGTTAGGAGGACTTCTTTATATCATTGGAAAGAGGTAGAAATTTCCTATCTAATGGAAATATTTGAGGAAACTTTAAGTGCATTAAATATGTGAAAAATAAGGTTGAGGTGAAAATATGAGTTTAATTAAATGTATAATTCTAAAGCATGGGTTGACCTTTCTAGGGGTCACGTTAGGGGATAACGAGAAGTTTCCTATCCCATGAAAATGAGAACCTCATTAATTGTTTGGACCAAGTGGAATTAAATTCCCAAGGTATTTAATTTCTTTTGCCCTCTTACCCTTTAAAATTGATTCGGGAATATTTAATTATAATGTTAGTTTAATTACTTATTAAGTTAGCTTCTAAGAGAAATTTTACTATACTCTTTAATTTCTTAATGTGGATCTAATGTTGGTTACAATGAAAAATTTCAGTTAGTGAATTATAATGGACTTTGAGTCCTTGATGTGTCATCTATTGCTTAAAGCCTAGTAGTGGTCATGCTTTTCAAAAAAACATTATTCCTTAATTTTTCTATCTAAACCTAGGTTGTTCTTGGGTCTCAAGTGGTCGTTCTAGCATAGCGTTACAATTTTTGACTTCATTTTAGGTATGTTGATAAATTTAAATCATGTACGGTATAAAGAAGTATCTCTATATATAAATTAAAATTGAATTTTTCTTTAAACCCCTTCAATTCTTCGTCTTCTCCATATTATTAGATGACTAGTAGGTGAAATTTGACACTATACAGTTGAAAAAAATTGTGATTTCTTCCATATTGAGTGATTCCCACTTTGAAAAAAACCATCCTATGTACGAGTGTTAACGCTCACCATCTAAAAGTACCACTCTCTTGTGTCATGCTTGATATATCCTCATTATGATGGGTTGTACCCTTGCGATTCACCTTGCGTATTTATCATATCTAGAATAAACCTCTAGACTTTTTCCTAATGAGGCATTGAACCATATGTAAATTTAAACTCATGATTCATCCCATGGTCTCAATGCTAAGCATGTTATGTAGTTATTATATGAGGGTTTGGACCATGAGTGGAACCCAGATTGTAAGATACATGTTTATGAAACTTGTGATTTTGAATCCCATTTTCCCTAAAAACAATGGTGATATCTTTTCCGAAGTGTTTCTAGCTGTGGATAAGTCTTTGGGTAAGCATAATTTTTTCCTTGTTTTATCCTTTTAGTATGGTGTAGGACCCTTTTCAATGGTAATGGAAATTAGTTGAATGTGGTCCTCTTATGATAATTAGGATGAATCACACATTAATATATTTTTTCAAGTGAGAAGAATATTCACTAGAGGATCATAGGGTGTATAATAGTATAATTACATATCATCTTGTAATATGCATCTCATACTTAAATTTCCCAGAAATAATCCAAACTTTGTTAAGCGTGAAATCATCCTCCATAGGAGCTTAGTGATTAAATAAAATAAAAATAGTGTATTAACCATAGTTGACCTAAAAAGAAGTCATCTTGAGGTCAACATAACGATGTAAGGGTTACGAGAACATGAGACGATATTTTGGAACTGTTATTAAATCTCTACTACACTTGAATGATGTCAACATTCTAAGATGACTAAGATGATTTTTATAACAAATAAAAAGTAAAATAATGTCTCCTTAGTGATATTTTAACCTAGTAAATGGGGAAACTTGAGATACATAAGGGATGAACATAATCACCACACCCCTCAATGTGGTTTTAAAAAATATTATTAAATGATTAAAATTAAGAAAAAGAAAAAATTGAGGATTGACCCTTTTGACTTGAGGAAAATCCTCTACTGTATAATGATCAATGAAAACTAAGTATCTAAGGGAAGTAGTTAGAATATATGGTTAGTTGTAATAACTTAAAGAAAAATAGTGTAACTCTAGTGCTTAAATGCTATTATGAAAGGAACACATAATCTATTTACTCTTGAACTAATAAAATTCCTTTGTTTCATGTGAACCTTCCTTGTTGCAACTGAGATAAATTATAAAACCAAACAACATGCAACTTAGAAAAAAAATCCTTAGAAAAAACACTAGTAGCCTCATGTGGGCACATATGTTCCTATCAACAATCAGGATACATCATTCTATTGCGATAAGGGAAACAAGCAAAATTAGAGGGAATCATTACAAGTGAAATGTCAAGTAAAATAAAGATAATGTAGTCTAGTTTAAAGATGAATGAAGGATTGCATGATAAGTTATTTTTAAATAATTAAGGTCGATAAAAAATATGAAGGTAATAAATATATAAATTGGGAAAGTGTTATGTGATAGATGGTTCCGATACGGGAGTTATATTGTAGTTGAATTATTATGTTGTGCTTTGTCATTTGGGGAAAGGTGGCCTAGATGTGCATCATGTATTTTTCATGTTATCTATGTGGGATAATGTTTGTGCAAGTGTCTCATGTGTTATGCATTGTCCTAAGAAATCCCTTGTGTTGTCATGTATCAAGCAATGTAAGTCAAAAAACAATTATTCCAATATTTTTACTGTTGTATTTGTGTCTAAAATATGTGGGCGTTACATTTGGTATTAGACTAGAGGTTCATGCTCTCGACCACTGTCGGATGGATTGGAGTTGTGATAATTTTTCATGTTGGTGGTGGATATGGGAAGAGTAATGTGATATATGTTGTTATGTGACCAACATTGTAATTATGATATTATGAACACACATGTTGTGCATGTCACTTAGTGCGTATTTGTTATCATGTTGATGTGATTGTGATGAGAGTATTCACTCTCCTTTTCATGGATTCAATGAGGAGTTCACGTGTGATGTGCCACTTTGTTATGTGTGAAATGAATGCTATTTTGGATTATGGAGTGTTGGAGTGTCTTGTTATTTTTTGATATGTAGGTGTGGCTATGTGTTTCATTATAAAATTACTGTATAGTGAATTGGATTATATCATGATGTTGCCACTTTGTGTTTTCATGAATTTTTTATGTCACCATGTTGTATTGCAATTGACTATATGTTTTAATGTTAGTCATTATGTTCATCATATGTATAATTTTTGTAATATGTGATGGTTCATGTTGTGAATTAGGGGCATATGGTGATCATATGACCCCTATTGTATAGTAATGCTACTTTGGGTGCATTATGTGGAAACATGATGTATTATAACCCATGAAAGTAATGATTGTGGTACACCCTTTATATATACCATACGCAATACACTATGGTTAATGTTTATGAATCACCATCATGTTAGTATTGTATTTATGTGTTACGTGGTGAACCTTACACTAAATGATCCTAGTGGAAGAAATTAAAAAAAGTGTATGTTTGGAGAGAGGTAATGAATACCGTTTACTGAAGTCACTCAAGACAAGTACGCGATAGGGAGTGGAGTCTTTTGTATACTGAAAATCCACTTATGTTCATTTGGTATGTATGGTACATTTCACAATGGGTGTCATATATATTGTGTTTCATGAAAACCTTAAGATCACTAGATGGATGATGACATGTACCTTTCTCTCTCCCTATATGGTTTTCATATAGATGACCTATTTGTATCTATGTATTTTTGTACCATTGACAAGTCACTCAAGATGAGTAAGAGATAGGGAGTAGATTCTTACATAGATGGAAAACCCAATTATATTTGTTTGTTATGCATGAAAATTTCCAAATTGGAACCATGTATATTGTGTTTCAAGGAAATCTTAGGCTCAATAGATGGAAACACATACGCTACCCTCTTAGACTATGTTGAGACTATGTTGAGCCTTGTGGGATTATGGACAAATGATTTAGGCGAGAGGTGATGACAGTTTTTATTTGATATGTTATTTTATGATTCAAGGTTCAATGTCTAAGTGCTAGAAACTCGATGAGTACTCATTTGGTGACTCTATAAGGATACATAGTGATTGTGATGTGTTATTTATCTAGACATGTTTTATTCATAAATATAAGTTTTATTTTCTCTATTTTTTTGGAAATAATAAATTTTTCTGTTTAACTTTTGGTGGAGTTGTAATTTTTGGCCTTTTATTTGGTTGTTGCACTAATATGCAGATTTTTTCACTAAGTACGATAATTAACAGTTTGATTTGCTTTTATCAAAAGTTAAATTTAAGTTAAAATTCTTCCTTGAGTTTCAATTTATTTTCTTACTTGGCCCAAAGTGATTGAATTTGATGCCACTTGGAAATTTCACTTATTATTTTGGAATGTTGGTTCTAATGTCGTTATGTGTTGGATTAGGGTCATGGGATTCACCATGTAGTGGTTAGAATTATGGACCTTCTTCATTGTATGGGTGTACGCCCCAAGGGGGTCGTAGGGCTCTGTAGTATTGAACTACATGTTACTATTACACTTTAGTGGAGGTGTCAGGATCTATGTACTTAGGGGTATAGGATGACCTGACCTAATTACATAGAGAGATAAGGTGATGAGACTCTTGGTGAGTGACTAGATATGTAAAAATAAGGAGACATGACTCTTAGCGAGCAACCTAATATAAAGAAATAAGGAGTTGGAGATCTGTGGTGAGTGACCCAACATGGAAAAATAAGGTGCTGGGGCTTTATGGTGAGTGACACGGATTGGTGTTGGCACAATGATTCATGTTAGCATAATTTAGCATAGGCATATTTATTACATTTTATTACATTGTCTTTTATTTAATAATGTGCAACATGTGCACTCTAGTCTAGTGACTTGCATTCTATATTGTTATGTTGGATAACATTCAATATTGGTTTTAGTAGTAATTACATGTGCATGTGACATGGGTCTTATCATCTCGTAGTTGGTGCCTGATAGGGTGTCATGTCTATCCATATGAGGTTGTCTAATATCTATAAATATTACAGCTCTTGCATTGTTATGTAATCTGATTTCATGATCAATAATATTTGTGAGGCTTCCATCCCTCTTTGGTCATTGTAATCTTATTCTATTCTATCATTTGGTATCAAAGCTATACCATTATTATCATTTGGTATCAGAGCTATACCATTATTATCATTTGGTATCAGAGCAGGTTCTATCCAAGCAAGGTTGAAGAGGAGCACTATTGGAGAGGATCCATTAGAGAAGAAGATCTGCATCAAAGGAGAGCCATTGAAGCATCCCGCAGCCTCCATTCCTTCCAAGCATCCCTCAACTAAAATTTGACCTATCCACTTATTTGGAAGGTAATTTTTTTTTATTAGTCATTGGCATAGCCAATTGATCCAACATATTGGCGGAATATTTCAGATTTGGAGATCTTTAAAAAAAAAGGAGAAAGATCTTGAAAAAAATTGCAGATCTAAAAAAAAAAGATTTGTGAAAAAAAAGATCTTAAAAAAAAAGGAGAGAGATCTTGAAAAAAAATTGCAGATCTAAAAAAAAAAAAAAAAAAAGATCAGATCTAAAAAAAAAAATCAGATCTGAAAGTGGAGGTGTGAAGAATTCGGGAGCAAAGGTTGAAGTAGTCTCAAAACAAAATTCCAGCATATAGTTGTTAGAAAAAATGACATAACTTCTTCATAAAATGTCAGATTTATGTGAAGTTTTTTTTTTTTGAAATATTAGAAGGAGGCGCACAACTTTTCATTTTATATCATCTTTAGATTCGGCATCTACATGTGACAAAAATTCTGTACAAGCTGGATCATTTTTTTGTGAAAAAAAATCAGATCTAGTTGGTAAATTGGTAAGATCTCAAAAAGTAAGATTCTGATTCTTCTAAAATTTTGTGGGTTTCAAGAAAAATATTGTATTATGCTGCTATAAAAATTTTAAAAAAATCTAGATCACACTTTGTGAGAAAAGGTTAAAACAATATTCAGATTGTTTGTTTGGATCTTGGGAACAAACAGTCGTGCGGTTCAATTCTCACTCTCTCCATATTTTTTATTAAATTATTTTTTGGAAAATTTGGAGAAATTAATAAATTTTGATAGATTTCAAAATTTAGAAGCTCACTAAACACATTTAGAGCCACCGCTAAATTTAGCGGAAAAACACCTATTGGGGGTAAAAATATTTTTGGCCTAAATTGTGTATTTTGTGATTCTAGACCCTTTTTTCTAAAGAAGGGGACACAAAAACTTCATTTTGATGTACTTTTAGAGAATTTTGTACTAATCTTGGTGCATAAAGGTAAAAAAAAAAAGTGCAAATTTTTTATTTTATATTTAGTTCTATCACACGAGATCTTTGATCTCATAGCAGCATTTGGTATATACGGTGCCTCAGGAAGCGCTTACGGGTGATGTCGTTGTAAATACTCTGCACTTAATGCCTAACACAACTACCTAAACGTCATTTGGGCATTGACCCTATAAAATCAATGGGGAGTAATAAGGACACAATACACACACATTTGAGCCCTCCCATCCGTTTGTGCTTCCTGAAACCCCTTTCTATACTATCTACGTACCACATACTAAATTGTTTCATGTGTGTTAACATCTCTTTCTGTACTTGATAGGTATATTGAAAGGGTGATCTTCTTCCATGTACCGGCAGGTTATATCGAAGGAGCATATATAGAAAGGTTTGGTATATCGGCTTTGACGGTATATTGAGAGGAGACCATAAACACAGGAGTGATAAGAGCCTTACCCTTTGTCGAGAAATTCAGATTACAAAAATGGGTGCACAAGCACCAAAGTTCTTCTTGCTAGATTCACAACTACTTAGAGGAGACAACTATGCTGGATGGAAACCGAATATTAAGATGTTACTTGATTTTGAAGACCTATGGATAGTTGTAGATGGAAAAACAACAAGATCACTTGATGATGGATGACAACAAGTTCAATTTGACATGGCCAATCAAAAGGCCAAGTTGATCATATTGTTTAGCATAATAGACGATGTGCAACCCCACATTAGAGGTACCACATCGGCCAAGCATGCATGGGATAAGTTGAGCACAATCTATGAGGTAAAGAACAAGAATGCCATTCTCAACCTACTAACACAACTACATACTCTCAAGTTCAACCATAATGAGAAGGTTGAAGTTTTTTTGAGACGAGTTGCTACTTTGAGGGCATCTCTATTGGCATTGGGAAAAGAGATAAGTGATGAAGACCTCGTACCAATTGTGTTGTGAGCACTTCCTCCTTCCTATAGAATCTTTGTGACAATTATCAATATGTGTGAAGACACACGGTCACCTTTGAGAAGTTGGTCAATCTACTCCAACAAGAAGAGGCAATAAATAACAAAGATCATGAAGATGAGCAAGGACTATCTTCCAACCATAAAGGAAAGGGGAAATTTCAGTCCAATAACAAGAAGTCCCAACAAAATAAAAGTCAACAAAGGGACCAAAGTCAACGAGACAACACCAAGAAGTGTCCCATTTACAATAGAGGGGACATGACATCAAATATTGTTGGTATAATTCCTACAAAAATGTTTCATGAAGTAATTCAAAACCCAATAACCAACAGGGGTAACAATAATTCAAATCAAGGGAAGTCCAACAACAACAACAATCAAGGGCAAAAAATGGTAATTGGAAAAGAAAACCCAAACAACAAGGGTACATTGCCGAACATGAGGATGATTCAGATGAAGAACACCACATGTATTCTACTCAATTTGATGAAGAAACCAAGTCCAAACAAGATATCTGGTATGTTGACTCGGGTGCAACTCGACACATGACTAGATGCAAGGATTGGTTCTACGCACTACGTGACTCACCTAACAAGAACCATGTGTCATTAGGTGATGACTCATCATATAGTGTCAAGGGCATTAGAAACATTTCACTACCTCTTGGAAAGCATGATTGCAAAATCACAGATGTATTGTATGTACCTAGATTGACCAATAATTTGCTATGAGTTAGTCAACTCCTTGATCACAACTTGAAGTTGGATTTTGACATAATAATGGAGAAAAAGTGTGCTTGATAAAAGATAAGTCAAGAGGTTCCAAGATTGTAGCAAGAGGCTGCAATGTGGGATGCATGTTCCAACTTTATTTTGTCCACAAGGATGATCAAGCTCTAGTGGCCAAAGACACACAATGTCTGAGAACTATGGCATCGCAGATATGGTCACATCGCTTTGGCTATCTCCAAACACTTAAAAAGGGAAACATGGTGAAAGGATTGCCTACACTAAAGCACAACACTTTGAAAAGTGTCACAATTGCCTAGTTGGAAAGCAACATAGAGTACCCTTCCAGAAGAACACATAAAGAGCTAGGGAAAGTTTGATTTGGTGCACACCGATCTTTGTGGGCCCATGCAACCAAGTCATTCTAGATGTCAATACTTCATGCTTTGTGTTGATGACTACTCAAGAAATATGTGGATATATTGTCTAAGAAACAAGATTCAAGCCTTTGAGACATTTCAGAAGTTCAAAGAACTTGTTGAGAATGAAGTTGGTTGTAAGATCAAAACTCTCTGCTCAGATCGAGGGGGGGAATTCACAAGCAATGAGTTCAAGACTTACCTAGAAGCTCATGGGATTCATCGACAAATGCCTCCTACTCACACACCACAGTAGAATGGTATAGTTGAGAGAAGGAATCGTACTATCATGGAAATGGAGTGATCTATGATTGATGAATTAGGTTTAACAAAGACATTTTGGGCAAAAGCTGCAAGAACTGCAGTCTATTTGTTGAAAAAAGTGCCCACATGATAGCTCTTGAAGGAGTGACACCTTAATAAGCATGGTCAAATCAAAACCATCAATTGCACACCTAAGAGTATTTGGGTGTAAAGCTAGCATGCACATACCCAAAAGAATAGGAACAAGTTGGATATGAAAGCTGAGAAACCGATATTCATTAGATACAGTGAAGAAGCACTTGGGTACAGATTATGGGATCCGAAAGCAAAGAAAGTATACACAAGTAGGGATGTTGAGTTCTTTGAGAAGAAACAAGTAGATGCTCCACTCAACGACTCAAAAAACATGCAGAATACACCTCTTGTGAAGATAGAATTTGATGTTCCCACTGAAAATGACAGTGATGAATTAGATGATGGTGAAAACTTGGATCCACCACAAGCCAATGGAACAACTAAGAAGTTACCTAAATGGCATACTCAATTAATAAGAGATGCAAATTTGGATGAAGCACCTAGCACATCATCCAATCCTGGACCTAGAACTCACAGTCAAGCTCGTGAAGAGGTCAATTATGCCCTAATGAGAAGAGTTGTTGAAACAATTGAGCCATTTATAGTTCAGGAAGCCCTACAATCAAAATCTTGGAAAGATGCCATGGATTCAGAGTATCAGTCAGTGATCAAGAACAACACATGGCAACTTGTCGACCTTCCACAAGGGAAGAAACCCGTTGGATGTAGATGGATATTCAAGACTAAGTACAAATCAGATGGGACTATTGACAAGCATAAAGCAAGGCTTGTAGAAAATGGGTATGCACAACAAGAAGGCATTGATTATGAGGAGACATTTCCTCCCACAACCAAGATCAAGACAATCAGGATGATCTTTTCTCTAGCTGCACAATTTGGTTGGAAAGTCCACCAAATGGATGTGAAAAGTGCCTTTCTTAATGGATATTTGCAAGAAGAAGTCTATATGACTTAGCTAGAGGGTTATGTAATACCAGGAAAAGAGATGATGGTATGCGAGACTCATAAAATCTCTATATGGCCTAAAACAGGCACCCCGGGCATGGTACATCAAAATTGATGAGCATCTCATAAGTCATGGATTCGAAAGGAATCCTTGTGACCCCAATATCTACCTCAAAAGAAAGGGGGAGATTGTCATTTTGGTTGTTTATGTCGATGATCTAGTCATTACAGGCAGTTACTGTGAAGATGATCTATGCAACAAAGAAGGATTTTAATCGATCGTTCGACATGACGAGATCTCGGACTCATGCACTATTGTCTTGGGTTGAAAGTATGGCAAAAAGAGAATCATATCTTTGTTTTACGGTTGAAATACACCAAGAAAACACTCGAGAAATTTAGGATGATGGACTGCACTCCTATTGCTACACCTATGGAAGAAAGACTTGATTATCTCATTCGATCCATCACCACCGGTGAATGCAACTCTCTATTGGCGATTGATCGGGAGTCTTAGTTACGACATATACTAGACCGGATATCAGCTTTGTAGTCACTATCTATCACGCTTCATGCGCAAGAACCGAAAATATGTCATTGGAAAGCAGCAAAGAGAATATTGAGATATCTAAAGGGTATAATTGACCTTGGTCTAGAGTAAAGAAGAACAACAATTTCTTCTTGACTGGATATTCAGATTCAGATCATGCAGGAAACATGGATGATAGGAAGTCAACATCAGGCTTCATCTTCTTTATGGGATCTGGACTAATATCATGGGGAAGCAAGAAACAAAACTTTGTTTCTGGCTCTTCTACAGAAGTAGAGTATCGAGCTGCAGGTGAAGCTATTTGTGAAGCAATATGGCTACACCGAATACTGGAAGGAATTAGTCTACCACAACAGAAATCTACTCCAGTATATGTTGATAATGAAGGAGTTCTGAAGCTTGTTTGCAATCCAAGATTTCATGAGAGAACCAAGCATATTTAAGTATAGGTTCATTTCATACGCGAGCATGTCTTGAAGCACAAAATACAACTCCAGTTACGTCCTACAATAAACAAGGCGAGATGTTTTCACTAAGTCACTTGCACGTGAAAAATTCACCTTTCGTTGAGAGTTCCTCTCCACTTCATTAGAAACTATGCAAAATTAAGGGAGGGAATGTTAGCATAATTTAGCATAGGCATATTTATTGCATTTTATTGCATTGTCTTTTATTTAATAATGTGCAACATGTGCACTCTAGTCTAGTGACTTGCATTCAATATTGTTATGTTGGATAACATTCAATATTGGTATTAGTAGTAATTACATGTGCATGTGAGATGGGTCTTATCATCTCGTAGTTGGTTCCTGATAGGGTGTCATGTCTATCCATATGAGGCTGTCTAATATCTATAAATATTACAGCTCTTGCATTGTTATGTAATCTGATTTCATGATCAATAATATTTGTGAGGCTTAGTCCCTCTTTGGTCATTAATCTTATTCTATTATATCATTTGGTATCAAAGCTATACCATTACTATCATTTGGTATCGAGCTATACCATTATTATCATTTAGTATCAAATCTATACCATTATTATCAATTCCTTCTCTATTGGGAGGAATATGGATTTTTTTAGAGGAATATGGAGTTGTTTTTGTGATTCTTGGGAGGTATATGGAGTTGTTTTGTGATGCTTTTGGAGGTATATGGAGTTGTTTTGTGATACTTTGGGAGGTATATGCAATAGTTTTATGATGGTTTGGGAGGTATATGGATTATTTTTGTGATGCTTTGAGAGGTATATGGAGTTGTGTTTATGATTCATGAGTACTCATGTGAGTCTGGTTATGTTTTGTGATGTCGAGGATTGATGCTCCTCATTGGTGGTATGATGTTGATTCCATTTGGACATTGTGTAGTTTCAGTATGGTTTTGAGTTGCATGAAACCTCTATACGAGTACTATTATGTATGAGCATGTGTGTGTGTGTCAAGTATTATGTTAGGTAGATTGTATGTGTTTATTCCATGGTTTCGCTGAGGTCTTGCGATGTGATTCGATCACAAAAATATGTAGCATTATGTCTTTTGTACCATAATATTGATTTTGGGTCTTGTGTGGTATCGTGATGTCAGGTTTTTTTGGGAATCCACAAACATAAGTCAATTGAGATTCTAAAAAAATTATATTAAGAACTTGAGATTAAGAAAACTAAGTAATAAAGTAAAAGAAAGATATCAATCTTCATAGAACATTAAAATTTTAAAGAATTGTTAAAATTTCTTGACTTCCCTATGGTCATGTTCTAACGACATAGGTCTCATCCCTAGGAAAAACATGTCATCATCAACTTTCATTAATTTCTTATCCCTTTTCTACCCTTCGTGTTGTGTCACATCAAGGACTATGCTCTTATAATAGGAGGGAGATGTAATGCTCCGATTTCTTATCCCCTCTTCTTTATTAGTGTGACTTTTCAATGATTGTTATTATAAACAATTACTATAGACACAAATTTTTTAAAAAGATAATAAAAAAATAATAAAACAAAACGAGAATCAATATATATATTTATTTATTAAATAAAAAAATTGAATTCGAGATAATTAAATATTAATGAAATAAAATAAAATTTAATTTTCGATGAAGAGAGATTGTTTGAAAGATGAGGAGTAGCATGTTCGTGGTGTATGGTAGGAAGTTTCGTGTGGGTGACAAATGGGATGGTAGGGTAAGCCCATCCATTAAACCGGGTAAGGAGGAAAACACATCATCACATCATTTCGGACTTGTCTTTTTCCTTTCATGATAATACAACCACTTTATTTGATATCCAATGCGTTAACCACTATAAAACCCAAGATAACGTTGTAAATTAAGTAGTAATTGGATAGTGACTTTCAATAGAAAGGGTTTAAGGGACATTAATGAATAATCAAAATGTTATGGGAAGCTGTAAAAAATGGATCCCCAACTATAGCTAACCTAAAATAAGTACCATTAAGGGTTAAATCAGTCCTACATGCGAGAAATAAATCTAAACCCAATATATCCTCATTTTCCTATACAAAAATTGGTTTATCTAAATATTTATATGGATTTGAATCATGTTTAATTGTCTCTAAGAGGAAACATATGCCTTTTGTTAGTTTTTAATTATATGCAAAGGAAGAATAAGATAAAGGATTAGGAGGAGTTACATTCGGGTGTAATATGTTATTGTATTGATTTGCTTCTTCTAATTCTAGGAACATGTGCTTCATGCACAAAACCTTTGCAATGTCATCCTTGAGGTAGATAGTGGCTAACTCTTTGTATCTTGCTCTTTAAATTTTATTTCGAGGTAGTTCCCTTTCCTTCTATCCCACATCTATCTTTACAAGATTTATGCTGTTTCAATTTTCCTCTACGAGAAAACCTCTATTAGCCTATTTGCAACAACCTCCTCCTTGCACTAAAATAATAGCTTTGGAACAGATGTGAAACCACAACAAACATATTATTTTTTGAAGGATATGAATAATACAATTATCTTTTGTCATATTTTTTTATTGCAAGTGTAAACAAGGTATACTAGCTTGTTGAAAAAATACCTCAAACAAATGTGGTCTCATGGATGAGTTAAATTTAGGATAGGAACATAATAGTTTTCGTGATGAGGTTAAAAATGATATTCAATGAAATTCCTCAAGCTGGACTTCATCTCATGGAGTGTCATGGGTTAAATATTTCAACAAAATGGTGTTTTGTCTTAGCTATTAAACTTCTAAAAGAATTTACTCAACAAAGCATAGTTTCATGGATTGAAATCTTGTTGTGGGTTATGTAGATCATTGATTTTTTCAAATGACAATGATTTTGAAGGGGTTTTAAGTGCTGCTAAATAATATTTTTAATTCGGGTAAGAAAACCACCCATATTAGATAGGGAATGATATATTTTTTCAAATATGTCATAGATGCAAGCACTTGGAAGACATGCAAGAAAATCGTAGAAGTATGAGTGGTTTTGGGAAGCACAAGTCTTGTGATTTGTTTGGTAAAGTTCCTCAGAGAGGGAGATATTTATCTTGGTTTGTGTTGAGTGCTAGGTCACACATATTTTTATGGTTATAAAAACTTTGGTTGCTCAAGTAAGAGTCTTCGATAAGGTTAAGAAAAACGTGACAACCTTGCCAACATTCCCCTATCCTATGTCTAACATGGAGACTTGAGTAGGCCCTAGATAATTGATAGAGCATAATGAGAAAATGATTTTTTTGGTAAATTTCAAGTGATATAGAAGATTCATATTTCTTCATGGATGGGTTATGGATGCATGCGCATTATTCCATGCAATTTTAAAAGAGTTTTGGAGCCTTGTGGAATGCCGGTGGACCCGCTTTGGTTCAACTCTTGGATTACACACGGTAGTATTGCAAGGCATGGTCTCCCTTACCTTCAATTTCTATAATTTTCATTATTTGGTTCTTCATTTGGAATATAATAGAAATATAAAACCACATGATAACTATATAATTGGATATTTAACCAAACTTAGATGGTATAGAGCAATAAAACTCCACCTTGTGTTTTACGTAACCCACTTACAATTTGACCATTAAGCGTGGTCACTACACCATTATACACTATTAGATATTCGAGAATTAGATGTTCATGTCGACTAGTCTTGGTGATATCTAGATGAGTCCTCAAATAAAACAACCATTTATGTCTACCTTACAAAGTTAGAAAAATGCAATAGTCAAAGTCTCACAAAATAACATTTTGTAACCCGAAGCGAGTTGTTAAGTATTTTTGTGTTCTTTGTTATGTCAGGCGTTACATCGCTCTTTACATTAACCTCAATTTAGCATTTTTTCTCTCTTATTTTTCCCTTTTGGGACCCTATTACCCCATTTTACAGTTTTAGGGAGCTACTAAAAATGAAAAGTTAGTTATCATTTTGGTCAACCGTTTGGACCACTGAGTAAAGGAATTATTTTCCTCCTTCCCAAAACTCTAGTTTTTATAGCACAAAACCGCATGTCACATTCAGTTTGGGAAAAATAAATTTCTAGATAGTTTGGAAATGGGGTTTTGTAGGCCTCTGGTCACTTTGTTTTAATAGGCCAAACTTGATCAATTAACAATAACGACCTCAAAAAACTAGCTGCAAATTGTAAAATGTTTGCCAGTTTTGAACTATGTCAATTCCGTCTATTATTAGTATATAAGAGTATATGTAAGAACTTAACCATTGTGCATTTTCTCGACGTGGTCCTTCAACCATTGAGAAATAATAAGACATTTTTACAACTAGTAGAAAAATGGAAAATAAGGTCATGAGTCCTAGTGAATACAATAGACCATCGTGAAAAATTATTGAAACTTATAAATAATAGTATGAAACTCTCTCTTGTGGCTTGTTATGTGAAATGTGACTTTTGAAAAAAATTGTTTCTCTCTTTTCTCTCTCTCTTCCCTATCTCTTTCTCTCTCCACCCTTAGTTAAGAAATTAAATGAAATGGAATGAATATATGTCCCTAACCCTCTCTTGTTGTGTGTGTATTATTATTATTATTATGTAAATGGAAAACTAAAAATGATAATTATGCTAGATTTGGGTGGATGTCATGCCAACGATTTTTGCTGACTCATGCTCACATGGTTTTGAGGATCCATATAAGATGGAGAAACAACATGGTTATAATTCATTTTTGTAGTATTATAATTTCTATATGTTAATGGAAAAAATATATTTTTACGTTTACGAAAAAGTGTCATTTCCTATTTTCTTTGAAGTAAAGAGATTGTCTATGTCTTGGATGAAGTTTTAGTCAACTTGTAGTTGTTCTTTGTTATCGAGTTTAAAGAGCTGGCCAAATATTACTTAATGATCTTCTTAACTTCATTTATAGATATGTTTTGAAACTTACATCATGTATGGTATAAAGAATTATCTCGTATATATAAATTTAAATGGAATAGTGATTAAAACATCTTTAATTCTTTGTGTTCTCTTGATTATCACATAATTAGTAGGTGAAGTTTGACACTATACGATTGAGAATAACTCGATATTTCATCCATATTGAGGATCCCCACTCGACCATGTCCATCTTAAGTGCGAGTGTTAATCTTTAACAACTAATAGTGTGACTCTCGGTGTTGTGTTTGATAGAGCCTCATGATGATGGGTTGTACCCTTGCGTTTTCCTTCCTAATTTCTCATATCCATAATAAACCACTAGACCTACTCCTAATGAGGTGTTTAACTATATGTAAATTAAAAATCATGATTCATCCCATGGTATTAATGCTAAGCATGTTATGTACTTATGATATGAGAGTTACTACCATAAGTGGAACCCACATCGTAAGATACTGTTTATGAAACTTTTTAGTTTGAACCTCCTTTCCCCTCATAAACAAGGTTGTTATCTTAGCTAGAGTGTTTCTAGTTGTGCATAAGTTTTGGGGTAATCATAGTTGTTTCCCTACTTTATCCTTTTAGTATGGTGTAGGCACCTTTTAAGTGGTAAAAAAATTAGTTGAATGTGGACCTCTTATGAGAATTAGAATAGATCACACATTAATATATTTTTCTCGGTGAGAAGGGTAGTCACTAGAGGATCATAGGGTGTATAAAATTATAATTTCATATCACCTTGTAATACACATATAATACTTAAATTTCCTAGTAATAATCCAAACTTGGTTAAGTGTGAAATCCTCCTCCTTAGGATCTTAGTGATTAAGTAAAGGAAAAATAGTATATGAACCATAGTTAACCTAAAAATAAGTCATCACGAGATCAACGTAATAATGTAATGGTTAAAATAACATGAGAGGATATTTTGGAATTGTTATTAAATGTCGCATACACTTGAATGATGTCAACATTCTAAGACAACTAAGATGATTTTTATAAAAATAAAAAGTAAAATAATGTCTCCTTAGTGATATTTTAACCTAGTAAATGGGGAACTTGCAATATATAAGGGATAAACATAATCACCACACCCCTTAACGTGGTTTTAAAAATATCATTAAATTATTAAAATTAATTTAAAAAAGAATAAATTTGAGGATTGACCATTTTGACACGAGGAAAATCTTATACGCATGTCATGATCAATGCAAACTAATTATATAAGGGAAGTAGTTAGAATATATGGTTAGTTGTAATAACTTAAAGAAAAATGGTGTAACTCTAGTTCTTAAATTCTATTATGAAAGTAACACAAGCTATTTACTCTTGAGATAATATATTTCCCTTGTTTCATGTGCACCTTCTATTGGTACCCAAATTTAATCTCCTTCAAATACTGAGCATCATCATGGATTTTGATGGGACAATCGAGGCGAGACAGATAATCATGTATGTCATTTTGTATTTGGGGAATCAATCTATCTTACTTGTTAGCACTCAGGTTTCGAAAGGAGTGGGTAGACCTTTAAAAGGATGTGATATGATCCTAAATATTTTAGGTTGTGCCTTTCAACCAAGGTAAGAGAACCTATTTTGTAACCTTTGTTATTAAAGAATATTGGTAAATCCTTCTTTTGCATAAATTTTATAGAGAATACCTTCAGAAAATATGATCAACACACCAAATATGACTCTCACAAGTTGTCACTTCCAGATCATGGAGATATTTTCACAACAAGGCAAAGGTTACTAAAGAAATTTAGGACCCTGATTGCTCCTGCATGTTTTGGTAACAAAGATTTTACATTTGTATGCACACTAGACAAACAAGGGTAGTACAGGTAGCATTTGTTGTTTTTGAATAAAAATTTTAGTGGGAGGTGGGGCATGACGAACTTAACTCACCAGATCCTTGAGAAATCTTACAAAATGAAAGGTTAAACCAACAGAATTCCACAAAACAACCAAAATGTTTCTTTAACCAGAATATGTGCTTCAATAGAGGCCCAGATTAGCAATTTTTCATACAATATATGAGAATCTAACACAAAGGCTAGAGTTAGGAAACCTAAAAAAGTATAAATATCTAATCCAAATCACACCTAAGGTACACCCAAAGGCTTATAGACAATATCTATCAAATAGATGAAAGAGAAGTGATTTTAAATCATTTATTTCACTCCCAGATGAAGGATCTTCCGAGAAATGAAATTACAGATGCCACTAATTGTCACATGGATTAAGACCTGTGTGATTGAATCATATTTTGAATACAAGATTGCAACAAAAACAAGAAAAACTACTCACATACATTCAGAAATAAAACAAACACATTTTTCTCAAGACAACACGGAATAGCTCATATTTGATCAAATCTATCAATAGGGGAAAGTTTCTAGAATAGTATCAGAGCTTGTCAATGGATGTACACTTGCAACCACCTTGACATGATCAAATTTAATATAAAAAGAGATATATAGGCTTCTCAAAATGCTTCTAAAAATATGGGCTCTATCAAGCTTTCTATTAGAAAAATCAGTCCCGACCCCTAACACTCCAACCATTTGCATGAAAAATTTGTGCCATTTATAACATTTACAACATAGACCCTTTTCCCCTCCAAAATCTAGACCTTGAGTGCTACTAGTTCTTTCCATAATCACGATTGTGATTCTCTGAATAAGATTTCCAAAAATTCACCTGATGCTTAAGGGGGTAGATCTCATCGAATATCTCCCGCATTCAACTCCTTCCTCTAGTAGATCACTCTTTCTTCAATTTTCCAACCACTTCCTCCCCTAATCTATCAAATCGCTCCTTTCCTTCTTAGGAGAAGAAAAATGGAAAACCCATCAAGCACGATAGTCAGACCATTTTAATGGAAAAATATGTCTTCCAGATCTTTCCACCAAACTCAGATATCAACATTAACTCCCCTCTCTACTTGGCATGTAGGAAATACCAATAAATCATGAAGACTCACACTTCTAGGTGTGTTTCAGTAAAATGGGGAAAATCACATTAAGAATCTTATCTTCTTTGATCTTTAATTTGAATTTGGGCTTTCCATGTGGAAGATTCAAACTTAAAAACAAACCCGGGGGCTTCCTCTGACTTTTTACAACTTTTGAAAAAATGGAAAAAATTCACATTTTGTTCCACACCTCCACCCTCGGGAAATGATCCTTACACATGTCCTAAGGTGCGCCCTAGCAGGACCATGGAAAAATTCTACCATTTCACCTCCTTTTTGGAAAAGGAAAATTTTCCAAATTTTCCCCGCAGCTCCGCCCGTTGACCGGGGAAAAATATTGACTATTTCCTGCCGGGTCCGCAGGCCATTTTGATGTTTTAACTCTTTTCTCCCAAAAGAATTTTTTTCCAAATTTCCCTCAGAGTCTGCACCTCCGCCATTGACTGGAGCAAGCTTTGACCTTTCCTTTATCGGGCCTGAGGCCATTTTGATGTTTTTAGTCATTTGCATGTTCAAGGGGAAAAAATCCAAATTACCCCCGATGGTCTGCCTCCCCCCCTTTGACTTTTTAAACCACCACGTGTCACCATGGCACACCTTGAGATGGTCCCAAAATTTTGATACCTTGAATGAGTGTGGGCTCGCCACGTGTCCTATCCCGATAAAGTTTGTTTGAATGCTTGAAGCTCAACAGAAGGTGCCATATGTCATGCTCTGAGGTAGTCTCCTTTGGCCGTTGAAAATTCTAAGAAAAATGCACAGTGAGCAGAGGCCTCCACATGTCCTCCTATTTCATCTTTGAAATGAAACTCAAGGGTTGGTCCCCAAACATGCGTGGTTCCTCCACGTGTCTCCATGGTGCAATTTCAAAATGGTTCCAAAAGTAGAGACCCTGAATGAGCACGGGCTCGCCACGTGTCCCCATTTTCTACCACACTATTTTAGCTACATAAAAAAATTCTAAGTCCGGGAAAAGTAGTAGAAACCTCCACGTGTCCTCTTGACACTACTCCAAGGCCAAACCAAAAGTAGATCTTCAAATGAGCGTCATTCCTACACATCGAAACATTTTTAAATTGTGGTGATTCACGAAATTTTTAAGTACACGGTTGAGCCGCATCCAACCAAAAGGTGCCACATCCCCTATTGATGCAAGGATGTAAATTTGACCAAGAGAAACACCTGTCAAACCGTAAAATATAGAAAAATGATCATTCAAGCCCGAAAATGAAAATTTCTCCAAGGACAGAGAATTTAGAAGTGTTACAAGGCTCAAATATGTCCATCAAAGACACATCCATTCATTTTTCTTCAAGTATTTAGGGTAGAAATGATAAGGAAAACAAATCCCAACCATGGAGAATGGAAAACATGGGAGAACCCGAGTTTTTAGATAAACAGAGAATGGGAGACCCAAATTACAGACCTTTTCTAGAGGAACAAAGAAACAAGGAGAAAACCATGGACCCATAAGTGATCTATGACCTAGGAACAAATTAAAAATGGAAACAAAGATTAACCAAGCACAACATGGGGAAAAGAAAGTGACAGAGGCTACAAATCAATAGATTTTCAAAGGCAAAATCGGGTGAGACTATTTTTAGCACCAACATCGCTCCGACTCGGGATGGGAACTCCTTCGAGTGCTACAGAACAAATGTAGAAAAAGTGCCAAAATAGCCATTAGGCAATAGAGTAATTTGAAAGGCATAGAAATAGAGCCATCTTCAAAAACAAACACACAAACAAGGAAAAGCAAGTCACCAATGACCAAACAAGCAAAAAAACACAAAAGATTGGGAACAAAAACAAACTATACACTATACATAAGATTTTGCTTTGATTCGGGACATCAATCTAAGAAATGCTTCAAATGCCTACAATTGAAAAGTAACTCGAGCATTTTACCATCTAAGGCCTTGAGGAAGAATGTATGCTCACTAATCCTGATATCAATGGAGGAAGGACCCATCCATAATGAGTCGAACTTTCCATGCTTTCCCTTATCCTCATATATGCTATCCCATAGTAGCACAATATCTCAAAAATTAAGGCCATGGGAGTGACCTTCTTGTCAAATAACTTCTTCAGTTTCTCTCTAAACTTTACATGCCTCTGGTGGGATGCCCTCCTCTCTTCATCAAGCTCAACAATCTGGTTAATGTGAGCATCATAAGGACCTACCTCTTGATCTTCCAGTTACTACATAAACTTATATGAAGACAATTGCATATGAAGGGGTATCAAGGCTTGAGTCCCATATACCAACTCAAATGGACTCTTTCCAATGACCCTCTTGACAGTGATCCTATTTTCCCAAATAGAAAACTTCAACTGTTCACCCCACTTTCTCTTGTTCTACTCCAATGTTCTTCTGATGATCTTCAACAATTTTTTATTACTGGACTCAGCTTGTCCATTTCCTTGGGGATTGTAATTAGAGGCATATGTCAAGTTGATTCCATACTCCTTACACATTGCCACCAAAGGTTTATCTCTAAACCTCATGACATTGTCAAAGAACAATCTTGGTAGGTACCCCAAACTGCGAAGATGTTGTTTAGCAAAAATCCATGAAAACTTGGTGTGTTTCCTTCTTGGTGGGGATTTCCTCCACCCATTTAGTAAAATAATCAGTTTCTACAAGAATCCATTTGTGGCCAGGACTTGAAGGGTCTAAAATATCACCAATGAAATCAATTCCCCATTACATGAATGGATCTTCAATTGGTACACAGGCTTTAAAGGGAGGGAGCCTGAAGCTTTCGGTCTTCCGAGAGAATTTTTGCAAGTCTCACATCTTCTAACCAAAAAGGTTGTATCCTTGAAAAGAGTTGGCCACCAATAACTGCCCTCAAGATCTTATGTGTTGGGACTCTTGTAGTAAATTGCTTCCACAAACCCCTCCATGGAGATCAAATTATCTAAGGGGCTTCTTTTTTAGTAATGCACCTTAAGAGGACTCCCTATGGGTTTTTTCAAGCTAACCCATAGTTAGTGATGACATATTTTGGGAAGCAAACTTAAGGGATCTCTTCTATTTCTTACTCAAGTACTCGGGAAATATAAGTGTACGAGATAGAAAATTACATCCTTGTACCATTCGAAATTTATCAACCTTTCAAATACACCTACCCTCTCTTCTTCTACCTCATTCACCTCAATAGTTTGCAAGTTCCTCTCAGCCATAAGCTTAGACAGGCCCAAACCTCTCACCAACTTTGTGCTTTGGATCTTTATGTCATATTATTACAACTTGTACACCCACTGCACCTTTTTCTTGAGACTTCCATCTTTGAAAATATGTCCTTCACCATGGTGTGGGGAACATAAGCAACCACTTTAGAACTTAGAATGTAAGGTCTAAAAACCTTTGTTTCTTTTACCAAGGAAAATTCCTACTTTTCCATGATAGTGTACTTCATCTCACCCCCTATAAGGCCTTACTAAAAAAGGCAATTGGCCTCTCGGTCCTTCATTAGCCTTCTACAGAGGGACAAAGCAATAGTGTTCTATGAAGCAAAGGAAAATAGTTGCAAAGGATTATTATAATCGAAACTACTAAAACAGGGGCATGTTTTAGTGCCTCTTTAATCCCATTGAAAGCTTGGATGGCAGCCTCCTCCCATTTTATGACCTGGTCTTTCTTCATCATGGAAGTGATTGGAATGGTCAACTCAAGCAAAGTTTTATATGAATCTTCTAATGAAGTTTATTTTCCCAAAGAAGGACTGAATTCCTTTTTGGTTCTTGGGATTGGGACCTTGCTTGATAACCTCTACTCTTTCTAGATCTATCGTCACTTCTTCATGTGACACAATGTGACCAAGTAACTTTGCGTTACTGCACTCCAAAATCACATTTCTTTGGATTAAGTGAGATGCCATATTCTCTACATCTTATTAGCATCTTCTCCAAGTGCAGCAGGTGATCACTTCTCTTCCTAGAAAACACAGTCACATCATCTTGATAAAATGCAATAAATTCATTGATGTAACTAGAAAAATCAACATCCATTGCTCTTTGAAAGGCAGCTCCAACATTCATTAGACCAAAGGGGATCTGACATAGACATAGGTCCCCCAAGGAGTAGTAAAGGATATCTTGATCCTTTCTAATTCCTTCACCACAACTTGGTTATAACCAGAGAAACCATCCAAGGTGGAGAAAACTTAGAACTAGTCACTAACTGCAGCATGTTCTCCATATTTGGTAAAGGATAATTATCCTTCATTGATGCTCTGTTTAGATTCCTGAAATCCACACATAGCCTAATGTCACCATTCTTCTTTCTCACTAGCACTAGGTTTGCAACCCAAGAGGAATACCTTGTGGGTTGGATAATCCCTACATCTCTTAGCTTCTTCACTTCTTCTTACATCTTGAGAGATAAGAGTGGGTTGATTGGCCTCTGTTTATACCTGAATGGATTTTCATTAGACTCCAAGGGAATCTCATGTTGAAAAAGTCCTCTCTATATGCTTTTAGTTCAGAATAGGTCCAAGCCATGAAATCTTGGTATTTCTTCAACAATTGGATGTATGAATGCTTCTCCTCCTTGCTTAGATTACTAACTAACCAAATTTTCCTTGGCTTCTCCTCTGTTCCAGTCATGCTCCTCAATATCCATTGAGGTTTTCACACATCTGTTAATAATGCAATCAGCATTATCAAAATTGGACTCAAGCGGAACCAGGGCCTCTAGGGATGGTATTGGTCTTTAACTAGATGATTCCCTTGCCAAAAAGGTTTCCTTTCCCTCTGCATTTTACATACCATTGGCTCAAAATCAATGCATTGATCAGAAAATCCTCCCTTGTTCTATAGAAATCTTCGACTTGAGCATCATCATCAAATACCTATCAATGTTTAATGTTGTCAGGGATAGAAGGTATTGTCAATACCTCAACCTCATATTCACAATATGGGGACATTATACAACTATCAAATCGAGACCCCAACACTACAAGCTTTTCTGTCAAGTCATTGAATCTCCTATCATGATGTACTATGTTGAATGAATCAAACATCTCAATGAAGTCCCAAAGTAAATGTTTGTATTGTTTGATTCAACTTTGTTCTTTGTGGCATACGTTTTTTTGACTTGTTTTACAATTAGTTCCGAGTATCCTTTGAAAATGATGTCGTTGACACCATATTTTAAAGCAATTATTAAACCCAACAACATTGCCTCATACTCAAATATTGTTAGTACACCCAAAGTTGAGTTTGAAAGAAAAAAAAATCTTTCCGACTGGAGAAAGAAAAACAACACCAACACCATTCCCAAACTTGGAGAAAGATCCATCAAACAATAGATTCCACAGAGAGCACATTTGTTCAAGGAATTTTCATTCTTAAATCTTGTGCTCCTTTCCATCAACAAATCCTACAAAGTTGTCAGCATCAACACTTGTGTACAAACCTCATACGATGCATTCTTGGGATCCTCAATAAGATGCAACATTTGTTTTTCTCCATAGAACCTGACGAAGGCTTCCATCTATTAGAATGGTGGCATAGGACATATCCATTTGTACACTCCCACCAACACTAGCAACCAATTTTATTTACAATAGCGTGCCCAACTTGGATAGGCAGTCAACGATGACAACATCAAGTTTTAAATTTTTACCTGGGTAAGCTGCAAGCTACACCACCAAACCCTTTAGGCATCCCACTACTGGAACTTCACTAGAGTCCATGGTAGTGCACTTCCCATAAGTTGTTATAACTTTGATGTTTAGGTCATTCATGACTTCCAAAGGCATGACATTGCATGAGGCCCCTAAGTCAAACATTATTTATGCAATAGTCTATCCTTAATGATCAAAGTGGTGAGAAAGGGTCCAAATTCATCTCGAGATTCTACCAGGATGTCCCCAAATAGACCTCAAGTGGTTCACCTAGTTCCTCAAATGCTAGGGGTGATTCTAATTATTGAATGATTGGAGGAGTCTCCACAATATTTACATTTCTACCTAGGGAATTCTTCTCTTCTTTCAATCCCAAGTATTCAAATGCTCTCTTTTTGTTCTCAGGAATCCTAAGCAACTCAAAAATTGGAACAAAGACTTTGATTTGACTTAAAACTTGGGCAATATCATATGGGACATTCCTTGGCAAGGCAGTATTGGAAGGAAAGCCAACACACTCATTAGGTGGTACAGATTTTTGATAACTTGGGCATGAGGAGGGATATGATTTTTGTTTAGAACTGTAGGGATTTTGGGAGATGCATCTTTCTTAGGAGTCTCTTTAGGAATTTTTGAAAGTAAGGGAGATTTTGGCTTGGCTTGAGGCCCTATCCCTTTGACAACCTTACTTCTTGTGTTATATTCCTTCTCTTGATAAATAACAACATTCATCGAATCGTTTTATCTTCCTCGCGATGAGATTCCTCCATCATACTTCCTTATCATTAAAGCCCTTAAATATTAAAAGTCATTATTGGGAAATTCAAAATCTTGTAAAGTATCTACTTCTAAAGTATGAGAGGGAGGAAGAATAGGTACCCTATGAATGTAGTCCCAAAAAGTGGTAGCAGTCTGGGCACTTATCACCTTAGTTGAAGTTGCCCCTTGTTGTAAGCTTGTGGAAAAACCCACCATTTAAACATCATCATATTTTTCATCAACTTATTATTCTTATTGTTAATATTCTTCACAAGGAGCATGAGGCATGAAACATTTTTCACACAAATCAATGACATTTGTCTCCTCCACAATAGCAACTCTGGTAGCCAAAGGATCAGGTACCATTCTATTATTCCTAGCTTGGGACTATCTATTTCTAAATCCAACAGGTCCCTTACCTCTATCATCAGATCTTTGGTGATTTGTGAACTTGTCTTAGCCTTGTTGCTTGTGTTGACCTTGTGAGTTCTACTCAATTTCCTTCTCATCCCCGACTAGTTTGTAGGAAATTTCCTTGAAAGCTCCTCCCAAAGTTTTCACAACCTTATCTAAATTAGTAGCCTTACTTATTTGAGGATTTTCTGGGTTAACCAGCTTTACACCCTCCCTTTTTGTAGGCTTTCCAATTGTATTGATGTTGTTCTCTATTTACGAGACATGGTGAAGCCACCTCAAATTTGTGTGGTTCTTGTCTCTTAAGTAATATGCAGCCTTTTTATCAAATGCATCGAGAATATGTGATCAAACATGACTCATCACAAGGTCTTATCCTAACAAGAAATATCCTCAAGGTAAATTATTAAACCTTTTGTTGAAATCATGTTTTGGATCATTAAGATTCTTTTTGAGTTTTTCAAATTCTGTCAAAAGAAACCTAGGGTCAGTTCTATCACCATACTACAATCTAAATGCATTACTCATCTCAGTCCAAGAATCAATAGAGTTATCTGGCAATGCTTTATACCAGTCCCTGACATCCTCTTCCAAGGTATGGATAAACAAATTGATATATACATCTTCATGTTCAATCTCAAAATCTTCCATCATATTGATAAAAAGATTTAGATGTTGATCAACAATAATAACATTATTTCCTTGTAACTTTGGCATTTTGTTCCATACATCTTGAGGCACTACTTTTGGATATTTAGCCATACCCATAAAATTTATAGGTCCAAAGGTGTTTACAATATAAGGGGGTTTGGGTGGGGGGCTTGGCCATGCTGATTCAAGAAGGTGACCCTGGAGGGTGACAAATTGATAAGGGGATGAGGGTCCTTGGAACACGGGAGTATAATTTTCAAAATGGATACCCCTCAAAGGGCTTGTCTCTTGGAAATACCTATCAACCTTAGAAAAAAATTTGTATAATGTGAAGAAAACCTTTTAAAATCAAATGAAAACCCTTCTACTGTTGGAGAATTCAATTCCATAAGGAGGCTCCCTGATTTAGAGTCACTTGAATGGTAGTCTTCAATGATAGGCCGATCAATTTCATCAATGGAAAAATTTCTTCCTTCTAGATTTGCAAATTTTAGTAACAAAACCTTCCTTCCAGACTTTGCGGAAAAATTTCTAAGACATTGGTACTCACTAAAAACTAGATCAATCAGGAGTCACCACAAAAGATTTCCTCCTTAGTTGTGAAAATTCACTAAGTATGATCTCATCAAATGTTTGTCAATGCTAGAAACTAGAAATGGAAGAATTCTAAACTTTCTTTACCCAGTTTGTAAAATGAAAGCTAGTGCACTAGGTGTGAAAAATTAAACAAATGAATACAACACTTAGAGCATACAAGAAGTGTCTTACCAGGGTCTTGATTTTATCTCACTGAAATCCTTGAAAAATGGCGCTAGAAGAGTGTTGGTACCCAAATTTAATCGCCTTCAAATACCGAGAAACATCATGGATTTTGACAGGACACTCAGAGGTAGATAGATAATCATGTATGCCATTTTGTAGCCGGGAATCAATCTATCTTACTTGTTAGCACTCAGGTTTCGAAAGAAGTGGGTAGCACCTTAAAAGGATGTGATCCGATCCTAAGTATTTTAGGTTGTGCCTTTCAACCAAGGTAAGAGAAACTATTTTGTAACCTTTTTTATTAAAGAATGCTGGTAAATTCTTCTTTTGCATTAATTTTATATATAAGACCTTGGGAAAATATGATCAACATGCCAAATCGACTCTCACGAGTTGTCACTTCTAGATCATGGAGATATTTTCACATCAAGGAAAATGTTACTAAAGACATTTGGGACCACTTTTGCTCCCGCATGTTTTGGTAATGAGATTTTGCATTTGTATGCACATAGGACAAACAGGGGTATTACAGGTAGGATTGGTTGTTTTTCAAAAAAAAATTCATGGGAGGTGGGGCATGATGAACTTAAGTCACCAATCCTTGAGAAATCTTACAAAATGAAAGGTTAAACCAACAAAATGCCACAGAACAGCAAAAATGTTTCTTTAACTAGAATATGTGCTTCAATGGAGGCCTAGATTAACACTTTTTCATACAATCTATGAGAATATAACATGAAGGCTTGAGTTAGGAAACCCAAAAAGTATCAAGATCTAAGCCAAATCATGCCTAAGGTACACCCAAAGGATTACAGACAATCTCTATCAAACAGATAAAATAAAACTTATTTTATAACATTTATTTCATTCCCAGATGAAGGATCTTTTGAGAAATGAAATTGCAGATGCCACTAAACTGTCACAAGGATTGAGACCTGTGTGATTGAATCATATTTTTAATACAAGATTGCAACAAAAACAAGAAAAACTACGCATACATTCATAAATAAAACAAACACATTTTTCTCAAGACAACACAGAATAACTTATATTTGATAAAATCTATCACTAGGAAAGTTTCTAGAATAGTCTCGAACTTTTAATGGTTGTACACTTGCAACCACCTTGACATGATCGTATTTAATACAAAAAGAGATCTACTGGCTTCTCAAAATGCTTCTAAAAAAATATGGGCTCTACCAAGCTTTCTATTAGACAAATCAGTCCCAACCCCTAACACTCCAAACATTTACACAAAAAATTCATACCAGTTATAAAATTTACAATAGGGACCCTTTTCCCCTTCAAAATCAAGACCTTGAGTGCTATTAGTGCTTGTCATGATCACGATTGTGATTCTTAGAATCAGATCTACAAAAATTTGTCAGATGCTCGACGGGGTAGATCTCATCAAATATCTCCCGCATTACACTCCTTCCTCTGGTAGATCACTCTTTCTTATATTTTCCAGCCACTTCTGCCCCTAATTCATCAAATCTTACTCCTTGTGTGCTTAGGAGAAGAAAAATGGAAAATCCAATCGAGCACTATAGTCTGAACATTTTAATGGTGAAATATGTCTTCCAGATCTTTCCACCAAACTCAGATATCAACATTAACTCCCCTCTCTTCTTGGCGTGTAGGAAATACCAAGAAATCATGAAGACTCACACTTCCAGCATGTTTCAGTAAAATGGAGGAAAAATCAAATTCAGACTCTCAACTACCATTGATCTTTACTTTGAATTTTGGCCACCCACATGGAAGATTCAAACTTTCAAACAGACCTGGGGGCTTCCTTTGACTTTTTACAACTTTTGAAAAAATGGAAAAATTTCACATTTTTTTCCACACCTCCTCCCTCGAGATATGAACCAAACACGTGTCCTAAAGTGGGCCCCATTGGTACCATGGCCAAATTTTTCCATTTCACCTCCTCTTTGGAAAAGGAAAAATTTTCAAAATTTTCCCCACGATCTGCCCTTCCGCCATTGACCGGGGAAAAATATTGACTATCTCTGCACAGTCCACAGAAATTTTGATGTTTTAATTATTTTATCCCAAAAAGAAATTTCTCTAAATTTCTCCCGAGATTTTGAACCTATGTCATTGACCGAAGAAACCTTTGACCTTTCCTTTATTGGGCCTACGGCCGTTTTGATGTTTTTATTCATTTTCATCTTGAATGGGAGAAAAATCCGAATTGCCCTAGATGGTCTGCCTCCCCACCCGTTTGACTTTTCAAACCACCATTTTTCACCATGGCGCACCTTGACATGGTCCCAAAAATATGATACCTTGAATGAGTGCGAGCTCACCATGTGTCCTAGCCTACCAAAGTTTGTCTAAATGCTTGAAGCTCGGTGGAAGGTGCCATGTGTCATGCTCCCAGTAGTCTCCTTTTTCTATTGAAAAGTCTAATCAAAATGCAAAGTGAGTGGAGGCCTCCACGTGTCCTCTTGATTCTTCTTTAAAATTAAACTCAAGGGTCGGTCCCTAAACATGTGTGGTTCCTCCATGTGTCTTGGCGTAATTTAAATATGGTGCCAACAAAGTGGGGACCCTAAATGAGTGCGGGCTCACCACATGTCCCTATTTTCCGCAACACTATTTTAGCCTGCATAAAAATTTTCTAAGTCTGGGAAAAGTAGTGGAAACCTTCACGTGTCCTCCCAGTGCTACTCCAAGGCCAAACCAAAATTACATCTTCAAACGAGCATCATTCCTACACATGGACACATTTTAAAGTTGAGGTGATTCATACAAATTTTGAAGTACCCAACTAAGACGCATCCAACCAAAAGGTGCCACATCCCCTATCAATGCAAGGATGTAAATTTGACGAGGAGAAACACCCATCAAACCATAAAATACAGAAAAATGATCATTTGAGCTTGAAAATGAAAATTTCTCCAAGGACAGAGAATTTAGAAGTGTTACAGGGCTCAAATATGTCCATCAGAGACACATCCATTATTTTTTCTTCAAGTATTTAGGGTAGAAACAAAAAGGAAAACAATTCCCGACCATAGAGAATGGAAAACATGAGAGAACCTGAGTTTTTAGATGAACATAGAATGGGAGACCCATAAGTGATCTACGAACCAAGAACAAATTAAAAATGGCAACAAAGATTAACCAAGCACAACACGGGGAAAAAGAAAGTGATAGAGGCTACAAATCGATAGATTTTTAAAGGCAAACTGGGGCGAGACTATTTTGAGCACCAACACCTTCCTTGTTGCAAATCGAGATAAATTGTAAAACAAAAATACATGCAACTTAGAAAAAAAATCCATAGAAAAAAATCTTGTAGCCTCCTATGTGTATTGATGTTCCTATCAAAAACTAGGTTACATCACCATTAAGATAAGGGAAACAAGAAAAATTAGAGGGAATCATTACAAGTTAAATGTCAAGTAAAATAAAGATAATGTAGTTTTAATATTTCTAGTTTAAAATGAATGAAGGACTTGCATGATAAGTGATTTTCAAATAATGAAGGTCATTTATGAAATATGAAGGTAATAAATATGTAAACCCAAAAAGTGTTGTTAGAAAATAAGGGATAAAATATGTGGAATAATCCCTCACGAGAAACTCGCAACAAGAGAAACTAATATGCAAAAATTATTATACATCTCAAATAAAAGTGCAAAATAAAATAACACAACATAAAGAGATATTATTTAACATGGTTCACCCAATTTGGGCTCCGAACCCCGATGAGACAACTATGGAAAGTGTACACTACTCTTACTATATAGTATTCAACACTTTCTCACGTGAAAACATGCTCCACAACCTAATAATCTCCCACTTGGAGACTAGTTTTTCTCTTAGAAAGCTTCTCAACCCTTCACTAGTTTCCTTGACGACCAACCAAAGCTAAACAAAGATTCAGTTTTTCCCTTTTGACCACCTTGGTCATCATGTCTATGGGATTTTGACTTGTATGAATCTTCTCTAGCTTCAACTTCTTTTCCTCAAAAGTTGTCGTGATGAAATGGTACCTTAACTATATATGCTTCATCCTACGGTTGAAAGCGAGTTCTTAGCTAGGTGTATAACACTCTAACTATCACTAAGCAACTTTCCTTCCTCTGCGTATGCCCCAACTCCTCCACCAATTGTTATAGTCAAATCATTTCTTTTCTTTCCTCTGTGGCAGCAACATACTCAGCCTTCATGGTTGATGAAAGCTACCTACTTCGTAGTCGTGAAATATAGCTTATTGTTGTCCCACCTACAACATAAACATAACATGTTGTGCTCCTCCTCTGTCCACATCTCCAGCCATATCTCGAATATACATAACTACACAAAGTGGTGTCTGATCCACTATAGCACAAAATTGTCCCCATGGTCCCTCTCAAGTACTGAAGGATCCACATTACTTCTTGCGCGATCTCTACCTGGATCACTCATAAATATACTTACAACTCCCACTACATGGGAAATATCAGGCCTGTGCACACCATAACATACATCAAACTACTAACTCATGAGTAAGGTACCTTGGACATCTGGTTTCTCTCCCGCTCTATCTTGGGACACTACTTCTTTGATAACTTGAAATGGCACTGCCAAAGGAGTCCCAACCGTTTAACATCCCGTATATTAAACCTCTCCAAGACTTTTTAATGTAATCTTCTTGAGATAAAGTCAACTTTTTTTCCTTCCTATCCTAAGATATCTGCATACCAAGGATTTGTTTGGCTGACCCCAAATCCTTCATAGCAAAAAGATTTACTTAGTTTGCTTCTTGAGTACTTTTATTTCCTACATATTTTTAGCTACGACCAACATGTCATCGACATATAGACAAAGGATAATAGAACTTCCATGCTCAAATTTATTTGTATACACACAATGGTCGATTGACATCTAATATAACCTTGCTTCATCGTGAAGCTATCAAATTTCTTATACCATTGATGTGGAGCTTGTTTGAATCCATACAAGCTCTTCTTCGGTTTGCACACCATCTCCTCTTTACCTTTGACCTCATAGCCCTCTGGTTTTGCATATATAGTTCCTCCTCCAAATTAACATGGAGAAATGCATTCTTTACATAATGTTGTTTTAAGTGCAAGTCTTCTCATTGCATCTATTCCTAGAATAGTTCTAATAGAAGTCATTTTTATTACGGAGAAAAAAATCATCCAAATCTATACCTTTTTTTCTATGCAAACCCCTTGACCACAAACCAGTCCTTGTATCTTTTTTTTTCTCCTTCTTCCTCTTTAACTCTAAACACCCACTTGTTCTATAATGCTCTTTTGCCTTTGGGTAGCTTCACCAAATCCCATGTTTGGTTCTCCATGATAGCCTAATGATCCTCATCCATGTCTTGCTCCCACTTCTTCCTAGTATCTACCTGCATTCCGTCATCAAATCTCTTTGCCTCTCCACTACAAGTGAGTAATAAATAATAAAGGGAGGGAGAAAAATGTTTATGTTATTTTCTTACCTAGAATACCTCCTTAATATAGGAGTTTGGCGTTCTGTTGAGGAGGTTCTGAAGAACCGATTCATGTGTCACTTTCCCATCCGAAGATCCTCTACCACTACATATTTTTCTTGGATTCTTCCCTATTTTTCCACAATTGCTGCTTATACATGACTTTCTCATTAAAGATTACATCCCTAGATCGAATGATTTTTTTTTGTTTATACTCCAAAGCATTTATATCCAAATTCATTGCCACCATAACCAATGAAAGAACATTTTTCTTATAAAACCTCTAGCTTGGTCCTATCATCCTTGTCTATATGGAAAAACACCTCACATCCAAAGACTCTAAGAAATGAATAATCAAATTTCATACCATACCAAGCCTCCTCGGTATGCCTCCATCTAAGGCACTTGAAGGTCCTCTATTTATCAAGTACACGGTTGTGCTCACCACTTCTACCCAAAAAGAGAGAGGAAGTCTTGCATGTAACCTCATGCTCCTAGAACATTCGATTATTGTTCTGTTCATCCTTTCGACACCCCATTCTTCTGCCGAATTCCTAGAACCATCTTTTTCATGCAGATTCCAATCTTAGAACAATAATCATCAAATTCATTGTTACAATACTCCCCTCTATTATCTAATCGAGATATTTTAGCTTAAAACCTGTTTCATTCTCTTCCAAGGCTTTCCATTTAACAAAAGTGTGAAATACATTAGATTTGTTTCTAATAAAATAAACCCAAACTTTCCTTGATGCATCATCAATAAAATTAACATAATAACTTGAACCCCAATAGATGATACCCGAGTGACCCCACACATCAGAATTCACGAGTCTCACTTACTCTCTTTCTCACTTTTTTTTTTCCCATATATGCAGTCCTCACAGAACTCCAAACTTGTTTTTGTATATCTGGGAAAATCCTTCTTTATGATCTCCATGCCCTTATGGCTCATATGACCAAGCCTATAATGCCATAATGTTGTATCTACTTACAAGCCACAAGATTATAAACATTAGTGTTGTAAGTGGCTAAATACAAGGTTCCAACCTTCTTACCTCTTACCACCACAAGAGAACCCTTCGTAACTTTCTAAGAGTCCATTTTAAATAGCACAATACAACCATCACTTCCCAACTACCCTGTCGATATCAAATGTCGTCTTAATGTAGGCATGTGTTTGACATCCTTCAATAGCCAAGTATTCCCATTCTGCATCTTAACATAAATAGAACCTTTTCAAACTATGCTACAAGGCTCATCATCAACAAGAAAAACATTCCCAAAATCTCCTTGAACATAATCAAAAATAATGCCCATGTGGAGTAGCACGAAAAGAAGCCCCTGAATCTAAAACCCAAGATTTAGTAATATTGTGCAAAGAAATAATCAAAGTATCCTGACATACATTACCCATTGCCATATTTGCCTCCTTATTTTCTTCTTATTCTTTCTTCTTGTCCTGAAGCTCCCAACAGTCCTTCTTTGCATGCCCATACTTTGCACAATGCCAGCATACTATCTTGCTTTTGGATTTTGACCTTTCCCGATCCTTTGATTTTCCACAGCTTCCTCTATTCTTCTATCTCCCTCTAGTTTCCATTGTCAAAGAATTCCCTAAAGTAGAAGATTCAAAAGAGATTTTTCTTCACATTTTCTCACTTAGAATCACCCCAACAACATCCTCAAACTTCAACTTTAAGTTAGCTAGAACCGAGTTTCTTACCACCATTACCAGGCTATTCTAACTCTTAGGTAAAGAGCACAAAACTAATAAATCCCTAACTTCTTCATCAAATTCAACTATAAATGAATCTAGCATATTTACAACCATATTAGAATCATTTAAATGGTCTACTACTGAACCATTCTCAAACATCTTCATATTAAACAACTTTTTCATTAAGAATATCTTATTAGAGCTAGAGGGTTTTTCCTAAAACTTCCCTAATGCATCCATCAGTTCTTTTGTAGTATTTTCCTTTGAAACATTAAATAATACCAAAAATGTAAGACATAGATGGATTATCCCAAGTGCCTTCCGATTAAGTAAATCCCATTCTGCATCCATCATGCTTGAGGGTTTGTTCACCATCCAACACAACAAAATATAAAGATCATTTTGATAAAGGTAATCTTCCATTTGCATCTTCCAAAGACTAAAATTCTTCCCATTGAATTTATCAACCCTAGATCTTCTATCATCTGCCATAGCTCCCACTCAAGATAAAAATTTCCCTACAATTCAACACTTCAGCAAACCAAACTAGGATCTGATACCAATTGTTAGAAAATAAGGGATAAAATATGCAGAATAATCCCTCACATAATGGAAACAAAAGTAGAAACTAATATGCATAAAATATTACGAGATCTCAAATACAAGTGTAGAATAAAATAACACAACACAAAGAGACAATATTTAAAATTGTTCACCCAATTTAGGCTACTTCCACCAATAATAACTTGGTCATATTTTATTCCAAGCCACCACTCTGTCAATACAATACCCATATTTGTTTGGAGCTATGCTCAAAAACTCTACTGAATTCAGAATTGAATTCAAAACACATCTGTAATGTTACATAATGCCTTCCATATGCATAAAACCATATATTTATACAACTAATTAATTAGTTTTACAAAAAAATTAGTATCAAAACCATGGGCCAAAACTGTACCATAAACCTATGGGTCAAAATCCACGACAATATGAGAAAAGCATGTTTCTGGTATATCAGGGAACATTTTAGTGTACGATACTCTTAGTGTATAGTCTTCAACACTTTCTCAAATGAAAATAGGCTCCATAACCTAATAAGTGTTGTGTCATGGATGGTTCCTATACGGGAGTTATATTGTAGTTGAATTATTATGTTGTGATTTTTCATTTGGGGAAAGGTGGCTTGGATGTGCATAATGTATTTTTCATGTTATCTCTATGGGATAATGTTTGTGAAATATTATCATGTGTTATCCATTCTCTTAATAAACCCCTTGTGTTGTTATGTATCAAGTAATGTAATTCAAAAAAATATTATTCTGGTATTTTAAATGTTGTATTTGTGTGTCAAATTTGTGAGCATTACATTGTGCAGAACATATGGTCATGGTATGATTTCCAAAGGACTTCATAAGTTCACTCATTTCTATATGATCTATTAAAGTTGTCTAAGTATTTCAAAGTGGTATTCATTGAATGTTCATGTGAAGTCATGGTTGAGTCAAAGCCATTATACACCCATTCGTAGATGAAATCTAAGCAATGTGGTGGAGTAGCAATATATCTATAGAAAAGAATTATAATATGATCATTGTAGTTGTGTTTTTATATGTAATAGTACATTTAATAGGAGTTTAAGGTCATTATTCATATGATTTATGATGTTTCAAGGTCCATGAAGGTAAGTTTATTGAGAACACGACATGTAGGCAAAGGTAAGTTTTAGTGGTAAGAGAGTTCCAAATGTATTTCAGAAAGTATGAGAGTTTCAATAACTATAGGACGTTTCTTTGATGTTTCATATCAAATTTCATATCAAGGTTGTGAATATTTTGCATCATATGATGTTTTTGGAAAAAATAAGCATTTGAGAATGTAAAATTCAACTTGATATGTAAATTCAGATGCTCACCCAATCACAAACAATTTATATGAGATGTTTTGGTTTTCAAGGATGATATTTTATTGATCTAAAAATGTTTTTAAAAAATAATGGATTGATTTTGTTTCCATAAATCTATGAACAATCATTAAAAATATAAGGTGGTTTAAAACCCTTGTTTAACCCTTTTTCTAGAGAGTTATAGAAGAAATGAATTGTGTGGTCTTGAAATAGTCTGGGAAAAAAAAATGTGATGTATCAAAGTTGAATATGATTATTAATGGATCCTTTGATGTTTGTTTCATGATCCAGTTGTTTCAAGAAGTAGGAGAAAAACCGTCGCTTCATAGAGATTTACAATTTCGGGTTGAGATAGAACCTTCATGATGAAAGTTAAATTGTTATAGGAATCTTGGGAGTTTTGATAGATGAAAATTAATTTTTTTGAGAAGGTATAGTGGAGAAAGTGAAATATACACATCCTTCAAGTCACTGTACCGCTTTTGGCCTTAAGGGTTAAAATATAGTATTGTGGTTTGGGGTGAGCTGAGTTGTTTTGCATGTGGTAGCTGAGTTATTTGGACATGGAAATTTTTTTATGATCTGACATGATGTGATTGAATACTTAATTTCATATGGTGAGTAGATTTTTTTCTAATCCCTAATGGCGTAATATTTCATTTTAGGCCTCTTAAGAAGCCTTGTGGTTTTGATGTGTAGGTGTAATTTTCTCCACATGACATATGCATGTGATTGATTGAACAATTATATCGGTATTCCTTGAAGTTTTGAAAGAGTCTTAAGTTATTTTAATTTTAGTTGGAGTTTTTTTAGATTATTTCTCTCAAGAATGGTTCTTGAGTTGTTGTTGGTAGTTTTGATTTGTTTCAGAGATTGTGTTGATTGAAGGCCTTATGCTATGTTTTAATGAAATAATTGAGTTTTGTTACAACATAGACTCATATACATTTCCATTGATATGATAATTGATCCTTGATGATGATTTTTTCTATGAAAACTCATTTTTTGTTCAATATTGTTTTATGTGTGCTTGAAGACCTAGTTGTGCATGTTTGTCAAGTGGTGTGTTCCAAGTTCAAGATCATGTTTGCATGGATTCTTGTGATTTCTCATGATGCTTTGAGATATTTTATTTGTGTTGTGTGGATATTCTTGTGCAAGTGACATGGATGGAATGTGCACTTTGGGATCATGTTACATTTTTGGAGCTTGGAGATCTTGTTTTATCCTATTTCAGATTGTCTTGGTGCTAGTTCTTGATTGTTTGACCCTTGATAACCTATATGGGTCTCCTAGTGTGTTTTATTTTAGGATGTATATGTGCTTTATGTTTGGGATATTAGACCTTAAGTGTATCATCTTAATTTTGGTCATTTTTATGGTGTGTGACGTATAAAAGTGCACTTTGTGTGCTTATTTGAGTTATTTAAGAGATGGGGATGTAACAACTCTCAAGAATGTGGAAGAAGAGTTGTGAGGGGTCAAGGAAAGTGATTATATGAGTGATGAAGGATTCAGAAATATTGAGGATAAGATGTTCAATTTCAATTTACCTAATAAGAAAATGAAGGGGAAGATTTGACTGAGTAGGAGAAAAGATAAGTTCTAGAGGGTTTAGTGTACATGGAGCTAAGGATTTGATCACTGTTAGTTGTAGGAGAAATAATACTTAAGTGGTCATTATCTTTAGGTGGTTGAATTGGTGTTATATCACATTAGGGGGTAGTAGACTCCTTATATAGTGGTTGTTATACTAAGTAGGGGTGGGTGCTCCTTGTTAAGGGGGTGCTTCACTAAAAAAATTCTTGATGTGTAATAATCTTGCAAGTAATTTTTATGAGTAATACTTGTAGAGGTTTCATTGGATTTTCCTCTAGTTTAGGGTTTACCACTTCATAGATGGTGTTATTCTATTCTATATTATTTCTTCAACTTGTTGATGGTTATAACACACTTAATAAGCTCACACTTGATTATGTATGATGAATGGTTGATTTGAATGATGAATGTATGTAATGGTAAATGAAGTTAAAATTATTTTATTATTAATTCACCCCCTCTGATTCTCTATGATTTTTATATGATGGAGGAATTATTTGTCAATTAACATAAATAAGAGTAGGATAAACAAGGATAGAGGGGTAATTTTATGGTATGAACTATCATATTCTCACCAACACTAACCGAGTAGGTACAAATTCATTTAGAAGAACACAATAATGTAAGCATTTATTGAGAATAACAAACTAAAGACATGAAGTTATGTAGATTTATTGATCAATGACAAAAAAATTCCTCCTTGACTAGATAAGACCATCATGCTTTGCACAATTTGAGAGTAAAGAGGATAGATGAACATATAGATTGACAAAGAGGAAATGTAGCTCTTATTTCTTGATGTAGTAGTTATAGAATGCTCAACAATATACAACAATAAAAAAGTTATTACCCTTTTGGAATGGAGAAACCATTAAAATTTATGGTATTACAATTGTATTTTCATCTCCCCCACATGAATTTTAATATTTTCTAATCACTTGTTGATCCAAAAATGGTAATTAAATTTTTAAAGTACTTCGAAAATTTTCAAATGAACAAATTTACCAGACTCAACATTGATCATGAGTTCAATTATCCAATTTTGGGTACCTTGAATCCCAATTTTTAAAATCTTATAATATGATAAATTAATCTAATTTTTCCAACTTAAGTGAATATACTGATTATATTACAAAAACCATTAAAATAATTCACAAGCTGAATTTATAGTGAACTCAAAATGAATTCATGATTCCAAAATCTGAAAGTGCATTCAAGTGCCGATTATGGGTTATGGATACTTAAATTTAATTCCTTTTAATTAATCCAGTTTGTGATTTATTTAATAATTAATAAAATAAAATAACTTGAATGTTTTTATCTAATCAAAAGCTTCTAAATAATTGAAATCAAATCCACAACATTAGAACTTAATAACAACATTCAACGAATGCATACATCTCGGATTACGGAAAATATAATAGATATATTATAGCCCAATTAAGTACAATATAAATTCACTATTGACTTAATAGATCTTTATACCTTAAAATGATCTCGATTTAGACCTCTTGAAATTCTGCAATTTACAAGAAACATTCACAAGTCCATCTGTGGCCCATATAATATTTTCACTGATAATTTCCTATGCAATTACATTTAAAAAACATATCAAAATTTAAATATATAACATCTACATAAAATAAGATTAAATTTTTGGAACACAGAGGAAATAATGAAAAACTTCCTTTTTACTCCATGACTGTTTTGAGCTAGAAGTGGTTGGAAAATGTAAATCTTTGTCTACTCGTCATGCATTACTGTGAAACTAATGGAAAAACACCTACATAGAAAAATATAAAACACTTCCTATAAAAAAATTTTAATTTTTGGAAATTTCTCAATTATGAACAAATTTTATTTTTACACCATGGAAAAATTTAGACTATAAGTGCCTTGAAAATTGTGATCTCTACAAACTAGTCCTTCATTGTCCCTTCACAAACCTACTAAAAGGTCCCTTTAAATAGAAGTGATCTCATGTTTTATCGCTTGCTAAAAATTTGAGGGTTTGTAAGGTTGATAAGTATTTTTGCACAAATAAAGGGTCGCAATCCCCATTCCATAGGTTTAGGTGCTCAATTTAGCCATTGAACACTAATTTGGTGGGAAAGAGATAGGATAAGCCTTTAAATAGGTTTTTGGCCAAAAAATCCTCCTTATCCCATGGGATTTAGGCTTATTCACGTGGAATGGATTAAATAGATTATTATTATTAATATTTTAAATCCAAAATCCACTACAAACCTGCCAAGTGTCATGCCCATAATATGTCATTTGTCTACGTTAGAGTGTGCCACATCATCATTTGACCACAAATTTGACTATGCATATCTTTCACATATGGACTCAGATTTGGTCCGTTCAAAATGCGTTAGAAAGCTTGTGATGAGTTCGATAACATGGAATAGATTTTGAAACATTACAAGACTATCAATTTTTCCTTTTTGCCAACTGCCACGTGTTACCTTATCATTGGTTCACTTGTTGACTTGTTGATTAGGGTTGACCCATTTACGACCTTAACTTTGACTTGTGATATATTTTTCATATGAACCCCAATTTTTACATTCAACATACCATCTGAAATGTCTCAAGAAGTCCTTTATCATGGTCTAGTTTATGGAAGTTTAGGGAGGATTTCCATAGTGAAAAACCGTCCATATCACTCCTCCCCAATAAGACCTTATTGAGCTCAAAATGGAAATTCGCTCTGCTGAACTGTACACACGTTCTATGCATATTAAAAAACAAAGAACCGATTTTATAACATGGTAATTTTTTCAAAATATTGCAATAATTAAAAACCAATAAAAGGAATTTCAACCATGTCTTATACTGCAATTCATATGAAATTGTAGCTACAATATTCCTATGTACATCATGATCCTGCACTCACCACTGTCAACAATGCAAATGTAACCTGCATTCACATCTTATTAGTGTAAAAATTGTGCATACTATTTGTGACTATGCCTGATAGTTAGAAATATTAAGCCTGAAAATAAGACTTAGACATGTGCAATTATCATGTATAGTAACAAAGAGTTTGTATAATTTGTATACTTACAAACAATGCCTACATGCCACAAATTGCACAATAACAACATACTAACTATAATCCAAATATAGACATCTGACCAATGATCATGCCCACTGAACTGTAAATGTTGTTGAAAGATGAAGTTGTAAAACCAAAAAAAGAAAATTACATCAAGTATTTTAAACTTGTCACCTGATTATTTCCTCTTCAGGATACTTCACCAACACCAAAGTAGAAAAATAAATTTGGTACAATTCAATAGGATTTCCAAAACTACTTTGTTAGTTTACATGTATTCCACAAATCAACTATGCAAACATAAAACTAATAAATTTCTTACCCACCTTACTCAACATACTATCCTGTTTAGGGGGTTGATTCAATTCATTTTTACATGTGCCACTGAAGGGGTCATAATAGTTGGTTTAAAACTGTGATCCTTTTTAACAAATTTTAATTTTTGTTCTGGATGTAGCTTCCAACATTTTTCAATTTCATGACTTGGTTTCTTATAGTGACCACAAAATCTCTGATCCACTTTTTTAGGATCCACATTTTTAGGAACCTTACCTTGACTACTCTTAGTTGAGCCAAGGTTAGGAGAATGCATTTTCTCAATCTGTTCCAATATGGACTTTTTTCCTACACTTGGCCACACAATGATTAGACAACCCACAAAATGTGCAAGGGTAACTATTCAACATTGCTTGAAAATCATAGCCAAATTTTTCCAATGTAGATAAGGGATCAATTTGTTTACCTTTCTTTTTAGAACCATGGTAAACAGAAGGTGGAGGGATTTCTATACCTCTCCATGGTGAATTATTACCAGATCCTCCTAATGAGGATGATCAACTCCGATGCTAGGAAGGATGACACCTTGCTATTAGAAGCTTGTCTTCTTCCAATGGTCTTGGAGTTCTCTCCAATTTCCATTTCCCTGCGCAATACTATATCCCTTTCTGCGTGTCGATGCCTTGGTTTTTCTTACCAAGGCCAATTCCATTAAAACCCATATTACTTAAAAGCTTAGATCATATACCTTTAGTGTGTTTTTCAAATTCACCAAGCACACTTTCTGAATCTAACTTAGCTTTGGGAGAGGAATTAAGTGTTTTCATACTTACTGTGCACTCATCTATCATAGTGGATGCATCAATAGTAATAGGTACCTCTTTCTTAGGTCCTTCAATTTGCAACACCATCAAGAGCTCATTTTTGGATTCTATCTCTCTTTTCAACATGTCAATTTTCTCCTATAGAGTCAATATTTGAAATCTCAAGAAGGCATTTTATCCCTGTATCTGTTGATTACATGCTTCAAGTTCCTCAAGTTTCTCCTTGTTGGATAACTTGCCCATGATTTTCCTACACACTTGTACTTCCAAAACCTGCACACTGCAACTAAAAGATCAAGCCAAAATGCAAACAACAAACTAAATTGAATTAGCTAAACCAAATCATCTAAATATAATGAAAATTTTAAACCAGCTACGATACTAGCTTGTACCTAAAATGGTACTTTAATTTTTTGATGTACTTAGAAAAGTTTAAGATGAACAAATTTACCAGACTCAACATTGATCACGAATTCAATTATCCACCTTTTGGTACCTTGAATCCCAATTTTTAAAATCTTCCAATATAATAAATTAATCCAATTTTTCCAACTTAAGTGAATATATTGATTCTATTACAAAAACCATTAAAATAATTCACAAGTTGAATTTATAATGCACTCAAACTGAATTCATGATTCCAAAATATGAAAGTGCATTCACTGCCTAATTGTGGGTTATAGATACTAAAATATACTTCCTTTCAATTAATCCAATTTGTGATTGCTTTAATAATTAATAAAATAAACTATCTTGAATGTTTTTATCTGATCAAAAGATTCTAAAAAACTGAAATCAAATCCACAACACAAGAACTTGATAACGAAGTTTGGCAGAATGCAGTCTCCGGATTCTCAAAAAGAGAATCAATATATGATTACCAAATGACGTACAATATCCCTTCACTATTGACTTAACATAAATTTATACTTATAAATGAGATGATTCAAACCTCTTCGAACTCTGCAATTTACCATAAACATTCCCAAGTCGTTCTGTGGCCCCTACAGTATTTTCTTTAATAGTTTCATGTGAAACTACATTGGAAAAAAAGTATACAAATTAATATATACAACACCTATATCAAACAAGTTTAAATTTTTGGAAACTAGAGGAAATTATTAAAAACTTACCTTTTTACTCCATGGCCTGATTCGCACTGAAAAGGTTGGAAAACGCATATCTTTGTCTCCTCCTCATGCCTATTCAAGTGAAATTGTGATGGAAAAATTCCTACACCGAATAATCTACAAGACTTCCTGTAAAAAAAATTATATTTTTAGAAATATATCATAATTATGAACAAATTTTATATTCATAGCATGTCAAAAATTTATTGTAACAACCTCAAAATGGTGATCTCTGCAAACTAATCCTTCATTGTCCATACACAGACCTACCAAAAAGTCCCTTTAAATAAAAGTGATCTCATATTCTATCACTTCCTAAAAATTGGAGGGTTGGTAAGGATGATAAGTATTTTGGAATAAGTCAAGGATTAAAATCCCCCTTCCATAGTTTTAGGTGCCCAATTTAGCCATTGACCCCACATAATGTGGGAAAGAGATATGATAAGCCTTTCAATACGTTTTTGGCCACAAAATCCTCCTTATGCCATGGGATTTAGGCATACCGACATGGAATGGATTAACTATATTATTATTATTATTATTATTATTATTTTCAATCCAAATCCACTACAAACATGTGAAAGTTTTACACCCATAATATGCCATTTGTCCACATCTAAGTGTCTCACATCATCATTTGACCACAACTTTGACTATGCATATCTTTCGCATACGAACTCATATTTGGTCTGTTCAAAATGTGTCGAAAACCTTGCGATGAGCTCTATACCATGGAACTAATTTTGAAATATTAAAATACCATCAATTTCTCCTTTTTGCCAATTGCCACGTGTCACCTTGCCATTTGTCCACTTGTTGACTAGTTGACCAAGGTTGACTGCCTACGACCTTAACTTTGACCGATGATAGAATTTACATACAAAATCCAATTCTAAAGTTCAACATACCATTAGAAAGGTTTAAGAAATCCTTTAGCGTGGTCGGGTTTAGGGAAGTTTATGGAAGATTTTTATATTGAAACATCCTCCGGATCACTTATGACCTTCCATATTCCTAGGGAATGAAAGTGATTCTTTTTCATATTAGTGAAAAAGAAATCTTAAAATGCTATGTTGTAGGTAACTTAATTGAATAAGAAAAAATAGTGAAAAATTACACTCTTAATGAAGAATTAGGATATAGACAGATAAGAAAGAAAGAGTGATTAACTACAAATGTAAATATAGGTACTAGTGTATAATTAATCTAATATATTAAAAATGTAAATAAAGTAAATGATGTTGTAAATAAGTGTAAAGATGACCCAAATAAATGTGAAAATGGAAATACTAACCCTAATTTACAAGAGAAAAGAAGGAAAAACTTAGATGAGTAGAAGATGCTCGTGGGACTATGTCTCAAAGGTGACTAAAGAATCTTAGAGAAAGAATGACTATGCAAGAGTCCTAAAAATTATGGTTCTAAGTTGATTCTCTCGACTAGAGTTCCTAGAAATGGACCAAGATGTCCGGAGCCACTCTGGGTGTGAAAATTAGGCAACCTAGTCTATGCAAAATCTCTCCAACCGATCTTCATAGGTTCATCGATGGTCCAAAACCCACATTGTCTCTCACTTTAACTTTGTTTTAGTTCTATGGATCTCACTGATATTCCAAGATGATGAAAAGGCCTACAAAATACCATGAAATTTTATTAAAACCCTAAAAATGAAGAATGAAAATGAATGGGTTAGACTGACTTCCACTACCACAATATTGAGCTTACTAATTCAACATTACACTACATTTGAGACCCAAAAGTAGTTATGCTTTGAGTGTTTACACAATTTTTATGTAGTCATTTTTATGTCCTTAGAATAACCTTCTAATCCCATGTGCACCAACATGTCACCCAACAGTCTTGGGTGCTCACCGGAGGTACACGCGGGCACCGATCCCCTCATTTATGTCAATTTTGTTAGAATACATTGCTTAAGGATATAAACTTAGATGCAAAAAGGTAAACTACCATGAATTCATTCTAAGAGTCTAGGATGAGTTATTATATCAATACACTAATCATAATCAAAAGAAACATCATATAGATGACAGATCTGATCCATAACATAAAGAAATGACACTAGGGTTTACATCCATGACCATTATATTTCTAGAACATAACCATATATTCATATTGATCATATTTTAGTAACCACGTTACATTCACCAAGGCCATAACAGGCCAATACTTTAATTCGGATGAGACTCATGCATCGTAATCCATAGCTATCCTTTCCGTATTATAAAAATTGTAACAAACCCATCCCCTAGTTATGTTATCACTCACATCTGAGTCCTCTTTATGATAACCCCAACCCTCTAGAACCTCCTATTATTTCTGTAGATCTTTTCCTTAATTCCCTCAATGTTGATCCCTCTTATCTCCCTCTATAGTGCACACTTACTTCCACCTGAGCATCTCTATATATAGCTTTAGTATCCACCACCACGACTTCCTTCAATAGTAGATAACTTGCAAAGTGTCTATGTGGTCCTCCAATAGAGCATGCTTACTCGATCCAAGATCTAATTTTTTTGTAATTATGTATTTTTGATCCTTCCATTACATGGAATATTCATTTCTTGGTCACCATGTTGACACGTGGCACCTTATACACTTCACTTGCTTGGTCTCGATCAAGCTTTCCTCGTGTGCTTCTTAGAATGCCAAATATGGATAATTCCTGATACCATTTTCTTTTCCTCACACACGTTTCATGGTTTCTACTAAACCCTTTCAAAACCATTGTCCTATGCACTTTTCCCTGCATGCCCTTCTTCATATTCGTCCCACACATACACGCGCCCATGGGGACTTAGTTAATATTCTGATGCCCAACATCACCCTACACTAAGTTTGTTCTCCATCCTTGAAAACATGCTTCCTTCAAAGAATAAATAATGGTGGGACTCTAAATAGTTGGAACAAATAATGAAGTAATGAAGAATGGAAGAATTAAATAATGGGGAAAGAAGAAGAATATGTTTATTGTTGAAGGATGAGTGGGAAATCCTTCCTTATATCTGTCTCAATATTCTCCTAGGCATCTAATTCTTTTAGTGCTTTCTGGAGTAGGTCTCCCACGAGTTCTTACCTCATCAAAACTCATCTCATCCCCTTAGAACCCATTTCATCAATGATCCTTCAAGTTTTTTCCAAGGTCTTCTAACGAATCCATCCTACGGGTGATCTAGGGATGTAATTCCTTCATCCAGTTTTTGATTGAGCCTCTCAGTATCGATGGATTCAAAATTCTTCTCCACCTCAGCCAGGATCTGATCACATTCTTCTCAATTCCCCTTATTATTGTCCTAAAACTTCTTGATATCTCGCTTCATGGGTGGAAACTAACATTCTTGCCACTCTATCTTTGTCCACGTAATTATCATAAGAATCTTCATCTATTTATGTGGTGGCCATAACATTGTAAGGAGATTAGTGTACCACGTTAATATTTCCACCACCTTCATCTTCTCCTCTTTCTCCTAACGTGCTAATAATTCTTCTATTAATTCCAAAGCTAGAGGCTACCTCTCCATGGTGAGGATGTGAGTTAGGTCATCTAAGAATTGGAAGGTTGACTCATACTTCTACTCAGGCGGTGTTAGGTCTGGATGCTTTAAGATAATAACATCTATTATCATTTATACCTTATTGTATACCTCTCACACCTTTTTATTCTCCTCTCGAAGCTCGCGCCTTAGCTGTACATTGATCATCTCTTCTTTCTTTAGGTCCTTTTTCTTTTAAATTAGATCCTCATTTTTCTTCTCTAATTCCCCTTCTAGGAATCTCATCCAATCATTCCTTTCAAAATTTATTTACTCAAATTCCATTGAAACCTTGTTGAGTGCATTAAAAATTGTTCATCGGATAATTGTTGAGCATTTACCAACAGGTTTATTACTTTTGTCTTTAGCATCTTCATCAAGATCCCTTGGATTACTTCAAAATTAGTTTCATCAACACAGGATTCGAATGCCCAAGATAGTTGTTGATGCAAAATCATATCACCCTTGAATGTCTATAATGTGATGGGTTTAGAATCTTAGTATGATTTCATAACATGGAACTTCTCCAAAAATGTGGGACTTTGCAAATCGGGAGAGCTCTACGGATGAAGGCTGGTTCATATTCCTCTGTTTAGGTGCACACATTCATATTGCAGAGGATCTAATATAAAACCTACTCTAGCTTTCCAAGCAAAAAGGATTAAGGGGATGTAAGAAATAAAACATAAACTAACAAGGGTGATGTACCAAAGGAATGTTGAACACCTACTTTTAAATAAACACAAAAAAATGCAATACAATCACCATGCACAAATAACCAAGACTGCAATGAGAGATCGGGAAGGAGACAATGAATGTAAGATAGGGTTGAAAGTTATCCAAAACATGCATTATTTCTCTAAAAAAATTGATACACTGCATTACAATTGCCAAGAGGCACAAACTTGTTTTACAATTTGAATGCAAGGCTTAGACTCCACAAATCCATTTACAGACAAGAGAAGAAGGGAGGGTGGAAAGCATAAATGTCCAACCTTTAGAAAATAGCCCTTCCTTACAATATATAGGAATAATAAGAGAGAAAGGAGGGAAGAAATTGTAAACCTACTCCAACCACCTAAAAAAATGCATTGAATTCACCTACTAGAACCACCGTAGAAAGTATTAAAATTTTCCCAACAATGATGGGTTCCCTAACAGAGCCCATGCCTCCATTAATGTTCCTTATTGGGCAAGAAAGGAAGCTCATTCTTCATTATGGTGGTAGGTGAGAAGTGTGACAGCCTCAAAATGGAGGACTGAAACATTATGGTGGTAGGTGAGAAGTTGACGTCGAGAGCTTTCCAAAAGTCTAGCCTTGCTCAAATTTGAGTACCCAATTGAAAGATATGGCCGCTTTAAGGTTAGGTTCGGGTGCTTAAAGTGGGCTTGCAATATTTAAATCCATGCAAGATCTATGTGGCAACCCCGTGCGTCTTAATATTTCACCCCCTCCTTTCACTCTTGAAGTTGCACCGATTGGACACTTGGCATCGTCCATGAGCCTACCCTGCTTTCTTCATGTTTTGGCTAAGTCCCTCCTTCCTATTCAATAGAAACTATGTGGAACCCTAGACACATGTAGGGCCAATGCATGTTTGGGAACCTACCTTTAGATTCTACCCCTAAAGTTGTGCTAATTTGATATGTGGTTCCTTCTGCTGAGTCTCATACTTTTCAATGGCCAGTGCAACTGTATTGGGCTCTTACCACATGGAGGGCATGCACTCATTTGGGAACCTACCTTTCGAGCATCATACCAAAAGTGTGCCAATGAGACATGTGGAGGCTTCCATAGGTTCTTTTAATACTTATCTGATTCAGCCCTTGAGCAAACACTTCCTTCTTCATTCCTTTAGGTAAGTAAAGGGCCCAACTATATATAATGCCAAAACCCCTTTTTAGGTGGGACCTTTTAGTTACCTCCTAAAGCTACAACGGTGGTACACTTGGCATCCTCCATGAGCTTTGTTATGTGTTGAGATCCACATGGGGGTCAAGCGCATCACTTGGGTCTCAACTTTTGTTGCACCTTTTGAAATTTTTCTTATGAGACATGTGGCACCTTTTGTGGACATGTTGTTGCTTTTCTTCGAGTCAACTCACTCTAGGCTTGATTTTGAAATGCGGGATTCGGGTGCAAGCCGCGGAAGGGAGATAGAGGGAAGGCACACCTACGGGTAGAAGGGGAGAAAGTGAGTGCACGGAAGGAAGACAAGAATGGGGAAAATGAGAAGGGGAGTAAAATACGAAAGGAGAGTATGAAAGCGGGCCATGAATATCACCGAGAAATGGTGTGCGACAAAGAGAAAGGAAAGAGGGTGCGTGACAAGAAGAGATAGAACTTAGCCAATTTTTGAGGCATTTGTAGAGGATGCGTGGAATAATTTCAAAGCACAGGAGTGTTCAGAAGGACTACAACCTATAAAGATTGTGCCAAACGAGTAATCATGTGGGCACACAACCTAAAATGTAAAGGATCAAAGCCATACTAAAAGTAAAAGTCATCCAAATAGCCGGGGAGGGTTATTTGGATAATAATTTGGTGACTTTTGGGGCCATCTTCTTGCTAGATGAAGAGACTAGTAACCTTGGAATTATCCATTAGGTATGGAGTCATGAATGATGGACTGATACTGATCTTTCTCTAGAAACTTGAACCCCGACTACTTGCACTTGATGAGCCCGACCTCGCCCCATAATTCGTACTCTCAATTCTCATAAGAAAATCTTGAAGGTGAGATTTTAGAGAGTAGAGAATTGTATTGATATGGAGATTTCACTTGAAACATTATTGGAACTAGGCTAATCTCCCCAAGTGCTACGTCCAATGTACTATGTACTAGAAAAAAACACCAAAAAACACTATGTACAAAAAGAGAAAGATCATACATGCCCCAAATGGAACGTGTAGAGTGTGTAAAAGAAATTTTTCCTCTAAAATAAAACCTACCTACTCTATGCTAACTAGAAGCGAGAGGGATTCAAATAAATCCTGCTCGTGCTCGAGAAGTAGCTTCCCTTTCTCAAAATTTGCAGCCATGTATGTGATTTGAAGTAGAACATGGCTGTTATTTTGGGTGAAATTTTGACAAGAGGCCAATCCTCTACCAAAATTACCGAAGTATCAACATCAATTGAAAATACCTCCTCAATTTGATTTACATTGGACTCCTAGAGGTGTTGATGGTGACCCTTGGTGCTTTGATACTCATCCTCATGCCTTGAAGTGCGCAAGATTAGTTTTCGCTTCTCCTTGGCTCTAATGAAGCCAAGTACCTGATTGGGCATGATCTGATCCGATGGATGTGCCCATTATTCTGAAATTCAAATCCAATATTGGATTATTCCTATGGACCTTCCTAGGTGATTGAATTGGGATAGGTGAGATTTTTGTGCTCTTTTCCTTCCTCTGTGGCAATATGGAAATCCTCTCTCTAACATGCGCTCATATGTATTGATTCTAACATCTACCGAAGTTGCTTTTACATCATTATAATCTTCTTTAACACATTTTTGGCTCTGGATTTCCTCCATTGTTGTTTAAAGACTGAATTTCTCTTGGATAGCCTCTTCCTATAGCATGAAAATTTTCAAATCCAAATCTTCAATTTACTACTCTAGAGGAATATTTGGGGACACAAGGTTTTCTTAATAGCTCTCCTCCATCATGGATTCATCAATCAAATCAAACCCTTCAAATGAAAGCAAAAACTCTTCAATAATGCTTTCTTCATCAAGTGACTTCAACTCTGATTTGATCTCTTCCAGTTGCTCCTCTTCAATAGGACTTGGAGCTGATATTTCTTCCTCCCTCTTAACTGGTTGTGCAACTTGGATTAGATCAACATCTTCTTTAGATAAAGTACCATTATGGACACTGCATTCAGAGCGCACATATTTCTGATCTTCTTCTTGTTCTTGTTACTCGCTACAAACTCAACTTCTAGCTCTTGTGGTCCGACCTGGCCTCCTCTAAAGGTTTAACCATCAAGGGGATTTTATTTATCCCAAATTTGAGAGCCAAGATTACCAATCTTTTTATCATTTCTTATCTATTTGGACCTTTTTCTCACCGATTTCTTTGGAATTTCTTCTCGACATGGAATTGGGAAGGCCAAAGGAGGAATGGATGGAGTTACAACCGGTTTTGCAATTATTTTTGGTGGTGAGGGAAGTGGGACTTCTTATTTGTCTGGAGGGAATGGCCATTTGGAAGGGAAAAGGGTAGAAGAACTAAGATGAGATGGAAGACTAGAATATGGAGGAGTGAATTCCACAATGGGGGCAGTAGGTGAGAGACTTGAAAATTGAAACTCAAGACAAGATGGTGTTGCTTGGGGAATGGGAAGAGGGTTGTGGGGTGACAATGCTGAATTTTCCCATTGACCTACAAAATATTCAACATCCTTAACCCATTCTTCAAGTTGGGGTAGCATCTCAATGATGTAACTAAGTTTCTCTTGTTGAAATAGCTTGGACCAGGGCCTTCCCATGGACAAGGGACCCTAAATCCAATCTTGAATGCTTTCTCTTGATTTGTAGCCTAGGCCTGCATCATACCTACCTCCAAATTTTTTATCTTCAAATAAGCTCCACATTCTCGGTGTAAGATATCCCCCATAGTTGACATACTCTTGTTCTTCCACAACTACATAGTCTAGATTATGTCCACACTGATTTGCATATTGCTCTTGTGAGTATGCCCATTGTTGATTTTATTTATAACATGGGTCTGGAGGAGGTTGATAATAACCTGAGAATGAATTTTACATGTTTGGAGGAGAGTATGGACTATATGGTAGCTGTTGTAAATGTGAGTTCCACTATGGGAATGAAGCCATGATTGCACAACTTCATAGAATGGAAGAAAATGAAGGATATGGAAATAAATATGAATGAATATGGATGGGGATTGGTTCTACAACTCAGAGAATGGGTTATTGACCAGATGGATTTGCCATATGTGTTTTACATGTGCCTTTACAGGTTGAATTTCACCATGAACACATCAAATTGATGAAATGAAGTGGTAAGGTACTAAAAAACTGTTGGTGCGGTCGCATGGTGGCTTAAGATTTACTATTGGATAGTGAGACACTTTGGAATGATGAGAAAATCTAACTCCTACGGTCCCACCGGGTGTGCCAAAACTATTGGTGAAAAATCACAGCACCCCTAAATGTCTGCAACACAATGGGTTGATACTCTCATTGTGATTGCATAACACAAAACTTCTCCCAAAGTTTAGGGATTTGTGAATCGAGAGAGCTCTTTGGATGATGGCTGGTTTCTATTCCTCTATTTAGGTGCACACATTCATATTACAGAGGATCTACTCTAAAACGTACTCTAGCTTGCCAAGGAGATAGAGATTAAGGGGATGTAATAAATAAAACCTAAAATAACAAGGCTGATGCACCAAAGGAATGTTTAACACCTGCTTTGCAATTAACACAAACCACAAAAATGTAATACAATCACCATGCACAAATAACCAAGACCACAATGAGAGATTAGGAAGAAGACAATGAACGCAAGAGAGGGTTGAAAGTTATCCATTGGCATGCATTATTGCTCCAAAAAGTTTGATATAGTGCATTACAATGGCCAAGAGGCACAAACCTACATTACAATTTGAATGGGAGGCTTGGACTCCACAAATCCACTTATAGACAAGAGAAGAAGGGAGGGTGCAAAGTAGAAATGTCCAACCTTTCAAAATTTTCCCTTCCTTAAAATATATGGGAAGAATAAGAGAGAAAGGAGGGAATAATTTTAAAATCTACTCCAACCACCCAAAAATGCATTCAATTCACCTACTATAACCACCTCGAAATCACCGAAATTCGATCGCAACAATGATGGGTTCCTTGATAGAGCCCATGCCTCCATTAATGTTCCTTGTTGGGAAAGAAAGGAAGCTCATTATTCATTATGGTGGTAGGTGAGAAGCATGACAACCTCAAAATGGTGGACTAAAACATTATGGTGGTAGGTGAGAAGCCGACGTCGAGATCTTTCCAAAAATTCCTCCCTTGCTCAACTCCAAGTTCCCAGGTTGAAAGATATGGCTATCCGAAGATCGGGTCGGGTGTTTAATGTGGACTCACAATATTTAAATCTATGCAAGATCCACATGACTACCCCATGTGTCTTAATATTTCACCCCCTTTTACTCTTGAATTCATGCCAATCGGACACTTGGCATCATCCACGAGCCTTCCCCGCTTCTTGGTAACTACTATCCACAGAAAATAAGGTTACCCTCCAATTGATTTTTGACTAAGTGGGAATATCTCTCCGAAAATCCACCAATGAGGAATGGTCCCGAACGAAACCAAAATGTCATCACCAATCCAAAGACTATGATAATTCTTCACCGGGAACTCCTCGTGCTATGATTATTTACTAATGCACATGACCTTTAGTTTGGTGGATGTAATCTGGAAACACAACAACAAACATAACACAAGAATACCATAGACTATGATAAATCTGAAATATCAGAGTAAATTATAATATTAACATGAAATTGTTACAATCTCACCCATGAGGTACTTCAAGTGTTATTGACTTCACTTTCCTTTCACCAAGACTATGGGAGAAACTTTACAATTACACCTCTTAATGGCTTCTTCAACACACCTTTAAACTGATGGCTTCCTTTGCACACTTCCTACAATATTTCTCACTACTTCCTTCTATGCTAAATGAGGGGGGTGGCCTCTTTATTTATAGACTTCTAGGCTTATCCATCTTATCTCTAAGATAGGATAAGAAATCCACTCTGACGAATCATATTCCATACCTTAACTCTTATCTGTACATGTAAGCTTATCTTTTAAGATAAGATAAACCTTATCATTTCACATGGGTTCCACATTTTTAGACTTTTTACAAATAAAATATACAAAATATTTATGACCTCACTCCTTGTCCTTATTACCAATATAATATTTCTAATTCCTAATCATGTAGACCCTACTTCTCTTCTTACCCCAACTTTGACATTTTAACATTCTTTGGACCACTTACGACAACTATTTACTTTTTACCACAACATTCCTATTGTACTTTTGACTATTGCCGTAGTATACATTATTGGCAGTAAATCTTGGTAGCATCGTTATCTTCTATCGGATGCTACTACTAATTATACTTAACAACATCCTATTCCTAATACATACATTAATGAAATAGAAATTACGGAGGAAAATTTTAGGGTCGACAAAGCGTGTGTTTGGGAACCTTCCTTTGGATTCTACCCCCGAAGTTGCATCGAGATGACACATGGCTCTTTTCGTCGAGTCTCGGAATTCTCAATGGCTAGTGCAACTTTATCAGGCTATGACCATGTGGAGGGCCTGTGCTCGTTTGGGAACTCCGTCTTTAGAGAATCATACCAAAAGTGCACCGATGAAACATGTGGAGGCTTCTACAATTTCAATTTATACTTAGTTGATTCAGCCTTGAGTGAACACTTCCCGCTTGCTCCATTGGGTGAGTAAAGGGCTCCAATATATATAATTCCAAAACCCCTATTCAGTGGGACCTTTGTAGTTAGCTCTGGAAGTTTCAATAGTGGGACACTTGGCATCATCCGCGAGCCTCGCTATGTGATGAAATCCACGTTGGGGTCAAGCGCATCACCGAGGTCTCCAATTTTTTTGGACTTTTTAAAGTTTGTTGATGAGACACGTGGCACCTTCCATGGACATGTTGTTTTTTTCTTCGATTTGACTCACTCGACTCTATTTTTAAGTGCGGGAGTCTTGCATGAGGAGTAGAAGGGAGATAGAGAGAAGGCACATGTGCAGGGAACAAGGGGAGAAAGTTAGCATGGGGGAGGAACATAAGAAATGGGGAAATGGGAAGGGATGTAGAATGCAAAAGGAGAGTATGGAAGCGGGGCATGAATATCCAACTAAGGAAGGGCATACGATGGTAGAAAGGAAAGATGGCGCATGACCTGGAAAGCCCAAAACTTAGAAAATTTGGGAGGCATCTGCAGAGGGGCTCACGGAAGAATTTCATGGCATGAGGAGTATGTGAAAGTAATAAAACCTATAAAAATTCTACCAAATGATAAATATTGTTGGCACGTAACCTAAAATGTAAAGCATTAGAGCTAGAGTGAAAGTAAAAGTCATCTAAATAGCTGGGAGGGTTATTTGGAAAATAATAGCATCTACTGGTTTATGGGTACATGCATTCTTCATCAAATGAAGACATCACCCAAATTGTTTTGTTAGCATGGTGCTTTGGAAGCATGTGCATAGAACCTTACTAGGATCATTGATATAGCCCATTCCCTACCCTTATGCTACAACCATAATCTTCTCTCCTATGCGCATTCCCTTTGGAAATCTCACTGCTAAGATAGGATCCCCTCCCATGCTTCCGTAATCCTTTCTAATGCTCTCATCTTCTATTTGCATGAGTATCTCATCTGCGCTCCACTCCACAACTTGTTCCACTAACATTTTGATCATCCCCGCTACTTCTCTCTATACGTCCTCTACTATCTACTCCTTGGTTAGGTGGGGTCCTCTCGGTCCTTAGTGTTCACCTCTTCGCTAAGACATTTTTATTAGGTGTCCTCATCTCAATTCTTCTCTTAATTTCCTTTTTCTTATTAATCATGTATATCGTACACGACATGATTATAAACTCCTTCATCCTCATTTTTGTCCTTCTCACCCTTATAGGCCTCCAAGCTCTCCATCTCCTTCGAGACTTCTTTCCCGCTATCTTATGTTTCTTCCTAACTCGGGGATTGTTCCTATTCCACAGTAGGTGATTCTCTTATGGGAGAATCTTCTTGTTTTGGCACCTCTTCCTCAGGTGTCTCCTCCTCCTCCTTGATGGGATACTTCTTCCTACCCACATAGGTGCTTGGTTTGGTGCCCGACTCCCGCACACCCATAGATTTTGTTGTTTGCACACTTGATGCTTTCTTTTCCCATGCTTCTTTCTACAGGGTCTCCTCCATTTCCCTCTCCTTTGGAGTGGCCTTCTTCTTACAAGTGGGATCCTCAAAGTGATAGAGACATCATTATAAAAGTAGGCTCCCTTCTCAAAATTAGGTCTGATCTGCAAATAGAACCTCACTACGGTCCTCCCAAAGTAATAATTAGTGTCAAGGGTTTCGTCATTTGTACTTCATGGGATACATATTTCTCAACATAAGAGAACTTATTTGGGTATAAAAGATTTATGTATAGCTCATGGTGGTCCAGTCCACTTCTTTAAGATTGACCCTTATCTTTTAATCTTCCTTGAAGTGGTTGACCCCTACTTTGAAATACTATGCAGTGAAAGAGAAAGGCAATTCACACCATGGAATTTCAGTCGCATCTATCAAAGTGAATTTTTCAAGGCGTAAGTGCTGGTATATAAAAAAATCGGGCTCTCCATCTACTAGCATAGGAAACTATTCATGTATACTCCATTCTTTGTTGAATGCATTACAAATTCACTTGTACCATTTCTCGCGGAGTGCACCTTGTGGGTGGCCATCATGGTATCACAAGTATAATTTTCAATTCTTGTTGCGGGTGATGAATATTTGGCTCTATACTCCAATACGAGCTTCTCTACGGCCCATTGGGCACTCCAATCTCTTAGAAGATAGTGTTGAGAAGGATATTTCCAAACATTATCTTATCCCCTTCCCCGCACGTTAGGTATGATCCCGTCTGTAATATAGGAAAACAATTTTTAGATGGTTCCTTCTGAAATCTTCTAGCATACATTCAACCATTCCTTGTTTTCCCATGTCCACCTCTCTTGACCATGTATCTTTGTAACCAAGAATGTGGCAATCCTCATTAAAGGGTCGGGGATATCTGTGATATCAAAGTAATGTGGACCCGTTTTGTAATCATATCCTCAAATTTATCATCTATCTAGTCCCCTTCGCAAACCAAGCCAAAACTTTGATATGAGATGAAGAGTTATGTACATTTTGTGGCGAAAAAAATATAAGTGGTCCTCATGCAAGTGTGACATCAACCACTTGTATAATCGCTCAGTTTTCTAAAATAGATTAACTTATAAAGTTTCAAGCAACCCCGCCTTCCCCAACTTCACCTTTACCTCATCGTTTTAGATTGAAATTGTCTCTGGTGTCTTCTGTCTATTAGATGGCCCATTGCAATGACATATCTTTCTCTGTGATTCTTATGTGATGATTGTAGTCGCCACATCCATCTTCCTCATGTGTGATACTAACTCTTTCCCCAAAAACACTCCATCTAGATAGTACATTTATACATATCACTCCTCGAAAAGTTGCAACAAGATTTGTTTGTTTTCCTTTCCCCTTTCTCTTCTTTGGTGAAACAGTTTGCCCTCTTTGGTGCCATTTTAAAAATCAGGTTAAAACCTAAACTCTTCTTGCTTCTCTTCCTTGCTCTACTCAATCATGTGGCTCAACTCCGTAAAATAATCTTGTAACTTCCATGCCCTAGCTGTAGAACCCTAACCTAGATAAAGTCTTCAACAAACGACACACTCTCCTCGAAAATTTATAACCTACGCCCGTGTACTCCTTCAACTTTGGTTCACAAATAAACATAGTCATGTACTCATATCTCTACGATTCTCCCATTGCACAAATATTTCTTCGCGGATGCCCTTGTTTGGAAGATCTTCTTCAATATCATAATGGAAAGGTAAAATAATAATGTGCCCGACTTCATGCTTATGATTTTTTTCTCTTCTCTGAAATTAATGCTATCCCACCAAACAATCTACTTTAGCATTAAATGCATATTTTTCCACTAAAGTTGGCTTTAAGGACCATTATCCATGCACTCAATCCTATGAAAAACCTTCTACAACCTTATGGCATGCAAAAATATCCTTACCGACTGAAGACTCTTACGCATGTGTCTCATAAGACCGAAGGCACTTCTTCTTTCATTGACCTAGTTTTTTACGTCACTTACCTCATGTTGTTCATGTGCTTCTTATCCTTTGTACGTGGTCTTTGTTAAGCTCTCTTGACACAAAAAATTATTTTCCACCATTTAAATGTGCCTTCTTCCATCTTTCACAACTTTAATCATTGAATTAAGGCCATAAAAATTCATTATCAGCTTGTATTTCACTTTGCACTACTCCACCCCACACTAAAATAGATGCATGATCCTATTATCCAAAATAAGCCCCTTGCTTATTTTTGACTAACTTTCTTTCATTCGTTCCTTCCTTGTGCCTCAGTCAATTTTTTTTACTTTTCAGGCACTCAAAATTATCTGGAAATGGCTTTATCAGATACAGAATTTTATCACCTTTTCAGAAAGGTAAAATTTTCCTTCTAACTCCTTGTATTTTGCAAGTTATGGCTCGGTGGAGTTTTTGAGGGAAATTTTCCCTGGGAAGGCCCGTAACCAATAGGAATGCGCCATGTGGCAGGGCGGAATGGCGGGTCATCAAAGGAAAGTTGGAAAAATTTACCAAAGAGTGGGTAGGGCGCAAAGGAAAATTTTTGCCCACGGGCCCGTGAAGGAAAAGAAATGGCTTGAGGCCCGTGCCTAATGAGGAGGTGCCACATGGTGGTGGAGATTGGATCGGCGGGGTAAGTTGAAAAAGTGGTCAAAAATGGCGCAAAGGAAATGTTTTTCCCGAACCCCACATTGAATGAGAGTTTGCCACGTGTCCATAAGGTCAAGGAGCCGGAGGGACGGAGTAAATTTTGGCTTTTTGCCAAAATGGTAAAGGGTGTAAAGAAAAATCTTGGCCCGAAAGCCCATGGAGGAGGAAAATAAATTTGTAAAGGGCCCGTGGACCAACTAGAGGATGACACGTGTCTAGTCATGGTAGGGGTCGAGACATGGAAGGATTTGGTGAAATTTTCCAAAGTGTTCAAAATGGCGTAAAGGAAAAATTTTCCCATAGCTCGTGGAGGAAAGAAAGTTGATTAAGGCCCACGCCAAATCAAAGTGTGCCACATGGCAGCGGAGTGGTGGGGCACGGAGAAATTTTGGAATTTTTTCCAAAATTTAAAAAAGGTAAAATGGCCATTTGAACCCGTGGATGAATGAGGAAGCACAACGTGGAAGCAAAGTGGTAGGGTGCAGAGATTTTTGGGGAAATTTTCCCAAATTCAAAGGAGGGGAAAAGATTTAAGTTTCGGCCCGCTGACCCAATTTTTGCCCCAGTTTTGCCTAAATCTTCAAAGGGACATATCTTTCGATCCATAGCTTAGTTTTTTTTTGATTTTGGAGTCATTGGAAAGCTATTGAAGTCCCCTACATGATGGAATCTTCAATTTTTATTGGATTTTAGTGAGAGAAAAATGAAAAATTTCCTTTGGCATGGGGAAAAGAGCGTGACATTCAACCACCATTTTTAATGCAATATGGATTCCATTCTTCTATAGCATAGTTGAAAATCTTGGGAATGAAATTTTAATGGAACCCATGCTATTTTTAGGGATTTGGTTGGTGGTTGAATCATTCATTTCAATTTTCCCATGTTTCTCCTTCCTAAACTCGCTTTTTCATTGTTAAAATTCAGTCTTGGCTCATTTGTGAAGGGTTGGGATGTTTTTTTATGTTCTCAGTAGGCTCCCTCCTTCACCCTAGCAAGTGAATTTGTGGAATATAATACATTTTAGGACTATAACACATTTTTACCTCCTTCTTGTTGTAATGCATTGTATTTAAAAATGGAAATGACAATGCAAGCTCTGTGAATGAATTTTCAATCCTTTCTTGTGTTGTTTTCTCTATCCTGATCCTTCATTACAATTTTAGCAATTTGTGCATGATTTGTGTTGCATTTTTATAATCTGTGTCAATTTACAGAAATAGATGTTCACCACTCCTTTGGTGTATCACCTTGTCAGTTTAGTTTTATCTTCTTTTCTTTCTATCCTTGTCTCCTTGGTAGAATTAGAGTAGAATTTTGAGTTAAACCTCTACAAAATTTCATGCATACATCTGATCAGAGGAGTAGAGGAACTAGCCTTCAATCTAGAGAGTTTTTTCCCATTTTTGCAAGTCCCACACTTGGGGAAAAGATTCCATGTTGTGCAATCACACTAAATGACCCAATTCTCACTTACAGATCTGAAGGTCATTTAGGGGTGTTGTTGATTTGTAATAATAGTTTTGACACACACCTGGTGGGATCTTAGAGGTTTTCATGTTCATTATGACAAAGTTGATGTGCATTTGTTGTAAGTTCGCTCATTGAAAAGAGCCCCGATTTACACATCTGGCGACTCTAAAGGGATAAAATCAACTGGTTTCAGTTTGAGCCCAGTATGAAGATTCATGAGAAGGATCCAAACAAGGTCAAGGGCCAAAGAAGAGGGAGTTTATAAGTATCAGAAATTAACCCCAGGAAGAAGAGAGAGGGGAAGAATAATTCAAAGGTCTCCATCTCCACCAAATAGAACTCTATCAACTCCTCCACCTAGTAGACCTTTCACCCAATCAACAAATGCTCTCGGGCAATTAGAATGGAACAACCCAACCCTTATGACAACTTCACTTTGTAGTAGTACACTTGCTCTCAATGCACAAAACCCAGTTCTAGTTGTAGCATTGAAGAACATCCCATACTTTACTGGGGAAAATCAGACCACTCCTGGTGATCATGTCAAAGACATTACTAATGTTTGTGCAACCCATGAGATTGTTGAGATGTAAATTACTCACGATTATTGGCATCTTCATTCAAAGGGAAAGCCTTACAATGGTTCAGGAGCCTTGGGGCAGGCTCTATCCAAAATTGGAACCAGTTGTGCATAGCCCTCCATGATCAGTTTTGAGAAAAGGGAGATAATTTGTCTCTATTGGAACAACTGACAACTATCAAGAGAGCTCCCAATGAGCAACTAATAGACTTCAATTTCATATTTCAAAGGACATGGGATAGAATCCCATGGTGACATGAAGGCTAGCAATCAAAGTTTCTTTCTTATACTATCTCAAAGCTTTAAATTTTGATATTTCTATGTTAATCCAATCCATGGGAGGTACAAATATACCTGCAGCTTATAGCATCACCATTAGGGATGAGAATTGTTTGATCCAATATGGTAAACTAGCGCCTAGGCCTCCTATGCCATTATATCCAAAGTTGGAAAGCCCAAGCATTAGTCAAGCACCTACTTTAGCTCCTATTCCCACTCCTTAAAATCAGAGATCAAATGAAACTTCTACTTCATCCTCTAGTGCCTCAAATTAACTTCAAGAAGTCATGAAACAATTATAAAATTTAGGCAATGAGCTGGTTACACTCAAGAGGCATGCAAGCTGAAATTTTTAGAATTTCTTATCGTTGTCAAACTCATCCTAATAGGTAACCATATCAGCCTAATAGGCCACCCAATCGAGTAGAAAATCAAAATCACGTAAAGCCTCCTACCAAAAACCATTTCTCGCCTATAACCCCAATGTTGCATCTACCTCTAAAGCCTTAGTGCTAGTGCAATATGATATAGCTTAAGAGTATGATTGGTGTTTCCCATGAAATGAACCTCAAAACAAGTCTTTGTGCTTCAATGGTGCTTTGAACCAAGCTTTGATGGTGACAGAAATTTTCATAGAGAGTTAGGTGAGTCAAGAAACAAACCAATAATAAGAAACATCTCAGCAAAATACAACTCCAAATCGACTACACTTGTGAACTGGCAGTCAAAGATTTTTGTGGTATGAATCAAATAATTTCTCAAAATGTAGTAGCTAACACACGGTCAAAGAAGAGAAATAGTGGTGAAGGGCATTCATTAGCTCTAGGTGATCCACAACCTTCCATCACTCGAGAAAAGTGTTGGCAAGAAAAATATAGTTCCAAATGTGCAAGGATAGCCCAAGCCACCTTCTAGAATGATAAAATGCCAGCTATTGCAGCCCATGTACGAGAAAAAAATGTGTAGGCTAAGGGGCAGAAAAGAGATGTTTCATCCCCATTTAACATCATTGAAAAAATGAAGAAGAAAAATGTGAATATATATATGTGGTAACCACTATCCATCCCAGGCCAAAGGGATCTACTACAAGTTGCCATGAAGAATTGGTCAACTTCAAATCAGCAAGCTCATATGCAAGAGAAGGTACTCACAAATGCTACTCAGCCTGAGGGGAATCTTGGAGGACAGCAAGGTAAAGTTTTGAATCCCCCTCCATTCTATGTTTCATTGATCATTGGGGATAAACTAGTACACAATTGTATGATTGATTCTGGGCAAGTAGTTATGTGATGCCCAAGAAAATAGCTGATCAGTTGGGCCTCCAATATGAAGTCATATCCAAAGGGGTGGTGCAACTAGATGGGACAATAGTAACAATAGTTGGGGTAATTAAATATTTGAGCCTCACTTTGCATGCATGCCCCAATGTCACTATTTTGCAAGATGTGTCAGTGATAGATTTACCACCACTTTTTGCCCTATGTTTATCAAGGGATTTCATAGCTAGAATTGGAGGGTATTTATCTACTAATTGGTCACACATGTTGTATCGTAGCAGATATGGAACTAAGGCCACAATCGGTTCGAACCTATCGCAAACTTTCACATTCACCTCATACTCCAATCCCAATCAACACCAATTGTTCAAAGATTGATGAAGAGGATTATCCAGAACGGATGAAGATGACACCAAAGTTGGAAGCATCCCAAATTTGAATCTTGATGAATGGGCAAGCAAGGTACATTATTTTGATCGCTACAAGGAAATAGAGGAATCTGAACTAGGAGTTTATTACATGCATGAAGAAAATCAGCCTATTCCTAACATCACTAAGCCGCACCATAAAGATGTCAATGAGGTATGGCAGTTTTTCTTTGATGGATCAAGAAGTAGACAAGGTGCAGGAGGAGCTATTCTTGTTTCACCTCAAGGCATTAAGTATTATTCTGATTTTAGATTTCATTTTGCATGTTCTATCAACACTACTAAATATGAAGCTTTTATACACTAATTGCATTGGTCAAGAAAGAGAGGTATAAAAACTTACAAGTCTTTGGTGATAGTGAGTTGATTGTTAATCAAGTTAAAGGGAAACACACTAAGAATTATCTCTTCAAGAGTTATAATAATAGGATGTGGGACCTCATTGAGGATTTTAAGGCTTTGGCATCAACTCAATCCCTAGGAAAGAAAACCAAGCTGTTGATAGGCTTGCAGAGTTGGAGTAGCCTTTGATGTTGTAGAGAGTATCAAGAAAGATAAAGTAAAACCAAACATTCATGTGATTGTAAGGCCATCGGTGCCGAGAAAATAATGTAAGTTGTCAAGTGTTTGAAAGATACCAGCAAATCATCAATTTCTAGCAAGAAGAAGTTGAGTTCTCAGCCAAAAATAAGAAAAAGTTAGAACAACAATATGGTGATCAAATGGTATAGCTGAGAACTAACAAACTACACTGCCAAAATGAATTGTCACTTTGGAGTCCATCTTTAATCCTAATGATCAATTTAGGAATGAGAAAGCAAATATCCAAGTCAAGGGAGAAGATTTAGTACCCATATTGGTGGGAGAAGGAAAATCACTTCAAATTGGTAAAGTGGCAACCAAGAAAGAAAGGTATGAGTTCATGCAACTTTGCCAAGAGTTCCTGGATATATTTTCTTAGAGCTATGAAGACTTGAGAGGTTTCAATCCCAAGCTAGCTCAACACACAATTGAATTAGATCCAAGTGCTAAACCCATCAGAAAAAACAAAGACCGGTCAATCCACACATGGAGCCTCTCATGAAGAAGGAATTGAATAAGTTAATAGAGGAAAGTATCATATTTCCCATCAAGCATTCAAGCTAGGTTGCAAACTTGGTTCCAGTTAGAAAGAAGAGTGGAGAAATCAGATTGTGTGTAGACTTTAGAGATTTGAATAGAGCATCCCTCAAGGATCATTACCCACTTCCTTCTATCGATACTATTTTGCAAGTTTTTGTTGGCTCGAGAGGATTTCATTGCTAGATGGTTATTCGGGTATAATCAGATCATGGTAAATAAGGATGATCAGTTCAAAACAGCCTTCACCACCAAATGGGGAACCTATTCATATAGGAAAATGCCATTTGGGTTGTCTAATGCAAGAGCTACCTTCCAAAGGGAAATGGATATGGCATTTAAGGGATTGATCAACAAAATAGTGTTGATATACCTAGATGATATTACTATATTTTCTAAAAGTGCAGCAGATCATCTCTTTCATTTGAGACAAGTGTTCCAAAGATGTAGAAGATTCGGGGTATCCTTGAATCCTAAAAAAATTATTTTCCTAGCTCATGAAGGAAAGCTCCTAAGCCACATTGTTTCCAAAGAGGGATTAGCAATTGATCCAAAGTGGGTTGAAGCAATAAAAGAACTTCCATTACCAAGTCACAAGAATTCCCTTCAAAGTTTCCTCAGGAAGAATCAATTTTTTTAATGTTTGTTCCAGACTTTCATGCCCTTTTCAATCTAGTAACTATGATGTTGAAGAAAAGTATGACTTTCAAATGGATAGCTAAATGTAAGGAAAGTTTTGAGGCAATCAAAGAGGCTATCTTAGAAGCTACAACTCTCATTAACCAAGATTTCTCTAAAGATTTTATCCTTTATGCATTTGGTGGTGATGATACAATTTCTGCAATTTTAGTAAAATAGAACAAATAAAATGCATAGCAACCAATTTCCTTCTTTAGCCAAAGCTTAGAGGACTATGAGGTGAGGTATTCCTTCATTGAGAAGCATGTTCTTGCAGTGATTAGGAACATGAAGAAATTTAAGCATCTAGTTTCAAACAACAAGGTTCAACTATTGGTTTCTCGTGTGGGAGTTAAGGACTTCCTCCTCAACAAAGACTTAAATGAAAAATGTGCAAGGTGGATTACTCATGTCATGGAGTATGACATTGAGATCAAAGTCACCAAGTTAGTATGAGGAAAGGGATTGTGTGAGCAGCTGGTCTTGAGAAAATCAATGGAAGCAAGCAATGGGAAGGATCTTTTTCGGTGATGCAAGACAACCAAGAACAAAGAGGTGTTCAAGAAGGGAATGGTGGTATGCTCACCCCTTGTTGGACCCAAGACATTATGTAATTCTTAAAAATAGTCATATGCCCTCTAGAGATGAACAAAACCAAGAGAAGACACTTCAGATTGTAGGCTATTCCATATGCACTTGTTGATGGTGTCTTGTTCAAAAAGGATATAAATGGAGTGCTGTTGAGATGCATTGGGACAAATAAAATTAAGAGAATGTTAGAAGAGTTCCATGGTGGATCAGTTGGGGGTCATTTTTCTCCAAGAGTGACAACCCTCAAGATTATAAAGCCTCACTATTATTGGCCCAAGGTGTTTAGTGATTGTTATGCATGGATCAAGAGGTGCAAAAAGTGTGCATTCTTCACAGGAAAGGAAAGATTAACAACCCTTCCATTGCACCCATTTTCAGTTGACCAGCCATTCATGTAATGGTTTTTGGACTTCATTGAGTCATTAACCCAAACTCAAGCCAAGGACACAAGTGGATTCTAACAGCAATAGACTACTTCACCAAATGGACTAAGGTGGTGGCACTCAAAGAGGCAAATGAATCTAGCATTCTAGACTTCTATGAGGGGATAGTAACCAGATTTGGTATACCTACCACTATAATATCAAATAATGCATTGACATTCATAGGATCAAAGGTAATTGAATGGGCTGTTAATAATGGGATGTATCTGAGCATTTCATCAAATTATTACCCTTAAGGTAATGGCCAAGTTGATTCTACCAACAAGAACCTATTAAAGATCATCAAGAGGACTCTTGATGAAAATCAAGAGACTTGGCACACTAAACTTAAATCAGCCTTATGGGCTGATAGGATAACTCCCAAGAGATCCACCGGTAACTCTCCATTCAGACTTGTTTATGGAAGAGAGGTAGTCTTGCCTATGTCAGTTGAGTTGCCAACGTTGGAACTCATGAAGCAATTGGAATTTTTCGAGTTTTAACCCATGGACGTTAGATATGTACAATTGATGGAAGTCCAAGAGATTAGAGAGCATGCAGCCCAAACAATGAAGAAGGACCAAACCTTGATCAAGAGAACTTTTGATAGGAAAGCTAAGGCTAGAAATTTCCAAGTTGGAAATTTAGTGTTGAAATGGGATGCAGAACAAGAAAATCCAGGAAGGCATTCAAATTTTGATGCCATTTGGAGTGGCCCTTACATGGTCACAAAATGTAATAACAACAATGCCTTCCAATTGTCTACATTGGATGGTGGAGAACTACTGATTCCAGTTAATGGAATCCATCTAAAGCATTGCTATTAGAAGGAAACTCCCCACCTTGTACATATTGGCTTATATTTTCATTCCTCCAAGTGCTTGTGCACATTGTTTTGTTGTAGCTTAGTTTTACATTTCCCTAAGTGCTTTGGCATAGGCTTTTTTTTCCTAAGGATGCATCTTTGCAGGCCATGTTCTAAATCAACTAATGTTTTACTCTCACAATCTTATTTCTAGAAATTTTCTACCGAGTTGAGACTACCAAGATAAATTGATGACTCCATGCCTAATGGATGCTTCAAAGGCCACTGATCATTCATCCAAAGAGGGGCGGATGACCCCTCTGAGTCACGAAAATTGTTATCCAAAATCAGCCCCTTACTTATTTTTGACTAACTTTCTTTCATTCCTTCCTTCCATGTGCCTCGACCAAATGTTTCTACTTTTTAGGTACAAAAAAATTTATTTGGAAATGGCTTCATTAGATAGATAATTTTCTCACCTTTCCAGAAAGGTAAAATTTTCCTTCTAACTCCTTGTATTTTGCAAAGTTATGGCTCGAGAGTTTTGAGGGAAATTTTCCCTGGGAAGGCCCACAACCAATAGGAATGCTTCATGTGGTAGGGCGGAATGGCTGGTCAGTGGAGATAAGTTGGAAAAAATCACCAAAGAGTGGGTGGGGAACAAAGAAAAAAAAAAATTCTCACAGGCCCGTGAAGGAAAAGAAATGGCTTGAGGCCCGTGCCTAATGAGGAGGTGCCACGTGGCGGCGGAGGTCGGACCGGTGGGGGTAAGTTAAAAAAGTGGTCAAAATGGCGCAAAGGAAATTTTTGCAGAGAGAACCCCATGTTGAATGAGAGTGTGCCACATGTCCATGAGGGTAGTGGGAGTCAGAGGGGTGGAGTAAATTTTGGCTTTTTGCCAAAATAGTAAAGGGCGCAAAGAAAATCTTGGCCTGAAAGCCCACGGAGGAGGAAAAGAAATTTGCAAAGGGCCCGGACCAATCGAGAGGATGACACATTTCTAGTCGTGATGGGGGTCGAAGGTGCAAAAGGATTTGGTGAAATTTTCCAAAGTGTTCAAAATGGCGCAAAGGAAATTTTTTTCCCGAAAGGCCCTGCAGAGGAGAGAAAGTTGATTAAGGCTGGTTCCAAATCAAAATGTGCCACGTGGTAGTAGAGTGGCGGGGTGTGGAGAAATTTTGGAAGTTTGTCCAAAATACAAAAAGATAAAATGGCCATTTGAACCCGTGGATGAATGAGGAAGCACCACATGGCAGTGGAGTGGCGGGGTATGGAGCTTTTTGGGGAATTTTTCCCAAATTCAAAAAAGGGGAAAAATTTTAGGTTTTAGCCCGCCGACCTAATTTTTGCCCCAATTTTGCCCTAAATCTTCAGAGGGGCATATATTTTGATCTAGAGCTCGAGTTTTTTGCAATTTTGGTGTCATTAGAAAGCTATTGAAGTCCTCTACATGATGGAATCTTCAATTTTTTTGGTGGAGTTTAGTGAGAGAAAAATGAAAAATTCCTTTAGCATGGGGAAAAGAGCAGAACCAACATTCAACCACCATTTTTAATGTAGTATGGCTTCCATTCTTCTCTAGCATGGTTGAAAATCTTGGGGAATGAACTTTTAAGGGTACCCATGCTATTTTGATGGATCTGGTTAGTGGTTGAATCATTCATTTAAATTTTCCCGTGTTTCTCCTTCCTGAACTCGGTTTTCATTGTTAAAAGCCAGTCTTGGCTCATTTGTAAACGGTTGGGATGTTTTTATGTTCTGTAGGCTCCCTCCTTCACCATAGCAAGTGAATTTGTGGAATATCAAACCTCTTTTAGGACTGCAACATGTTTTTACCTCCTTTTTGTTGTAATGCATTGTATTTAAAAATGGAAATGACAATGCAAGCTCTGTGAATGAATTTTCAATCCTTTCTTGTGTTGTTTGATCTATCCTGATCCTTCATTACAATTTTAGCAATTTGTGCAAGATTTGTGTTGCATTTTTTTATAATCAGTGTCAATCTACGAAATAGATGTTCACCACTACTTTGGTGTATCACCTTGTTAGTTTAGTTTTATCTTCTTTTCTTTTTATCCTTGTCTCCTTGGCAAAATTAGAATAGAATTTTGAGTTAAACCTCTACAAAATTTCATGCATACATCTGATCAGAGGAGTAGAGGAACCAACCTTCAATATAGAGATTTTTCCCCATTTTTACATGTTCCACACTTGGGAAAAGATTCCATGTTGTCAATGACACTAAATGACCCAATTCTCACTTGTATATCCGAAAGTCATTTAGGGGTGCTTGCTGATTTGCACTAATAGGTCCTTTATGCATACACAACATTTTGAAAGTAATAAATGGTTACCGGTACATAAGGAATTTTTTTTTGACATATTTGGATCATAATAAAATAATAAAATAATATATTAGTCTTCATCATAAGTTGTACACAATACATGGCTAATATATAGCCAAGAAAATAGCTCAAACTACATCCTATAATGTAGGAGAAGTTACAAAAAAAAATCTATATACGTGAAGTTGTTTAAAACAAATTCACATATAATTCCAAGTAATTATTTGTTGTTTCTCAACAACTCATAATAATATTTACACTATAATTATATTCCCAACATACACCCCCTTAGTGTGAACATGGGGTGAAGTGTAGTTGAAACCAGAATCATATGCCTATGCATATTTTTAGGTCTCGCATCTGCTCCTCTCCTCTAGACACCACCGCCTCCCGTACAATTGTTTCACTAACTAACACATTCCACGCCACATCACAACACTTCAAGAGAACATATACGAATACTCGCATGTACCAAGAAAACATACACAAACTGTTGCTCTTTATTCTGCACACCAGATAAAATAAACACACAATGGAAATAAATATGTCACCACCACAAAATACGGCCTCATCATTGGTGACTGACGAGAGGCGTTGAGTAGCCTCCATCCTCCATTTCCTCCTACCTCTAGTTTGGTTATTTTTAGAAGAGATAATCTTCATCGCTAGGGAAAGAAAGTTCTTCATCAGTTGCATAATCTTCCCAGTCAGTTTCTTCTTCAACAATATAAGCCTTTTGATCAATCTTATCATCCAGTAGATCTTGTGCCCGCTTTTTACAATTTAAAATGACATGCCCCACTTCTTTACAATAGTAAAATTTGATTTGTTGCTTTGTAGGAATGTTATTTGAATTGTACTTACCCTTCTTTGATGATGTACTAGCTTTATTGTGTACATATAAGACCTCTTCTTCTGGTTCTGAAGGTTCATTCTGATCAAGAAGAGTAGAAACTACTCCTTCTAAACCAATTTTAATCTTGCTCAAAGTAAAAACCATATGAGACATTTTTTAGGAAAACTATTCAAAAGAATTGCTTTGGCATCATCATATTTTACCTTCTCATTAATACCTGCAAGCTGATTGAGAAGAGAGCGAACTTGCTGATGTGTTCTGCCATTTTTACATTTTCATCCATCTTTAATCCATAAAGTCTCTGCTTAAGAGTTGTCTTAGCACTGTCTGCTTCAGATCCGAATAGTTTATTTAATGTCTCCCAAATTTCCTTTGCTGACTTTGTGAAGTCTACATGGTGTAGGTAGGCTTTTGACAAACCGAGACCAATAGTTCCCAAGGCCTTTTGATCCTTGATATTCCATTTTGTGAGATCCGTTGCATTTGTTGGTGTTGTCACATTTGGTTTAACAACATCCCACAAATCCTTCTCAATCAAGGTCAACTGCATCTGGATTCTCCATGTATGAAAATCTCATCCTTCGAACTTCTCAATGAGACTCAATTTCTCCATTTTTTAAAAAAATTAAAAAAACTTTTCCCACAATTTAATGAGTGTCGGTTTCAACCGAAAATGCACTCTCTTACAAACACACAATGACAAAGTGCAAATTACACAGACTCAATAGATAAATGTCAATACAATTTTTGACAAACATGAAATTAAAAAATTAATTAAAGATTACTTTTTTTTAATACAATGACCACATAATGTTTTAAATCTAATAATTCTAGAACTCGCAGGTGATAGAGATGTCCAGGCACACAGAGAAGAGCATAATAATAAAAATAGGAGAAAACTATTATACCACAAGTCAGAGAGGAATGACATTATTCAATGCATACTGACCACCTCACAAGAGTCCAAATACCACGTGGAGGGGAAGCTGCGTACAGATCTGAACTTGCTGTCTACGTGGGAGATTCAACTATTTTTGCTGTAGCAAAACACATCCTTTTTCCTGACACCTCTGCCTTTTTCGTGGGAAGTTGCTCAGATCTAAACCTACAATTTCCATGTAGAAGAAACCTCTGCCTTCTGCGTGGACTGCTACAAAACAGGTTGCACGTTCTACTCAAGATCAAACTAGACTGACCCAGAATTGAATTTCATAGCAGGCCATAAGGAGAAAATTCAACAAAAACATCCCTGTCGTATTTTTTAATTTTCTCTAGATCCTGGATGTGGGTTTAGCTGAAATTTTGATAGTATTTTCCATAGAAACAACCCTTGAAACCCATTAAAAATCTCAGAGACCCATATCACGAAACAAATATACGATCTATTTTGGAGACAGAAAAAATAAGACTCTTGCTCAATCATGAAAAATCCATTTTCAGGGTTGCATACCTGCTCTGTACCAAATGATATATTTGGATCATAATAAAATAATAAAATAATATATTAGTCTTCATCATAAGTTTTACAAAATACATGGCTAATATATAGCCAAGAAAATAGCTAAAACTACATCCTATAATGTAGGAGTAGTTACAAACAAAAAGCTATATACGTGAAGTTGTTTAAAACAACTTCACATATAATTCCAAGTAATTTGTTGTTTCTCAACAACTCATAATAATGTTTACACTATAATAATATTCCCAAAAAAAAAAAAAGGAACAAACAACAAGAAAGGGAAACACAAGGAAAGGGAATGCATAAAGAGAAATCCTAAGCTAACTGGAAATACTACCTTATTTACAAACACAAGGAAGGTTTATTTATAGTAGGGCTTTAAGACTACTCCCATTGAAATGGCTAGGTAATTTCATCCCATCTAGTGCTTAGAATCGACATGTTCCGGACTCAAGGATGTATGAGATGATGTATGGGCCTAACCAATGGACTTTCAACTTCCATGGATGGCACAAAAACTTGGAATCATACAAAAATACCATCTACCCAACCTCAAACTTCTTATTCTTGATATGATGATCATGTCATGCCTTTTGTCTAGCCTTTTAAGTCTTCTAACTCCATCTAGTAAATGATCGCCTCTCATCTAACTGCATTAACTTATCAATTCTTTCTTCAAGAACTTTTTCATTAGCTAATCCTATTACACGCTATATACATTGATGGTAATGTGAATTCAACTAGAAAAATAGCTTTCATGCCAAACACCAAGTGAAATAGTGTTTCCTGTTCAACATATTCTAGGTTGTCATGTATGTCCATATAACAACTGATACTTTTCCATCTGAGTCTTCTTTTCCAAATCACAAATTTTGATTAATGTGTGACTTAGTATGTTATTAAACACCTCATTTGTTCCATTCGCTTAAGGGTGATAAGGGGAAGTCTTGTGATGGGCCACCATAAACATTTCCAACAAGATATTGATCATTTCATTAAGAAAATGTGTTCCCATATCAGTAGTTAAACTCAACGGACATCCATATCTATTTATTATGTTTTCCCATAGGAATATTGTTGTCATTGTTGTGAAATCCTTTGTACATGTTTCCTCTTCCCATCTTTCCAAGTAATCGTTCAAGTGATGATGTAACATGAGCTAGTCCTTTGCACGATAGGTGAAATTCGTCCTACAAAGTCAATTTCCCATTTCTCAAATGGTTCACCTGCATTTGCTATCGTGGCAAGGGAATTTCATCTTTCCTTCTAGGTTTTTCAAGGCATTGGTAATGGTCACAGGGGCTTGAAAAACACAACACAATTAGAGTAGATACTTTCCCACCAAATCCCTTCCATTATAATCTTTCGTGCGGTGGCATTCCTTGGATAGTGTCCTTCTAAAATTCCCCAAGTGCTTCCTCCATAATTGCAAAGTGCTCATGTTCTACCACACATTGGCATAGAACCTCATTAATTCCTAACTTGTAAAAATATCCACTAATCAACATGTAGTGCATGATGCGTATAGCCAACTACTTCCTCTCCAAACCCTTCATTCCTTCTGGTGCCATACCCATTTTAAGACACACGTGAAATATTCTCTCCGTCGAGGGGCACATGGCGCAAACTAAATAGTTGCACATCTTGCATGGTATCCCTAATGCTCGCACATCTTCCCCGAGTGAATTCTTGATAAGTGACCAGGTCATGTGTTACTTTTTCCTAGTTTTACCATAAGTGAAAACTCAAATTCTTGAAATAAAAGAACCCAACGATTTATTTTCCCTTGAAAAAAAGGATTATTTACCAAATATTTCAATGTCATGTGATCTATGTACAATATAAATGGTGTTTCTAGTACATACTACCTAAACTTATGCATCGTGTAGATCATTGACAATGCCTCGCACTTAGTAGTTTTGTAATTTCATTTTTGATGGTGTTAACTTCCTCCCGTAAAAACACAAAGGGTGGTCAATAATCACCTCTCCAGGTTGTTCTATTACTTCTCTAATGGTTGTCTTCAAGGCATCAACATCCACATGGAAAGGCTTATCCCAATAAGGAAAACATAATATGGGTGCAGGGGATAATCCTATCCTTCAATGTGTCAAACTCCTCCCGTCGTGACTATCCCAAGTGAAAAGCACTCTTGTGTCTAAGTAATTTATGTCAAACTCCTCCCTGTCGTGACTATCCCAAGTGAAAAGCACTCTTGTGTCTAAGTAATTTATCCAAGGGTGTGACCGTCTTGGCATACCCCTTAAAAACTTCTTGTAGTATCCCGTATGCCCAAGGAATATGTGTACAACACTCGACTAGTAGGTTCTCCCAATCAACAATAACAACATTAGCGGGATCCACTAGCAAGCCCTCCTTACATATAATATGTCCCAACAGAGTTCTAAATGGAGTAGCAAGACACATTTCTTAATAATGAGGGATATCCTTAACTTCCAACATCTCTCAAACATCAGCCTCAAATTATCAAAATGATCTTTTACTAGCCTATACATAGACCACCATCTAGGTAGACTTGAAGAATGTTATGGATGAAGTACTAGAGGGCTTGTTCAATGATGCATGAGAAAACATCAAGCACATTCTTCATTTCAAAAGGAATGAATTTGTAGGAAAAATTCCCCATTTAGTGGTGAAATTTGTCTTCTCTTGGTCTTCCTTTGCAATTCTAATTTGGTTGTACCCCAAGAACCCATCTCAGTAAAATAATAGACTTCGCTTGGCTACACCTTCCAAAATGTTTTTAGTGAAGGGGGTTGGAAAAGGGTCAATGACACACACTACATTTAATTCCCTATAATCAACATAAATCCTTATCCTTCATAATTCTTATGACCATTGGACTCACCCATTCTGATTCCTCCACAACCTCAATGATGTCCGATGCTATTATATTTTATATCTCCTCCTTTCTTTATACACACAAATGTAGATTCATCTCGATACGCCTCTTTCAAATTGGGCACACACCTTCCTTCAATTTTTCTCGTATTTCCCCAAGAAGTGGTGAACACCTTTGAGCTCATGGTACCCACGTGAGAACAAATCATAAAACCCATGTAAAAGGTCAACGATCTTATAAACCTCTTTCTCTAATGAATAGTCCCTAATGATAGCTTCCTTAGGTTCAGCCTCAGAACCAATGTTAACCTTATTTATTTTAAAGGGCTCATGATAGCGCATGCCTTCTCATCAACACTATCCATGACTTCACGTGTACCTTCAGAATGGTTAACATCTAGATTCTCCATCTCTTCTCCATCTATCACATAGACCATTTTTCCTTTTTATTTTTAATTCACTCACACGCAACCGGTATCTCTTCAGATTCATCTTCATCAAAACGCATCTCCAAACTAGGCTCACCTAATAACTCTAGTATCCTATCTTATCATAGGACACTATCTCCCATAGTAAGGCACTTGACTACTTTTAATTCCTTGACTAATGATGGCTTTGTACTCGATACTCAAAATATTGAATAATATCAACCGATAACTCCCGCCGATTCTCTATTTTATGGTGTGTCTCTGAGTGAATATACCATATGTGCGCACATCCCTGTAAGGTGGAATATAACTTATGTACCCATAGCGAAGGTGGTAAAGCTTTTGTGCCTTCCATCCATGCATTCTCACATGCTTGGATATGAAAGGAGGCAAGTTCTTTGTCATGGTAGTCTTGTATAACAGAGGGTACGTTTATTTTGCTTAACCTAAAAGAAAATACAAATCTTACCTTGCGCCACTCTACAAGAATCTTGTGAAGTGTTTCCCATCAATGCGTTGCAGTCCCAAGAAAGTTATAACGAGCATACTTCTCCTTTTATCCTCATTTGTCCATTGAGCCTCCATATCTTGCAAAAAAATCATCAAGGCTTACTCCTCCGAGTAACCTTGTAGCTTATTCCTTCTCGGGCACTTGACTAAGCATGCCTTTATCACTCTTTTTATAGATCCTCTTAACTATCACCCACCTAACCCATAGGTCTCATCTGCTCAATTTTCACATGCTATGTTTTTTGTATCACTCATAGACTAAGCATATTAAAAATCAATAATTCCTTCCATAGGATGAATTATCTCGGGGTCCCCGATAGATCACACATAGATTTTGTTGAGGAATTCTTCTCCTAAGGGATTAGTATAGGGATTTGACTTCTTGTCTATTAAAGGGATGATGAGCCATTCTTCCTTGTTCTCAAAACTGATATAAACCTTGTTAAACCATAGGTCAAATTTTTTTTTCTAACACTAGGAGCCCACAAGCAATCTTGGAAAGTTATCCACCTTGGCTAGCACTAGGACCTCAAAGTCCCTAGTGAACCTGTCCCCTTAAATAGTGATAACTGCATGTTTTAAGACACCAATGGGAATTTATTTTTTCTTCTTCACCATATACAACACATTCGAGGATGGATGTAGTGTGGGCCTTTCAATTTGATGCCATGGATCCAAGGTGAGAACATTTACCTCTGCACCCATGTCGATCAAAATATTGCTAAGAAGCCATCCATCTACAAAAACATTCAAGGTTATCTCTTTATCATATTCAAGGCTATGGGGAGGAAGATTAGCATGCAACACTTTCATCTCGCTCTCTCCTCCAACGCGTGGTACCTTTTCCTGTAACCATCATTCTAGCAAGGGAATTATTTTATCTTACCTTAATATCTTGCATACTTCCATGACCTCATCCACATCCTTCTCGTGGACCCTCAATATTCTTGCTTTGGTACAACTTCCTTGCTTCTTCTTCGGACACTAGATCTCTTTTTATAAATGCCAAATCACATCCATAGTCTCTTGATATACCTCTTTACGATGAGAAAGGTCCTGGATACTTTCCATTGACCCCTTCTTCTCTTATAACTAATATTTTTGCCTTGGTATCTTCCTATTGAGTGCAACCTCTGCTCACATTGTCACCAGTAAAGGCTCTAATCATGAATCATGCACCACTCTTGGCATCAACTATGGGTCGGATAATTTTATGCTTACTATCCGAGCGCCCTTGTCTTTCCAAAGGTGTTGTTGGGTCATGTGCTCAAATATTTAAGGGCACTCCTTGTACTTATGTTTCTTTCCACATGATGAGAATTGTTATCGATCAGGACAATCACACTTATAATGTTCTATCGATGCATAGTTATAACAGGTTCCACATGAGAACTCACTTCTACCTCCACTATAGTTACTGCGACCATGAAATCCTCTGTGGAAACCTCTTGCACGTGTTCCTCTATCTCGCATGCCATTCATAGTGGCAATCATATTCCTTGGAATTTATTGTAAGGCTGGTATGGCATACACCAAGATCAATGGCATCATGAATCTAGTTAATCACTGCAATCCTTGGTGTTGTGGGTTGTAGAGGAAAAAAATCTTGTAATAGCAAGATACATTCTTATGGATCGCGTGTTGTAGTAGACGAAACCTACTTGCATCAAGGTCCCAACGACATATTTCACAGATCTTCTCTCATGGTGTGTACCAAATTCTAGGGGGAACTATTATTTTTATGCCCTTCTACTTCACAATTTATGTACCAAAGAAAACTACGAGACTTATGTGCTTTGAGTTCACCAATAGTTTCTCAAGGTACTTTTCCACCGCAACAATTTTAGCCTCAAGGAAACATATAACACTATTATCAATGCTTCCAATAACCTCGGTGTATAGGGAAACCTCCAAGGCCTTGTGCAGGGTTTGTTAAATTATTGTGTGAAAGTTCTCTTATAAACGATGTTATCAATCCTCCAAAAAACCATTGAGCATGCTTTGAGAAGGGTGAATTTCATAGGATAGTTTTGACTAAAGAGTTTTGAATCGTGCATCATACTTTGGAACACTCTTTTCCATTCCTTTCTAGATTTTGTTTAGAGCACTAATGCTCTTTTTCTCAAACTTAGGGATATAGAACTCTTCTATGAACACATTTTTCAATGTAGTGTAATCCACCACTTTTTGATGGGGTTATAATTACGGTACCATCTATACACGTGCCTCTGCAATGTTGTTGCAAATTGACTTTCCTTCCGCTTTGGGGTTGTGATACTCATCACACACCATAATAATTCACACTTATGAACATTCTCATCAGCATCCTTAATACCTATGTAGTCAGTCTGTCCCAATGAAATCTCAAAAATAACTTTGGTTGAGGCCCTTACCTTCCTAACCTAGAACCTTGGTTTCCTCGACATTTACTCAACCACTGCACCCACTTGACCCTCTAGGTTCCGATCCTCCCGACCCACCGCATCCACTATGCCCACTAGGTCCTCCAAATCCTACACCACCAAATCCACTTCTTGTAGCTGGAAAAGGGCGCAGTGGTCATGTTTAGTGTTCCCAATGTCCCACTAAACAACACGATGATAGTTTGTGATATTTCCCTCTTTGTCGGACATGTGTCCCACACCACTTGCGATACCCAAACTTCGTGTGCTTGTAGCTTGCCAAAAAAATTCCTCCAAACATAGGAATAGTTTGTGCAACCATATATAACCTAAACGAGAAGTTATGTCTCCTAAGGGTTGGTGACCAGGGTGCATTCAGATTTTCACCAATGAATCTCCTTTCTTCACATGACGAAATCTCATGAGAAGATGACAAGGTCTCTCTCCCGCATATGCCGAGATGGGGTAGCACAAACTATTCAGGTTCCATGTCCTCTACGTGAACCTCAACTCCTTCCCGCAATGGTTTCCTCCATAGGTCCATCACTCCTACAATCTCACGTTGTCTAGCCATTTTCCTTTCACGAGCTTCACCATACTTGAGTTGTCTCTCCCACCTCTCCTTTCTACCCACAATTTCTGCCATCTTCCTCCACCCTAGCTTCCTCTCCCAACACTCGAGAGAATATTATCCGGCCATAGGGAATGCCTCCAAACTAAACCTAATGACAAATATCTTCATAGAAAATGGGATAACATGTAAAAAATGATCCTCTAGGTTCCCTTAGGAACTCAAACTCAACAATCTTTGGACAAGAGTATATAGATATGGCGTATTCTAGGGTATAACTCGGTCAAGACTCCTCCGCGCCAATGATCAAAAACATGTGTCAATTCGGATCCATGTCTTGTAGCCTATGGTAATCGTCTAGGGTCCACACATGTGATCTATAGTTCCATATAAATCTGGATGGATATTCTGAAATCCATTCATACAATTTTACTAGAAAGCAACAAAAGAAGGTCTTATATAACTCATGAGACATGTGAATTATTACCATCTACATACATCAAACTCAAGTCCAGTACTAAATATTTGAGAAAACTCATCTTTGTTCTCTTAAACCACACTTTGACACTTTACACGGTTAAGCACTCTATCATCACATGTTAAAGGGACAAAGATGCATCCATTTCTCACAAATTAAGAAAGAGGTACCAAAAACGGATCCAACATGTAGTGATTTTTATGTCCTTAGAATAACCTTCTAAACCCATGCATGTTGGCCTATCACCCAGCCAGTGGCGTTGGGTGCTTACCCGAGGCACGCATGGGCATCGTGCCCCTCCCTTACGTGATTTTTGCAATAATACATTGTTTAAGTAAATAAACATAGATTCAAAAAGGTAAAGGACCATGCATTCATTCTAAGAGCCTAGGATGAGTTATTATATCAATAAATTCATTCATAATCAAAAGAAACATCATACAAATGACATATATGATCCATAACATAAAGAAATGGCACTAGGGTTTACATCCATGAACATTATATTCTTATAACAAAACCATATATTCATATTGATCATAGTTTAGTAACCACATTACATTCACCAAGGCCATAACAAGCCAATGCATCAATGCAGATAAGACTCATGCATCAAAATCCCTAGCTATGCTTTCCATATTACAAAAAAATCACAAACCCATCCCCCTAGGTATGATATCACTCCTATAGTCCTCTTAATGAGAACCCCAACCCTCTGGAACCTCCTATTATTTCGTAAAGCTTCACCCTTCATTCCCTCTATGTTGATCCCTCTTCTCTCCCTTGATAGCACACCCTTACTTATACTTGAGCATATATATATCATCCATTGTCATGCCTTACTTTAGGAGTAGATCACTTGCCAAGTGTTTGTGTGCTCCTCCAATGGAGCATGCTTACTCTTATATGAGATCACAAATTTTTTTAATGATGTATTTCTGAATCCTTCCGTCACATGGAATATTCCTTTATTGGTCACCACATGACTAGATTGGCACCTTATCCAATACGCATGCTTGGTCAAGTCATTCTTTCCTTGTCTACTTCTTTGAATGCCAAATATGGCTAAGTTCTAAGTCACCTTGCTTTTCCTTGCACACATGTTGTGGTTTCTACTAAACCCTTCTAAAACTCTTGTTCTACGATATTTTCCCTACGTTCCATTTTTCTTATCGGTCTCGTGTACACACCGTGTTGGGGACTTAGTCAATACTCGAGGCCCAATAGTGTCATAGGTGATCTCATGTTAGTCACACTTTTTGAAGTAACGAATAATAAATAGATGTAATAAATTTAATATAATGTGTGGTTGGAATAGAATAGAATCCCCCTATGTTGTATAAGATGCCTATGACCTATCCTTCTTCCTTGTGATGGTTCTAAGTAAATTCAAGTGATATCCAATGCAAGGTATGGATGTAAATTTAGATGAATGATAGAGTGACAAGTGTTTGGTCCATCATTATGGTCTCATAACTTTATATTTATAGGGTTATCTTAATCTAATTTTGTAATTAACCCTAAAATGGCTGACCACCAAAATGATAAGGATCTAAACCTACTATAAAAATCTTGAAACGTGGGATAAAATGTGAAAAGGATCGGGGCATCCTTGGTGGGATGAGGGTGCCAATGCACTCTAAGTACTTGTCAAGCGACCCATTCAAGGCTAAAATAATGGAATATGACTGAAATAGAATGGACATGTGGGTCATAAATTTTAAGAATGATTTAATAAAATAAAACAAGATCACAAAAAGTTGGGGGTTAATTAGTAATTTATTCATTCAAAAACCCTCTAAATAGTAGTATGAGACTAGGACTAAATAATATCTAATGTGCATGATTTTTTTCTATATTTTCTACACTTTATGTTGGTGAGTAGATAGAGATGTGTACCTCGCGGTGATGTAGAGTAAAAAGAACATGTCTTTGAAGGAATGGAAAAAACATGGAATGACAAAATGATGATGGAGTGTGGAAACTAAATATGAAAATGTGCAAAAACAAATTATGTGAGTGAACCTATGGTAGAACATGTATGTTGTTGTTGCATGTGATGTACTTGCATGGCTATTATAGTGTGTTCTATTACGAAGTGTTGTTGTCGATGTCATTTTTTTACCCCAATTTGACTTGTTGTTTCTAATACAACCATACCTGCATAGAGAAAATAATCAAGAATTCAAATAGGTATATATAAGTATGTGTAAAGATGTAATGTAATAGACGCATGTAAAATAATGTAAATGTGAAATACACAAATGAAAAAAGTGTAAATTGAACTTGTACACCTGATCCATGTTGAGAGAAAGAGTGTAAAAAGGATATCCTATATACTACCATGGTTTTTTGAGAAATCTAACATTGTAGGATGAAGAATTATAGGGAGGAAATGCTCTATGTCCTTAAACCTTTAACTGCTTCCCCGGATGTGTGTGAATATATCTTTGTAATTTCCAAGTTTTTTTGTAATTCGATGCCACTTGATTGAAGTAGTATAGGTGCCACACCCACTATAACCTCCAATCATGTAACTTCTTCCCGAATGCTAAGGACTCCATGTCTTGTAAAATCCTTTGTGTATGGATTTTGTAGAATTGTATGAACTCACTTGTCACATGTAAACCCACAATGGCGAGGAAAAAAGTGCCTGAATCGAACTGTGCAATAGATTGTATAGATATTAAAACCGTAAATGATGCCCTCATTTTGGGGCACATAAGATGTGAGTGAGAGGATAATGCAACCCTAAAAGATGACTAACTGCATATACCCTAAAACTCTTCCCTATAGGGGAAGGAAATTTTCTTGGTAGAAAAAAATTTGCACACAAACAAGGATGGGTAACAAAATACTAGTGTTAGTATGAACAAGAATGCATGTAAAAATACAATATGTAATATACGCAAACAATGTAAGAGTGATCATGACAAGTAGTGTAATCACACAAGAAGACAACGAATTCACAAAAAGTGAGTTACAAATATCGGACAACACTCATGTGATTTCACAAGACATGTAAGGCCATCATGGTTGTAAACAATAAAAACAAGTGTGCACGCCAAACATAGGTAAAATCCCACATATAAGAAGATAATGTATTAAACATTTATGGAATCAAATATACCTGCATATAATATGTTTTACATGAAGATCCCGTTAGCATATTATAAAGATAAATAGTATGTCGAAAGATTTTGTAACCAATTAATGTAAATTGATAAGTATGAAATGAAACAATAGCACTTAGTAGAGATGAATTTTGATGCCCCCACCGACTAGTGTAGGAAGGTTAGAATGTGAGTATAAAAGTAATGATAACCAACTCATACCAAGCGAAGAACATAGATGCTTATCAAACATCATGATCAATAAGATGAAAGAAACTCACTAGAATAGATTTACATAAACCTTTGTAAATAAATTACCAACAATATAATATATTATTAAGGAACTCAATCAAATACAATAAGAATGGGCCTTGCTTATATAGGCAAGGAATAGTAATCTATGAACTAGTCAAGGTCATAGATCAATTCATAAATAAAGATAAGAACTACTCATCAAAGAATTAGTCAAGACCATATATTTATGAGTGAACTAGAGATCAATGATCTAGTCAATACCATATATCAAGGAAAGAACTATACCTAACAACTAGATAATATCCCCTAATATCTAAATAAATAAAAATAAATATCCACACACATAATTGGGGACGATAAATAGAATAAAGGTAAATAAATTACCTAGGTGAACATGAGCTATGGTAAATACCTACTCTAACACACCCCTCCTGTAAATCTATGGGAAAACATAGAAGTGGCATGGTCACAATATGAGTTTGACAACTAGGCCTAATGAGGTACTCATGTACAATATATCTATGAATAAATATCGAGCCAAAAGAAGGAAAGAATCTTGCTAGAAGGAAAGAGAAAGAAGAATAAGATGTTCTCACGAACACCCCCAAGAACAAATTTTGAAATCCTAAGCATTCCACACACCTTAGGTAGTGAGGGGATGTAAAAGGATTCATAAATATTTCCACAACCTGCTGTTGAGTCGAATTTACTCTAAGTAAGGAACTCCATCCTAAATTTGTTGATGAATGAAGTGGATGTGCATCTCAATATGCTTGGTTTCTTTGGTGCTCAAGTCAAGTTGTGAGAAATGTGAATTCCACTCTGGTTGTCCCACTAAATTACAGTAAGTGAATCTTGTGGGAATCAAAACTCTGTCAATAAATTTTGAAGCCAAAGAATCATCTAACTCACTATAATCTGCTGCCCTATACTCTACCTCTAAAGATGGAATGGAAATAATGTGTTGTTTTTGTACACCCATGAAACTAGAGAAGAACCAAGAAAAAAAGATATCCAGACATGGAAGGACTGTCATCAATAGAACCTACCCAATCTGAATCTGTATATCCAACCAACTAAGTAGAACCCCTAGTTTAGTGTAGGCCAAAGTGGGAAGTGCCCTACAAATAGTGTAAAATCCTTTTAGCAGCTTGTTAGTGAATAAAATGAGGAGAATGTGAAAATCGAGATACAAGCTCTACTAAAAATGAAATTTCATGGCAAGTATGGGTCAAGTATATGATACTTCCAAATAATTACCTATACAAAGTGGGATAACAAAGTGGATTGGTACATGTGGAACTAGGAGTAAACCTAGACTAAAAAAGAGATGGACTTTTCTTACAATCAAGCCATATCAAAGCGCTGAAGAAGATCATGGGTATAATTTTTCCGACTCAAATCAATCCTTGAATCATCTTAGAAATATGCAAACAAAAGGAAATAATGCAATAACCCAAGATCTGTCATGTCAAACTTTTTATAAAGATCCCTCTGAATAGTCCGAATGTGGGAAGAAGAGTTGTCAATAAGTAACAAACCATCAAAATACAAAACAAGTATCACAAAATCCTCATCAACATACTAGAGATACACTTTGTATGATTAGAGTGGCAATGAAAAAAATAAGAGATAGAAGAAAATAATCCATATTTTCATACTGATCTTGACGCACTTGTTTAGGACTCAGAGAGAGACCTTCAGACCTTACAAACAAGAGAGGAATCCTCAACAAATCCAACCTCTTACTCCATGTATATTTCCTCTTGTAAATCTCCATAAAAAAGGAACTCTTCACGTCTATTTGGTATATTGACCACTACTATGATGCAACAATAACATGCACAAGGCGTACACAATCCATCTTCACAACGGGTTCAAAATTCTAAGAGTAATCAATACCTTCAACTTGTGAAAAACTCTTTGCAACAAAATGGGCCTTATAATTTTCAATGGACCCATCATATGTGTATTTGGTTTGGTATACCAAATTACACCCAACCATCTTTCTTCATTTAGGAAGAGAGACCAAATCCCAAGTATGATTCTTCATCAAATAAGAATAATCTGCTTCCATCGTGTCATCCCACTCCTGTATCCCATGAGCCTTTGAAAAAGACTGTGGATCCTCAAAAACTACCTGACACAAAAGTCTAGAACCTATAGAATGTGTGTGATGATGCCTAGTGGGTGAAAAATCCTCTATGAAAGGTGTTTCCTCAATAATTTAATTATGTTCCCACTTAGGCATAGTGACAACATCAGTGGGAATAATATCCTTAATGACATCTATAACCTCCTCATCAACCTCCTCAAAGAAAGGATCCTCAAGATGAGATGAAGAAGAAGAAGGAGGCATGGAAGAAGATGAAGAATCATGAGGAGTGAAGCGCTCATCAAAATGAACATGTGTTCAAAAATAACGTTATGAGTATCAGGATCTAAAATTTGATAAGCTCTCATGTCCTCACAATACCCTACAAATATCAAGGGTTTGTTTTTCTTATCCAAATATTTCCTTTTCTTCTTTGGCACAAATTCCCAAACATGGCTTGCAAAAACTCAAAAAAATGAGACATTTGGCTTAGTGTTGGACCAAGCTTCCTCTGGAGTCAAATGCTCAAGTGCTTTATGTGGTGTGCAATTCTGAATGTAGTTAGATCAATTAATTTCTTTTTCCCAATAGATAGGAGTTAAATCTCTAGAATACATCATAAAGTTTGCCATTTCCTTCAAATTCATATTCTTCTACTTTGCTAACCCATTCTATTGTGCAAGTATGAGGAAAAATTCTAGTGAATAATGCCTTAAGTTTCCAAATAATCAAAAAAATCATTGTTGAGGTAATCCCCCATTATCATTATGAAGGTTCTTTATGCGCAACTCAAAAATTGTTTCTCAACCAAATCCTTGAAGAGTTTGAACTATGAAAAAACATCACTTTTTTAATTGAGAAAATAAACCCAAGTATTCCTCGATAAATTATAAATAAAGGTAACTACATAATAATCTCCATTGAAAGAGGGGGTTGGATAAACCATCAAGTCACTATGCACAAGCTCAAGTGGTGAAGATGATATCTTATACAAATTCATATGAAATGGATCTTGGTTTTGTTTCCCTAATGCATAGCCAGAGAAAACTCCTTCAAGAAAATAAACTCTAGGAAGACCATCTACCATACCATGAGTTCTCAACTCCTTCAAATATATGTAATTAAGATGTCCAAATTTTTCATGCCAAAGTTGAATCTCTGAATCAGTATGAGAAACTAATTATGTACCGATAGAAGAAGTGTCATCAAAACCCTCAAATTGATAGAGTCTATAAATATGATCAAAATACCCTAAGAAATAAGTGAATAAGGCTCTAAAAAGGTAATTACTTCTACCCCATGTGGTGTGAAATTCATTTTTTTCCTTAACTGAATGACAAATTTGATATACACAAAATTTTTTTAGTGATGTTGGGAATATATAGTGCATCTTGGATACTACCACCATCAAGTTGTATATCACCTTTTCCCTCAATAGAAAGAAATAATTAATCTCCAACCTCAATTTTGCAAGTGGAACTCAAACTTAGAGAAACAAAAGAATCCTTAGAAGAAGTCATGTGATGAGAAGCACCGATTCTATAACCCAACTATCTGCAAGTTGTGATTGAGATGTCCCTACAACATTAAGTGATTTTCCATGCTGATTAGAAGGAGGTGGATCGGAGATCAAAATTTTGTGCTTCTTGACTACATCCTCTAAGGCTTGCATTCTCTTATAACATCGATGTTCTTCATGACCACTACCCCCACTAAAAGAGCATGAAAGGCTAGACTTATTCCTATATTTATAAGACTCCTTTGATTTAGAGTTGTTTTCTTTGGGTTTAGGAGAACTTTGAGATTGAGAAGTGGTGGATTTGGTTATACTTTTTGGTTTTCCTTGTCCTTAGGATTATATGCAACTAATTGCTTTTTAGAGGTGGAATACTCAAGGTGAGACAATTTTCATTCTTCCCTAGTAAGTCTTTCAAAAATGTTTCTAATTCAAGAATTTAGAATTTTTCACCTAAGGCATCCATGCTAGAGAAAAAATTTGAAGAAAAAAATTGAAATGGTCCTCTCAACTTGGATACAATCAAGTAAACACACTCTTCATCTTTCTTATCTCCTTCATTCCCCTTCAAATGTGTCAACAAATGCTTGAAATTGGTATGATAGTATATAACTATTGAAAATCTTCAGGATTAACAAAGGTGATCTCAATTTTAAGTTGCATGGCTCTCATATGATCCACCTTACCAAATAAATCCTCCAATTTCTCCCATATTTTTAAAGGAGAGTCACATTTTTCCAAATAAAACAAAATACTTTCACTTTCATAAGTTTCTATCAAAATCATACACTCATCAAAATTCCACGGTACTTGAAAATTATCATATTCTTTAGTGAACATTAGTTGTTCGAAGAGGTTAAAGCCCATAATCCTTTCAACTTAATTATTGTTTCCATGTCTAGTAATTATGTGTTGTTAATGGCTCACCATTATTTAATGTAGAAGTTGATGCCATCCTAAAAAAGTTGCCAAAAGAAATTTAAGAACCAATAAATTCAACAAGACCCCTAACAATGAAACAAGAGTGACCCAAGATTCTCGGACTTTATAATGAGTGTGTGTTATAATATGGCACTTTATAATTATAGTGTGACTCTCAAAACCGAGTTACTAATCAAATGATACAAGGTTTTCAATATTATGCTCTATTATTTATTTTAGTTGCACTAAAACAGAATAAAATGCTCTTTCCTTCACCACAAAAATAAAATAAAAGGGGGCTAGAGTTAAGCACCTAATAGTAGGAATCACAAGCTTTAAGCCCTCATACGACCATACCAAATGACCAAACGCTAAAGATTTTAATGGGTTTATGCTCCACTTACTATTTTGGGGTGTACTGCTAGTTTTCAAGAAAGTCACATCCAATTGCTTCTTCTGGTAAAACCGATTATTTTTTATAGAAAATTGTGTATAACATCCCATGCAGCCCAACAGAAAAAGGAAAGAAACGTATTTTTATAAACCACCTTTCACGATGACCAAGAATTTTGCGACCATAAAAAAACCAGACCAAATCTCAAAAAATTGAAAAACCAAGAAAAAACCAAAAAAATGATTGCCTCTAGAAATGGTCGATCTTATAGTCAATCATAGGGTTTTGCCACCTTCTTGATCCAATGGAAGCCTTTATTTTCCATATAAATGCACACATCAACAAAATACATACAAATCCTAAATATATGAATATACAAAAAATGCTTGTAAAACGAAACTTACAGATGGATGTCAACAACATTCTCCTACTCTGATACCATAAAAGGAATGATAACCAGATTGTACCAAGCCAATAACACATATTCTAATCAAATACCATGATCAATAATATGAAATAAATTCACTAGAATAACTTTAAATAAACCTTTGCAAAGAAATGACCAACAATATCATATATTATTATGGAACTCAATGAAATACAATGAGAATGGGCCTTGCTTATATAGGAAAGGAATTAAAATCTAATAACCATTCAAGTTCATAGATCAATCCATAAATAAATGAAAGAACTAGTCATCAAAGAACTAGTGAAGACCATATATTTAGTAATGAACTAGACATCAAGGATCTAGTCAATACAATAATCAAGGAAAGAACTAGTCAATAGCATAGATAAAGGAAAGAAATATACCTAACAACTACATAATATCCCCTAATATCTAAATAAATAAAAATAAATATCCACACACATAAGTGGGTAAGGATAAATACAATAAATGTAAATAAAGTACCTAGATGAACATGAGCTAACGTAAATACCTACTCTAATAGAACATCCATGCTGCATGTAAGAAACTTGTATCTATGAACACAACTAGAAAAATATGTGAACTCACACGTGTGGATGAGATAAATAAAAGACATACAAGTAATATAACTATCATGTGAAATAAAGTGACTATGAACAAGCACAAGAAATAAAGAGTAAAAGAAACCATAATATGCAATATGCTATGGATGGATGGAATGGAATGCAAAATTTAGTGATACGAGCCAAATTACCCATGAGTGAATAGAAATGTATGCAATGAGCTTCATTTATTTTTCTTCATCAATAGTATCGAATTAAAGAAAACGAGAGTGCGTAATCAAGAAATTATCAAAGTTTGATGTGTGTCTAACGTGTTGTCATAAATGTGTAGGTGTGGTGATGAGATGGGACCTAGAAATGATGTGTGTATAAACCCTATAGCAAAAGCATATATCACTATGAGATGAATGGATGAGTGATGATTTATCCCTAAACGTATATAACTATGAGATAAATGGATGACTGGTGATTTATCCCTAAGTGTATATAACTACAAGATGAAAATAAGGATTGATGATGCAACCTAAGGTGTATACCGCTACAAAATGATAGAATAGATGATGATTTATCCTAAATTATATGTCACAAGGATGAAAATGTCGCATGTTGAAAGGTCAAATAGTAAATGTGTGATGATTGTAAGGTTCATTTGATTTGTAAAGCCTCGGTAGTTGAGTATGGACCGAGGAACTAAAAAGTGTTATAGGGTGGTGATTGTAGCATGTAGAAGACAATGTAGTATATGTAATGATGAAAGATGACCATGTGATGAGTAGAAAATGTAAATATTCGATATGTAGAATGAAATATAAGATGTGTATAATATGTAAAGTATAACGAAGTTACATGTAATGTGTGTAGATAGACTAGTAGTGTAGTATGTAGAATGAGGAGTATATGATGCTAGATGTGTGATATGTGAATAAATGCGATGTGTAAGTAATATAGTGAAATGTGTGGGGTTCATGCGTTGTAAGTTGATTAACTAAAAATGGACTAAATAAGTAGTGTGGTTATAGTTAATCTAATATATCCACAACTGTAAATAAATTAAATCACCGTAGTAAACAAATATATAAGTAAGGTAATCAACTATAGAAAATGAATTGCTAACCCTAATATGAAAGAAGGAAGAGGAAAGAACCCGGATGACTTGATAAAGTGTCGGGACTATGTCGAAAGTGTTACTAGAAAAATCAAGAGAAAGAATAAGCAGTGAAAATGTCCTCAAATTAGTGAATCTCGAATATTTCTCTGGACTGGAGTTCTTGTAAAAGGATTGGGGTGCCTATGGGCATTGTGGTCTGCAATTTGAGTTCCCTCATCTGTGTGAAAGCTTTGAAACTAATATTTATAGCGTCGGAAGTTTGTCTGAAAACATCCATGTTTTCTGCATCACCTTTGTATTCTTGTGCCTAGTGTCACCAATAATCAAAGATGAATGAAAGACCTACACGAAGACCAAAAAAAGTATCAAAACCCTAAAAAAAAAAATGTAATCTGAATGGGTCGACTAACCTCACTTGTGATAATAGTCAATTTACTAATCGAGTTATGTACTACATTTCACACCTAAATGTAGTTCTAATGAGTGTGTGCATGTCGTGCCCTAGGTTCTCTTGTGCCAGGTCAAGCTTTGTGAAGTAGCGATCAACAACTAAACGTAGAAAAAGTAAAAGTATGTGCACATGGAATATAATAGAATCCCTCCCCTTACAAAGTTTGACACATACATCCTAGCCTTGTGCCTTGATGATAGTTATGTGGATGCAAGTGATCTTAAATGTGATAAATGGATGTAACTCTAGATGGAGTCATCATAGTAAGTGATGCTAGGTCCCTCATTATGGTCTCATAAATTTATATTTATAGGCTTCTCTTATTCTAATTTCGAAATCAACCCAAAATGGAAAACCATCAAAAATTTAAGAAGAAGGAATGGCTAAAAAGAGCTGAAAAAGTGGTGGGAAAGTTTTCAAAGGATCATAACATCCCAGGGTGGGACTAGACTACCGATGAGTTCCCAAGTACTAGCCCGTCCACCCGGGTTAAGGCTAAAATAATGGGAAATGACCGAAATATACTGGGCATATGGACTAAAATTAGTGGTAATGAAGAGTTAAATAAAATAAGATAGCAAAAGGACGAGGTTAATTAGCACTTTCATCACTCAAGAACCTTCTAAATAGTATTAAAAGACCAAGATAAATAATATCTAAAGTGTATGATTTTATGAATGCGGTTTTCCCCACTTTATTTTGATGAACTGAAAACTTGGTAAAATAAAGTAGATAGAGATGTGTACCTGATGTGCATGAAGAGTGTAGTAGAAATGTGCCGAAGAACTAGAAAAAACCATCAAATGAAAACTAAAGATGGAGGAACGTGAAAACTAATGATGAAAAATGTGCAAAGAAAAATTGATGAGAGAGAACATAGGGCTGAACTCGTGTGTAGTTTCTATAGTGTGTAATGTACCTATATGGTTAGTAAAACATCCCATGTCATTGAATTTTATTTTTGACATTGTTGTTTTTGTTTCCCCTAACGTGACTCTTGTTTCTCATATGGATGGACCTGCAAGGAGAAAATGATCAAGTAGTAAAATAAATATGTATGTAAGTGTGAAAACACTATGTAAAAATGCATGTATATGAAAGTGTGTAAAATACGTAAATTTAAAACACGTGAAATGAAAAATTTAAACTAAACATGTGCACTGATCCATGTCAAGAGAAGGAGTGTAGAAGGATATCCTATACTCCAAGTTTTTGGGAGATCTCATACCACCCTAGCTAAATAAGTGCAAGGAGAAAATTATCTCTGTTCTCGACGCTTTAATAGCTCCGTTGAATGTGTGTGAAGAGATATCTTTATCATCCTAGTTTTTAGGTGATCCAACACCACTAGCCGAAGCAGTGTAGAGAAGCACACCCACTGTAACCTCTAAGACTATACTTGCTTCGTAGAATGCAAAGTAGACCATGTCCTATAAAGTCCGATGTGTATGGGGTTAGAGGACTAGATAACACACTCATTGTGTATAGTTGAACCATGTCGGTGTAGAATCAATGTGTTAGTATTTAAAAACCCCAAATGAGGCTCCCCCTCTTTGGGGGCACACACACTTTTCTCGATAGGATATATGCGGCACCTAAAAATTACTATTCATATATATGTTTGAACCCTTACAAGTTCTTGGTAGAAACAAAGGTATGCAAAAAAAAATAAGGCTAGTCGAGGAAAAGTTTAAACAAATAATGGATACATATAGAAAACATCCGTAAGCTACGAAAACAATGCAATAATGTAAACATGTAAGAAAACAAAGTAAGCCACACAAAGTGGATCAAAAATGGGACATCACTCACGATGTCACAAGACATGCACTACCATCATGGCATTAAACAAGAAGAAAGTGTACGTAAAAACAAGGGAAAAACCTACATATATAGGAAAATAGGTAAAAACAAACAAAAAAGTAGTAATGGAAACATATAAGCTGCAAAAAAGTGTTGCACATGGAACACCCATTATCACGGTAGATAAATAACCAATATATCAAAAACATTTATGATCAAGTAATGTAATTTATTAAGTAAAAATTAAATAATAGCACTTGGAAGAGATGAATGTGGATTCCCTAACGACCGAGTGTAGGAAGGGTATGAAGAAAACAACCATGCACTATGTAAGAGTCATGTATCTAAGATCACACTAAACAAAGTTATGAATGCACATGTTTGGATTGTATAGATAATGACATATGAGAAATCAAGATAACATGTGTAATAAAATGATCATGTAAAACACTAGAAAACAATAATAAATACACCTAAGACAATATAGTATGTTATGGATGGATGGAATGGAATGCAAGATGGAATGATAGGAGTTGTGTGCCCCGATTGAATGGAAGTGTATGCAAAAAGTTCATTTTTCCCCCTAAATAGTAAATAATGAACCGTAAATGAGAGTGCACCATTGTGAAATGGTCAAATTGTGTGTGGTTTGTCTAACACGTTGCGATGAATGTGTGTATAGTGGTTATGATGTGTGACATATAGAAAGGATGTGTGTGAACCCTTGAGCTGAAACATATATCATGACATGATGAATGGATGAGTGAAGATTTATCCTAATCATATATCACTATATGATGAATGGGTAGGTGATGATTTATCCTTGAGCATATATCACTATAAGACGAAGGGATGAGTGATGATTGAGCACTAAGTATATATCACTATAAGATGAACAAATTAGTGATGATTTAGCCCTAAAATTCTATCACTATATAAATAATGGGAAGGATTGGTGATATAATCTAAGGTGAATACCACTACAAGATGATATAATGGAGGTGGTGATTTATCCTAAAGCTTATACCACTAATAGATAAAAAGAGTGAGTGATGATTTAGCCTAAAGTGTAAGTCACTAGTTGAGGAATGTCGTAGGATGAAATGTCGCATTTTTTAGTGTGAGTTCCATTTGATTTATAAACCCTCGGAAGTTGAGTATAGAATGAGGAACTAAGTTTTTCATATAGTGGTGAGTGCAGCATGTAGAATACAAGGAAGTATGTATGATGAGAACAAACAACCACGTGATTATGAGGATTCATTAATGGGCGGTGTGTAAAGTGTAATTTATGATGTATTGGATGAAACATGAGATGTGTACGTGGACTAAAAAATTATAATGTGCATTATGTATTAATTAGAATAAACCATATGTGTTGTTAGATGTGTAGAATGTAATGTATAGTGTGAAATGTGATATGTAGAAATAGAAATATAGTATGTATGATTAAATGATACTAGACTCATATGTAATGAAGAATAAAATGATATTTATAAAATATGGTCTATGAAGATGGAAAATGTTTTATGTAAGGTGTGTGACTATGTATATCATAGGAATCCATATGCATAAATAACCAAATAGTGCATAGGATGAATACCAAGTATAATGTCTTATGTATAAATGTATACATTAAAAAAATTAGACTAAATGTAGAATGTATGGTGTTTGACGTGCAATGTGTGATGAAATTCCATCCGTAATTCCTATAATACTATGTATAAGTTTTAGTGTAATAATATCCCCTCAACAGTTAAGTGTGAACCAAAGAACATGAGTGTACCATCGGGTAATGGGGATGCTAAAACATATGATGAGAAAGTCCCTAGTTAGAAATGTAAATATGATAGATTTTATGATGATTGAAGGGAAGGGGGTATGTATTAAGTGTTAATCCCCAAAGTACATGATAGAAACAATGACTATGGTCCACTATTAAGAACATCATCACTATTGTGATCGAAACCTATTAGAGTAAAATTGAAAACCTGATACGCTATAGAATGAGGAGGGTCGTATAAGGACCCATCATGGTGGAGTGTGTAAAAATTCATTGCATAGTCTTTATAAGTCAATGTAATGGGTAGAAAACGATGAGCATACCAAGAACATATGTTTGAAACATAAGTGGGAGAAGAATCATTAGAAATAGAGATAGTGCTAAAGGGCATTTGAAACGTGAGTGAAGAGTGGAGAGGGTCTATTGTACCACCCATTTATTCAAGCCAAGACTATCCAAGTGTATTTGGAGAATCATGATAGGTACATGCAAAAAAATGTTAAATTACAAATCCATGCAAGCCATAAGATGTTGTAATGTGAAAATAGCCATGATAAAGATGTGATGAACAAAGATGAGGTAAGATGTCATTAATTGTCAAACCAAACCTAGACAAACTGTCACGCATAAATATTTTATCTAAGAAAGTGGAATCAATGGGGATTTTTACTAAAGGGATATGTTGACAAATAATGTGCATGTGAAATGAAGGCATGGATTTTCCACTGGTGGAGGGGAAGATGAAATAGCTTTGACATTTTGGACAGATCCATTATAAAATACCATAACATTAGTAGAGGGAGGTGTTTTGAATCGATAGTTTCCTGAACCGTTAGCCACAAAGGTTTCCTCAAATTAAAAATCATCTACACCAAGAGGAGTAAAATCAAATTGTTTAAATGATTCATCTGTAAGATCTATAACATTAACCTCATCATCAGAATCTTCAGAATTGTCAGTGTGAGCATCATTGTTTTGTGTGGCATGATCAAGTATGTTAGTAGGCGTCATCGTAGTAAGAGGATTAGAAGGTACGGTAGGTGGTAGAGTTGGAACACTAACAGGGACAAATATTATAAGTGAAATAATATCCGAAGTATGAGAAGATATAGCAAGAGTACTTGAAGTACGAGAAGTGGATTGGGAAGCACTAAACTAACCAATGTCATATTTTTCAAGACTAGTATATCAAATACATTGCGAAGACAGTATGGGCATAATAGTAACTAGATATATGTGGTAGTACTTGAAAGGCTCGGGATCGGTAATAATAGTATGTTCATATCCCTTATGTTAAAAATTAACTCATTGCTAGATAGTAACTTGAACTACTCGCATTACATTAATCCAAGGCCTTCCTAATGAGATATTAAATTGTTAAGAGGTATCGATGACATAAAACTCAGTGAAAAGAATTTTAGGCCTATAGAAACTTAGAATTTAGCTCAAGTGATTTGAATACTTAAATTGCTCTAATTATATGCTTCCTTAAAAATTAACAACATATCGTCACTATCCCACACTTTCTCTCATTATCTTTGTTAATTAATTACATTATGTTATTTAATTAACTCTTTTATCCAACAACCATGCCAATTAACGAACTTCCATTAATCATCTCTCATTTCTATCTATATTAATTAATTAATTATAATTAACTAAGATCACTTATTTATCTAGATTAATTTTATAATTAATTAATACCCTTTTCTATCCAGTTAATTAATTATTCTTAATTAATTAATTAATTATCTTTTCTATTTCATCAATAAATCATCATTTATTTGATTAAAATCCTCTCATAACATAAATCATACTAACTATTCCTCTAAAAATATTTTATAAGCTTGCACACCTATTAATTAATCACATTGGTTCATTAATAAACCCCCTCAATCCGAATGAGTCACTAGAGGACAAACTAAACTCTCCTAAAGTAAACTAAACTACTTCTACACCATGCTTATCCATAACTAACATAGATTTTGTGTTATCTCACACACAATATGATTTAAAGCTTCTTGAAACCATTAGGTTATAAAAGGAAAACTCCTCTAACCTTTCTACTTACAACTAAATGAGCATAGATCCTAAGATATAGCCATTTTATTATCTTAGACAAATTTCCATTAGAGTGGGGCTAAGCATCATCCCTTTGCATTCAATCATCCAAGATATTTTTTGAAGATTAATTCAATTGATCAAGAAAGGCCTTATTGGTATGACTTGAGAACCTCCATCCTCAAGCCCCTTGGATCAAGAAAAACTATCAATCCTTTGATACCTAAAGGATCTACCTAGGTCCATTTAATTGATTTATCTTTCTAAAGAGTAGAGCATTAAGTGTTAGCATGTTATCTTAAGTTTTATTTTCAAGATTATAATGCATAGTGTTGATGGTTATTACTTGTTGATCTCTTAGCATGATGGAGCATAAATGTTAGTTTAGCATTTTTTTAAGCTAATAGGTGTTAGTTTTTACAATTTTCTGTCCCCCTTGTCTATTTTTGATCTTGTTAGAAAATGGGGAGAACAATATTGAATATTTTTGACTTTTGTTCTTTAGGAAATCTCGTATTACCCACCATTTAAAAATTTGGACACCGGAGTGAAATTTCCACCCTTTGAGGATGGGAAAGTGTTTTGGGCTTAAACTTTATCTGATTTTGAGTAGAAATAATATTATTAGATCATTACAACATTTATTAGTGTGTAATTCTTCCCACGATTTAATTTTTAGGGCACATTTCATCTTGGGCTAAGAGAAGCAAATGTTGTGTTATTGATTACCTTAGGAAATATTTAAGTCTTGGAACAAATTTTATGTGTCCATAATGGATAGGGTTTCAAGATATTTTCATTTATATATTTTTCCTCCGAACTCCTCTCGTAGCTCTTAGAATCATCTAAATAATTTAGATTTCACCATTCGAGCCTTCATTCCATATATCAAAAATTACTTGATGTTGTACAATTTGTTCTTGAATCAAATTTATTCCACCAAATTTTCATAAACAACCTCGTCCTCCTTAAATATTCACTAACATCACCCTCACATGATTTATATTTTCCTTTTATTCTTCTAGAAAGTGTTTGCTAGTTGTCAATGGCAAAAATGGTCTCATTTAAGCCTCCGGAGGCGTTCTCTTTCATCGAATTTAAATGAATTCATTGATCATGTTAGGTAGTATTCCCCACACATTGAGACACACTTAAAAAAATTATGAGAAATTTCCTATGATCAAAAGTGAGGGTGGAATTGAGGACATGATGGATATAGGGAGGGTTCATAGTGACCGAGAAACAAAACTTTTAATTATGTGTTTATTTTTCATGATCAAATTTTTCAATGTTTCATGGTAGACATTTCACATGACAAAAAATTGTTAAAGAATAATAATAAAATAATGAAAAAAATACATAAATGGTTCAACCATTTTTGTTTGATTTTTTTATGGATGGAGGATGATTTCATATCTAAAGGTGCTCAATGTCCGTATCACCTCTAATTGATATAATCCTTATCGATAAGACAATCCTGCTAAAAATCGAAATTGAATGACATTGGAAACATTCACGAATATGGTACACTCAAACTCATATTATTTCAAAGACTTTATTGCCATAAAATGCTCTAGTTGTCCTCTATTTTAGGAGGTAAATGCAATTCTTTCTTGTAATATGGTCATCATTCTTTATGTTTATTCTTGAAAATAAGGCCATTAAGAATTTTTCATTTTGTTTTTTCGGAGGAAATGTGTTGGAGATATAATCTCAACTACCCAAATTAAGTACACCCTCAGACAACCGAATATTTCGATGAAAGTAGATCTAGAAAAAAAAAAGAAAAAGATGCACATTGAATGGAATGTGTAGATTTTATTCTGACATTCTCCTTAAATCTAGAAATGAATTTATGTATTTGTGCAAGATATCTAACTTTGACATGTAACATATTTAGGAATTAATTTATAATTTTATGTATTGTTTTTAGTGCTGCATTTTGAATGTAATAGTGAGAATAAAAATCAAGAAGTGTGTGGAAAATAAGAAGAACAAAGTAACAAAAATTTCTGTAGATTTTATATAAAACAAATAAAAAATATACTAATTTTTATTGTTGTTTTTTGTTGTGTTTTTGTGTGTATTCTTCTCCATTGTTTCCATTTATTTATTTTTTCCATTTTATCGCTGCATATTGCATTTTTTTAGTTTTTTTCTCATATTCTAAAGTTACAAATTTCTTCCCCTGCTTCTTCCCTTCATCTAGTATGAGAGCGGGATGTTTTAGTCATCAAGGGTAGTTTATTTTCCTTCTAGATCTCTACACGAGTTATTGACAACCATTAATGTTGTCCACATCTGGAGTACCTCTTTCTAGTCTCTAGACTCCATAGTTTAGGGGGAAAACTATGAATATTGATCCTTGACAATGAAATATCCTTTTCGATCCCAGGATGTTTGGGATATTGTTATAAATGGGTATACATAACTGCTGCAGATACAAAAACATACAACACACTCGAAAGGCAAAAATAATCTTTTAAAGGAACAAAGAAACAAGGATGGAAAATCCATATTTTACATTCATCAAGATATGCATGAGAGAATTCTTTGAAGAGTTGTAGTAGAAAACAGAGAAAAGGATGCATGGGAAACTCTCTAAATATATACCAATCTAAGGATAAATTTAAGGTAGAAAAACTCTAGGTACTTAGAAAATATTTTAAGAATCTAAGAATGAAATATTTAGATTTTTAGAATTCTTTTTACGCATGTAGTTTGTCTTTTGAATCAAATTAAATAGCATGGTAAAACCATAGAATATCATAGAATAGTTTAAAAATCCATAGAGTTGAACTTGTTAATTTTGATCCTTTCATTGTTCTTATAAAGGAAACTAAGGATTTGAGTCGATATCAATAGACGAGTTGCTTGTCTCTTTGATAAACCATGAGCATAGGCTGAATAGATGACACATAGGAATAGAAAATAATTTTTATCTCAAGATTCTAGAACTTGTGGAAGAGTTAGAGGAGGTAGATTCAATCCATGAGAAAGAGGTAGAAATACATTTAGAGGACAAAATATGAGTCGTGAAAACCAAGGTAGAACAGAAAAAAACCATGATAAACTGTATTATCATAATCATTCAACCAGATCATAGACAAGACAAGTCACATGTTCAGTTCCATTATTGCAAAAGGTATGGACACTACTCTTTTGAATGTAAGAAGAAACAATATGATCAAGGAAAAAAATAAAAATCAACATGAAGGCTCTATAAAAACTTCTATGTTTATTACATGCACAATGTTTTGTGTAGCAATTTATAAATAATCGCAAATTGAATGTAATATGGTTCAAGAAATTTTACATGATAGTTAGTATTTAGATTCAGTTCAGCAACAATCATATGATCGAAATCTAGATTTATTTTCCGAGTTGGATGAATAATTAAAGAGTAATGTTAATCCTAGTAAAATTAATCATGTGAATGTAATCGAAAAATGGATTGTTGACATTCTAACAAAAAAGGGGGAGAAAAAGGTTATTAATGATGATTTTTATGTTTTTACGGTTTACGAATAATTTAATGATCATTTGGACAATTGAGTACGAAGCAATATAAGGTTTATATGGAATATAATGAGTGTGTGATTGTAGAAATACCTCTTAACACTCGAGTTAATTGTAAAAGTGAAGATGAGGAACAACAAAATGTCTCCCTTGAGGTTACTACTAAGAAAAATGAGAAAATCTAATTTATTTTCAGCCATATAAGCACTCGGTTTGCATTCAAGTCCCGTGCCAATAAAAAAATTTCCTTTATTGAGTCTTGTGTGCTAAGCAAGTGAGTCTTGTGCTCAAGAAAACATGTCCCGTAAGTCATGTGCTCAAGAAGGTGTGTCTTACGCACAACCAAAAATTCTAGTGAAACCCGCACTGAGGTAAATGAGTCTGCGATGATTCTTGTGCCAATTTAAATCAAGTCTCTTCTATTACAAGTGAGTCTTGCACTGATTCTTGCACTAATATAAAGTCCTACACATAAGGAATACAATCAGATTTTCAGTTAGTTCTTAAGGATGAATCATGGCTTTGGCATATAAGGTTTCAACATTTGAATTTTGGAGGTTTGAATTTACTACACAAGAATAATATGGTTAAAAATTTTCCATTGATTCAAAAACCAAAAAGAGTATGTGAACGGTGTATTTTGGGGAAGCAACACAAAGAGTCTTTCCCAGTTGGAAAATCAACGAGAGCATATGTACCTCTAGATATAGTATAGTCAATTTTATGTGGACCCATGCAAAGAACTTATATTGGAGGTTGTTCATATTTTCGACATTCATTTAATATTATACAAGGAAGACTTTTGTCTACTTTTGGGCATAAATCTTATGCTTTTGGATTACTTCAATAGTTCAAGGTTCTTGTGGAGAATTAAAATTGTTACTACATCAAGGTATTAAGAAGTGGTAGAGGTAGTAAGTATATTTATAATGATTTTCTATTTTTTTGTAGAGAACATGATATTCACAAATAGTCTAGAGTGTGCTACACTACGCAACAAAATGGTGTACTTGAAAGGAAAAATAGAACCATTATGGAAATAGTAAGGAGTATGTTTAAGGAAAATAATTTAACAAGAATATTAAGTTGAAGTAGTAACAATGGTTGTTTTTATTTCAAATAGATGTGCAACTAAAATTTTAAGGAATATGAGTCCTCATGAAGCATGGAGGGTAGAAAACATAGATTTGCACACTTCAAAATTTTGGATGAATTACATATGCATGTGTTCTTAAAGAGATGAGAAATAAGTTGGGTAATATAGGTGAGAAGTGTATTTTTTGGGTATTCGAGAAGATACTGAGGCTTACAAGTTGTTTAATCCAAGCAATATAAAAATTTTAATCGGTAGAGATATGGAATTTGTTTAGAATGAAGCATGGGATGGAAGTTTATAGTATAAATAATTATAATATAAATTGTTTCACATGATAATATGAGTGATGAAGTGCTAGAACAACAAGATATTCCTTAAGCAATATATCCTTCCACTCCCGGATGTGCACCACAAGTTGTAAGGAGATATTCAAGAAATCAAAATTTTAAGTTGGCCACAGAGTTCATTAAGAACACCAACCATGACACATTTGGAAAATAGTCCACAATACTCATTTGATATCAACATCCCATCGATCATACATTGGAAAGTTTATTGCAGCGAAAAACAAGGAGTTTAAGAGATATTTATGAATCTGATTTTAATGTTGAAACTACAAATTATTTTTCTATTTTTTCTTTATTTTTAAAAGTTTATAATTTGATGTCTTTTGAAAAAGAAATAAAAGATGAAGCATGGGCGAAAGCCATGGATGAAGAGATTGAAGCTATTGAGAGGAATAACACTTAGGATTTGGTGGATCATCTGCAAGGAAACAATTTCATTAGTGTGAAATGGATTTACAAACCTAAGCATGACATGGATGGTAAAGTAATGAAGCATAAGGAAAGATTGGTTAGTAGAGGTTTGACTCACCAACATGGTATCGATAACAATGAAATGTTTTCTCCTATAGCATGTTTGGATACGGTAAGAACCATTTCGTCCATTGCATCTCAAAAAAGTGGCTTATTTTTCAAATGGCTATAAAATCAGCAATTTTAAATGGTTATCTTGGAGAATAATTTTATGTACATCAGCTAGAAGGATATAAAATTTTAGGACATGAAGAAAAGGTATAAAAGTGAAAAAATCACTCTCTTGAATCAAGTAAGCTCTAGAACATGGTACAACCACATTTATTCTTATCTAATTAAGAATGGATTTAGTAGGTGCAGAAGTGAGCCTAAGTTTGATATAAAAAAGGATGAGAAAGGTAAGATGTTGATTGTGTGTTTTTATGTAGATGATTTAATTTTTATAGGATACCTTTCCATAAATTCTTATAAGAAAGCCATGACCAAAGAGTTTTAAATGAATGACCTTGGTCTCATGAAATACTTATTGGGAAGAGAAGTTAAGTAATCAGAGTTGAAGGTATTTTTATTCCTTAATCAAATTATACAAGTGATGTGTTGAAAAAAATTAATATGTTGAGTAGTAAATGTTATCTCTCAAAATTGCACCTGTAGAGAGATGGCTACAGGTGTTCTAAGCTTGAAAATTTTATCTCTCTCTTTCATAGATACAATGGAAACACCTCAGGTCTATGGGTATACCTATTTTGAGGTGAGTCTCCGATATCAAGGCCGGTTCCTTATTGATGTATCCTAAATTGATTTTTTGGAGTTTAAGGGTAAAGGATGATTGTAAAATAAAATAAAAACTGAGGTGATACACCAAACTTGTATGAGGTCTTTGACTGAGTACATGCACAATTGATATGGAATGAATTTTTGATGCACAGGCCAATAGTTTTTTGTAGAATATTAAAGGCAAACACTCGGATGTATTGAGGGAAAAGAATCACAACAACACTGTTAAGTTAAACATGCACATTAATATCTAGCAAAAATTACTGAAATTTGCAATAGGGTAAGATGATTAATCAGGGAATTAACATTCACAAGATTAATGGGAAAATACACAAGATTGCAAATAATTAGAAAGGAAGAAAATACTTCACATTCAAAGGGAAAAATTGGCAAAAAAATTCTTCAGCACTCCTATATCTAAAAATTCATCCTTTGTGCTTTGCTAAGGCACATAATATATAGAAAAATTGATTCACCCACCCTTCCTAAAAATAGACTAGGGTTGTACTAACCCATGCATTCTATTTTTATCCTTTATTTAATAATAAATAAGGAATAAAATAAAAAAACTAATACAAGAGGCATTAATAGCCTTTGATTACATCACAATCAAACTACAATTGACTATTCTATTTTTAAGAAAAGCATGGGTGAATAATTTGCAAAAAAATAAATCTTGCTTAATGAGTAATTCTTCTCTAGTGTATGCAAATTTTTTCCTCTTGCTCATTTATCCTCTTGTGAAGGCATGCAAAAATACTTTGTTGTGTATTGAGAATAATAGAAATAAAATATTTTCAATACTTCCAAACATAATTCATCCAAACATTCACTTGATGGGGACCACCTCCAAGCTTAGGCTCTGATGTTGACATTCCTTGTCTAATCTTGTGATCACATGAAAATTTTCATTCCAAGTCATAACCAATTCATCAAATCAGTGGGGACCACCCTTGCACTTAATCATTAGTCTCCATTGGTTTGGCCATCCTTGATGGACTTAGCACATTATTGGTTTTGAAATAAGATAAGGGGCACTTTGTTTTTAAAAATTCACCACAATACACTCGGCCACCTTTGTGGACTAGGCATATTATAAGGTCTGCCACCTTTTTTATTATCATTATATTATATAGTTGTCAGCCCCACCTTTGCATTTGATTGGACATAGACCATGGTTTAACCTTACCTTTTCGGGTGATCATTGCATAACATGATTCAGTCGTCTTTTGATTCATTTGGAGCTTGGACTATAGTTTGATAAGTCAAAATGCAAATAATTTTTTAATGACAAGGGTGACCCCTTCGTGATGATGAGTCACCCCTTCATGCATTTTGTCGGTGGTATTTTAACTCGGGTTGAGTTTGCTTTGTTTTTGGTGATCAATTTCTAAGCATTGATCTAGTGTCCTTTCGATTCGTGGTTGTTGATCTCCAACCCATGATTAGGGTTTCTGACCTTAGCATTTAATATTGTGGGTGATATTTTGATCATCACAGTTTTCTTTGAATATTGTTGATCATTTTTTAATCATTGATCTCTAATCCATTGAATCTCAGGTTGTCGATCTTTAACTCGTGGTTAGGGTTTTCTAACGTCGAGTTTAGCGTAGTAATGGCATCTAACCATGATGGTTTTCTTTGAACTTGGGGATCGATCCTCGAGCATTGATCTTGGTACTTTTCCTTCTCTACCTTTGATTCTATGACTGTGGTTGAGTTTCATTTAACTCATCTCTTGAGTTTGCATGGTAAAGATCACTTGACCTTAATGATCACTTCATTTTGGATTTTCAGCTTGTGGGTGAAGCCCTAGAAATTTTTGGCTTGACACCATTACTAAAGCTTTTGAAGCTCGAGATCAGTCCATTTTTTGGCCTTCTTAGCCTTGAGCATCTATATATTTTGTTGTCTTTAATCTATTAGATATTTTGAAGCAAGCATTCAGGAGATTCTGCCATTTTTGTATCTTTTGAGCTTGGTTTTACGTTATTCTAATCTGCAATATTCTACAGACTAAACATGTGTATTTTCTTGTCATCTTGAGTTCTGAAAACTCTATTATCACCATGGACATTTTCTTGAGCTTCTATGAGTTTTTTTTTTTATGCATCTGCTCGATATTGTGAGTGAATCATAGTTGATGTCGACCACCATGAGTGGTTATAGGTGAGCTAATTTTTCTCTTGCACACGTACACTTCTATTTTCATTTTCTTCCTTGGATATGTCACTGAAACTCTTGAAAATATTTGTGGGTTCTATGATTTCTTTCTCCTACTTGACTCCCGAGTTCAAAAATTCTCATGGGCATATGGATTTCTTGTTTCATCATTCATTGCTCAAAAATTTTGACTATTTGATTATAAATGGTGAGTTCTTGTCTCTTATTCTGATTTCTTGATACCCATTAATGGGTTTTTGGTCTCTGGCTAGGAGTTATACCCTTCTCACTCTGATACTACAACTTGAAACTGATTTCAAATGGAATAATGAATTTCTAAAATAATTCAATATTTCTTTAACTTGGATATGAATGCATTTCTGATTCAAATCTCCTCCACTTGAGTTTGTGTTCTGAATACAATTTAAAGCTTTGTTTACTTGCTACTCGCTTTCATTCCTTATAAATTCTCCCTTGAATCTAGACTGTTATACTTTATGATGCGAAAAACTCTCTTTCTTGATGATATTTCGAGGGTTTATGACCATTGGCCCTAGGTATGCATGTGTCTCTGATTTGAAGCTTGTTCTTAGTCAATCCTTGAGCCTTTTCTAGAAACCCTGGATATTCTTGATTATGCTTTGCATTCTATCTTCTTTGAACTTGTTGAAAGACTTCAAATGGCTCGGCCATGACCTGATATTTTGATCTCGGACTCTCTATTTCCTATTTTGAGCTCCTTTGGGTTCCTTCTAAGAATGATCTTGGAGCATTCTTCGTCATGTTCTTCATTCTCTGGGACCCTAGACCTTCATTGTTTTGATCTCTAAAACTCGTGAAGAATTTCTTAGTGACTCAAGACCCTGTTCAAAGCTCTACATAGATTTTATCTATTTGGTCTCACCATATGACTGTGCATTGAATTTTGAAGTTATATTTGCTTCCTTACATATTTTGCTAGCATCGAGTTGCTTGTAGCTTATTCTGAAAACACTATCTTTGAATTTGATGAGCTTTGAATATTGTTCTTCTCTTGTGGTAATATCTTTTGTATCACTTAAAATCACTGCTCTTTGAGTTCATAGTGTTACAGTTGTATGCTTTCTCAGTCATCAATTGTAGTAACTGTAGTTTGTATATTCATGGCAATCATAACTCTGTCCTTTTCATAACTCATGGTGGTAACTTTTAGAAGCATGTAGACTATGTGAAATAATGTTCCTTAAATTTACTGCTTTAACCTTCACTTGTTGAATACTTGCAAATATACCTTCCTTCAATAAAGACTATGTCATTTGATCATCTCTTGAACCTATGACTGTGTCCTTTTTGATTCATTTATACCTGATTGTTTTCACACTGAAACCTTGTAGACTGAAAATGCACTCTTATCATTGTTGCATTTTGTATTCTGTCCATTGAGTTGTATCTGAATGATTCTTTGAGCTTGAATTTATGAAGACTTGAAGTATGAAATGATCAATTAAATAGCAGCACTTGATTGGAATGGCCTAATTGTAAATCACAAGCTTTATGGTATGCCCTTATGTAATTGTTACTTGGGTGTTTTACTTGTTCTGCAACCATGTAAACCTTGTATCAACCTTGTATCTTGAATATTTCTTTGATTGCATGGTTGTTATGAATTTATATTTAGAAAACTGACTCTACTTCGCTTGTCATAGTTGTACTCCATTGGTATTGTAGCATTTTTGTATCTATTCTGATGAAGTATGAAAGTGTTCACTTGTAACTTAAAGCACTGTAATAGTTCATTTAGATGCTTCATGGCTTGTTGTTGGGGCTGAAATATGATAACTGTTATCTTTGATCATGCCATGCATTATCTTCTTTCTGCATTACTATTTGATTTACATATATCCTTTAAAGCATGTATTAGTTTAAAATAGCATGATGGAAAGATGTAAAATGTCCATTTTACATGGTGAAGCCCTATCAAATTTTCTTAGATTTCCTTCTCATTTTGTTTCAGCTATAATCTTATCTTGATTTAACTTCATCCTTTAAATTCTGATTCTTCTTCTTCAGTTGTAATCTAAAACATGTACTTTTGTTTGTAATTATCTCCTTTGTTTTGTACTGCAACTTCTTTTATCCCTAGAATAGCTATTGAACTTTGAGTTGCATTCTTCCTTCATTCCAACATGTACTTATGACTCATCTACTTCATGTACCATAGGATAGAAGTTATTGAACTCTGTAATCTTTATCTATAGTGAGGACTGTAAGATATGATTTATTTCTTCTTGGCTACAACTTGTACCTACACACTTGAGAAAACAGTTAGAAAATATTTAGGCTTTTTGGCCTCTCTTATGTCCATGGTTTTCTTTTCTTCTCTCTCCTTCTTTCTGAGTGAGTAAATCATGTATACTATTTGATCTTCAAGTAATATATGTCTCCTGTTATTAAGAGATCCATGTGCATGAATTAGGATAATATAGGAATATGGATTAACCCCAATCTCGTAACTAATGATTTTCTTCTTTTCTTCTTTTCAGGTACAGTGCTTTTAGCAGTGAAGATGGAGAGGGAACAAAGCTGAAGATGAGGATGCATCAACTGAAGGAGAAACCTCCAAGGTAATGGTGGGTTCATTCATACTCTTTTATTTTCTCTTTCATACATATGTACCTCTTATTTCAGTAGCTATACTTTACTTTTCAGTTACATCCCACGACTTGTGTGGGAACATTTGAAATTCCTTATGAATAAAACATTTACTTGGGAAATTGAGTTGTGTATTTCTTTCTACATTTCTACTTTCTGATATGGATTGTATGATGAACTAAACAAATCAAGAAGATAACTAAATGTCTTAATAATGAAGGAAAGAACATTAAAGAAAACCTGTAACATCTAGTAATGAACTTTGATTTTTGTAATCTGTAGTCATGATTGCTGCTCCAAAACCTAACACTTCATATATTCTACAATTCGGTGTATTAATTATGAAAACATAGTTGTCCTTGAGGGATTTGTGTTCTTTTTCTGAAGATAGCATGAAGTTGTAGACTATGTGATCTGTTATGTTTTGTAACAGCACACATAGCTATAAATTTCATGTAACCATTAATTAATTCAACAATAACAATATTGCCTGAAAGAATCTCCCCTAACTTAGGTATACTTCACCAATGCTAGCCATTGTAACAAAGTTTCTAGTTGGCCATTTTTGCACAAGCGCAACACTTGTCAATAGTAAACCAATGCCTACACCAGGTTATTCAATGCTGAAATTGAGAAAGGAAGATAGTGGCCCATTTCTTAATGCTAGATTGTTTAAAAGACTAGTTGGTATCTTATGTACTTGATGGCCATGAGGCTTGAAAATATGTATGGTGTGATCCATATTTCTATGTTCATGGAGTCTCGAAAGACTCTCATTAGCAAGAAATAAAAATAATAATCGTATGTTTGTGGAACAAAAAAGTATGGTGTTATGTATTCAAAATGGATACATAATACATAATGTTGACATCATACATGACATGAAAAATACCTTTGGTTATTATTTTCATTTTGAAATAGGTGTAGTATCTTGGGATTCAAAGAAGTAACCCCTTGTAAATCTTTCTTGATTAGAAGCAAAGTATGTGGTAGTGAAAGGTGTGGCATGTCAAGTCATATGGATGAGGAGAATTCTAGCTAATTTGATGTATCAACAAGAAGAATCCACAAAGATTTATTGTGATAATAAACCAGCCATTTATTTATCTAAAAATCATGTTTTTCATAAAAGAAGCAAGCACATTGACACCGGATATCATTTTATAAGAGAGATGGTAAATAACAAGGAAATATGTTTAGAGTTTTGTAGATCTCAAGATCAATTCACTAATATTTTTAGTAAGCCATTGGGAAAATATGCATTTAAGTATCTAAGAATTTGTTTGAGTGTTTATGCTGAAGATTAAATGAAGAATGAAAAATATGGAAATGGTAGTAATAGTTATGCAAATTAAACAATCAATTAAGAAAGATAACAACATGTTCGATTAAGGGGAGTATTTGAGATATAATCTCAACTAAACAAATTAACTCCACCCTCTGACAACTAGATATTTCTAACAAAATAAGATCTATACAAAAAGGAAAAATATATGTGTTGAATGGAATGTCTGATTTGACATGACATTCTCCCTAAATCGAAATGAATTTATGTTTTTGTGTAGGATATCGAACTCGACATGAAGAAGATTTAGGAATTAATTTCTGATTTTATGTATTATTTTTAGTGTTGCATTTTGAATGTAATTGTGAGAATAAAAATAGAGAATTGTTTGGAGAAGAAGAAGAATAGAGCAACAAAGGTATGTTGTAGATTTTCTAGAAAAAAACTATACCATCTACTTATTTTTATTGTTGTTATTTGTTGTGCATTTTTTTAATTCTTTTTCATTGTTCTAGGTTTATTTTGTCCATTTTATTGTTGCACATTAATTTTTTTGGTTTTTTGTTCATATTTTGAAGTTCCGGACCTCTTCCACTTGCCTCTTCCCTTGAAAAGGCTCTTAGACCTAGAAAATGGGGTTGTGAAGATCCTCATACAACACATACAAAATCCCGATTATGATTTCCCTTGTTTGCAACATAGAGATCGAGTGGATTGGATCGGTAATGCTAGAAAAAATGATTTTACTGAGATGGACCAAGAAGTGCATCATATCTTTCAATCGTTTCATGGAGAAAATGATATTAAACCTAAAAATTTGTGCCAATTAGACCAAGATAATTTTTAAGGTAACTCAATTCGAGTCATTTGATGACTTCCTATAAGTTCCTTGAAATATTAAACATTTAATTATACCATGAAATGTCAAAGATAGTTTTGACAATATTTTTGAGAATAATTATTTAAAATTATGGCTAAAATTCTCAATAACATCAATATTGATTTTCTTGTGGAAATTTCCTCACCTTATCTTTACTTTCACCCTAAAATAGTCATAAAGAGTTGTTTGAATTCTAGCTAGGTTATTTGTAACTTAGAGAAATATGAATATAGATGTAGGTTTTAAAGGGAAAATTACAAGTAAGAATTTTATATTTTCATGATCATTTATGTTAATATAATATTTTTAGAATGAGGAAAAATTATCAAGGGTATAGGATGTGAGGCTGATAGAACATAATTTGAGTTCTCCACAAACGTTTTGTTGGTATCCAAATTAAATCTCCCTAGAAGATGAGAAACATCACATATTTAACAAGATACTCAAAGACAGATATATCATATGTCATTTTATAGTCGGGGAAGGGATTCAGTTGGCTCTTTGTCACTCAGGCATTGGAGAAATGGATAGAACTTTCATTAAGGATTTTATCTATCCTCATTTCTTTAGGTCATGCCTTTCGACCAGGGTGAGAGGACATGTTTTGTAACCTTTGTTGGTGAAGGACATGAAGAGATCCTTCTTTGCACAATTTTGGGGGAACCTTGAGAAAATATGATCAATACACCACAATTTAACTCTCGAGTTGTCACTTCTAAAGAATGGAGATATTTTATGGACAAGGTTCGAGTTACTAAAGACACTTAAGACCTTTCTACTTACGTATATGTTGGTAGTAGAATTTTTTCATTGTTGGATACACAACAAAAAAGGGTACTTCGGGTAGGATTCATGATTATTTGAAATTTTTGGTGGGGTATTAAGAAATATGAATTTGATTTCACCAAATATTTGAGAACCTTTACAAAAATTGGAAAAATAACAGATAGAATGCTTCAAAATAGCCAAAATATTCCTTGAACCAAAAGGTGTGCATCAATCAAGCCCCATATCTACACGGTTTCACACAATCTTTAAGAATTGAACATGAAGCCTCGATCTAAAGACTCAATTAAACATTAACAACCCCTTGTTCCTCACGCCTAAGATACACTCACGGGATTAAAAACAATATTTATCAACAGAATGATAGTAAAGTGATTTTAAATTGTTTATTTCATTATAGGATGAAGGCTCTTCTCATCTTGAAATCGCAAATTCCACTAATCTATCGAAGGGATGAGATCTTGTGTGATTTAGAGGATTTCAACATAATATTTCAACGGGAACATCAAAACCATTTGAAAACATTCTAAAATAAAAGAAAAGTCAATTTTTCCAAAGATCAACAAAGATTAATTCAAGATCTATTATATTTATCATCATGGGAAAGTTTCTTGAACAATCAAGTGAGCTTTTCAATGGTTGTGCACTTGCACCATCTTGATGTGATCAAATCTAAAGCGTAAGAGATATAGAAGTTTCTCGGATGGTCTGCATTAGGAAGATGGGTTTTCTCAAATTTTCTCATAAAAATTAAACCCCGACCATTTGCAAAGTACTCTCATTGCATTCATATAATTCGATGCCACACTCATCCCAAATTTTCCCCAAAAATAAAAATATTCGAGAAATCCTTTACTTGTTACAAATTTATCTCGAGAAAATGATGTTTAACAAATTTACACCCGAAGTTTCTAGGTGGACAAATCTGAATCCAACACATTTCTCAAACCCTCAACTAGAATTTGGAAAGCCATGTCATAATTTTTTTTTGTCATTTGAATCATTCTTTTTGTTGTGAGAGAAATCACCTTTTTAATCATTTTTAGGTGGCTCTGTATAGTTGGATCAGCAAGAAATCCTTTTCACCCTTGAGAAATGAGTGCCCTCGCATGGATGACTACATTCATGCCTCTTAGAAATGTGTGTTCACACCCATATTGTGCACATACACATTCTGCAGTGCAGTCCGAGTCGGCCAAGTGAAAAGAGGAGTTAGCATAAACTGCGCATGTGTTTCCTTTGTGCTAAACCTCCATGTGTTTTCTTTTTGCAACTGCAAAGGTGAATTACCAAGGTAGGTTCCCAAATGAGCACGGGCCTTCCACATGTTCAGGACCCTAGAGAATTGCATCAGTTGCTAAAAATTCAGAGTATGGGAAGGTCCAGCGGAATCTTCCACATGTTTTTTTAGCGCAACTTCAAAGATGAAGTTTAGAGGCGGGACCTCAAATGAGCATAGGCACTTCATGTGCCTTAGGCCCAAAAAAGTACCTTGGCCTTTGAAAAATTCTCATTATAAATTGGAGCCAACAAAATCCTACACGTGTATCTTTGGCGCTCTTTTTATATGGTGCCAAAAAAGGAGACCTTAAACAAGTGTGGGCTCACCATGTGTCTCGGCCAACAAGGTTGTTGAAAGAGTTTAAGGACCGGTGGAAGGTACCACATGCCTAAGGTATAAGAAAGTTTATTTGGTCATTGAAAAGTATTAGTATGGGAAGATCCAGCGAAACCTCCACTTATCCTTTCGACACTTCTTCAAAAGTAAAGTACGGGATAGGTCCCAAGCAGAGCCTGAGACCCTCCCAGTGTCTCGGCCTTAGAAATTTTATTGAGATGTTCAAGTATATAGAGGAGCTAGCGGAGCTTCCATGTGTCTCCTTAGCGTAAGCTGCTAAGGTAGGACCCAGAGGCGAGATCCTTAAATAGCGTAGGCCCTCCACATAGTCAAAATTTGAGTTGAAGCAGGCCTAAGAGTCTTAAAATTCCTCGGTAACCCACCTCTCCACTTCTAACTTTTGATGTGGGCCCCAGTGGAGTTGTGGATTATTTCATAACTTTACTCCCTCGTGAAAAAATGAAAAAAGTTGTAAAATTCCTCGATGACCCGGCTCCCCACTTATAACTTGAAAAATTGCCACATGTTCTTCTTTGGAATCAAAGTAAGACTTTTTCCCTGCCGCTTCATATTTGTTGAATAACCAATTAGATGTTATTGAGGCCACAAGCCCAATTTGGTATTATTTACAAATGTGACAAAAGTGACAAGTTTCACCAAAAAGACTTACTTGGGCTACATATAATAAAAAAGGATCATGTTTCCATGGATGTTGGGACAAAATATGATAGGAAAAACATGATTGTGGAAAAATAGAAGGAAGGGGAAACCCCAAATTCACACCCAAATTACAAATTCTTTCTCATGGACAAGGTGAAACGAGAGAAAACAATATCAAGTACTCAATGTGATCCTTTGACCAAAGGAAAGGACTGACCAGGGAAACCAAATGAAGGAAAAATATTTCACACATCAATACAGGGAGACAAAAAACTTGAAACCATATAGAGTGAGACATTTTGAACAAAGAGGGCGAGATTAAATTGAGCACCAACATCGGCTCCAACTTAGGGATGGGAACTCCCTGCGAGTTCCGCAAGAACAACAGAGACCATGTGCCAAAAATCCATTGGTAAAAAAGTCAAAAACAACCATATAGAGTAGAAAGACAATAACTAAACCCCAAGATGAATTGAGAAACAAACCAAAACTAGTCACCAGGGACCAGGACAAATCAAAATAGAAAAAAACGAAAGAAAAACAAAACCAAAATACTATACACTATACAATGATGTGCACCCTAATTCAGAGAAAAAATAAAGAAAAATTTTCAAGTGCCTTCATTACGGATATGACAATGCTAAGCGATTACGATACATCTTTAACAATTGGTCATTTGATTGTTTCTCTTTTCTATCCAAGTTAATATCTAACCACATTTGCTTAGGCTTATCCTTTTTGCCTAGGTCAAATTTTTCAACATCTCTCAAGGCTACATCAAACATCAAAGTCCCGGAAAATAAACCTACTCGGGATATCTGCATTTATCAATTTCATACTCCTTGTAAACAACATAGCTCACAAAGTAATCAACATCAGTTTATATGTGCAATACTTCATAAGAAGCATTTTGGGGTCCTTAATGAGATATAACATCCCCCATTTAGCAAGAGAATCCATAATGACCACATTCAAAGTTAATTACTTGCCTAGATACGTTGTCAATTGCATTAGTAAGACTTTGACGCATCCACTACGCACCTCTCTTGAATCCATGGCAGTACATTTCCCATAAGTTGTTACTTTGATATTTAACTCATTCATGACCTCAAGAGGCATTACATTACATGAGGCTCCTGAATCAAACATGTAGTTATGTAATAACCTATCTTTAATAATCAAAGTAGTGAAAAATGGATCCACATTCAGCTGAGACTCAACCAAAGAAGTTCCCAAATAAACCTCAGGTGGTTCACCCAATTCCTCCAATGCTTGTGGTTTTTCTAATTCTGCAATGGTAGGAGGAACCTCTACATTGTTTACATTTTTACCCTAGGTGACCTTTTCTTCCTTAAGCCCTAAATACTCAAATGCCCTCTTCTTATGCTCAAGGATTCTAAGCAATTCAACAATAGGAACAATAATCTTGATCTAACTCAAGATTTGGGCTATGTCACAAGGAACATATTTGGGTAAGGTAGTATTAGGAGGAAGGTTTACAAATTCATCTGATGGCACGGGATTTTTCATAGTCTAAGCATGGGGAGGAACACAAGTTTTATTTGGGGTGACAAAGCCTTTTCTAGATGCATCCTTTTACGGGTTTCCTTAGGGATATTGGTAAGAACTGGAATTTTAGGTTTGGCTTGAGGCCCTACCCCTTTGACAACCTTACTCCCGGCATTATATTATTTTCTTGGCCAAATATTGCATTCATTAAAATCTGTTTTCCTCCTCTAAAGGAATTTTTCCATCATAATTTTTAATCATTAATGCCCTTAAGTACTCAAAATCATTATTAGGTAACTCAAAATCTTGTACCATATCAATTTCAAAAGTATTAGTGGGAGGAAGAGGTAATACCCAGTGAATGCAATCCAAAAATCTTTCAATAGTTCTGGCACTTATCAGCTCAGTTGAGGTCACTCCCTTCTGTGAACTTGTAGAGCACTCCATCATGCATTCATCATCATTTGTCTCATCATCATCAATTTCTCCCTCAATTTCCTTGCCATCATCAATGGGGAATGGGGCAAGAAACATCTATCACACTACTCCATATCATGGACCTTCTCCACAATATAGCAACTCGCACCTAAAGGATCAAGCACCAATTTGTTTTCCCGGGGTTGGGGCTATCTATTTCCTATTCCCATGGGCCCTTTTCTCTTTCATATGATCTATGATCACCTCTAGGATTATTTAAATATCTTTCCGACCTTGTGGCTTGTCTTTGAACTTGGGAACCTTGTCCATCCCTTCTCTGCTCTAGCCGAGGTTGTGAGATATTTCTTTAACGCTCGACCAATGTTTTTACAACCTCTTCTATATCCACAAACTTAATTGGTAGAGGCTTCTCTATATTGATCATCTTGATAAATTCCCTCTTAGAAGGCTTACCAATTTCTTTGATATTGTTTTCAATCTGCAAAACCATTATGAAGTCCTGCCTCAATGTTCTAGGTTATTATCTCTCAAGTAATAAGCAACCTTCTAATAAAAATCATCGAATATTTTATCGGAAAAAGAAACATCACTTGGCCTTAGGATTACCGTTATCCTATTCAAGAACTTATTAAACCGAGTATTGAAGTCATGAAATGATTCATTAGGATTATTCTTAATATTTTCAAATTCGGACAAAAAGAAAATTGGGATGTGTTTTATCCCCATATTGTAATCTAAAACCATTTTTCATTTAAATACATGAGTCTATTTTTTTAATCTAGTAAAGACTTATACCAGTCATGTGCATCCTCCTCAAGATTATAAATAAATAATTTTATATACACATCCTCAAATTCAATCTCAAAGTCTTCCATCATATTGACAAAAAGTTTTTAATGTTTATCGCGAGTGATAGTATTATTCGCTTGAAATTTAGGCAGTCTATTTCTAACATCTTATGGCACTACATTTGGATATCCAACCATACCTCTAAAATCTATAGGACCAAAAGTATTCACAAAAAAGGAGGTGCAGGTGGGGAATGGACCATATTGTTTTGAGGAGGTGATCTTACAAGAGATACAAAATTATGAGGGACAAGGGTTCTTTGAAACACATGAGTATAATTTTAAAAATGAATGTCTTCTAAAGACTCTGTTTCTTGGAAAACCCTATTAACTTTGGAAAATACGAGGATAGATTAAAAAGCACACTTATCAGATACAAATGAAGGCCCCTCTTCCATTGGAGGATTTAGATATATATGAAAATTATTTGATTTAGAATCACTTGAAGAAGAATGGTAATCCTCAATCACAGGTTGATCACTTTTCACAATGGATAACTCTTTTCTTGATTCCTGATCTCCAACTATTTTCCAAACTCTTTTTCCTTCTGAATTTTTCTTTCCCAATTCTAGAAACCACTTTCTGGTAGGGTCTTTAGTGAATAAATATCTTCTTCCTTCCATAGCTACAAAGATTAGTGACAAATTTCACTTAATACGGGTTAAGGCACTTTAGTATTTATCAAAATTTAAATCAACATGGAGTCACCACTAAGGATTTTCACTTTTTGGGTAAATGCACTATAAATGATTTGTCAAATATATGTCAACACTTAATTCCTATAAAGCTTAATAGATATGACCTTCTTTTACCAAAGGTATTTATCACTAATAATATAAATTTAGTGCAATAACCAATAAAAATATTGCACATAGAACTTGTAACTTAACACAATTCTTACAAATCTCAATATAGGATGACATTTAAACAATGTATTTGCACTTAGATCATGTAAGAAACATTAACATGGTCTATATGTGTACAACTTTATTCAAATAGTCCCCGAGAGCGATGTCATTCTCTTTGTTGTTGCCACACAAATAGCTCTCGGTGTTCAAATAATCCCTAGAAACACTAAGAATTCCCTGAAATGATGCCATTCTTAGTGCTATTGCCAGAGAGACAAGTCCCAGTGTTCAAATAATCCTCGACAAACAACGTCATTCAAGTGTTGTTTCTACAAAAACAAGTCCCGAGTTCAAACAGTCCTCGGAAACACTAATAATTCCATGGTAACATGCCATTGAGGTGTTGTTGTAACACAAATATGTCCTGAGTTGAAATATTCCCGACAATGCTAATAATTCCTCGAAATGGTGCCATTTAGGTGTTGTTGCAACACAAATAGGTCTGGTGTTCAAATAATCCTGAAATAACACCATTCGGTTGTGTTTCCACACAAATAGGTCTTGGAGATGAAATAGTCCCCGAGAAATGCTAGTAATTCCCTAGAAACAGTGTCATTCTTGGTGTTTTTGCCACACAAATAAGTCTCGGTGTTCAAATAATCCCCAAAAATGATGAAATTTAGGTGTAGATATCTAAATTAATTCTCCCTTGGAAGCCAAGAAACATCATAGATTTAACAAGATACTCAGAGAAAGAAAAATCATAAGTTGTTTTGTATTCGGGGAAGGGATTCAACTGGCTCTTTGTCACTTGGGCGTTGGAGAAATGGATAACACCTTCATTAAGGATTTGATCTATCCTCACTACTTTAGGTCGTGTCTTTCGACCAAAGTGAGAGGACATGTTTTGTAACCTCTGTTAGTGAAGGACATGAAGAGATCCTTCTTTATATAATTTTTAGGGGAACCTTGAGAAAATATAATCAATACACCACAATTTAACTCTCACGAGTTGTCACTTCTAAAGAATGGAGATATTTTCTGAACAAGGTTCAAAATACTAAAGACACTTAAAACTTGCTTGCTTTTGTATATTTTGGTAGTAGAATTTTTCATTTGTCGATACACAACACAAACAGGGGTACTTCAGGTAGGATTCGTGGTTATTTGAAATTTTTGTGGGGGATTAGGAAAGATGAAGTTGATTTCACCAGATATTTGAGAACCTTTACAATAATTTGAAAACTAACAAACAAGATGCTTCAAAATAGCCAAAATATTCCTTCAACCAGAAGGTGTACATCAATGGAGCCCTAGATCTACACGGCTTCACACAATCTTTAATAATTCAACACGAAGGCTTGATATAAAGACTCAATTAAACATTAGGAACCTCTAGTTCCTCAAACGTAAGATAAACTCATAGGCTTACAAAAAACCTTTATCAACAAAATCATAGTGAAGTGATTTTAAATTGTTTATTTCATTACAAGTTGAAGGATCTTCTAATAATGAAATTGCAAATGCCACTAAACTATCATAGGGATGAGATCTTGTGTGATTCAGAGGGATTTTAACATAAGATTGCAATAGGAACATCAAAACCATTTGAAAACATTCTGAAATAAAAGAAGACACAATTTTTCCCAAGATCAACATAGATTAATTCAAGATCTATTAGATTTATTAGTAGGGGAAAGTTTCTTGAACAATCTCAAAGCTTGTCAATGGCTGTACACTTGCAACCATCTTGATGTGATCAAATCTAAAACATAAGAGATTAATAGGTTTCTCAGATGGTCTCTCAGGAAGATGGGCTTTCTCAAATTTTCTTGTAAAAATTAAACCCCGACCATTTACAAGATTATCCTCATTGCATTTATACAATTCACTCACTCACTCATCCCAAATTTCCCCCAAAAATAAGAATATTCGAGGAATCCTTTTCTTGTTACCAATTTTTCTCAGAAATTGATGTTTAACAAATTTACACATGAAGCTATTAGGTGGATGAATCATGAATTGATCATGTTTCTCAGACCCTCAACTATGACTGCAATACCATTCCATAACTTTTTGAAATTACTTCTACTCATTCTTATTTTTCATGTGAGAAATCCCCTTTTTAATCATTTTTAGGTGGCTCTGTATAGCTGGATCTGAGAAGCAATCCTTTTCACCCTCGAGAATACACCTTGAGAAATGAGTGCCCTCACATGAATTCCTTCATTTGTGCCTCTCGAAATGCATGTCGGTACACATATTATGCCACATACTTACGCTTACAAGTCCAGTCGCCTTGGAGTGTAAAGAGGAGGCAGTAGAAACCTCCACATGTTTCCTTGGCCCAACTGCAAAGGTGAATTACATAGGCAAACAAAAGATCTCCAAATGGGATACAATGTTAGAAAATATGAATATCTTATAAAACAATTTGTTGAACCTTAAAGAAAAATAAAAATCATTTAACAAATTAAAAAATAGTTTCTCATGTTGATTTATATTAATAAAAATTGGTTACATATGTGAATGGGATAGGAATAAAAATAATCATAAATAAACAATAGATGAAAAGTTATAGTTTATCGATTATAAATAAATGTAGCTAAAATTTCTTGGCCTATCCTGCCACCCTTTCCCATAGAGTGGTTGAAAATTGTAACTCCCCACAATTTAGACATGCGATTACAAGACTAAAAATACTAGAATAATTATTTTTTGAATTACATTGTAGTACACATGACACTACAGGAGATCACTTAGGAATATGCACAACACATGATATGTTTGCACAAACATTAACCCACATAGATAACATGAAAACATGTGATGCACATCAAGGTCACTTTTTTCAAATGACAAGGCACAACATAACGATTCAACTACATGTATAAAATTATAGATATGGTCTTCCCATGGCATGATATTTTTAGGATTGTACATTTACTAGGATCATGTTTCAATATTAAACTCGGGTTCAAGAAAGGCTCATAATAAATGAATCATACATTTCTTTTCCTTTTCTCGCTATATTTTTTTATATAGTTTAACATTTAACTTATGGTGCATCTCATTAATTATGGATCATCTACATTATTTCAATTACATGTTTAATTTTTTCATTTGTTAATAGGATATTTATTTACACATAAGGCTATTTACATACACACAAGGAAACCAGGTATTATCCCTAGGATTCACTCCTAAGGGCATGCATCTTGATCTTATATCATACCTCCGTTACACAAATGAACAAGTGTGAGTCCAAAGGAGGAGAAGTTCACTTTTTATAAGGAATTCGGGTATCATTTATTTCACTCACTTATAAATCGATAATTGATTTAGTACACAATAAGTATTATATATGAAATAGGTTCTTTATCCATAATAAGAGCATTTTATCACATTACAAGGAAGACTAGGTTTCATTTCATGTGGAATAATTACCCATGATAACACTTCCCAAGGTCAAGCGATAATTATTGTTTTATTATAGTTATGTTCTCACAATTAGTTAAGGATTCGAAATAAAATAACATGGAAACATACTTCCTTATTTTTTTTACTATATTAGGTTTCGTGAGTATCATTTATGTCCAACTTAATAGGGTTCTCCCTAACTAGGTTCATATTATTTTTGTAATGAATTGTGTAGCCTATTTGTTAATTGGGAAATTTGTATCCTCATGAGACTACTAGTCCCTATCCTAGGGTTTTATCTCTAATATCATGATCACTTAGATTCATATCAAACATCCACTACCTAAGAAGACTACTTTGGGAGAGTAAATTTCACCTTTTTTAAGCAAGTCATCTTATGGTTACGTTTTCTCAAAATAATCATACACTAAAATTTTGCTAAGTTTCAGCAATAACTCTTAGTATTGCATCATAGAACCCAAATGACAATTGGGATTGGGCATAAAATTCATTTATGATCGTAACTCTTAAAGGTGACTTTCAAGGTTAGTTTACAATATTGGCCACTCAACATGTATGTCTGTCCAAGATGATTTTAAACTATGTTTAATTTTGGTTCCCAATGAGTACTACCTTAATAGAACACAATCTCCTTACTATACACTCACTTACCAATCCTAGATGGGAACCACATGCTCTAGAATAAATTTTACCATGTTATTCATATCTTCCAATTTCATGACAAGGTGTCTCTAAGGGTACATGCTTTATGACGGTAAACTCAAACATGTGATCTTATTTACTTAAACTAGAAGGTGTCATCGATTGTAAAGATATAAGGTCATTTTGTGGTTTTAGTTTTCTATGCTAAAATAAATGACACACCAAAATTATAGTAGGGTTGATTTTTTGTTTATATCTCTTTATTACCTTTTTAAAGTAAGAAACGCAAGACACAATCTATTTAATCATCAATTCCACACTTGAATTTCACTATAAGCTATTAAATTCAACTTTATTTAACATATATATCAAACATTTTTCACAATATATAATTTTGAATCAACATGGCACTAATGGTTCGGTACACATTTCCCAAACAACCCTAAACACTTGCAACTCATACAAATTACACTATTTCAATAATAAACTTTATTGTAATGTATCAATACGTATATATTTTTATTTTTTTCCATTAACATACATAAACTAAAATAATACATAATGAATTGGAACCATGTCATTTCTCCATCCTACTTTCATTTTGCAAAACCATGTGAGCGTGAAATAAATGATAAATCACTTGAATGGAAACCACCTTTATCTAGAAAAATTATCATTTTTTTCCATTTACATCATAGTAATAATACACGAGATAAGAAGAGAGGATTAAGGCATATATCCATTTCATTTCATTTCATTTTTAACCAACGGAGGAGAGAAAAATGATAGGGAAGAGAGGGAAACATTATTTTCACAAAAGTCAAATTTCACACAATAAGCCACAAGATATAGTTTCAAATAGTTATTACAAGTTTCAATAAGTTTCCACGTTGGTTTAACAACTGTAGTCATTTTTATGCCCTCTCAAAGAACAAGGAAATCCCATGCACGTTGACCTATCACCCAGTGGGTGTTGGGCACTCACCCAAGGCATGCATGGGTGCGAGTCCCTCCTTTATATGAGTTGTGTGAGAATGCATTATTCACGACGAAACTTAAGTGAATAGATTGGAAAGGAACCATACATTCATCTTAGACCTTAGAACAACTTCTATACCAATGTGTTCATTCATATAAGAAAATAATTATAGAACATAGATATGAATCATAATAGAAAAAAAAAGCACACATGTTTATACCCACTCATATGAAATGTACGTATATAAATGATCCATACAGATTTAAGTAGAACCGGTATCACACATATATTCATATTATTAATGTTTATAACCACATTACATTAAGCTGGGGTAGTCACAGATCCATATGATAGTGTAGACCAATGTCATGCATCAGAAATGGACTTAGGCCCTTCGTAGTCCAAAGAAAAATTCTTCAGAACCATCCTCTTGATATAACATATTTCTACACATCCTCTAAACCAAGGCCTATGGAGTTCTTACGGTATCCCTAAATGGATCTCCTATCTTCAATTCTCGGTCTCTCCATTAGTATCTCTTTTCTTCTAAGGTGCGTTTATATATATAGCCTTGTCGAGAACCGTCATTCCTTGCTGAAATTGTAGATTTCTTGCCATGTGTCTAAGTGGTCCTCCATGGGAGCATGCTTCTTCGAGATGCGAACTCTCCATACTTTTCCATGACGACCTTCTAAAATATTCTATCATAAGGTATATATCTTTCGTGGGCACCAAGTTGTCATCATGGAACTTTATCCACTTTGCATGTGCATTCAGGTCATACTTTCCTCGTGTTCTACCCGATATGTAAAATATGGTTAAATCTATAGATCTTTGTTCTACCTTGCGTATGTTCCCTTGGTTCTTGTAAAACCCTCATAAAACCATATCCTACATGCTTTCTTGTTGTGCATCCTTCTTCAAATAGGCCATGCGCACCCATGAGCCTTCTTGTACTTAGCCAATATTTTAGGGGCCCAACATCACCCCACACTATGCCTATTCTCCTACCTTGGGAAAACTTTATCATAGAAAAATAATGATTTTCATTGAATAGTTTGGAGAAATAATAAAGTTATGAATAATTTTGGGGAAGAATGAAAGAATGGGGAACTATGATTATTTTTACAAGAGGAGAGGAAAATCTTTTATCAAGTTTGCCTCCAACTTATTCTAGGTATCGACTTCGCTCTGTGCCTATTGACAAAGGTCACCGACTAAGGTTCTCACCTCTTCAAATCTTATCCATTCTTCTTGGTTATTCATCATTTCCACGATTCCCTCCAATTTCTTTCCCAAATCCTCAAGTTCCTCCATCCTTGAAGTGATCTAGGGACACATCTCGTTTAGCCAGGTTTTGATTGAGCCTCGTAAGGTCTCAATAGCCTCTGATTTATTCTCAACCTCAGCTACAATTTTATCACATTCTACCCAATTCCCCTTGTTCTTCTCCTATAACTCCTTGAGTTACGCTTCATGGGTGGTGGCTAGAATGCTCTCCACTCTATATATATCGATGTAGTTGTCATAAGCGACCTTAGTGACTTAGGCGAAACTTTCACATCCGTAAGGACTTTCTTGTCTTGGGCCACAATGGATATAACCTTTATCTTGTCCTCATTTTATTTTACGCACCAATGCCTCTTATGTAGACTCCAAGTCCAGTGGTCAACTTTCCATTATGAGGACGTGGGTCAAGTCCTCTAGACACTCCAGGGTGGATCCATACTTTTGCGTTGGTGGCATTAGATCTAGATGCTTCAATAAAATGGCATCTGTGATCATATCTTATTTATTCTAAACCCCACCCACCCTTTCTTTCTCTTCTTTCAAACCATGCATTAGGCTTGTGCATTGATTAGATCCTCTCGATTTAACTCCCGAGTTCTTTTCTCTAGCTCCTCTTCCCTTTTCCTTAGCTCTACCTCTAGGAACTTCTCTACGTCATTCCTCCCAAAGAGTCGAGGCCTCTACTTCCACCGTAACCTTGTTCGGTGCATTAGAGATTTACTTTTCTAATATTCACCGAGATTTTACCAAGGGGATGTCACCTTTTGACTCTGGTACCTTTATTATTACCCTTTGTCTTACTTAAAATTTTGGTTCATCGATGTGGGACTCAAACTCCCAAGAAAGAATTTTCCTCATCCGAGGGTATGCACCTTCCTCATCAAATGATGCCATAGCCAAGATTGGCTCCATTGGTATGGTGCTTTGTAAGTGTGCACACAACACCTCTTTCGGATCATCAATATATCCCATCCTCTCGAACCGGTGATGTCTTGACACTTTTTCTCCCTATGCACAAGGCCTTAGGAAAGCTCATAGCCAAAAAAGGATCACCTCCCATGCTTCCATATTCCTTTTCTATGTTTTCCTCCTCTTTTCCTTCATCACTAGTTTCGCATTGTGCTCCAACTCTTGCTCTACTAGGTATTTGATGATATTTAATACTTATTTCTCTGTGGCTTCATCTATCTATTCCTTAGTAAGGCTTGGGGTTCTATGTTATTTTATAAATTCCTCACTCTATTCTCCTTAGTATCCTCTTCTTCCTTGTCATTATTCCTCTTGAAAAATATGTACTCATTTTCTTCTTCCTCTCCTTCCTCCTTCGAGTCATTAACCTCATAGATAGGATGGTCCTCGTCTCTAGTTCATCTTCATCATCATCATATCCCTCGCCTCTATAGGCCTTTAAGATCTCTCTGTCCTCCGAATCATTTTCTTTTGTCACCTTATACTTATTATTGGAAGGATATTTTGCTTCCTTCTCCTCCTCCTCTAGTGACCTCTCACAGGGTGAGGGTTCCTTGTGCTTTGGTGCTTCTTCCTCTCAAAGTCTTTACTTTCACTGAGACTTCTTTCTCTGCAGTAAATCTTGGGCTTAGTGCTTGTATCATGTGTGCTTACTACTTGTGTATCTCGAACACTTGGTGCTTCTGCACCTCTTCTCTTTTCCTATTCTTGGCATGGGCTTCTTTCTTCTTATGGGGTCCTCAGGGATGGATACATCATTTTCCAAGTATGCACCCTTTTCAAATTTTTGCCTGATGGAAAGGTATATTCTTGTTGCATCCCTTCCAGTGATTGGCAATGCCACTAGTTTAATCATCTGTATCTTTTGGGAGACATATCTGTCCACGTATGCACACTTCTTGGGGTACACTAACTTTTTACATAGCTCCTTGTGGTCTTGATCCACCTCACTAAGGTCAAACCTTAGTTTGTTGGCCTATTTGAATCTTTTCACCCCCACTTGAACTATTGCACGGTAAAGGAGAAGGGAAGCTTTAACCGTGGGCTCATTGTTTAATCTATCAACCAAAATATGCTAATACACAAGTGTTGATATACCAAAAAAAATTATTCTCCTTGCATGAGCATGGATAAATATTCTGAAATCCTCTATTCTTCTCTCAACACGTCCCTCATGAGCTTGTCCCATTTCTCTAAACACACCTTATGAGTGGGTATCATGGTCTCATAAGTATATTTTGTAAACCGCTTCACGGGTGAGGAATCCTCTTACGGGTACTCCAAAACAAACCTTTACGACCCATCAGGCATTCTGATTTATGAGTAGACAATTGTGAGGAGAACATTACAAAATAGTATCTTCTCAACTTCTTGCCACGCTGCTAATTATTTCATCCTTGATAAAATTGGACAAGTTATAGATGGTCCCCTCAAATATTTTTTTGCATACGTTAAACCATGCCTTGTTCACTTAAGTCCATCTCTCTTGGTCATTGAGCTTGGTTACCAAGTGCGTAACCATCCTCATCACGGTCTGAGATCTCTGTGAGATCAAAGTATCATGATCCTTTCTTATAGTCATTTTTACAAACTATTTCCTTGATGGCCTCCTTGTCTCTTAGGTCATCATTAATGTTATTTTGTTTGTAGATAAGGCCTATGAACTTGTAAATTAACTCGGGAGTTATGGGAAACTTGGGCCCCGTGAAATAAAAATGGTCTTTGTGAACGCACACCATTAGCCACTGGTAGAGGTGCTTAGGTTTTCTGAAGTAGGGTAATTTGTAAAGTTGTAGTAATCCTACCTTCTCCAACTTAACCTTTACTTCATCACTGTAGATGGGCATGCCTTCTGGTGTCCTCTTATTTGTTGGGTGAACCAACTCCAAATCCATTTATTTTTCTATCGTGCTAGTGCGGTGATTATAGTCACTTACAAACATCTTCCGCAAATGAGATTCCCATTCTTTTCCTAGCAATACCCCATCTAGGTATTGCATCTCCATGTACCATTCTTAATTTTTGCTTGCGACGACAGTTGTTTGCTTCCCCTTACCCTTGCCCTTATTATTTTTATGTGAGATAGTTACTTTCTTTGGTGCCATTCTTATGGTTAGGTTATCACTTCAATCATCTTTTCCTTTCTTTTCTCTACCACTTTATCTAACCCTAATGCACAACCTTACGACGAAACCCTCCTAAATTTCCCTAGCCACCAAACCCTAACTAGAACAATTCTTCCACAAGACATTGTTTCAACAACTTCCTTCTCAACAACTTCCTCCACGCCCGTGTACTCCTTTCCTACTAGGTTGTGGATATGCTCTAGTCATGTCCTCTCATATTTCTTCAATTTTTCTTCACACAAATCACCTTTGTATTCCCTAGTTCATGAGAGATCTTTTCTCTTTGTAAATGAAAAGTAAACAATGAAGTGCCCACTTCTTAGTTATATCTTTTCCTTCTTTACGGCATTAAATGCTATTTTACCTACCATCATACTTATTATTAAATGTGACTTTTTATACCAAGCCGACCTTATAAACCCAACCTTGTGTAAAAAAATTCGACAACCTTATAAGCGAGGAAATAATCCATCATGATAGAAGACTCTTACGCATGTGTTAACAACGTCGAAGACATACGCTCCCCTTCACTTGATTTTTGTTGTTGCCTACCTCGTGTTGTTCCTATACTTCTCTTTGTACGCAGTTTCCACTGGTCTTATCCTGACACCAACATTTTTCATCCACCTCTTCTTCCATGTGATTCCTTCATCCTTGCACACTATCTATCCATCAACCGGAAATTCACCATAAATTCCACTACCGGTTCAATTATTATTAGGAGCCTATACTTTGCATTACTCCACACCACACTAAAAAATATGCACGGTCCTCGTGCATAATGCACAACCTTCAAAAGAAATTAATGTGGTTACCGACATCCAGGCACAAAACAAATAACAAAACAAATGATGAGAAAGGAAAATACAAGAAAAGAAAATTACAGAAAGGGAAAATTCTACTAAATGGTAAAAATACCTTATTACAAACACCAAGAAGACTTATTTATAGTAGGGCTTCAACCTACTTCCATTGAAATGGCCATGTAATCTTTTTCCATCCAGGTGTTCTCAACTAACACGTGCCTAAATTTAGGACATCTAAGATGATATAGGGACCCAGCTAATGGAATTTAAACTTTCCGGGATGGCACAAAAACTTAGAATCATTTAACAATACCATCTACCCAATCTCAAGTTGTTTGTTTCTTATGTGACGATCATGCCATGATTTTAGCCTTTTGAGTCTTTCGACTCCACCGGACAAGGATTGTCTCTCATCTAGTTTCATCAATTTATCAATTCTTTCCTCCATAACTTGTTCATCGTCCAATCCTCCCGAGCATGCTATAGGTAGATAAGGTAGCATAAATTCAACGGGTAAGACATCCTATGTGCCAAACACCAATTAGAATGGTTTGGATTTACTTAACCTCTTTTAGTTTTTCCTATACACCCATAAAATTGTTGATACTTTGTCATCCCAATCTTTTCTACCAATGTCAAAACGTTTGGTTAGGGTATGACTCAATATTTTATTAAATTCCTCGGAAGTTCCATTTGATTATGGATGGTAAGGGGTAGTCTTACTATGAGCCACCATGAACTCTGCTAACAGGATCTGACGGTCTCATTTAGGAAATCTGTACCCCTATCACTAAGTAAGCTCAATGGGCATCCATCTGTGTAATAATATTTTTTCATATAAACTTGGATATTGTAGTCATTGTACAATACTTGGTAGCAGCTACTTCTATGCATCTTGTCAATTTGTGTAAGTGATTACATAGTGTGATCTTATTCTACATGCGGCTGGAAAAGCTGGGGCCTACTAAATCTATGGCATAATTTTCAAATGGGTCTGCACTTAGAATAGGGAACAAAGGCATTTCATCCCTCTACCCTAGTTTTCCAAGGTACTGACAATGATCACATGCCTTGCAATACTCTTTGTAATCTTGATATAGGGTTTCCCACCATAACCCAACTTGTAATATCTTACATGCAGTGGTGTCCCCTGTATAGTGTCCACCTATGCTTCCTCCATGTGTCTCGTCGATAATAGCCAAAATATCATGTTCTAGCATGCACCGGTGCAACACTTCATCATGTCCTAGTTTGTACAAATCACCACTAACTAGCATGTAGGGTATGGCGCGTATGGCTAACTACTTCCTCTCTAATGCTTTCATCCCTTCTAGTACCATACCTATTTTGAGAAACACTACAATATCTTCCAAGTTTGAGCGAACATACTACAACCTAAATAGTTGTGTGTCCGGTGTGGTCTCCTCGGTGCTTTGTGCATCCTCTCCTGAATCAATTCTAGACAAGTGATAGGGCCAAAAATTACTCTTTCATGGCTTGAAAACTACTATGAAATCAAATTCCTAGAATAGCATGACCCATAGACATATGTGCCCTTACTTAATAGGCTTATTTACCAAGTATTTTAATGCCATGTGGCTGTGTGTAAAATACAAATGGTGTCACTAGTAGGTATTTCTGAACTTGTGCGGTGCGTAGATCATAAATAACACTTTTTCTTAGTAATGGTGTAATTTTTTTATGATGATATTAAATTTTTGCTCACAAAGCACAATGGATGTGTTAGTACCCAAATTGATTCTCCTTCAAAGTCTGAGCAGCATCACAAGTTTGGTAGGAGGATTAGAGTCAGATAGATCATAGTGAGTCATTTTGTAGCCGAGGATGGGATCTAACTAGCCCTCTATCACTCAGATGTGGAGAAATGGATAACACCTTAAAGAGGATTTGATCTATCCTCACTACTTTATGGTTGTACCTTTCAACCAGGGTGAGAGGAGCCTTTTGTAGCCTATTTTTACGGAGGAAATGGGGATTTCCTTCCTTGTGAAATGTTTAAGAAGACCTTGAAGAAAATATGATCAATACAACAAAACCTAACTCTCACGAGTTGTCACTCTAGATAATGGAGATATCTTCTAAGAAAGGTTCAGGCCACTAAAGACAATGAAAACATGAGTGTTTCTGCATGTTTTGGTAATAAAAATTGTGCATTTGTATACACATAAGACAAACAGGGATAGTATGGGTAATATTAATTATTCTTGAATGATCTTAGGTGGGAGGTGAAGTAGAATAAAGTTGATTATACAAAACCTTTGAGAAATTTTACAAAAATGGAGAGCTCAAATAGTAAAATGATTTCAGAGTGGCTAAGATGTTCCTTTAACTGAATATGTGCTTGATGGAGGCCCGGATCAGAACTTTTCAAAAAAACTTCAAGGATCCAAAATGAAGCCTCAAATTGGAAAACTTAACTGAACATTATTAATCTCTATTTTATCACGCCCAAGATAACCTCAAAGGATAAAAAAATCTTATAGTCATGCTAGGAGTCATGGTAATTTTAAATTTGTTTATTTCACTATCAAATGAAATATCTTCGATAAATGAAATTTTAAATTCAACCAAACTATCACAAGGATAAGATATTATGTGATTCACATAGATTTCAATGTAAGAATGTAATGGGAAAAATAAAAATACTTGCAGACATTCAAAAACAAAGAGAACACAAATTTTACCCAATAATAACATAGATTAACTCAAGTTTGATTAAATTTATCGGTAGGGAAAAGTTTCTTGAACAATCTCAGAGCTTGTAAATGGTTGTACACTCGCAACCACCTTGACATGATATAATTTAACACAAAAGAGATGAACATGTTTCTTTAGATAGTTTCTCGAAATATGGTTTCTATCAATATTTTTCTTATAAAATATGTTTTGGCCTCTAACACTCCAACCTTAAAACCTCCAACTCATTTCACAAAAAAATCATGCCATTTATAACATTTTACAACATATTTTTCCCCCAAAAAACCCGAACATTGAGTGCACCAGTGCTCACCATGATCCTGATAGTGATTCCCAGAATAAAATCTATTAAAATTTATCAGGTCTGATCAAGGGATCATTTTCAAAAGTTCCCTAAAGATCCTAAATGGTTTCATTACTTAATATCATGTTGAGATATTTCTAATGACTATGAGAACGCGACACACACGAACATCGGGAGCTCTAGATATGTCCGGTCAAAGTTTAGTCAATGGGAAATTCAACTCTAGTGAACTAGTCAAATGTGGACCAAAGGCACTTTGTGACCCATGGCAAAAAGGTAAAGGGAAGTCGTTTGTTGATTTTCAATCTCCGGTTTTGATGGTCATAAAAGATTGCTCCTTGGAACAAGAGGCTCAAATTTTGTTATGGAGGGGAGCCCGGCTGCCATGTGGACTATGGTGTTATCACCAATGTGGTGGGTCCATAAGCCACTAGGTCACTTGCCACCATGACTCGAATATAATTGATTTTCCTAGCAAGGGTCGAAATCGAGCTAATTAGCTGAGGATACATGGACCGAGTTACATTTTACTTTGTAATTATTTTCCATAGTTATTTCCAAATGCCACGCATATATATTAATGTTCAAACATTAGTATAACCACATAATCCTCCACTTACCTACTAAACCACCAACTTGCCAAGGACCACGTGGAGGAAGGAGTGAAGCGGTGGTAGGGGGTATGCAATGTCATGTGTGGAAGATTCCACATGAGGAGAGGGAGATGAAGCGGTGTTGGGGGGCTAGGCCCATGCGTGGAAAGTTCCACATGAGGAATGGGAGATATAAGGTTTATTAAAACCTTCCCTAAAGCTAAGGCTGCCTAATGTGGGAAATACCCACTTTAACATGCAAAACTGCTCCCACTCACCTTAGCCACTAAAATGGATTTTGATTCCATAAAAATGCATGTGCTCAAATTTGGGATTTTATCCCATTACACATGCTATGGGATGAGGCTATTTTTAACTTTAGGATAATATTTGAGGAATTATTTTAAGCACCCTATTTTTTTATAAATAGGGAACCCATTTCATTGTAATGACACACACAACACATAACTTGGAAGCTCAAAGAAAGAGGTTGAGCAATATTTCCTTAGCGAGCAGAGGATCGTTTATTTTATAAGACCTGTTTTATTAGGATTATTATAAAGTTGTGAAGACCTATTTATTTAAATAGGCATTATTGTGGCTAGGAGTTATTAATACTACCTAGTCGGCCCATAGCACCACACCAAATTATTGTGAATCCTGGAATATTGACCGGAGTACCATAGGGTGTTATGAAGCATCTAGAAGGCCGATCGAGAACCGGAGGATTCCGAACAGTTGAGCCGGTGCCATCAAGCTTGCTGAATATGCCAAGAGGGTGGAAGTCGGGTTCTTTCTTTCACCGTTGTCTTACGAACGTATGTTTTTCTTCTAAGCAAGTTCATAATAGTTTCCATTAGGTTTTCTTGTGAAATTACTATTGTAACTTACAAGTTTTGACTAGTGGAACAATTCGATAAGAACCGGAGATGTAGGCAATTGCTGAACTTCGTAATCAATCTTTGTGTAATTGTATTTAATGTCTTGCATTTATTTTAAATTGATTACTTAAAAGGAGAATTTTTTTGCAATAATTAAAGCTTATAAGGGTCCAAGATCGGTAGATAAAAATTCATTATTTTTAGATCAAGTTGGTATCAAAGTAGGTGGTCATGCTTGTAACTTGCTAATCTCCAAAGAAAGTTTGGTATCAAAGTAGGTTATTGCCTTGCAAACTTGTTAATCTCTAAAAAGTTTGGTATCAGAGTTGGTTTAGCTCCATTTTTTCTTAAGTAAATCTAATTAATAGAGTGATTGCTTCAAGATTGGTGCAGTTGGTTCAATTTGTGTGAACAGGGAACAAGTGCACTATGGGAAAATTTCTGAACAGGTGAAGCTCAAGGAAATTGAAGCTTATAATCACCAGATCCAGGAAGATAACTCCCTCCTGCAATCAATGTATTACTCCTTGGAAGAGGAGAATGCTCGTTTGAAATCAGAACTACAAACCAAGGATGAGATCTTGGCAAGGTTGCAGTGTGGTGATCAGAGGAAGGAAATACCTTTAACTTCAGATGTAGAGACCAGAAGATGACTACACTGTAAGTTGTTCACCACTGGAATCTTCTTCTTCCTCCCATTTAGTTTTGGTTTCAGCAATGAAGTATTTGGTTTGTTTGAAAAGCATACTAGAGGCATTGGATCTAAGTTACTAGATAAAATGGGATTTGATGGAAGAGGCCTTGGTAAAAATGGCCAAGGCATATCTAACCCAATACAGGTCGAGGATTGTCCTCATTTTACAAGTTTGGGTTTTTCTAGTGCGGGGATGGAAATTGGAGAATACTCCAAGAACGTTCATGGGAGACAAGATTACTCAAAGTAAAGTGAATACCCCACTTGTCTTACAAGAAGATTGTGACAAGGAAAATTGTGCTTTATCGTCGGAGCGGGATGTGGTAAGAGAAATCAATGAAGAGGTAATGAGATTCCACCTCCATTTTCTTACCATAATCATAAGCACAATAAAACTTCTGATCCACTTTTTCAGCTTAAGAAGTATGGTTATGATTTTCAGAAGATGTGGAATTCCTTTCCATGTAATTTTTGTGGATTACATAATCATTCGGTGGCCGATCTTTGGAAGAGAAGGACACTGATGAAGAAGTTGATGCCATTCGTTAGGAACAAGGAAAATAAGAAAGACCAATCTCATCATGAAGATTCAAGAAATGGTAGAAATATTTCCTCATTCTAGAAGAAGGAGATTAAGAGGAATTTCTTTTATCATTTCTAGAGGAATGGGCATCGGGTGGAAAATTGCTGAAAACGCATCCATCTCGCCATCAAAGTAATGTCAAGCCAAAGATGGAATGAAGGCTTATTGTAAAGGTAGAAGAAGTTTCAACTCCACCACCAGGTTGACAAGTCAACCCGTGACTGTAATACCGAAAGTGAAAGTCCTTTAAAATGGGTAAGTAAACAATTTTTCAATTATATATTGCATAATTTAAATCGATGAATAGTATGCGATATTTTTTTGGAGATCAGATTATTTGAGAAAATGTTGAGAGAAAGGTTTACCATACTCAGTGGATTTTATTACTTAGAAAATTTAATTAATGCTCCAAACTTATCTCATAATCGGTGTGTGAGTACTTGTTATAGCTTAGATACATGAACTAACTCATATAAATCTTGGAGATTGATCTGCCATTTGTGTAGATAGTAGAGTTCTCAAGAGTCATCTCGTAACTTCATTATGTGCAGAGGCATTGTGACAGTGCGATAAAATTGTAGTTGAATCACCGTTAGCATTGACATCGGGTCGGAACTTCATTCTATGTAGAGGAATTGTGATTGTGCAACAAAGTGGTACCTGATATTAGTGTTTCAACAAGAGGATCTCTCAAAGGATCAGCTCATAAAATCATTCGGTTTCAAGGCATTACGACCACACATTCGAATGGTAGTTGATCAACAAACTTAGCATCATGCATTAGAGGCTTGAGGTCTTGAAAGAGGCTTAGCATCGTGTATTAGAGGCATTGAGGTCTGTAACATGAATGACTTAGAATCATACGTTGGAGGCTTGAGGTATTGAAAGAGGCTTAGCATCATGTATTGGAGGTGTTGAGGTCTAAAAAAGGACAACGTATTGTCCATCATATACATCGGATCAATAATAGCTCTATGTAACATGGAGTTCCTTCAAACCAGTTTGGATTCTGCGGAATCAACTCGGAGCCAGGAGCTATGTTATAGAGTAAAATAATATCCTTGTTGTCGATATTAGGAAGCTTAGCACCACACAATAGGAGCATTAATGTTTCACGTAGAAACTTAGCACAATACATCGAGGGCATAGAGGTCTTCTTTAGATATCAGAGTGGCGCAACGTAAGCATCGTGGGCTCATAACCCACTAGACCTAGGATCGGAGAAAAGTTGTCAAAGTGAGAAGGTTGCAAGAGGAAGATACCCAAGGGTCTACTACAACAAAACTTCTAAGGTGGCAGCAGAGTTTCCAGATTCAAGACGGGATGGAAAAATGTTCCAATATAAGATTTTTGGGAAAAAAATTCGTTCTCAGTGGGGCGGTGTGTTCAGGGCATAATTTTCAAAAGTTCCCTAAACATCCCTAAATAGTGTCAGTGTAGAAGATCATGTTAAGATCTTTCCAATGACTATGAGAATGTGACAAACGGACATCGGGAGCTCTAGATTTGTCTGGTCAAAGTTTAGTCAATGAGAAAGTAAACTTTGGTCAATTGGTCAATTGTAGACCAAAGGCACTATGAAACGTGGAAAAAAGGTGAAGGGGATTCATTTGTAGATGTTTGATCTATGGTCTTCGACGATCGTAAAAGATTTCTCACCTGGAACAAGAGGCTCAACTTTTGTTACGGAGGGGAGCCTAGCTACCGTGTGGACTATGGTATTATTGCCGACGTGGTGGGTCCACAAGCCACCACGTGGCTTGCCACCATGAATCAAATACAATTGATTTTCCTATCAAGGGTTGACATTGAGCTAATTAGCTAAGTATACATGGACCGAGTTACATTTTACTTTGTAATTATTTTCCATAGTTATTTCCAAATGCCATGCATATATATATTAATGTTCAAACATTAGTATAACCACATAATCCTCCACTTACCTACTAAACCGCCAACTTGCCAAGGACCACGTGGAGGAAGGAGTGAAGCGGTGGTAGGGGGCATGCAATGTCATGCGTGGAAGATTCCACGTGAGGAGAGGGAGATGAAGTAGTGTTGGGGGGCTAGGCCCATGCGTGAAATGTCCACACAAGGAATGCGAGAAATAACGTTTATTAAAACCTTCCCTAAAGCTAAGGCCGCCTAATGTGGGAAATATCCACTTTAATATGCAAATCCACTGCCACTCACCTTAGCCACTAAAATGGATTTTGATTCCATTAAAAATGCATGCGCTCAAATTTGGGATTTAATCCCATTACACATGCTACGGGATGAGGCTATTATTAGCCTTAGGATAATATTTGAGGCATTATTTTAAGGGCCCTATTTTTGTATAAATAGGGAACCCATTTCATTGTAATGACACACACAACTTGGAAGCTCAAAGCAAGAGCTTGAGGAATATTTCCTAGTGAGTGGAGGACCATTTATTTTATAAAACCTACTTTATTAGGCTTATTATAAAGTTGTGAAGACCTATTTATTTAAATAGGCATTATTGTGGCTAGGAGTTATTAATACTACCTAGTCGGCCCATAGTGCCACACCAAATTATTGTGAATCCTAGAATATTGACTAGAGTGCCATAGGGCATTACGAAGTGTCTGGAAGGTCGATCGAGAACTGAAGGATTCCGAACAATGGAGCTGGTGCTATCGAGCTTGCTGAATATGCCAGGAAGGTGGAATTCGGGTGCTATCTTTCACCCTTGTCTTCTGAAGGTCTGGTTATTCTTCTAAGAAATTTCTTAATAGTTTCCATTAGGTTTTCCTGTGAAATTACCATTATAACTTTCAAGTTTTGACTAGTGGAACGATTCGATAAGAACCTAGAGCTGTAGGTAATTGCCAAACTCCGTAATCAATATTTGTGGAATTGTCTTTAATGTCTTGCATTTATTTTAAATTGATTACCTAAAAGGAGAAAATTTTCAGCAATAATTAAATCTGTAAGGGTCTCGAGATCAAGTAGATAAAAACTTTATTATTTTCAAATCAGTGCTCGGGGTAGATCTCTTTGAACATCTCTCACATTCAACTCCTTCCTCTGGTAGATAATTCTTCCTTATACTACTTGCCAACCACTTTTACTCCTAATCTGTCTAATCTGGTTCTTTGTGTGCCCAGGAAGGAAAAAGTGAAGATCAGATAGAGCCTAGATATCAGATCTCATCTTAATGGTAAATGACATCCCTATATTTTCCTCACCAAACCAAGATATCAATAGGTATTTTGCATGCCAAGGAAATAAAAATCAGGTCGAATCCAATAATCAGATTGCATATTTAATGGTGAGATATGTTTACAGACCTTCCCCACCAAACTAGGCTACCAGATTAATGTTCCTCTTCATTTTATGTGCAAGATACTCCAATAAATGATAAAAAAACAACAAGAATACGCATCCCCAGGAGCTCTAGAGTGAAAATGGCGGAAAAATCAGATACATATGCACAACTACCATTAATTTCTATTTTGAATTTGGACCATCCACGTGGGAGATCTACTTTTAAGATGGGTATGTAGGTTCCCCTTTTCCTTTTGTTACATTTGGAAAAATGTAGAATTTTCAGATTTCTCTCCGCACCTCCACCTTTGAGAAATGAGTCGACATGTTTTCTAAAGTGGGTCCCGGAGGAATTGTGGCCAAATTTTACTATTTCACCCCTTTTTTGGAAAAAAGGAAAAATTTCCAAGTCTTCCCCATAGTTCTTTCCTTTTTGCTTCTATCCTATGATGTGGGTCCTAGCGGAACCATGCTTCATTTTACACTTTTAACTCCTTTCTTCATAAAAGAGAAATTTTCCAAATTTCCCCCGAAAGCCCGCATCTCTACCATTGGTCGGGGTAAAATTTTGACTACTCTCTGTCGGATCGTAGGCCATTTTGATATTTTAATCCTTTTGGTGACAAGAGGAAACAAATCCAAGTTGCCTCCAATGGTCTATTTCCCCTCCCCATGACTTTTCAAACTGCCACGTGTCACAATGGCGCAACTTGAGATGGTCCCAATAATTGAGACCTTGAATGAGCGTGGACTCACCACATGTCTTCTGCCCTTTAAGAATGTGCTAAAAAGTCTAAGGAAAGATGACCCGACAGAGACCTCCATGTGTCATTATGGCGCAAGTTCAAAAACCTCAAGGCTTCAAAATGACTTTGCAGGGGCATGCTTCCATGTTAGAATTTTACTCCATTTTTCTAGAAGGGAAAAACATCCAACTTGTCTCTGAAGGCCCACATCTCCACCTTTAACCTTGCCATGTGTCCTTATGCGGGATCAAAGTAAGACCTTTTCCCTACCACTGAAAATTTTCTTTAATGAAATTCTGGTGGGGCCGTGGGGTGGGTTAAATTTTTTTGCCAAAGTAGCCAAAAATAAAAAGTTCAAAAAACAAACCCGCCACGCCCCATTCATTCAGAAGAATCCACATAAGCACTAAAAGAACCAATCAGAATGGGCGGAGCTACAAGACCAAATTTTCCTTTTACCAAAAATTAAAAAGTGACAAGTTAAAGCATTTACCCGGTGTCCATTGGCCAACCAAAAGAAGCCACATTTCTTATTGATGCAAGGATGTAAATTTGACCAAGAGTAATGCTCGTCAAACCGTAAAATGTAGAAGAATGACCATTTGATTTTGGACATGAAATTTTCTCCAAGGATAGAGAATTTAGAAATGTTACAAGGCTCAAATACATTCCTCCAAACTACATCAATTCATTTTTCTTAAAGTATTTAGGGAAAAACAACAAGGACAAGAAATCCCAGCTATAGAAAATGGAAAACACGGGACAACCTAAGTTTTACACCCAAATATAGACCTTTTCCATACAAACAAAGAAACAAGGAAACAACCATGGATCCATGCATGATCCTCGAACCATGAACAAATTGATTATGGAAAAAAAAAAGGAATGCGGGGACCTCTTAGGACAACACAAGGAGATACAATATGGCAGAGGCTATAAATTGACATATTTTCAATGGAAAAATGGGGTGAAATTATTTTGAGCACCAACATTGTCTCTGATTTGGGGATGGGCACTCCTTGTGAGTGCCACAATAACAAAGGTAGACCAAATGCCAAAAATATCCATTGGGCAAAGAAGTTAACTTGTAGAGTAGTGAAACTGAGCCATCTCCCCAAAAAACAAACAGAGAAACCAGCAAAAACAGGTTACCAAGGACCGAACGAGTAAAAACACAAAAGACAGAAACAAACCAATAGACTATACGGTTTAGAGATGATGATCTCCTTGATTCTGGGGAGTCAATCCAATAAATGCTTCAAATTATTTTCATTAACAAGAAGCTTGAGCAGTTCCCCATCTAAGTCCTTCAATAAGAAAGTATGTTCACCAATTCTAATATCAATTGAGTAAGGGCCTATCCATAATGTGTCAAATTTTCCATGCTTGCCCTTATCTTCATGCATGCTATCCCACAAAGAGAATGAGATCTCCAACATTGAAAGCTCGGGAGTGACCTTCTTGTCGAACAACTTCTTTAGCTTTTCTTTGAATCTTACATGCCTTTGGTGGGATTCCCTCCTTTCTTCATCACGTTCAACAATGCAGTTAATGCAGGCATCATATGGACTTACTTCTTGATCTTCCATTTTTACATGAACTTAGATGAGGATAATTGCATAAGTAGGGGCATCGGGGCATGAGTTCCATATACCAACTCAAATTGACTCTTCCCATTGGCTCTTTTTACAAGAATTCATCAGCCAGACAAAAAATTTCAACCGCTCACCCCATTATCTCTTGTTAAGCTCTAAGGTTCTTCTGATAATCTTTAGTAAATTTTTATTACTGGAATCAGCTTGTCAATTTCCTTGGGGATTATAATTAGAGGCATATGCCAAATTTATCCCATATTCTCTAAACATTGCCACCAAGGGTTTAGATGTGAAGCTCATGGAATTGTTAGCAAAAATTTTGACTTGCACTCCAAACCTGCAGATGATATGGTTCAACATGAAGTCCATGAAATTTTGGTGTGTTTCTCTCTCGGTGGGGATTTCCTCCACCCATTTGGTAAATTAATCAATGGCTACAAGAATCCACCTATGTCTAACACTTGAAGGGTCTGAAATCTCACCAATGAAATCCATTCCCCATCGCTTGAATGGGTCTTCAACTGATATATGTTGTAAAGGTAGGGATCGTGAAGCTTTCGGTCTTCTAGAGAAGCTGGAAACTCTCACATCTTCTAACCAAAACAGTTGCATCCTTGAAGAGAGTTGGCCACCAATAACTAGCCCTCAGGATCTTGTGAGCTATAACTTTTCTAGCAAAATGCCCCCCACAAACTCCTCCATGGAGATCGGTAATTATCTTGGGGGCTTCATCTTTAGTGATGCACCATAAAAGGACTCCCTCGGGGTTCTTCCAAGCTAACCCATAATCGTAATGACATATTTCTAAGAAGCCAACTTATGGGACCTTTTCTAGTTCTTACTCAAATAATTAACACAAAGATAAATGTCCGAGATAAAAATCACATCCTTGTTCCACTCGAACTCATCATTTTTCAAAAACATCTACCTTCATTATTCTACCTCATTTATTTCAATAGTTTACAAGTTTCTCTCATCCATAAGCTTAACCAAGCCCAAACCTCTCACCGACTTTGTGGTTTGGATGTCCATGTCATAATCTTGCAACTTGTTCACCCATCTGCATCTTTTTCTTGAGACCATCTCTGAGAATATGTCTTTGACCATGGTGTGGGGAACATAAGAAAAATTTTGGAACTCGGAATATAAGGCCTGAAAACCTTTGTTTCTTTCACCAAGGAAAATGCTTGTTTCTCCATAATAGAGTATTTCAGGTCAGCCCCATGTAATGCCTTACTGAAAAAAGAAATTTTCCTCTCAACCCCTTTATCCTCCTTCTACAACAGACAAATGCAATAGTGTTTTACAAGAAAAGGAAAACAGTTGGAAATTCTTCTTATAATTTGGAGATTCTAAAACAGGGGCATACTTTAATGCCTTCTTGATCCCATTGAAATCTTGAATGACATCCTCCTCCCATTTAATAACATGGTCCTTCTTTAACATGGAAGTAATTGGAATGGTCAACTCAGAAAAGTTTGATATGAACCTTCTGATGAAGTTTATATGCCCAAAGTAAGACTAAATTCATTTCTTGGTTCTTGGAATTGGGACCTTGCTGATGGCCTCTACCCTTTCTAGATCAATCATTACCCCCTCTTGTGACACAATGTGACCAAGCAACTTTTCCTTCTACACTCTAAAATGGCACTTCTTTGGATTGAGTGAAATGCCATACTCTCTACATCTCATCAGTATCTTCTCTAAGTGCAACAAGTGATCACCTCACTTTCTGGAGAACACAATCACATCATCCTAGTAGAAAACAATAAAATCATTGATGTAACTAGAAAAAGCAACATCCATTACTCTTTGAAAGGTTTCTCCAACATTCATCAGACCAAAGGGAATCCTGACATACACATAAGTCCCCCAAGGAGTGGTAAAGGATGTTTTAATTCTTTCTAATTCCTTCACCACAACTTGGTTATAACCAGAGAAACCATCCAGGGTAGAAAGTAACTCAGAACCAGTCACTAGCTGCAACATGTTTTCCATGTTTGGTAAAGGATAATTATCCTTCATTGATGCTCTATTCAAATCTCCAAATCCACACACATTCTTTTGACTGGTACTAGCAACCTAGGAAGAATATCTTGTGGGCTGAATAATCCCTCCATCTCTCAGTTTCTTCAGTTCTTCTTGCATTTTGAGAGATAGGAGTGATTAATTGGTCTTTGTTTCTGCTTGAATGGTTTTCATTAGATTCTAAGGGAATATCATGTTGAAATAGATCCTCTATGTATGCCTTTAGTTCGAATAAGTCCAAGCAATGCAATCTTGATATTTTTAAGCAATTGGACATATGACTATTTTTCCTCCTTGCTGAAATTGCTTCCTAACCGAGATAGTCCTTTGTTTCTCATTTATTCCAAGTTCATGCTCCTTAATATCCCCCCGAGGCTTCCATGCATCCATTAATAATGCAATCAACATTATCAAAGTTGGATTCAAGAGCAACTAGCCCTCTAGGAATGGTATTAGTCTTTAGTTCAATAATGCCTTTTCCAAACAAGGTTTATTTTCCTTCGCTATACACACAATTGGCTCCCAATAAATACATTCATCGAAAACTCTCCTTTATTCTCAGTAAAATCTTCCGACTTGAGCATCATCATCAAAAACCTACAAATGCTTAATGTTGTTAGGGACAGATGGCCTTGTAAATACTTCAACATAATATTAAAAATATGGGGAAATTTCACAATTATCAAACTGAGATCCCAACATAGGAAGATTTTCTACCAAATCATTGAGCCTCCTATCATGATGCACAATGTTGAATAAATCAAACATCTCAATGAAATCCCAAACTACATGCTTGTATTGTTTCATTCGCTAATTTTTTGTGGCATACAATTTTTCTGACTTGCTTGACAATTAATTATGAATCTCCTTTGAAAATGATGTCTTTAACACCATATTTCCAAGCAATCCTTAGACCTAATAACAATGCCTCATACTCAAGCAGCTTTATTATTACACTAAAAGTTGAGTTTGAAGGAAAAGACAAATTTTTCCCGGCCCAAGAGATCATAACAACACCAACACCCTTCCAAATTTGGAGCAAGCTCCATCAAACAATAAAACCCAAGGAGAGCCTTCCTTTTCCAGATACTTGCATTCTTCAATTTTCTGCTATTTTCCATTAGCATATCCTATGAAGTTACTAGCATCAACATTTGTGTAAAATACCTCACAGGGTGCATTGTTGGTATCCTCAATAAGGTGCAACATCTTCTTTTCCACATACAACTTGACAAGGCTTCCCTCAATTGCGATAGTGGCATAAGACATATCCATTTGAATAATCCCACAAATACTTGAAGCCCATTTTCTAGACAACAAAGATACCCCACTTGGTGGGCAATTAACAATAACTACATCAAGCTTCAGGTCCCTACCTAGATAGGATGCAAGTTGTACCATCAGACCTTTCATACATTCCACCACCGGCACCTCTCTAGAGTCCATAGCAATACACTTCCCATATGTTTCTGTTACCTTAATATTCATCTCATTTATGACTTCCAAAGGCATGACATTGCATGATGACCCCGAGTCAAACATGCAGTTGTGTAACAGTCTATCCTTAATGATTATATTGGTAAAGAATAGATCCACATTTAGCTGAGAGTCCACCAAGGATGTCCCTAGATAAGCCTCAGGTGGTTCACCTAGTTCCTCCAACACTGGTGGTGTTTCTAACTCTTCAATGACTAGGGGAGTTTCCACAATGTTTATATTTCTACCCAAGGTAGTCTTCTCCTCTTTCAGCCCCAAATATTCAAAAGCCCTTTTCTTGTGCTTAGGAATCCTAAGAAACTCAACAATTGGAACTAAGATCTTGATTTGACTCAAGACTTGGGCAATATCATAAGGGGTAGAATTTGGTAGTAGAGCATTGGAAGGAAGGCTGACACACTTATTAGATGGCACAGAGACTTTTGACAGCTTGGGCATGAGGAGGGGTATGAGTTTTCTTTGGGACAACAAGGCCTTTGGAGGATGGATCTTTCTTAGGATCCTCATTAAGAATATTTGAAAGAAATGGACTTTTTGGCCTTACCTAAGGCCCCGTCCCTTTGAAAACCACGCTTCTTGTGTTATGATCTTTTTCTTGAGCCATAACAACATTCATCAATAAATGGTTGTCCTCCTCTCGATGGGATTCCTCCATCATACTTATTTATCATTATAGCTCTTAGATATTCAAATTCATTATTGGGTAGTTCAAAATCTTGTACAACATCTACCTCTAAATTATGAGAGGGAGGAAGAATAGGTACCCGGTGGATGCAATCCTAATAGTCAACAACCTAACACTTATTACCTCAATTGAAGTTACCCCTTATTGTAAGCTTGTTGTGCAACTCACCATGTAGATATCATCATCATTATCATCAAATCCTTCTTGTTGATCTTCCTCACAATGAGCATTGGGCATGAAACATTTGTCACACCACTCAATGACATATGTCTCCTCCATAAAGCAACAACCCTAGAAGCCAAAGGATCAGGTACCATTTTGTTTTCCCTAGCTTGGGACTGTCTATTTCCAAATCCAATGGGTCCCTTACCACTGTCATCAGATATTTGGTGATTTGTAAACTTGTCTTAGCCTTATTTCTTGTGTTGACCTTGTGAACTCTTCCCACCCCTTTTCTGCTGGGGTAATTTGTATGATATTTCTCTGACATCCCTGGCCAAATTTTTCACAACTTCCTCCAAATCAGCAACCTTACTTGTCTGAGGATTTTCTAGGTTAATAAAATTTACACCCTCCCTTTTTGGAGGCTTTCTAATTGCTTTGATGTTGTTTTCAATTTACGTGAGCCGTGTGGTGAAGACTGCCTCAAATTAGTATGGTTTTTGTCCCTCAAGTAGTAAGTAGCTGTTTTATCAAATGCATCTAAATATTTGATCAAACATGATTCATCACATGTTCTTAAGCTAACAGAAATATTTTCAAGGTCTTGTTAAACCTTGTGTTGAAATCATGTATTGAATCATTAGGATTCTTCTTGATATTTTCAAATTCTAATAGAATAAACCTAGGGTCACTTCTATCACCATACTATACTCTAAATGCGTTGTTCATCTCTATCATGGAATCAATAGAATTATTTGGGAAATCTTTATACCAATCCCTTGCACCCTCTTCCAGAGTATGGATAAATAGCTTGATATATACATCTTCATGTTCAATCTCAAAATATTCCATCATATTGATAAAAAGCTTTAAATTTTGATCAACAATTATAACGTTGTTTCCTTGGAACTTTGGTAATCTATTTCTTACATCCTTGAGAACTTGCATTTGGATAACCAACTATCCTTATAAAATTTATAAGACTAAAGGTGTTTACAACAAAAGGAGGTCTGGGTGGGGGGCAGGGCCATGTTGTTTTGAGGAGGTGACCCTGGAGGGGAGAAAAATTTATAAGGGGAAGAAGGTTCCGTAAAGGCCTTGTTTCTTAAAAATCCCTATATACTTTTGAAAAGAAGGGAGAAAAATGAGAAGAAAACTTTTAAAAATCAAATGAAGGCCCATCTCTAGATGGAGAATTTAATTCCACAAAAAGACTACCTTATTCAAAATCAATTTAATAGCAGTCTTTAATGCCAGGATGATCACTTTCATCAATGGAGATCCCTTTTCTTGTCTGCTGATCTCCAACAAATCTCTAGGATTTTCTTCCTTCTTAATTTATTTTTCCTAGCTTTGGAAATAGTGTCCTAACAGGATCTTTAGAAAAGAAATATCTTCTTCATTCAAGCTTTGTAAATATTAGTAACAAAACTACTAAAAAGAGGTTAAGAAACTGGTACACATCAAGAATCGATCAATAGGGATTCGTCACTAAATATTTCCACCTTAGTTGTGTAAATGCACTAAAATATGATCTGTCAAATGTCTGTCAATACTAGCAAGTAGAAATGGAAAGATCTCGACTTTTATTTACCCACTTTTATCAATGAAACTTAGTGCAATAATTGTAGAAAATGGAAATATTGCACATAACACTTGAAACTTTGAACACTTCTTATAGGCCTGAACACATGATGATGTCTAAAAATATGTATTATCACTTTGAGCATACAAGAAGTGTTTACTAGGGCCTGAATATGAACTGTAATCACTATGTCCCTAGTAGCGATGCCCGAAAGGTGTTAGTACCCAAATTGATTCTTTGGCAGCGGGCTTAGAGTCGAGATAGATCATAGTGAGTCATTTTGTAGAGCTGAGGATGGGATCTAATTGGCCCACTATCATTCGGATGTGGAGAAATGGATAGCACATTGAAGAGGATTTGATCTATCCTCACTACTTTATGGTTGTTCCTTTCAACCGGGGTGAGAGGACACTCTTTTAGCCTACTTTTGTTTATGGAGGAGATGGGGATTTCCTTCCTTTTGAAATTTTTAAGAAGACCTTGAAGAAAATATGATCAATACAACAAAACCTTACTCTCATGAGTTTTCACTCTAGATAATGCATATATATTCTAAGCAAGGTTCATGCCACTAAAGACAATGAAAACTTGAGTGTTTCTACATGTTTTTGTAATAGAAATTGTGCATTTGTATAGACATAGGACAAACAGGGGTAGTATGGGTAAGATTAATTATTTTTGAATGATTTTGGGTGGGACTTGAAGCAGGATAAAGTTGATTATACCAAAAATTTGAGAAATTTTACAAAAATGGAGATCTCGAACAACGAGAATGTTTTTAGAGTGGCCAGATATTCCTTTAACTAGAACATGTGCTTCAATGGAGGCCCGATAAAGACTTTTCACACAAACTTCAAGGATCCAAAATGAATCCTAAAATTGGAAAACTTAATGAATATTATCAATATTTGTTTCATCATGTCTAATATACCCTCAAAGGCTAGCAAAAATCTTATAGTCATGCTAGGAGTCACAATGATTTTAATTTTTTTATTTCACTATCAAATTAAAGCTCTTTTGATAAATGAAATTACAAATTCCACTAAACTATCACAAGGATAACATCTTGTGTGATTCACACATATTTCATTGTAAGAATGCAATGGGAACAAGAAACCTACTTGTAGACATTTAGAAATGAAGAAAACACAAAATTTTCCCAAAAATAACACAAATTAACTCAAGTTTGATTAAATTTATCAACAGGGAAAGTTTCTTGAACAATATCAGATATTTTCAATGGTTGTACACTCGTAACCACCTTGACATGATCAAATTTAACACAAAAGAGATAAACAAGTTTCTTTAGATAGTTTATAAAAAAGACAGGTTCTATCAAGATTTTTCTTATAAAATCAGTTCTGACCTCTTACACTCCAACCTCCAATGCCTTTCAATACAAAAATCATGCCATTTATAACATTTTATAATATATTTTTGTCCCCAAAACCCCAAACATTGAGTGCACCAATGCTCACCATGATCCCAATCGTGATTCTCAGAATCAAATCTATAAAAAAAAATCAGGTTCTCAAGGGTTAGATCTCTTCGAACATCTCTCGCATTCAAATCCTTCCTCTAGTAGATCATTCTTCCATTTACTTTCCAACCACTTACGCCCCTAATCTGTCCAATCTAGTTCTTTGTGTGCTCGGGAAGGAAAAATGGAAGATCAGATAGAACCCAGAGATTAGATCTCATCTTAATGGTAAAATATGTCCCCAGATTTTCCTCATGAAACCAAGATATCAACAGGCATTTTACGTGTTAAGGAAAGAAAAATCAAGTCGAATAGAACAGTCAGATTGCATATTTAATGGTGAGATATGTTTACAGACCTTCCCCACCAAACCAGGATACCAGATTAATGTTCCTCTTCATTTGGTGTGAATGAGACTCCAAGAAATGATAAAAACCACAATAATATGCATCCCCAAGAGCTCTGGAGTGAAAATGAAAAAAAAATCAGATACAAAAGCAAAACTATCGTTGATTTCTATTTTGAATTAGGACTATCCACGTGGAAGATCTACTTTTAAGATAGGCATGTGGGTTCCCCTTTTCCTTTTGTAACTTTTGGAAAAATGTAAACATTTTCACATTTTTCTCCGTACCTCTGCCTTTGAGAAATGAGCCTGACACGTGTCCTAAAGTGGGTCCCAGAGGAACCGCCACCAAATTCTACTATTTCACCTCTTTTTGGAAAAATAGAAAATTTTCCAAGTTTTCCCTGCATCTTTGCCCTTCCACTTCTAGCCTTTGATGTGGGTTCTAGTGGAACCATGCTTCATTTTACACTTTTAACCCCTTTTTTCATAAAAGGGAAATTTTCCAAATTTCCCCGAAAGCTTGCACCTCTGCCGTTGACCGGGATAAATTTTGACAACTCTCTATCGGATCTGTGGCCATTTTGATGTTTTAATCCTTTTGGTGACAAGAGGAAAAAAATACAAGTTGCCTCCGATGGTCCACTTCCCCACCCCATGAATTTTCAAACTGCCACACGTCACAATGGTGCATCTTGAGATGGTCCCAAAAATTGAGACCTTGAATGAGCATGGGCTCACCACGTGTCTTAGGCCCTTTAAGAAGTTGTTGAAAAGTCTAAGGAAAGAAGACTCGCGAAGACCTCCATGTGTTGTTATGGTGCAACTTCAAAAACCTCAAGGCTTTAAAATGATTCGGTGGGGGCGCACTTCCATTTTATATTTTACTCCATTTTTCTAAAAGGGAAAAACATCCAACTTGTCTTCGAAGGCCTACATCTCCACCTTTAACCTTGCCACATGTCCTTTTGTGGGGTCAAAGTAAGACCTTTTCCCTGCCACTGAAATTTTTCTTTAATCAAAGCTTGGTGGGTTCATGGAGCAGTTCAAACTTTTTCCAAAATAACCAAAAATAACAAGTTTAAAAAATAGACCCGTCGCGCTCCATTCATTCGGAAGAAGCCACGTAAGCACCAAAAGAACTAATCAAAATTGAGTGGAGCTACGGGACCAAATTTTCCCTTTAGCCAAAAACCAAAACGAGAAAAGTTAAATAATTTTCCCACCATCCCCGGAAAACCAAAAGAAGCCATGTTTCCTATTGATGAAAGGATGTAAATTTGACTAGGAGAAATTCTCGTCAAACCGTAAAATGTAAAAGAATGACCATTTGAGCCTGGAGATGAAATTTTCTCCAAGGAAAGATAATTTATAAATGTTACAAGGTTAAAATACATTTCTCCGAACTACATCCATTGATTTTTCCTCAAGTATTTAGGGTAAAACTTTAAGCACAGAAATCCCGGGTCTGTAGAAAACAGACAAACATGGGACATCCCGAGTCTTACCCCCAAATATAGACCTTTTCCGAAAAACCGAGAAACAAGGAAACAACCATGGATCCATACGTGATCCTCGACCCATAAATGAGATTGATTACGGCAACAAAAGGAATGCAAGGACCTCTTAGGCATGACACGAGGAGATACAATATGGAAGAGGCCGTAAATTGGTAGATTTTCAATGGAAAAATGGGGTGAAACTATTTTGAGCACCAACAAGATGGTCAACAATCCCTTCACCAAGTTGTGTCAGTACTTCTCCAACGGCTGTACTGCAGGGCATCCACATGAACATGGAAAGGCTTATCCCAAACAGGGAAATGGAGAACGGATGTTGTAACAAGCTTGTCCTTTAAAGTGTTGAATGCCCTCTGTTGCGTCTCTCCCAAATGAAAGGAACTCTTGTCTCTAAGTCATTCATCCAAGGGTGTGGTGATCTTGGAATATCCCTTCAAGAACTTCTCATAGTAACCTGTATGCCCAAGGAATCTTCATACAATGCTTTGGCTAGTAGGCTCCCCTAAACCCACGATGGATGCAACCTTGGCGAGATCTACTAGTAAGACCTCCTTACATATGATATGTCCCAATAATATTAAAATGGGGTAGAAAAGACACACTTCTTTATGTTAAGGGATATCTGAATCATCGACACCTTTCAAACATTACTCTTTAGTTATTATAATGGTCGTTGACTAGACCATACACACCAATCATCCAAATAGACCTAAATAAATTTATGGATGAATTCCTGAAAGGATTGCACCATAATACGCAAAAACATAGCAGGAGAATTATTCAATCAAAAGGCATGACTGTATAGTAAAAATTCCCCATTCGGGGTGAAAGTTTTCTTTCTCGGTCTTTCTTCGCAATAATCTTCACTGGTGGTACCTTGAGAACCCATCTATGAAGGAGTAGACTTCATGCCCAGCCACTCCCTCTAAAATTTCTTCAGTAAATAGGGTAGGGAAGGGATCAATTACACATATTGCATTTAGGTCCTTGTACTAAACACAAATCCTTATCCTCCGTCCTTTTTGATGTTGATGACCATTGAGATTATCAATTCTAATTCTTGCACTACCTCAATGATACCCACGCTATCGCTTTATCAATCTCCTCCTTGACTCGTACATGTAAATTTGGATTCATCCAAGTATAGCCTCTTTCTAGATTGGGTGCATTCCTTCCTTCATTTTTATCTTCATCTCGCCACAAGGAATGCTTGATGCCCTTGACTTCATGATACCCACAAGGAATAAATCCTTGAATTCATGTAATGATCAATGATATTTGAGACCTCCTTTTCTGACCAATAGTCTTCAATGATTGCTTCCTTGGATTATGTCTCTAACCCAATGTTAACCTTCTTTTTTTTTAAGGGCTCATAATAATCGTGCATCCTTTCACTAGTACTATCTATAACACCATGCGTGCCTACAGAGTGGTTAACATCTAGACTATCCATTTCCTCTCCATCTATGACATAAAATATCTTTCATTTTTCCTTTTCTATGCATGCTTCCGCAAACTGCATCTCCTCTGACTTGTCCTCATCGAAGCATGCCTCTAAACCAGGATAACCTAGCTAATCTATTAGTCCGTCTTCTACCATAGCACTATCCCCCATCGTAAGGCACTTGATCAATTGCAATGCCTTATCCACTAATGGATTTGTGCTTCGATATTCAAAATCTTAGATGAGATCATTTGTCAACTCCTACCAATTTCCTGTCTGTCGGTGGGTTTCTGAATGGATATACCACACACGCACACAACCTTGTAGTGTGGAATATAGCTTATGTACCCATAATAATGGTAGTAAGGCTTCTGTACCTCCTATCCAAGACTTCTCACATGATTAGATATGAAATGAAGTGATCTTTTTACCATGGTAGTCTTGAAGGTTCGTAGGAACATTACTCCTTAAAAACCTTACAAAGAACATGATTCTTACCCCATGCCAATCTAGGAGGTTCTCTCGATGTCTATCCCACTAGTGCGGTGCGGTCTTGAGTAGGCTATAACCGAGCATCCTCTTCTTTCATTCCCATTTTTCCATTGAGCTTCCATGTCCCATAAGAAAATTTCAGGGTATGCCCCTCCAGAGTAACTTGGTAAGTTATTTCCTCCTAGGTGCTTAAGTGAGCATGCCTTGGTCACTTTTGTTACAGACCCCCTCAACTGTCACCCAATTAACTCATAGGTCCCATGCACCCAATTTTCACATGTCATGCTTGTGGTATCACTCATAGACTAGGCATCCTCAAATTTTACAACTCCATCTGTAGGGTGAATTATCTCCGGGTCTTTGATGGAGCACACATAAATTCTATCAAGGACCTCTTCTCCCAAATTTTTAGTGTGAGGCGCCAACTTCCCATCTGTTATAGGTATGATGACTCATATTCCCTTGTTTTCAAAACTGATATATCCTTTGTTGAACCTCGTGTCAATGTTGTTCTTATAGCACCATGGGGACCCAACCAATGCTTTGGAAAATTGTCTTCCTTAGCAAGCCCAAAGACTTCAAAGTCTCCACTAAACTTGACCCCGAATGGTAATCACTACATCCTTTAATACTCCAATGGACATTTCCTTAGTTTTTTTGCCATATAAAACACATTCGAAGATGACTATAATGTGGGCCTTCCCATTTGATGCTAGACATCCAATTTAAGAACATTGACTTTTGCTCCCATGTCAATTACTATGTCACTTAGAATTCAACCATCCACAACTCCTTTTAGTGTGATTTATTTGTCATAGTCAAGGATATGGGGAGGGAGGTTAGCATGCAACACCTTCCTTTCGTGTACTCCGCTCCGCGCAAGGCATCTTCTCTCGTATCCATTCTCCTTGTAAGGGAATAATATTCTCTTGAATTAACATTTTGAATACTTACTTGACCTCTTCGAGGTCCTTCAGTGGAGCCTCAACATTCCTTCTTTCCTCTTGTTGCATGGACTACTCCCTTAGACATTGGATTTCTCCCTGTAAACTCTGAATGACATCCATTATCTCTTGATACACTTCTTTTTGGTGGGCAGGGTCTAGATACTTCCTATGCACCACTTCTTCTCTTGAGACTAGATTCTTTTACCTTGGTAATTCTTTGGCTGTGTAACTTTGTCCTCGTGTTGTCACCTGAAACAGTTCTAACGTCAAGTACTCACGCGCCACTCTCGGTATCCACTATGTGTCAAGCATTCTTTATAATCACCATCGAGCACCCTTGTCCTTGCAGTGTTCTGGCTCATATGCTCAAACAACTCAAGGCAATCCTCATACTTATGCTTTTTCCCGCACCATGAGCACTACAACAAATCTAGACACTCATGCCTGCAATGTTCTCTAGATCCATGTTTATAGCAGGTTCCTCATGGGAACTCACTTCTTCCTCATCCATAGTCACTATGAACATGAAATCCTCTGTGAAAACCTCTCCCATGCACCTCTTCATCCGCGTGTCCTTCATAACATAAATCATCTTCTTTAGAACCACTGGTAAGGCTGGTCTTACGCACACCATCATCAATGGCCTCATGGATATGTTTAATAAGCCTATAATCCTTAGTATCATGGTTCGTAGAGGTGTAGATATTACAATAGAAATACACATTCTTCTAAATTACAAACTACAACAAGGGGTATTTACTCACATCACGGTCCCCATTACAAATTTCACAATCCACCGCTATGGCGCATACTAACTTCTAGGGGCAACAATCCTCAATATGTCCTTCTACTTCTCAATCCACGCACCAAAGACCACTATGAGTCTCATGTGCGAGTTCACACACAAATTCTCTAACTACCTAGCCATGGAAGTGATTTGAGCCTCTAGAAAAGGTATCACATCGGTGTCAATGCTCCCAACTTTGTCGCAACATATAAAGCAACCTTTAGAGCCTCGTGCGGGTTAATAAATGTTTTATGGGACAATACCCTCCTAAATGGAGTGATCAAACTCCAACAAATCATTGAGAATTTTGTGAAGGGTGAATTTCATATGACAATTTTGACAGAGAGTATTAAACTATGCATCATACTCCCGCACACTCTATGCCATTCTCTCGTTGGATCTCCTTCAAAGCACCGATGCTTTCTGCTCGAACTCTAGTATATGGAACTCGATAGGAAGGAATTTTTAATGCGGTGTAGTATAACATCATTTGATAGGGTTGTTAAATCCTATACCAGCTATGCTCACATCCTTGCAACGTTGTTGCAAATTGATAAGCCTTCCGCTATGGGTTAGTGATCCCCTTTACAAGCCATAGAAATTAACACTTGTGTACATGTTCCGTAACATCCTCTATGCCTTGGTAATATGAAAAGTGTAAAGACATTTCAAATATTACCTAAGGAGAAGGCCGAGGCCCTTGTCCTCCCGATTAAGATCCTTGGTTCCCTCTAGTGTTCCGTTCACTAGATCCACTTGATCGACTGTGTCTCTTGTGCCTCTTGGCCAACAAGTTCCACCTCTAGATCATTGTGTAACTAGAAATGGGCCTAAATTGGTTGTGCCTAGTGTCCCCAATATCCTCTTGAACTATGCACCAATGGTCTACAAGATTTATCCACTTCTAGAATTATATCCCACGCCACTCCCAAACGTGTTGCCTAAAGCTTACGTACTTGTACTTTTCCTAAAAATTCCTCCAAACAACAGAATGGTATGTGTAGCCATGGATGTCCCAAATGAAAAATTATATGGGCACCGATCGGTCACTCCCACCAATACCAAATGGGTTATCAATACTCCTTTGATTTGGAAAACCAAGCGTGGGGGTTGGTCTCCAGGTGGGTTCAGATGTGCGTCAACGGCTCTCCTTTCTCCATGTGATGAAATCTCATCAGAAGCTGAAGGGGCCTCTCTCTCATGCTTTCCATGATGGGGTAACATAGACTTCTAATTCTCCATGTCCTTCGCGCGAACTTGAACACCCTCTCGAAATGTATTCCTCCATAGATCCATCACACTTGCCATCTTGTGTTGTCTATTCATCTCCCTATCATGAGCTTCACTATACTTGAGCCATCTCTCCTCCCTCTCCCAAATCTCCCATATTCCATACCCTCTCCCAAATCTCCTCTTCATCAACTCCCATTTAGGTGCAAATGGGGGTTGCAGAAAAAATTTTTATATATATGTTTTTTTTTTGATTTGGCTCTAAACCCGTGTCGATTGCATTTGCTTAAAATTTTCTAAATCTATTGTAATGAACCCAATTTAAAAAAATCCTACACTCATTGCTTCCCATGGGAATACATCCCGTTTTAGGCGTTTTGATAGACACTCACAAACCGTGCATATGTTTCCACAACTCAATAGTGAAACAAAAAAATTACCATACAATGCCGCATTCCATCCACTCCTAGTCTCAAACTCACAACATTTGCATTGTTCCTAACTAGAGGTAGTGTTTTAAGAGGTTATGGAGATATATTTTACAGCTATCAATTTTTTTCCTAGATGTCCCTCTCATGTTTCAAGCTCCACACATTGACCGAGAGGATGTTGTATAAAGTTGTGGAATTTGGATTACAATTACATTTTTCCTTTTATTTAATATTTTCAAACCATATCCCATCATACCTAAATTGTGCATAACTCCGAACATAGCCCAAAGACCTAGCTCTGCATTACTTCAAGGAATTTTGTCAAACAATTCAAGTGCATGTTGTATGTGTCCCATTTGGATCTATTTAACGGATCATAAAATGCCAATGAATTTTATGCCAAATCCCCTTAAATCTCAAGCTCAATCCTCGTCATTATTCTCTCATGGATGTTTATGCCTTATTCTATAGCTATTATTTTGGCACAAAGAGCAAATGGGGAAAAGGGGGAACCTAGAGGAGAGTGAAAGGGAAAAATCTTGCATAGACCCACGTGGGACAAAGAGGGAAGCAGCTTTAAAATCTAAATTAAAAGAAAAAAACTTCTTGAGGTAAAAGATAAGGAGTAGGAGATATGTAAAATGGTTTCTCCAAGGTTTACGGTGCGCGTAGAAAAAAAATTTAGAAGAAGAAGAAGCATAAATCAATACAAAAATACATTATGCTCCTAGGAAGCACCTCTTAACCCCAATATTCTCCTCTACATAGAACAAAAAGGCAACAAAAGACAATAAATTCTTTACCTCAAGAGAAAATTCAACCCACTTGAGAAAGATACATATCCATGTAAATAATTTTGTATAGAGAAATAAGTAGATCTTGGTTGAAAATGATTATCTATGAGTGCATTTCTAGTTCAATCCAAAATGGATGACCTTTAGACAGATAAAGTTAAAGCTTTGTTTAGCACATTCCCACATTATGTTCTTCCTTTGGTTCAACTAACCAATTTCTGCTAAAATTTACAATGTGAACTTGGGATTCTTTAAGGTCAATGCCATTGGATCTTGAAAAAAGAGTTTGAATTTTTATGCGAGGTAAATGACAGTTCTGAACACCTTGGATCCCAAATCATGCCATTGTATTACATTGCAAGCGAACTGAAAGGTGTTTAGGGTTTTTCATATGCCCACGTTCTTTGTTGGCTGCAGATACCCACACCATTCCTATATTATAACTCTCTCCATCCACCCCTTCCTCGCTTTTAATTTTTTATTTGTTTTATTTCTTCTTTTCTAATTTTGTTTTTATAATATATACATTTAATTATCTTCATTATTTTATTATTATACATATTTCTTAAGTACTTATTATTATTATTATTATTATATTACTTTTACACAAGTAGCTTATTTTATACCATCTTCGTATTATGTGTGTGTGTGTAAATGGTCATTAATATGATATTCCTATATAACCAAAATGAATAGGAGAAATAGATAACCCTTATCAAGGATAACATTCGGTGCCTAGTGATGTGTTCAATATTTGCATAAGACTTTCATGCGAAAGCATGCAGGGGTCCGATACCACCCAAATCATTTGATTAGATGGTATAATGAGCTCGACATCAATGAGCTAGGTGTGGAGGTGGAAATTACACCTTAACGGTTATGCAAAGAAGTGGGGAAGTACATTCCCTTCCCCTAATAAAATCATCGTCCTCAATGCGACACAATTCCAAGGTAAGAAGAGGGTGCTTGTGAGAAAGGTGGAAATAATCAATGACTCATGTCACCAGTGAAAAAGAATACCTGTTTCCAAATCATGACAAAAAGGAAGAAGGAAAGTCTTGATGATTTCTTAATGTTCTATAAATATTGGTAGTTTTTGTTTACATTATTACTTAGTTAATCATTTTCCTTAATAATATTTATTAATCTCAAGCTCTTAATATTTCAATTCTTAGGATTTTAGTTTATCTATTTTTCATGGGTGCCCAACATAAACTGACATCACAATACCACACCAGGGCCAAACACAATAGTAATGGTTCATAAGACATCATGATATGTACCTTCATGGACTATATCACATCACAATAACTCAACCAAACCATGGAAATAACATACATGACCCACACAATATTGTACTTGTCACACACATGTCACTAATAAAAACGTATAACAACATAAGAAGACGGAATTCACAACAGTAAACATAAGAAGGTTTCACAAAATTCAATACCATAACTTTAGTTACATAGTGTCAAAATTGGATCAAAATTTCACCCCAATGAGGAGCATCAATCCTCAACATTACAAAACACAACCGAACCCACATGAGTATGCATAAATCATAATATAATAACATACACCTCCAAAAACATCACAAAACAACTCCTTATAGATCTCAAAACATCACAAACAACTACATATACCTCCCAAAGCATCACAAAATAACTCCACATACCTCCAAAATAATCACAAACAACTCCATATACCTCCCAAAGCATCACAAAACAACTCCATATACCTCCCAAAGAATCACAAAACAACTACATATACCTCCCAAACATCACAAAACAACTACATATACCTCCCAAAGCATCACAAAACATCTCCATATACCTCCCAAAGAATCACAAAACATCTCCATATACCTCCCAAAGCATAAAAACAACTCTATATACCTCCCAAGAAATAAAATAAATATGAATTTTCCTTTTATCTCCACCAAAGAGGTTGGTTACCCTATGGCCTTAGGCACATAGAATCTGCAAACCTCTAATCCAAGTGACATAATAATTTATGGTTCAACAATTTGTTAGTTATCTCAGTAACTCCTTGGGGCATACCCCCATACAACGAAGCGAGCGCATAGGTACCACCAATCCTTGATGAACCCATGTCCCTAATGCACAACACATACAACATTAGAACCAACATTCCAAAACAATAAGAAAAATTCCCAAGTGGCATAAAATTTTATCACTTTTGGCCAAGTGGGTAAAATAGTTTAAAACTAATGGAATAATTCTAACTTAAATTAAACTTTCAATAAAAGCACAACAAATGGCTAATTAGTCGTAGTTAGTGCAAAAATCCGCATGTTTGTGGAACAACCAAATAAAATTACCAAAATGGCAATAAATTAATCACTATAGAGAAATAACACATCAAAATCACTATGTGGCCTTATATAGCAACCAAAGGTGTACTCATCACGTTTCCGCACTCGAACATCAAACCTTGGCTCGTAAAATAACATATCAAATAATACAACTGTCATAATCTCTGCTGAATCATACCTCCATACTCCCACAAGGCTCAACATAGTCAAAATCACATAGAATTCTTCGATGAACAACCCACACAAGAAAGAGAAAAGGAAACTAGTTCACATAACTTGAGCATAAGGTGGTGCGCATCCACAATATACTTGAGAAAGTTCAAAGTATACTAAATGGATAGAAGTGGGTTTTTCATCTATATAAGACAAGACTTCCCAACTCATACTCAACTCAAGATTATGAAAACATGGTCCGGCATTCTCTCTCCACACATACACTCTTAATGATTACTTCCTTAGGGTTGTCTAGTTTAAGGTTAACAATATAACACATAACTACATCACTAAATTTTTTTGATTCATGTACATTAATCATAGCGTCTTACACATGGTATAAATACGGGTAAAACACAAGCATTACTTTCACATGATACAATACATCATGTTTGAACATAATACACCAAAATTGCAAGTACTACACAATAGGGGTCATACAATCACCATACACCTGTAATTAACAACATAAACAATCACATATTACAAGAATTATACATATGAAGAACACAATAACTAACATTACAACATACAGTCAAATTCAATATAACATGGTGACACACATGATTCATCACAATATGGTGGTGACATCGCGATACAATCTAATTCACTATACACCAATATGTTTCATACAACACATTACCAAAATCTACATATCACAAAATTCTAAGATTCTCCAACACTCCATAATCCACAATAACATTCTTTTCACACACAACAAGCCAACAAATCACACATGAATTCCTCATTCAATCCACAAAAGGAGAGTGAATACTCTCATCACAAAGCACATCAACATGATATAAAATACACACTAGGTGGAATGCACAACATGTGCGTTCACAATATCTAAATTACAATGTTTGTCACATCACAATTTCTATCATGTTACTCTTCCCAACTCGACCATCACCATGCACAATCATCACAACTCTAATCTGCTCAAGAGGTTCGAGACCATAAACCTCATATTTGATACCAAATGTAATGCCCACAATTTACACTCACAATTACAACACTAAATAGCAGAATAATGTTGTTTTGACTTACATTGTAGTACACATTACAATACAGAGATCACTTAGGACTATAAACAACACATGATATGTTTGCACAAACATTGACCCCCATAGATAACATGAAAACACATGATGCACATCAAGGTAACTTTTTTTATCAAATGGAAAGTCACAAAATAACAATTCAACTATAGTATAAAATTATAGATGGGTTCTTCCCACGAAATATACTTTTAGGATTGCACATTGATTATAATAATGTTTTAATATTTCACTAAACTTCTAGAAAATATTATAATATTTGAATCATACTTTTCTTTTCTTATTTTTGTATATTTCCTTTTGTATGCATGAATTAGTTAGCTATGTAAGTAAAGTTGAAACTAACACCTAGTAGCTTCAATACAATGCTAAACTAAAACATATCCATCATAATTCTAAGCGCTTAAGCAAAGCTAACCTATCAACATTTCTACATTAAACATGAAATGAACATTTCAAGCGAATATGCTAAATAAATTAACATATATCTCTTATTGAATGCTAAATGAGATGAGATTGAACCTATGCAGATATTTGGAAATCAAAGAGTTGATTATGTACTTGAAATCCCAAGGTTTCTATGAATGGAGTCTTATCAATACATGGCTACAAGAACACTTTACATATCTCCATATGAATTCAAAAACATGGGTGGATGAATGCAAGAAATGGACAACGCTAGCTCTTCTAATGAAAGAATTCTCAAAGATGGTAAAATGGCTATAGTGTATGTTATATGTTCATTTAGGAGTGTAGGTGTAAATAGAAAAGTAGGAGGAGGGATATTTATACAGCCCAATGGATAGAAGAATCTCTACATCCATCTTCCTGTGGGATAAATGGAGAGGTTTGGTTAGTTTTGGATAAGGAAGGTTTAGAAAGGGTTGAGTCAACCTTATGAGAGTTTAGTTCATCTTTTGGTGACCCATGGGGTTTGAGGGGCTTTATTAATTAACCAAAGTGATTAATTATTAGGTGTGCAAGCTTATAGAAACTTTTAGAGGAATAATTCGCATGATTTAGACTATGGGAATAATTTAATCAAATAAATGATGATTTTTGATTTCATGGAGGAGGAAGATAATTAATTAATAATATTTAATTAGCCTAGATAGAAATGGGGATTGATTAATGGAAGGTCGTTAATTGGTGTATATTTTTGATAGAAGGGTTAATTAGCTAGTTTAATGTAGCTAAGTAACAGTGATAGAAGAGGAAGTGTGCTATATTGATGATATGTCATCAATTTGTGGGAAAGAGGATAATTAGCGCAATTTAAGTATTTAAATTTCTTAGGTTAAATTATAGGTGTCTACATTTTCCCCTCTTTGGGGTGGCATAAGTGACGCCACTTCAAATATAGTAGATACATAAATTTTTAAGGCGTAGAAGAAATTCGTATAAGTGGGAGATGCCCCTTGAGTTTTGATGGGGTGATGAAAGAAGGCGATCGTCGATAAAAATGTAAAAGAAATGGATAGAAGAATGGGTAGGGCATGATGGCCCGGTGAATAGGAAGAATAATGTCAATAGGAGAGTGATGTAGAAGAGGAATGGAAGACAAAGAAATAAAAGAACAAGATTTCATCCCATGTATTAAAAAAACTTTTGTGTCATCATATCGCCAAAGATCTACGTCATCGGTCCTTATTAAAAATATAAGCATACAAAAACGTAGGATGACATGAAAATCCATACTATGAATAGTTATACATTTCTGAAAACACCCAATCAATGTAACATAAAAAAATAATGCAATATGAAAAGGAAACAATCTCATTTAACATGGAAAACAAGTACAAACACACATATTCCAAGAAACAATGATGAAGTCTGGTGTACAAATGTTTTTTTATGAAGTTGAAGATCCCTAAATGTTTGTGATTGATGACAAGAGTTAAAAATGATGCCCCAAGAAAGGATACATGCAAGGGAATATGATGAAGGACATCGGGTCCAACGATAAAGCGTAGTGCATCTCGAAACAAGATTAGACAACTAGATATGCCCTAGACTATCGACAAGGAAAACAAACTATCTTTGTAAATGGTTATAAATTGGATGATCCGCGATTCGTTTGATCTATGAAGATGTGAATTTTCCAGCAAGATATGGAAAGAATACCATGCAAAAGACACGATTTTTAGCCACTATTAGTTGTTTTACCTAGTTTTGCGAGTTTTACAATTTTTAGGATTATTTTGGAGAATTTTTGAATTTTTTTTTTTTTGGATTTTGAATTGATTTTATTATTTTTTAAAGATTTTAAATTAATTTTTTAACAGTTTGGATTGATAATAAGTTAGAAGAATCAGAAAAAATATCCTAGGTGCAAAACATATGCCCTGGGAGAAGAAAGAAGCGAAGAAAGACAAATAATTCCCTAAAGACAATGGAAACATTAACAAAGTAATTATTTAATAAAAAATAATTATTCGATGGAGTGTGTAGAAGAAGGGATATTGCCTAGGAGAAATAAAATTTTCCTACTGAGAAGAAATGAGTACCAAGAGCAAAATAATGCCCAAACACGAAGAAAAATGAAAGAAAAATAATTATTTAAATAAAATAATTATTCACAAGTAGAAGAAGAGTTAGAGAAACAACGGTGGTCAAAATAGTCTTCTAGGCATCACGGCCGACGAGAATGGTTTAATATATCTTGCCCACGGGAGTGTTAAATAACTAACCAATTCATTTTATATTGACCGTTGTCAAAAAAATTCCACAAGACCCTCGATAGCGATGAGAATGATGGTGAGAGGATGATCCCATAGGAGATGTGCCGAATGAGTTTAGGAGTACACTCGGCACACGCATTTATAGCTTCTTCGTGAGTTACTTGACCTACTTTGTCAATTATGCATTTAATATTGTAATTAACACTTTGATTAGAATGGTATGTGTAAGGCACAAATACAGTACGCACGCATGCACATGGGTGTAGGTGCCCTTATGGTGGATAAGGTACCCATGAAGTGTATTGAATGCTAAATGAGATGAGATTGAACCTATGAAGATATTTAGAAATCAAATATTTGATTATGTGATTGAAATCCCAAGGTTTCTAAGAATGGATTCTTGTCAAATTATGGCTACAAGACCACTTGAAATATCTTCATATGACTTTAAAAACGTGGGTGGATGAATGCAAGAAATGGGGAAGGCTAGCTCTTCTAGTGGAAGAATGCTCAAAGATGATAAAATGGCTATAGTGTATCTCTATTCTCATTTACAAGAGTAGGTGTAAATAGATAAGTAGAAGGAGGGCTCCTTATATAGCCCAATGGATAGAAGAATTTCTACACCCCTCTTCATGTGGGATAAATGGAGAGGTTAGGTTAGTTGTGGAGAACGAAGGTTTAGAAAGGATTGAGACAACCTTAGGAGAGTTTAGTTTGTCCTTTAGTGACCAATGGGATTTGAGGGGGATTTATAATTAATTAACCAAAGTGATTAATTAATAGGTGTGCAAGCTTATGGAATATTTTTAGAGGAATAAATTGCATGATTTAGACTATGGGAAGAATTTAATCAAATAAATGATGATTTATTGATTTAATGGAGGAGGAAGCTAATTAATTAATAACACTTAATTAGTCTAGATAGAAAGGGGGATTAATTTATCTAAGGTCATTAATTGGTGTATTTTTTGAGAGAAGGGTTATTTAACTAAAACAAATTAGCTAATTAATGGTTAAAAGAGGAAGTGTGCTATATTGACGATATGCCGTCAATTTTTAGAAAAGAGGATAATTAGCGCAATTTAAGTATTTAAATTTCTCAGGTTAAATTATAGGTATCTACACCTTTCTATAGTTTAACATTTAACTTACAAAGTGTATCTCATTAATTTTGGATCATCTACATTATTTCAATTACTTGTTTAATTCGTTCATTCATTAATAGAATATTTATTTACACAGAAGACTATTTACATACATGCAAGGATATGAGGTATTGTCCCTAGGATTCACTCCTCAGGGCATGCACCTTGATCTTATATCATACCTCTGTTACACATTGGAACAAGTGCGAGTCAAAAGGAGGAGAAGTTCATTTTTTAAAAAGGATTTAGGGTTGCATTTCTTTCACTCAATTATAAATCAATAAGTGATTTAGTAGACAATAAGTATTATATACGAAATAGGTTCTTTATCCACAGGAAGATCATGTAATCACATTACAAGGAAGAGCATGTTTCATTTTCTTATGCATTAACATCCCAAGATTACACTTCCCAAGGTCAAGCGTCAATTATTATTTTATTAGAGTTATGTTCTAACAATTAGTTAAGAATTCAATAACACATAACATGGCAATATACTTATTTTTGTTTGTATAATAGGTTTCTTGAGTATTATTTATGTCCAACTTAAGAGGGTTTTCCCTAACTATGTTCATATGTGTTTTGTAATGAATTTTTAAGCCTATTTGTTAATAGGGACATTTTTATCCTCCTAAGACTACCAATCTCTATACTAAGGGATTTGTCTATAAGAATATGATGACCTAGTTTCACATCCAACATCCATTACCTAATAGGACTCTCTGGGAGAACAAGAGGGAGTAGTTTATCATTTTAAGGGGTTGATGTTCACATTGAATTTTACACGACATGTGTCTCATTTCTCACAAAATACGGTTTTAACATGATCGAGAGAACAACCCAAATTTCACCTCTCTCCAAGCATATCATCTTATAGTTATGTTTTGTCAAAATAATCATACACTAAAATGTTCTTAAGTTTCACCATTAACTCTTAGTATTGTATCATAGAACCCAAATGAAAATTGGGATTGGGTATTAAGTTTAATTATGGTACCAACTCTTAAAGGTTACTTTTAAGGTTAGTTGGGGATATTTTCCACTCAACATGTGTGTCGGTCCAAGAATATAATACGCTATATTTTATATTGGTTCCCAAGCGATACTACCTTAACAAAACACATTCTCCTTACTACACACATGATTATCAATCCTATAAGGGAACCACATGCTCTAGATAATGTTTGACCTTGTCATTCCTATCTATCAAGTTCATGACGGTGTCAATAAGCATACAAGATATCATGGTAAACTCAAACTTGGGCTCTTATTTACTTAAACTATAAGGCATCATCAAGTGCAAAGATATAAGTTCATTCGAAGGTTTTAGTTTTCTACACTAAAATAAATCACATAGGAAAGGTAGTTATACACGAATTTTATACTAGTGTTAACTGTTTTTAGATCTCTTTATTACATTTTCAAGGTAAGAAACACAACACACCAATTATTTGATCATCAATTGCACACTGGAATTGCACTATAAGATATTAAATTCAATTTCATTTAACACATATATCCAAATTTTGTTACAATACATAATTTTGAATCAACATGGCACTCATGGTTAGGTACACATTTACCAAACAACCCTAAACACTTGCAACTCATACACATTATGAAATTTCGATAATAATATTTACTCTAACATATCAATACAATTATATTTATAATTTTTACATTAACATACATAAATTACAATAATAAAAAATGAATTGGAACCATGACGTTTCACCATCCTATTCGCATCCTACAAAAACATATGAGCATGAAATTAGTGAGAAATCATTGGCATGTCATCCACTCTAAATGTAGCATAATTATCATTTTTAGTTTTTCCATTTACATCATATGAATAATACAGGATGCACGAAGAGAGGGTTAGAGCATATATTCATTTCATTAGATTTCTTAACTAACGTAGGAGAAATAAAGAGATAGAGAAGAAAGAGAAACACTATTCTCCCAAAATTCAATTTTCACACAATAAGCTAGAAGATAGAGCTTCAAAAATTTATTTAAAAGTGTCGATAATTTTCCACTGTGGTTTGGAAACTTGACAGGATCCTCCAAGTTTATTTTTACATTTTCATCATGCTAGTTGCAAAAATGCTCAATTTAGGCTCAGAAGCTAAGAAACCGCGTTTAAAAGATGCTTTCTTTTGGGCTATGCGCAAGGGCTAAGTTCCTACGTGTACTCATTTATACTAAGAATTCATAACAACTAATAGAATTCAGAACCAAAAATGATTTACAATTGGCAGCTTGTTTTCCACGGCCACCGTTAAGTAGTTGGTCCAATTTGACCTAGTCAAACTATGACTAGAGGCCTACAAAACCCTATTGCCAAACTATCTAGAAATGTGTTTTTCCCAAACTAAATGATGTAAGAAATTTTTATGTAGACATACTATACATTTTTAATGCGAAAAGCACTCCATCGCTTAGGGTCGAAACGGTGAGACAAAACGAAGGCCAACATTTCATTTTTATTAGCTTCCTAGAACTGCGAGAATGGGGTAACAAGGCATCTCGAGGGGCGAAGAAGAGAAAACAAACAATAACTCGGGGTCAATCTAAAGCTTGATACAACTCCAGAGTACAACAAGGGACAAAGACGAAACTTGCCATCCCTTTTCCATGGCCTAGAATTTTGTTTTCTAAGTCTTCAAAAATTGTGATTTGCTTAATTTTACGAAAGGACAATGATTAGGTTTGACGAAGAACTCAAACTAAACTATCCCACTCGAGGGGCTACACCTATCTTTTTTATTACCAATTTTTCAAAAATTTGAGAAGGTGGGTTTACGTCTAAGGTTTACACCAAGTTTTATTTGCAATGCGTAGGTCACAAGGTGATATTATATTGTTATGCGATACAAATCTATTAAAAATAATAATTTTTTAAAGCATCAATTGGTTTAACATTTCTAATAATTACAAATGAAAAACCAAATTATATAAAAAATTTAAAAGATGAAGGTAATGATACCATGCCTAACAATATTAACGTTCACAATGCACGAGGTTCTCCAAGAAGGTTCACCCACATTCCAAAAGCTTCATCCTCTTTTAGGGATTTCGTCAAATGGTTTGTCTGCACCCAAAAAAGTCGTCCATTTTCCTTTTATTGAAATTATATAAATCATTTTTCCACAAACCATTTTTTTATATCCAACAATAATCGAATTCCATGATACAACACATCTCTGTGGCATTTAATCAAACAGTTTATGTACCTTCTATACACTTCCACATTTAGCATACATGTATATAAGGGAAGTCAAAACTACAACATTCAACACAAATTATATCTTTATTATGCTTTGATGGATGTCCATACCCTCTCTCAAACCTCCTATTCATCAGCTCCCAGCTCCCATTTAGACACAGGCTGGGAGGTTGCAAGAAAAAACGTTTTCATATATATCTATATATATATATATATATTTTGGCTCTAAGCCTGTTGATTTCATTTTCTTGAAAGTTTCTAAAGCCTTTTTAACGAACCCATTTTTACACATCCTACACTTATTGTTTCCCATGGGAATATGCTTCCTTTTGAGGCATTTTGATAGACATTCACAAACCGTTACCATACAATGCCAATACCATCCACACCTAGTCTGAAACTCACAACATTTTCAATGCGCATAACTAGAGGAGGTGTTGTCAGAGGTTATGGAGATAGATTTTACAACTGTCAATTTCTTTTCCTAGACATCCCTGCCATGTTTCAAGCTCCACACATTGGCTGAGAGGATGCTGGCTAAGGTTGTGGAATTTTGCTTACACCTGCAATTTTCCTTTTACTTAAGAGTTTCAAAGCATATCCAATCAAACCTACATTGTGCATAACCTGCAAACATGGCCCGAATGCCTAGTTGCACATTACATCAAGGAATTTTGTCAAACAATTTTGGTTCCTTTTGTACGTGTCCCATTTGACTCGGATGAAAAGCTTATATAGTTCCAATTCGTTTTACTGCAGAAACCCTTCAATCTGAAGCTCAATCTCTCGTCATTGTGCTTTGATGGATGTTTATTCCTTGTTCTGTAGATTTTATTTTGGCGCAAGGAGAAGCTGGAAAAAGGGGGCACACAGGGAGAGTGAAAGGGACAAATCTTGCATAGACCCACGTGGGACAGAAGGGAAGGAGATTTCAAAACTAAATCAAAACAAAAACTTCTTGAGGTAAAATATAAGCAACAGGAGATATGTAAAATTGTTAGTGTAAGGTTTATAGTGCAAGTAGCACAAGTTTTTAGAAGCAGAAGAAGTATAAATCAATAGAGAAAGACATTATGCTCCAAGGAAGCACCTACTAACCCCGATATTCTATTTTGCATAGAACAACAAAACATCAGTAGAGAGTACATTCCTTATCTCTAGAGACATTTCAACCCGCTTGAGATAGATACAGATCTAGATAAATCAATTTGTTTAGAAAAAGAGGAGATATTGGATTTAAATGTTTATCTTTGAGTGCATGAGTTGTTCAATCTAAAATGGACTTCCTTCAGGACGGCTAAAGTTAGAGTTTTGTTTAACACGGTGTCACATTATGTTCTTTCTTTTTTGCAAATAACCAATTTTTGCTAAAATTTACAACGTGAAGTTGGGTTTCTTCGCGGTCAGCACCACTGGATCTTGATTGAAGTGCTTGGATTATTATGCAAGAAAAATGATAGGTCTGAACGCCTTAGATCCCAAATAAAGTTCTCTTATTACATTTCAAGCGAAATAAAAGGTGTGTAGGGTTTCAGAGATGCCCAAATTCTTTCATGGCTGCCCATAATCACGCCTTTCCTCTATTAACTCTCTCTCCAACCACCGCCTGCCCATGTTTTTAACTTATTTTATTATTATTATTATTATTTTTTAAAATTATTTATTATATAAACAATTAATTATCTAGGTTATTTTACTATTATATATATTTCTTAAGTACTTATTGTTATTATTATTATTATTATTATTATTATTATTATAATATTACTTTAACACAACACCTTATTTTATACCATTTTTCGTATTATATATATGTTTGTAAATGGATGTTAATATGATATTACTATATAACCAAAACGAATAGGAGGAATAGATAACCCTAATCAAGGATGATGTAAATTCCCCTCCCCTTATAAAAGAATCATCCTTGATGCAACACAATTCCAATGTTAGAAGAGGGTGCACGCAAGCAAGGTGGAAATAATCAACGACTTATGTCACCAGTGAAAAGAATACCTGTTACCAAAGCATGACCATAAGGAAGAAGGAAAGTCTTGATGATTTCTTAATGTTCTATGAATATTGGTAGTTTTATGTTTACATATTTACTTAGTTAATAATTTCCCTTAATAGTATTATTTATTAATCTCAAACTCTTAATATTTCAATTCTTAGGATTTTAGTTTATCTATATTTCATGTGTGACCAACAGAAACTGACATCACAATACAACACCGGGGGCCAAAACACACCACTAATGGATCACAAGGAATCATGATATGTACCTTCAAGACTATATAAAATCACAATAACTCAACTAAACCATCGCAAGAACATACACGACCCACTCAATATCGTAATTTTCATACACATGCCCCTCACACAAAAGTACTTTCAACATAAGCAGACTATAATAACACGTAATTACAAAAATACACATACGAAGGTTTCACAAACATCAAGACCATAACTATAGTTACATAGTGTCAAAAGGGGATCACAATCATACCCCAATGAGGAGCATCAATCCTCAACATTACAAAACACATTAAATCATAATACAATAATAGACACCTCCCAAAACAAAACAAAACAACTCTATTTACCTCCAAAAGCATCACAAATCAGCTCCCTATACCTCCCAAAGCATCACAAACAACTACATATACCTCCCAAAGCATTAAAACATAGCTTCACATACCTCCCAAATAATTAAAAACAACTTCATATACCTCCCACAACATCAAAAACAACTCTATATACGTCCCAAAGAATCACAAAACAACTACATATACCTCACAAACATCACATAACAACTACTTATTCCTCCCAAAGCATCACAAACTATCTCCATATACCTCCTAAAGCATCACAAAATATCTTTATATACCTCCCAAAGCATCGAAACAACCGCATATACCTCTCGAGAAATAAATAAAGATAAATTTTCCTTTTAGCTCCACCAAAGATGTCGGTCACCCTATAGCCCTAGGCACATAGAGTTTGGACACCTCTAACCCAAGTGACATAATAAATAGTGGTTCAATAACCCACACATTATCTCGTAATGCCTTGGGAGTACCCTCATACAACGAAGTGGTCCCATAGGTACCACCTATCCATGATGAACCCATGTCCCTAGAACAACACATACAACATTAGAACCAACATTCCAAAACAAAAACAAAATATGCCAAACAACATACAATTCAATTGCTTTGGGCCAAGCGAGGAAAATAGTTTAAAACTCAAGGAAGAATTTTAACTTAAATTCAACTTTCAATGAAAGCACAAAAAATGTATAATTATTTTTATTTAGTGTAAAAATCCGCATGTTAGTGAAACAACAAAATAAAATGCCCAAAATTCCAAAAAATCAATCAAAAGTTAAATAGGAAAAATTTACGCTTCTTAAGAGAGAGAAAAGAAAAGTTAAATTTATGAATAAAATACGTATAGAGAAATAGCACATCATAATCACTTGTGTCCTTATAAGGCCACCAAATGGGAACTCATCGCATTGCTGGCATTTGGACATCAAGCCTCTTCTCATAAAATTAAATATCAAATAATACAACTATCATTATCTCTGCCTGAATCATCCCTCCATACTCCCACAAGGCTCAACATAGTAAAAATCACATAGGATTGTTCGATTGTCAACCCACATAAAAAGAGAAGGGGATGTTGGTTTTCATAAGTTGAACCTAAAGTGGTATGCATCCACAATATAATGAGAAAGCTTGAAGTATACTAAACAGATCAAAGTGGGTTATCAGTCTATATGAGACTCCACTTCCTAACTTGTAATTGTCTCAATATTGTGAAAAACTAGTCCATGCCGCCTCTTTCAACAAATACACTCGTAATGAGTACTTCTCTGAGGGTCATCTAGTGTAAGGTTTACAATATAACACATAACTACATCACTAACACAATTGATATTCACCCATATTAACCATATCTTCCTACGCATGGTATATATGCGTGTAAAACAAAATCATTACTTTCATGGGTTATAATACGTCAAATTTCCACATAATGCAAAGAAATTGCAAGTATTGCATAATAGGGGTCATATAATCACCATATGCCCCTAATTCACAACATGAACCATCACATATTACACGAAATATACATTTGATGAACACAACAACTATCATTACAACATATGGTCAATGGAAATATAACATGGTGACACACACGATTCATCACAATAAAGTGCTAAAATCACGATACAATCTAATTCACTATACACCAATATGTTTCATACAAAGCACATTACCAAAATCTACATATCACAAAATTCCAAAATGTTCCAACACTCCATAATCCACAATGACATTCTTTTCACACACAAACAAGGCAGCACATCACACATGAATTCCTCATTGAATCCACAAAAAAGAGAGCAAATACTCTCATCACAAGCACATCAACATGATAACAAATACGCACTAGGGGGCATGCACAACATATGCATTCACAATATCACAATTATAATGTTAGTCACATCACAACATCTATCACATTACTCTTCCCAAATCCACCACCACCATGCACAATCATCACAACTCCAATCTGTCCCATAGGTTCGAGAGCATGAACCTCCACTCTAATACCAAATGTAACACCCACAATTTACACACACAAATACAACACTAAAAATATAACAATAATTTGTTTTTACTTACATTGTAGTACACATGAAACTACAAGAGATCACTTAGGACTACACACAACACATGATATGTTTGCACAAACATTAACCCACATAGATAACATGAAAACATGTGATGCACATTAAGGTCACTTTTTTTTCAAATGACAAGGCACAACATAACGATTCAACTACAATATAAACTTATAGATAGGGTCTTCCCATGGCATGATATTTTTAGGATTACACATTTATTACAATCATGTTTCAATCTTTAACTTAAGTTCTAGAAAGGATCATAATATGTGAATCATACATTTCTTTTCCTTTTTTGCTAGATTTCATTTATATATTCTAACATTTAACTTATGATGTATCTCAATATTTTGGATCATAAATGTTATTTCAATTACTTATTTATTTCATTCGTTCATTAATAAGATTTTTATTTACACACAAGGCTATTTACACACACACGGGGATACTGGGTATTATCCTCCGGGATTCACGCGTAAGGTCATGAATCTTGATCTTATATCATACCTTCGTTACACAATGGAACAAGTGTGAGTCTAGAGGAGGAGAAGTTCATTTTTTTAAAGGATTTATGGTCACATTTCTTTCACTCACTTATACATCAATAATTGATTTAGTACACAATAAGTATTACATATGAAATAGGTTCTTTTTGAAAGCACATAACATGGAAACATGATTCCGTATTTTTGTTTCTAGATTATTTTCCTGTGGATCATTTAAGTCCAAATTAAGAGGGTTTTCCCTAACTAGGTTCATATGATTTTGTAATGAATTATGTAGCCTATTTATTAATAGGGACATTTGTATCCTCATGAGACTACTAGTCCCTATCTTAGGGGATTTGTCTCTAAGAACATGATCACCTAGTTTCACATCAGACATCCATTACCTAATAGGACTAGTGGGAGAGAAAGATGGATTAGTTCATCGTTTTAAGGGGTTAAGGTTCACATTAGAGTTTACACAACGTGGGTCTCATTTCTCACCACAAGATGGTTTAAACATGATAAGATAATGACCTAAATTTCACCTTTCTCCAAGCACATCATCTTATGGTTATGTTTTCTCAAACTAATCATATAGTAAAATTTTGTTAAGTTTCACCATTAACTCTTAGTGTTGCATCATAGAGCCCAAATAACAATTGGGATGGGGCATAAAGTTCATTTATGATTCCCACTCTTAAAGGTGACTTTCAAGGTTAGTTGTCTATCTTCGCCACTTAATAGGTATGTCGGTCCAAGAGGATTTTACACTATGTTTAATGTTGGCTCCCAAGGAGTACTACCTTGAGAGAATACATTATCCTTACTATACACACAATTACCAATTCTAGAAGGGAGCCACATGTTCTAGATGATATTTTACCATGTCATTCCTATATGTCAAGTTTATGAAGGAGTCACTAATCATATAGGTTATGATGGTTAACTCAAACTTGGGCTCTTATTTACTTAAAATAGAAGGTGTCATCGAGTGTAAAGATATAAGTTCATTCTAAGGTTTTAGTTTTCTATGCTAAAAGAAATCACATAGGAAAGGTAGTTATACATGAATTTTATACTAGGGTTGATTGTTTCATTTAGATCTCTTTATTACATTTTCAAGGTAAGAAACACAACACACTAATTATTTGATCATCAATTGCACACTATAATTGCACTATAAGCTATTAAATTCAATTTTATGTAAGACATATATTCAACATTTTTTACAATACATAATTTTGAATCAACATGACACTCATGGTTAGGTACGCACTTCCCAAACAACCCTAAACACTTGTAACTCATATAGATTTCTCAAATAATAAAATTTACTTTAACATATCAATACATATCTATTTTTCTTTTTTCCATTAACATACATAAATTACAATAATACACAATGAATTACAACCACATCATTTCACCATCTTACTTGCACTTCTGTAAAACCATGCGAGCATGAAATCAATGACAAATCTATGGCATGGCATGCACTTAAATATAACATAATTATTTTTTTAGTTTTTCTATTTACATCATATTAATAATAAACATGTAACAAGAGAGGCTTAGGGCATATATCCATTACATTTATTAACTAAGATAGGAGAGATAAAGAGATAGGGAAGAGAGAGAGAAACACTATTTTCTCAAAAGTCAAATTTCACACAATAATCCAAAAGATAGAGTTTCAAACCATTATTTACAATGGTCAATAAGTTTCAATGGTGGTTTTGTTACTTGATGGGGATCCTAAAACTTTCTTTTTACATTTTCCTACTAGTTGCAAAAATGCTCAATTTAGGCTCGGAGGCTAAGAAATCGCGTTCAAAAGCTATCTTATGTTAGGTGATGCACAACAGGTAAATTCCTAATTCTAATCATATATTCCAATAATTCACAACATTTGGTAGAATTCAGAACCGGTAAATGATTTACAATAGCTAGTTTTCCTGGGGAACTGTCGTAATTGCTACAATTTGACCTAGTCAAACTACGAATGGAGGACTACAAAACCCCATTTCAAAACTATCTAGAATTTTTTTTTTTCAAACTGATTGCTATAAGAAATTTTCGAGTAGAAATACTATATGTTTGTGAAGGTGGAACAGTGCTCCTTCACTCAGTGTCAGAACGGAGAGTCGAGATGAAGGCCAACTTTTAAATATTTACAGCGTCTTAGAAGTGCAAGAATGTGTAACATGGCACCTAGAGGGGTGAAGAAGAGATAACAAATTATAAATTGAGGTCAATATAATGATTGATACAAATCCTCACCTAATGAGGGACAAACAAAACTTTCCATCCCTTTTCCGGTGCCTACAAGGTTGTTTTTGAGTCTTCAAAATTGCAATTTACCTAATTTTACATAAGGACGATGTTTAGGTTTAACGACAAATTCAAACTCAACTATCCCACTCAAGGGGCTTCATGTATCCATTTCAATTACTGATTTTCCAAATATCTAAGAAGGTGGTTTTAAGTCTAAGCTGGTTTACGCCAAGGTTTATTTGCAATGCGTAAGTCACAAGGTGATGTTCTATTGTTTTGTGATACAAGTCTTTTTGAAATAATCAAATCTTTAAGCATCTAGTGGTTAAACATTTGTATTTTATTGAAAATGAAAAACCAAATTACGCAAAAATTATAAAAGATGAAGGTAAGGAGACCATGCCTAATAATATTAATGTCCACGATTACACGAGGTTCTCTAGGGAAGTTCACCCGCATTCCACAAAGTTTCGTCTCTCTTTCAAGATATTTGTCAAATGGTTTGCGTGCACCCAAAACACTTGTCCATTTTTCTTTGATTGAAAGTCTATAAATCCTTTTTCCACTAACCCTTTTTTACATCCAAGAATAATCGCAGTCCATGAAACCACACATCTTTGAAGAATTTAATCAAACAGTTTCATTATCTTTTGTACACTTCCACATTTAGCATACAGGTTTATAAGGGCAGTTAAAACTACAACATTCGAGACAAATTATAGCTCTGTTATGATTTTATGGATTTCCTCACCCTTTCCCAAACCTCCTATTCATTAGCTCCCATTTGGGGAGCAGGCTGGAAGTTACAAGAAAACTATTTTCATTTATATATATATATATGTTCTTTTTTATTTTGTTCTGAACATGCGGATCACATTTGCTTGAAAGTTTCTAAATCCTTTTTAACAAACCCATTTTGTAAAAAAGCTGCACTCATTGCGTCCAATTGGAATACTTCCCTTTTTGGGGCGTTTTGACAGACACTAACAAACCGAGCACATACTTCCACGAATCAACAGTAAAAAAAAGAATTTAATTACTCTACAATGCCAATACCATCCACTACTAGTCTCAAACACACAACATTTGCAATGCGCCTAACTAGAGGAGGAGATGACAGAGGTTATGGAGGTAGATTTTAAAATTGTCAATTGATTTTCCTAGACGTCCCTGCAATGTGTCATGGTTTAGCCATTCGCTGAGAGGATGCTTTCTAAGGTAGTGTAATTTGGCTTACACCTGTAATTTGCCTTTTATTGAAGAGTTTCAAAGTATCTCCAATCAATCCTAAACTGTACATAGCCTGCAAACATGGCCCAAAGACCTAATTGCGCTTTACTTCAAGGAATTTTGTCAAACAATTTAGGTTCTTGGTGTACACGTGCCATTTGGCTCGGTCAAAAGATCATACAATGCCAATGACTTTTACTGCCAAACCCCTTCAATCTCAAGGTCTATCTCTCATCATTATTCTTTGATGGATGTTTATGCCATGTTTTATAGCTCTTATTTGGCGCAAGAAGGAGATGGAAAAAGGGGCCACCGAGATGAGAGTGAAAAGGACAAATCCTGCATAGACCCACATGGGACAGCAGGGAAGGAGCTTTCAAAACTAAATCAAAACAAAAAATTCTTGAGGTAAAAGATAAGAAGCAGGAGATATGTAAAATGGTTGCTACAAGGTTTATAGTGCACGTAGCACAGGTTTTTAGAAGCAGAAGAATCATAAATCAATACATCAAGACATTATGCTCCAGGGATGCACCTCCTAACCCCAATCTTCTCTTCGGCATAGAACAACAAAACTACAGTACACAATACATTCCTTCCCTCCAGTTACATTTCAACCCGCTTCGGTTAGATAAAGATGCGGATAAATAAATTTCTATAGAAAAATGAGGAGATACTGGGTTAAAATGTTTATCTCTGAGTGCATGAATGGTTCAATCCAAACTGGACTTCCGTTAGGATTGCTAAAGTTAGAGCTCTGTTTCGCACAGTCCCACATTATCTTCTTCCTTTACTGCGACTAACCAATTTCTACTAAAATTTACAACGTGAACTTGGGTTTCTTCGTGGTTGGCACCTCTGGATCTTGAATGAAGTGCTTGGATTATTATGCAAGATAAATGACAGGTCTAAATGCCTTGGATCCCAAATAAAGCACTTGTATTAGGGAGAGGACCCGGTTGTGGTGCACCCTATCTTTGCACAGTCACCGCGCCACGTCACTGCCACCTGGGCGAGTAAAAACACCACCAATGGATGCAGGACCAAATTCTTGACCTCCAACATTGCACCGCCACCTCACTGCCACCTCAGCGCCACGTGGACGATCCGCGTTTGTGGAGATGTCAAAAAAGTTCGTTTTTTTGCATGGGACCAAGTGTTGTCCACTCGCCGCGCCAGTTGTTGTCCGGGCTACCGCCATGCATTGAATGCTCACCCACCAGCCATTAATGCGCGGTTAGGTTTATGGACCCTGCCACCGCCAAAACGCGCCATGGGATTTCATGGGAAATGGAGAGGGAGCTCGTTCAGTCTGGTTTTGGCGTGTTCGGTTGCAGAGCTCGAGCGACCATTTCGTGGGATCTTGCAGACCGGTGGGTGCGTGCGTTTTCTCCACTCCTGACCGACTTCGTCCTCGGCATTGGCTCGGCCTGCTACGAAGATGAGAAGAAAAGGCAGAGGTGAGAGGGTTCTCACTCAGGCAATGATCCTTAGTGTTTTTAAACACTGTACTACTATGGAAAGTTTGTTGTTTGCCATTCAGCAAAAGAAATTTGTTTTTTCACCCGTCTTATTTTACAAATCCAAGCTTAAAATCGTTGGTGTATTTGTCTTGTTTATGAGCGCCTTGATCTCGCTTTATGTGTGCCATGCGAGCTCATGTTCAATTGCTTATTATCAATGGGGGATTATCAGTAACTTTTAATGCGTTTATGAGCGCCAGTCTCGGGTTTATGGGTGCCATGCGAGCTCATGTTCAGTTGCTTATTACTGTTAATGGGATTACTGTAACTTTTAATGCGTTTATGCAATACTAGTTGCGTGGTGTTGGGGGACAATAAAAGATACAATACTAGTTCTGGTACTGTGTGTTTAGTTCTGGTACTGTGTGTTGTGATATCTGGACAGTAAAGTGACAATTTTCAGTGTTTGCAGCAACAAATGTAATTTGTTTTCTGTTTTGGGTAGCAAAAATTATATGTTTTGGGATCTGAATGCATGGGGGAGATTCAAAGGCTACGTGATTTGCATGCTTAAGTGGGGAAAGGAATTTGGGTGGCGATTTTTTTCATGTTTTGATCTTGCTACAGTGTTTTGTTATCGAATTGTGGTTGATGAAGTATTTGGAGGGGTCAATTAGGCTGATTGAAGTGAAATAACCAATTCTCTCTGGTTTTTCTTTTGTGGGTTGTGAATGGATAGTGTTGGGCATGGTATGGATGTCCAGGGTGCCTGATTTCTTCAGAAAGCTTGTAAAAAGGTATAGTCTTGAGGTCTGTGAGGGTTGGTTTCTTAACTATAGGTTTCAGTGTTATACGAGTCCTGTTATGGATTTTTGTTGGTGTTTATAGGATCAGAATTAAGAGTTGTTGTAGCCCCTTAGGCGTTCAGATTGGAAAAGTTTGGTCTTCCATTTGTTGTAGTCCTTTATACTAACTAATTATAGACAGATTTTTGTGGACAGAACCGATTTAGATAATAGGAATAAATATTGCAAGTTGTTGAGGGTTGGCATAAAAGCTCACCACCAGAGATAATATCTCGGTTGCTGTAAAGATTCCTATAAATTGTTTTTATAAAATATTGAACAATAGTCATCCCGAATTGATTCATTTTTAATGTAACACAATATATTGGAATTATAACGATAATTTCTAATCTATTAATTTGTACTGCACACAAAAAATGGATCCTTCTATGTCACAAAATTTGGTTCATGCTCGTATAATTAACATGGGTTCTGTAGGACCTGTGACTCCTGAGAGATGTATCAGACCTCCTCAACTAAAAAAGGCAACATGCTCTCATTAGTGATTAACTACAAAAATCTTCTGAATACTCTGAATACCTCTACTGATTCTGCTTTCCATGTTTCCTATGTTTTTTTGGGTGAAATTTTAGTGTTTGATTTTATTGGACTTTACCAAGCCTTGGGCACATGTGCGGGAACATTTATTCAAGGTCTCTGTGCTTTAATCTCCTTCATAGGTTGAGTTCCTGGAGTTAAAACACAGCTCTTCTAACTTGCAGACTGGAAGGCCTTTGTCTATGCTAACACACAGTCTCTATGCCAATGGGCAGGCTTGTCATTTGCACTTGTGCCTAGCATGACGACTACTATCTTTCAATCAAAATTCATCCAACTCACTCGTTTGGAAAGTTTTCTTTTTTGAGTATCGCTAGTCCATTTGATTATACACCATTTCAAGTCTGTGCTAGCCTAGTCGTATATCATGTGTGAAAATTATTTGTTAGCACCAGGACCATTCATCCATTTTCAAGAGTTCTTGGAATCTGTAATTCTTCCTTGTTTTACCCCATCCGTTACTGCATTCAGCATTCCCTTTGAGAGAGAGTCTATCCCCAGAGTACTTACAGCACAGTCATTTGGTGCACATTCAAGGGAGAATATCAGATGTGCTGTGATTTGTGATTTATCGTCAAGGTTTTGTTGTTTGAGTTCAGACTCTTCTGTTGTTTAAGTTCTCATGCTGTGATTTCTTGTAAATTATTGAGTATTGAAATCCTTTGATTGATTTATGAGTCATGGAGTGGTTGTTCTGATTTGTCTCGTTATGCAAGTTCAACTTCAGGATTTTAGATTCTCACGGTAGTGAGCTCGTGCTTGTGCAGGGAGATAAGTGTTGGTTTCATGTTTTGCATCTAGATTCTTGCACAATTTGAGTCTTTTGATGGTTTTGGGATTTACTTGATTGTCGAATTTAACACTAGTTTTCTATGGGTTTGTTGTAAGTTCATTGTTGCATGATTCATTCAATATCCATTAGTTGTCACCAATTGTTGCATTGTTGGGTTTGGAATGTCACGTTTGTGATTCTCATGATTTTGAAAGAGCAGATCCAATTGAATTTTATTTTATGTTTGGGGGGTGCGTGTGTATATTCATGTTCGTGATTCTCATGATTTTGAAAGAGAAGATTCAATTGAATTTTATTTTATGTTTGTAAGGTGAGTGTGTATATTCTGGTTTCATGTTATAGCATCTGTCATAGCTTTTTTTTTATGTTGTATATGATTGCATTTGCTGTAAGCTTGTCAATAAGCATATGGTATAGTCATTACCACTCTCTGTTGTCAATAAGCATATGGTATAGTCATTACCCCTTTAAGCAATTTCTAGGTCTAATTATAGGCATTACCACTCTCTGTTACTGCCATTTACATTGTTTTCTGTTGTAATTGCTCGCTTCTGTATTAGCGTTCTCTCGATCTTGAGTCTAAATGTTTGAAGTGTCTTCCATGGTTCATATATACATGTTGCTCCCACGGGCTGCATTGCTGTAACGCATTGCACCGGTTGTGGTGCACCCTATCTTTGCATAGTCACTGCACCACGTCACTGCCACCTGGTCGAGTAAAAACACCACGCCATTCGCCGCGCCAGTTGTTGTCCGGCTACCGCCATGCATTGAATGCTCACCCACCAGCCGTTAATGCATGTGGGTAGGTTTATGGACCCTGCCACCGCCAAAACGTGCCATGGGATTTCATGGGAAATGGAGACGGAGCTCGTTCAGTCTGGTTTTTGGCGTGTTCGGTTGCAGAGCTCGAGTGACCATTTCATGGGATCTTGCAGACCGGTGGGTGCGTGCATTTTCTCCACTCCTGACCGACTTCGTCCTCGGCATTGGCTCGGCCTGCTACGAAGATGAGAAGAAAAGGCAGAGATGAGAGGGTTCTCACTCAGGCAATGATCCTTAATGTTTTTAAACACTGCACTATTAAAATAGTGAGCATAATCATACTGATATATTAACATAAGTTTAATTGTATACATAGAATGATGGAAAGTATTCTGATTACATACGCAAAATTAATATGAGTATTCTGATTACACCGCCAAATAGGGTGTAAAATATAGAGCATCATCATATTGATATATTAACATAAGTTCAATTGTATACATGGACGCCTGGAAAGTATTCTGATTACATACGCAAAATTAATATGAGTATTCTGATTACACCGCCAAATAGGGTGTAAAATATAGAGCATCATCATACTGATATATTAACATAAGTTTAATTGTATACATGGACGGCTGGAAAGTATTCTGATTACATACGCAAAATTTATATTGCACTATATAACTTTAGAGACTACATAGGAAGGCTTCGGTGAATACATCTAGCAAAATTGTATCACCAACAAAATTACTACCATCATCATATGGGGTAATAAGCATTGTTTACGGGCACATGTTCAATATCTTAGTTAGTATAAGTAATATTGCCCTCTTTCTATACTGCTTTTGGATTTTCTTTTCCTGCCGATACAGTGTTCGATTGGCCAACTGAAAAGGGATTTAGAATCCCTTTTGACAGAGCATTTGGTTGCCCAACTGATAAAGGATCTGGTCCCCCTGCTGAAAAAGGATTTGGTTGTCCGCTTGAAAAGGGATTTGCACCTGTTGTTGACAGAGGAGTTGGTTGCCCTGCTGAAGCTTGCATCCATGGTGGCATTGCAAATGAACTACTAGGACTGCTTGAACTTGTACAAAGTAAATGAGGTGATACATACCAAGATGGAACTGTACAAGAGTTATTCATAAGTGATGGAGGTGTTCCAATTTGAGCATAACCTGGAATTTGAATATTTAACATATCTTGAAAAATCCTTCGATTTTCATGATCAGTTGCAGAACTTACACGCATCCTCTTTTCGTATTCCCTTAATTGATTTGCAAGTTCCCTCTCCCTCTTCTCTTGCTCTTTCCTTTGTTGCTTGTGTGCCTTCTCAATCTCTTTCTGTTGCTCCTTACCTCCGCTTCTCCCTTTCTCTTTCAAGCTTCTCCTACAATCTTTTTTTCTTGTGCCACTTCTTTTTCCATAACTTTAGTTTTGCTTGTTCCTCCTTTTTTCTTTCCGCATCAACCAATAGCTCGATGTTCTCAAAAAGGTGCGAAAAATCAGAATGCCTACTCGCCTAATAGAACCATCTAGTTTGTTAATGATCTCCTTGGAAGTCATAGAAAATGGGAAAGTAACATACCGCGTCCATCTTGGTTTTCAGTCTCTTCAGGGTGTTGAGGTTCATGTTGCATAACTTCTAAGTTAATTTCATTTTCTTGAGCATCCTCTTGAAATTCGACTTCATCTTGTTCATCCTCATCTCCAACATCTGCATAGTAATGAATTATTGCTTCTTGTTCTAGTCCTTTAGGAAAGGAAGGAAAATTTAAGCTTTGATCTTCTGTGTTGGATGGTAGCTTGTAACCCAAGTTTTTCATGGCATCCTCTAACCATTGTGGCGGGTTAACTTGACTTGGCAAGGACAAATCATTGTTACTTACAAAATCTGAAGACCCCTCCTTATTGTTGATGATGTTACTTGGGTTTCCAAGAGCACCGTTTAGCTCCACTCCATGTGTTGCAGCTGCTTCCATATCATCTCTAGAGTCAACATTTTGCATGAATTGAGTTTCAGGTACCACCTCTTCACTGTCATTTAATTCAGGATTTATTCGTTGAGATAGGCTCAAAATGTTTGTAATAGCATCAACATCTTCCTCACCTTGCATGTCAAATGTCTAGCTGCATGCCATGTCATTTAGGAGAGCATCATAATTCAATGGCCAAATACCAGTTCTTTTGAAACCTGCAATTATGTTAGATGGTGTTTGTGCCTTTTTTAAGGCTCTACTTGCAAGCTCAACAATGTCATTCCTTTTCACATCTGCACATTTGTTCTCTGCCATCCATTTGGACCTCTCAGCTCTAAAATATGTCTTGAAAGGGCTGAACACACTCACGTCAAGAGGTTACAACTTATGACTAGTATGTGCTGGTAGTGTTATCAAATCAATGCCCAATTTGTTTGCCTCCTCCACAGTTTGTAATGCTACATGGCTGCCATGGCCATCAAATATCAATAGGTGTCTATTATTTGGAGAAACACCTCCTGGTACTGAATGTGCAAAATGACATAGCCAATTTAAAAATAATTCCTTTGTCATCCATGCATTTGGATGTGCAGCCATACATGCTCCAGGTTCACAATTTTTAATGTAATTCTTTATCATTCTCTTTCCCTTGAACAAATAAAATCCTGGGATTGAAAAACCTTTGCATTGACACAACACAATATAGTGATCCACTCCCTACTCTTTGGTATTACCTTTGGGACATTTCGACTGCCCCTCTTAGCAATTACATGCACTCCACAATTTCTCCCAGCTTACAAACCAGTCTCATCACAATTCCAGATTTTATGAGCGCCGTATGAATAGGTTCCATAGCATTTGGCCAAATTATCATAAAATTTGGTTACTATTGCAGGGCGCAAGTTTAAAGCTCTATCCCTGTCAAGTCCCTCAGCGGTTCGGATTGCAAGGTCTAGATGACGTTTTCTGAATCCAGCCCACCATGATTTACCAGGAAACCCATCTCTGAAGGGGTTTTGTCTTGTTTCACAAATCTGAGCAACATTTTCCTTTAGCTGCATTAACTCCAAGCCATGACCCATATTATCCATTTATTTGCACCATTCAACAATTTCCTCTTCTTCTTCTTCAGTTAGAACTGTTGGAGGACCCCTCCTCTTTGTGTGGGTGAGACCATTTAGCCAATAGTGTAATGATGTGGGTGGAATGGAATACTTCTTTGCTGCTGCTCTAACTAAGAACCCATTAAACTCAACATCATCTATCGCCTTTTCCATATCTTCTTTTGTCCAACCTCGGATGACACTAAGCTTCTTTGTTGCAGATGTTCTTTGAACTGAGACAGTGGGTGGGTTTCTACATTCTGGTTCATTACCAGTTGGTGCTGAATTATCCTCTTCATCACTTAAATTATGTGATAATTGTACACCTCTCACTTTTGGCCTCCTTGATCTTCTAGCAATAGCACCTTTTCTCATGGTGTAAATGAAATACCTGATTCACAACATGAAAGATGATTGTTGGAAAAGAAACTATAAATATACCAAAAATGAATGCTGGAATATGCTAGAATATGAATGATTTTGTTTCATTTTTAGGAATTAATTGACTTGTAGTTTTCATTATGACAATGAAACTTGTATGGAATATGTTGAATACAGAAAGTGCTTGGATAGACAGTGTATATTTGACTAAATGAGCACAATGTTGTATAGTTCAACAATGTTGTATATTGCATTTCAGAATTCACTATATTGTTCGTTAGAAATATGGAAGGGAAAATTTATAATGAAAACATTAACGGCTGGTGGGTGAGCATTCAATGCATGGCGGTAGCCCGGACAACAACTGGCGCGGCGAGTGGACAACACTTGGTCCCATGCAAAAAAACCAACTTTTTTGACATCTCCACAAACGCGGATCGTCCACGTGGCGCTGAGGTGGCAGTGAGGTGGCGGTGCAATGTTGGAGGTCAAGAATTTGGTGCTGCATCCATTGGTGGTGTTTTTACTCTATAAATTTTCCCTTCCATATTTCTAACGATTGGTAACAACTTAGCTTTAAACTCTATAAATTTTCCCTTCCATATTTCTAACGACAATTCAGCAAAGGATTGGTTTCATCAAGTCACATTAGATTTTTTTGAAAAGGATTTGTCGAGAGGATTGGTAACAACTTAGCTTTAAACTCTATAAATTTTCCCTTCCATATTTCTAACGACAATTCAGCAAAGGATTGGTTTCATCAAGTCACATTACATTTTTTTGAAAAGGATTTGTCGAGAGGTTTGGTAACATCAAAAAAGTAGCCAGATAAACATGTAAATATGATGGTTTTTATGAAGATTTTATGGTAGATTTTTTTTATCTAGTTGTTTAAATGGTTAGACATGTATATTTTGCAAAGAAGATAACAATTTTACCACTCTGTATGATGAATGCAACAGATATTATGGTACATACCTATATCTATAGAGTTTGACAATCCTTCTATTCATTTATTTACTCTTTTACCTATATCTATAGAGTACATACCTATATCTATAGTGTTTTTACTCGCCCAGGTGGCAGTGACGTGGCGCGGTGACTGTGCAAAGATAGGGTGCACCACAACCGGGTCCTCTCCCCTAGTTGTTAAAGCTAAGTTGTCGTTAGAAATATGGAAGGGAAAATTTATAATGAAAACATTAACGGCTGGTGGGTGAGCATTGCTAGGGGATAGGCACCGGTTGTGGTGCAGGGTCCAATAATGGAGATAGTGGGTGAAAGACATTGACTGTATTGTATTGTATTATTATTATGTAAACATGGAAGCATGAAATGTTGAATAAGACAGTTTTTAAATTGGTCAATATTATCTTATTCATTGATAGAACTAAAAATTTTCCTTCCATATTTCTAATGAAAACTTGACAAACTACTGTATTCGTCGGACTCTTCCTATGTAGTTTTTAAAGTTATGTTTTCAATATAAAATTTTCACATATGATCATAATACTTTCCAAATTTCTATGTATACAATAAAACTTATGCTAATATCACAGTGATGATTGGAAAAAATACTTTTCAACTGGAGAATGAGATATCTGGAAAAAATGAACAATACAGTGAATTCAGAAATGCAATATACAACACTGCTGGACTATAGAACGCTGTTGTGGTCATATTCCGACAGAGTTGTATATTCCAGTAGTGTTGTATTTAAAGTTATGTTTTCAATATAAATTTTGCACATGTAATTAGAATACTTTCCATCTTTTTATGTATACAATTAAACTTATGCCTATATAGCAGTGATGACTATACACTAGAGAAGAAGAATATATGTTCCCAAAGAAGTGTATTTGCTGTTTGCACGCACTGTCATGGCATATGATTTTGCAACGTACAGAAGATATGGGTATCCTGATTAGGCAGTCCCACTGTTTCGCTGGGAACAACAAACTGGTCCCCAACCCGATCAGTTTACATTTGTCAGTTTACATTTGACACCCTTACTTCAACAATAAAAGTATTCAAGACATTAAGAAAAATGAATACAATATGATTTTCCTGGACTGGCATTCTGTTAATGTGTTGAATACGTTTACTGTTTATGTAAGGGTAAAGGTAAATGTCATTTTTGTTTATTTCACAGTGCACAATGTCTAGGTACACAAGTGGTTTGAGTGCATAACGGACCTTCCTAGCACGGGGACACTTCTGCCGTGACTCCTCCAGTTTTGACCTCATGGCCTGATCTCATGTTTGTGTAATGATCGTTGTTTTCAGAAATAAGCCACCTAGATAATCTAACCTTATGTTTGTGTAGCCATGGTCTTTTTCACAAATAGGTCAACCAGATGGAGAAGATATATAAGTTAACTGAGTTTTCAATTAAAATTTAAACTAAGTGAATTTAAGTGTCAGTTTCAATTTTTAAGCTTGCAATCTCCTTAGACTAAACGCCTTGTATTGTAGGTATGCTCCACTTATGAGAGAATTCTGAATGGACAGAAATAAGCCAAGGTTTCAGGTTGGAGTTTCCTTAACTGTAGTTTCTTAAAATGACTGTAGGATATGCAGAAAATGCTTTTGTTGGAAACGTAGGTGCACTGTTTGATAGAATTCCTCAAAGAAACGTGGTCTCATAGAATGCCATGATGGCAGGATATGCACAAATTAGATTTGTTGAAAAGACTTCAGAAACTTTAAAGCAAATGCAATTGGCATATACAACTCTGCTGCAATATGCAAACACTGAAAAAATAAATAGAGGGCTTGAATTATGAAATAGTTTGTAATTCATAAGTGTCTTACCTGAACTGCACTGCTCCTCACTTCTTCAACTTTGAGAGATGAAAACTGCATGAACAAATGGAATTGTAATCCATCCTTCAGCTTTTATTCTATCATCCTAAATTTTGATTGGTTGATGTTAGTTGACATGGATTCACTATGATAGTTCAATCAAATGGTTGAGATTTATTGGGATTTAATCCAATGGATAATATTTTAGTTGGTCATTTTTATTATTTTATGCAGCTGGTTACACAATTTATTGTTCATATGGTACTGAGTTTTTAAACACTGTGAAAGGTGAGCCTGACCATAATTTCATTTATTGTTATGCAGGTGTTTACTTGGGATTGAAGACTCTTACATCAAAAATAGTGCATTATATTTGAGATCTAGTTTGGAAAGTCTTGAGAAATGACTTGTTGAAGTGACTGTAATAGATATGATGTACATACAATGAAAATATTACTTAATGAATAGTTGACTGTATAGACTTTGTTTTTGTACACTTGTATATAAATTAATATATATTTTTAGTTCTATCAATGAATAAGAGAATATTGACCAATTTAAAAACTGTCTTATTCAACATTTCATGCTTCCATGTTTAAATAATAATGATACAATACAATACAGTTGGGTAATATTAACTTCACATATCATTCAAAATATGTTATTTAAAAGGTGAATGTCTTTTCACCTACTATCTCCACTAATGGACCCTGCACCACAACCGGGTCCTCTCCCCGTTACGCTGCAAGCGGTGCGGGGTTTTCATATGCCCACGTGCTTTGATGGCTGCCCATACCCATGTCATTCCTCTATTAATTTCTCTCCAACCACCCGTTGCCTTGAGTTTTAAAGTTAATTTATGATTATTTTTTATTCTTTTTATTTAATTTACTTATAATATAAATATTCAATTATCTTGGTTATTTTACTATTATATATATATTTCTTAAGTACTTATTATTATTATTACTGTATTACTTTTACAAAAATCTTATTTTATACCATTTTTGTATTTTGTGTGTGTAAATAGATGTTAATAAGATATTACTATCTAGCTAAAATGAATAGGAAGAATAGATAACCCTCATCAAAGTTAATGTTTGGTGTTGGAGAGGTGTTCGAGCTTTGCATAAGACTTTACAAAAGTATGTTGGTGGTCCGATACCACCCAAATCATTTGATTAGATGGTAGAATACGCTCGGCATCAGCGAGCTAGGCGTGGAAGTGCAACTCATACCTTGCCGGTTGGGCAAAAAAGCGGGACATTGCAACAACCATCCGAACACATAAATTTTAAATAAATAATAAAACATAAATTGTTAATAAATTATTATTAATAACAGATAATAACAAATTACACAAATGGTTCAATTTTTTTGTTTAATTTTATTTTCTTTCACTTGTGTTTGTGTAGCAGTTTCGAAAGAAATAGACAACACTTTTGTCTTCACAAATAATTTCCAAGTACTAAATTTCGTACAAATAGGTCGTAACCCCTGCTTGGTCGAGCTCAATTATTTGGGGTTTTCTGCTCCACTACAAGGTAATTTTCGGAATTTACATCTAAATCACTTACTGAGTTTCTAATATTTCTCCTGACGATGTCCTCTTGTCTTTATTTTTGAACAAATAAGCACAATTGCGGTAGAGTCTCTTGGAAAGCGGTATTTCTTCTTCGATGTGATTTTAAAATGCAGCAAGGCAATACTTTTTTTGTTCTCTAATCTGGGAATAGAAATGGAATTTTGGTTGGTTGGGAGTTAATTCAAACCGCATCTCTTCCTCGTGCACCGCCATCCCTTTCGCACCTCTCAAAAAATTAAAAACCATATTACTCCCCTCAAAGAAAACAATATTCCTCCACCTATAAGAAAAAAATATTAAATTCAATTACAGTGAAAACCTTGAAATACTTAGTCAAATGGCTACATAATAATGTAAAGGTGAACACACAGACATGACCGATATAGTAGATTACACAAGGAATGATTGTTGGCCTGAGAGGTTACATTTCGTTAGGAAAACAATAGTGACAAAAAGAGCATATACAACTTGTATGTATTGAGGCTTCATAGGATGAACTTCTTGATGGCAAAGGAGATAGAGACAAATTGGATGATTTATTATATATGAGGGGACATGTATGAATACAAGAGATAGATAGTTACAACAAACCAGATCATTTTTTCGTTAAAAAATCGAATAGAGTTAAATTGATGTTAACAAAAATAATGGAATATTAATGTCAAGCTAACATCTCCTTATTGCATTGGTTTTACAAATGTACCCCCAAAATAGATCAACTTTCATTTTTCCAAGAGACTTGGTTAGTATATTTGCTACTTGATATTTTGTAGGGTAGTACTTTGAGATGCATGTGATAGTTTAATACTTGTTCTCGAATGTAATGACATTAGACATTAATTAATTGACTTCTTTCATGAAAAACTATATTCTTCACAAGCTTCAACACACCCTCATTTTCGCAATGAATGATTAGTTGATTTTCTCCAAGAATTCCCATATCAACTAGAATGTGGCGTAACCAAATTACTTCACACACAACTCCTTATGAAGCATGATACTCGCCTTAGTGGATGAGAGACCAACAAAAATTTACTTCTTGCTAATCCATAAGATAGGTCCATTTCTAAGATGAAAAACATATCATGTAGTTTATTTCCTATGATCAATAGATTCGGCATAGTCCGAGTCGGTATATTTCTACATATCTAGACCATAATAAACTATATGTCATGCATATCTCATAACATGCTTCGTTTCTACCCAAAGACATTTCTTTAGTGATGCATGAATCTTTAAAGATAGCTAACGAAAAGCATATGTTTAGTTTGTATAATTCAAGCAAATAAGACTCCCAACAAGTTGCCTATAATGAGAAGCATCTACATGAGGTCAATCCTCGGAATCTAGAAAGTTGAAAAAAATCTCTATTAGGAAGGTCATAGATGCTTAATATGACTCCCTAATTCAGAATAAGAAATGGAAGGTCATGGATTTCCTACGAAAAGAAATCCATTGGATGCAAAGGGATTTTTAAAATAAACCAATGATGGCTTCTTCTAGTTGAAGAAAATTTTCTTTAATGGTCACTACTTGTTTTTGATGTTCAATGTTGTGACGAATGTCGTGAATTGGGAAGGAAGAGTTCTTAGTGTTATAGGGACTAGCAACTTATCTTCCCCCTTCTCTCGAATGATATAAGCTCATCTTGTAGTTATGTCACATGACAAAAGAATTTCTCTACTTTCTTGTTATCTTTCATACTCAATGTATGAAGTGTTGAATAGAGATGAAGCATCTTCCCAAATTTCTTTTCTTCATAGATGGTGGAGATAGAATTATAGGCCACCTTTGATGTCATTGCTTCTCATACATGTGGTTGAACCTCGTCATAGGTATTGAGTGTGATTAACATCAAGGCCTTTCCATCATCCTTTTCATTCTTCATCTACTCATATAAACCAATGGGATGTGCTACTTTGCTAATGAAAATTCCATAGATATCCTCAATTTAGAGAATGGTGTGCATATTCGTCTTCCGGGTGGCAAAATTTGGTCCTTTGAGAAGTTGTGCATTTGACAATGAAAATTTGGGGCTGACATGATGCCAACTTGAGTGGTTTTAGATCAAGAAATGATGTGGCTTCCGAAAAGAACTGTATGATGAGGGAAAAATCTACGGAGAAAAGGCTAAAATACACTTTATTGTACAAAAATGTGAGAGCATAAACAATAATTGAAGTAGATCCGAGTGCATGCAGATTGCTTTATTGACTATCCTATAGTAGATTTTTTTGAGTTGCACGCTCACCATGAATTATCATGCCCGTGAAACCAATCAATTGGTTGTAATGCCCTATTGTGACATACTAAAAACATACACGGACTTGAAAAATTAAGGAATTCCTTTTTTAAAAAATAAATTATTTAATAAATTTCTTAAACATATTCGGCTATAATCACTTAGTGTACTAATACCATTTTATTTTACCATCATCATATAAGAAATTTTATACCTCCTTATCGAAAAAAATGACCCATTGGCAAACCATCCTACGCCATACCGAATTTCTCAATTATTTTAATATTTAATTAAATCCCAACTTAATGTTTTATTTCCTCAAATACACCTATTGTTGCAGAATCACAACAACCCCGGAATCAATAACCTGATGCATTGCGATTCTCGCAGATCACACAACATGGAGCATCTCTCAAAGTGTAGGATTTTGTGAGTTGAGAGAGCTCTTTGATGAAGGTCGGCTCCTATTCCTCTATTCAGTGTGCACACATTCAGATTGCAAAGGGTCTATCTTAAATACTATTCTAACTTAGCAAGGAGACATGGTTAAGGAAATACAAGAAATAAAACCTAATTTAACAGAGGTGATGCACTAAAGGAATGCTGAACATTTGCATCGATTTTAGAATATAAAACAATATCCATGGATAGATGACCAAGAATGCAATGAGGGATCAGGAAGAAATAATAAAGCATAAGACGGGGTTGAAATCATCCACAATCTTATTCTATTGCTCCAAGAATTGATACAATACATTACAATAGCCAATAAATAGAAATTGTGTTACAATTTGAATGGAGGGGTTTGAGACTCCATGAATTCTCCTGCAGAGCAGAGAAAAGGGAGGGCGCAAAGAAAGAGTGTCCAATCACTTGAAATTGTCCCTCTTGTACAATATAGGAAGAATGAGAGAGAGAAAAGGAGGGAAAATCCAACCCTATCCCAACCACCCTTGAAGTGGCATTGAATTCCCTTGCCACAATGATGGGTCTCGCTACAACGCCCGTACCCCCATCGTTGTTCCTTGTTGGAGAAGAATGGAAACCCATTCTTCATCATGGCAAAAGGTAGGAGACTTGATGACCTCAGTAATAGCCCGTCGAAATATTAATAGTGGCGGGTGGGTAAAGAAGTGCCAAGATATTTCTAAAATGTCCCCTCTCACTCGATTTGGAGCTTCTGATCGAAAGATATGGCCACCTGAAGGCATTTTAGATCTAGATTCCTTTCGCGCGATCCACGTGGTGGATTTGCGCATCTCAAAAGTTTCCCCCTCCTTTATACTTTTGAAGTTACATCGAAGAGAGACGTGGCAAATTAAGTAGCCCTTCTCTAGTTCCTTTATATTCTACCTAACCTCCCTATCAAGCAGAGACATTATACCTAACCCAAGACACGTGGAACCGGTGCATGTTTGAGACTTTCACTTTTGATTGTCCTTTTGAAGTTGTGTGACTATGACATGTGGAGGCCTCCAAGCGTATCCCGAGCATGAACTTTTCAACGGCGGATGTTTCCTTTTCAGACCTCAGACATGTGGAAGGCTCCGTGCTTGTTTGGGATTGGACTTTGGGCCGTGCCTTTTAAAGTTGTGCCATTTAGGTACATGGCACTTTCCGCTGGCCTGTTCTATTTCCTTATGTTTTGGATAAGTCTTTTTACTTAGCAGGCCATATGTCGACCACGGACACATGGAGGCTCGGTGTACATTTGGGAACTGCCTCCGGATTTTATTTTTAAAGTTATGGCGATGAGGCACATGGAGGCTTTCGCTTACCTTTTGTACTTAGTTGATTCAAGCCTGCTCCTTTTCTTGGTTCCTTACTAAGTGGCAGTGGCGCACGTTTGAGTCTCTGCTTTGGGATGTGCCTCTTTAAAATTTAACTGAGCCGACACATGGCTCTTTTTTCTTCTTCCCGAAGAATTTTCATCTACCGAATCTGCCTATTTTTCAGACTGGGATACATGGAGGCTTGGTGCTTGTTTGAATCTATGCCTTTGGATCCTTCCTTTAAAGTTCATTTGTTGAGACACATGGGGACTCTGCCGACCCTCTTATACTTAGTCGATTTGGGGCTTGCCTATTCCTTTTCCACCCATTTAGGAGCCACTCATTGAACCTTAGACACGTGAAAGCTTGGTTCTCATTTAGGGACTGTCTCTTGGGTCTCACTTCTGAAGATGTGCTGATTGGACCCAAAGTGGCCTCCGTGGGTATGTTCTTTACTTAGCCGATTTTGGCCGATGAGACCCCCTTTTAGACCCTGACTACGTGGCAAGTTGGCACTCATTTGAGATTGCCTTTTAGGCTTGTCCTTTGAAGATGAACCATTGAGGCACATGGAGGCCTCCGCTGACCTTGTTGCACTTAGTCATTTTGGGCCTGCTCCTCCTTCTTCATTTTTGGTTGGGTCCCTTCCACTTATTTTCGAGTGACTTTGTTGGGTTCTGGACACATGGACAACTTGCACTTGTTTGGCTTCCCCACTTTGGATTCTCCCCTTGGGATTGCATCGACGAGGCACGTGGCTCCTTCGCGCTTGTTTGGAGACTACCTTTTGGTCTTGGCCTTTGGAGGTGCATCGTTGAGGCACGTGGCAGCTTCTATTGATTTTCTTATACTTAGCCAATTTGGGCTGAGTGGACACTACCTTTCTCCATTCTTCTCCTGTGTGCCTCTAGTCTCTTCAAACTATTTTCTCCTTTGCCGACCCTACCCCTTCATTGGTGAATCCACCTGCCTCTTGATTTAGGATCGATTATGAGCTCACAGGAATGGACTAACCATTCAATTTTTTTCCTATGTAGGGCGTGTTTGATTAATTTATCCTAAGGGGAAAAATTGGTCAACAAATTTGACGACTCGCGAGATCACCTGCCTGCTAGGTGATTGGATCAGTTACCTTGTCGTATCCATTGGGCACGAGTTATGGGTGGTAGCCTGATACTTTTTTCGGTCCTATTCTTGAAGCTTGAATCTTACGCTTACACTTAGCAACCTTGAGCCTACCTGAACTATTCTATAAATTGAGTCCTCGAGTCTCAAGTTTAGTTGCTCTTTATTTTTTCTATTTAAAAATTAGCAACTGTTACGGAAACTATGGGTCTCCTTATTGTAAATGCCTAAGGGCCTGATACTGGTCTTCACTTGGAGGTGCATCGAACTATACAATGATGAAAACTCAAGGAACAAAACTTATGACAGAGCACTTAGGAAATAAAACCTACGCTACGCAAGATAATGCGCACACATACTTTGAGAAATTAAAATCCTATGCTAATATTTACAAGGGTGGAACCTTTTTTTTCAGTAGCAATGTTTAAGATGGATCTTGTTGACTAGAATAAGAAGTTCCTCTCTATCCACTGTAGACAATTAGAAGGCATTGCTACTTTTACATCCTGTGATCATGTATGGGCCACTCTAAATGGCATTAAATTTGGAATGCCTTCCCATTTTTCTTGATCTCGCATCCTACTTCAAAACTAAGTCCCCTTCCTGAAAGGTCCTTGCTCTTACTTTCTTATCAAACCATCTCTTAGTCAAGGCTTGATTGTTTTCCATTGTTTGAACTGCATGTTCCCTGATTTCTTGTAATTCAATCAGCTCTACATACCTAGCCTCCATTGGTTCAAAATCGATAGCTACAACCGCTTCATGAGCTCTAATGCGGGTAATTCTAGTGATATAGGAAACACCGCCTCTTTCCATAGACTAGTTTATAGGAAGAATTGTCTGCTTTACCTCTTGGGGTGACTCTATCTCACAAAAGATCTGATTTGAGTTTTGTGTTCCAAGTTATCTGATTCTCATCAAGAGTTCTCCTTATGATTCTTAGTAGGTTCTTGTTTGTGGACTCTGCTTTGCCATTACCTTGAGGGTAATAGTTTGATGAAGTGCTGAGGTATACACCATTCCTAAAGCCCATTCAATGATCCTTGTTCCAAGGAATGCCAATGCATTATCTTATATGATAGTGGTAGGGACTCCAAACCTAGTGACTATCCCTTCATAGAAATCCAAGATGTTGGATTCATTTACCTCCTTTAGTGCCACCGCTTTAGTCCACTTGGTGAAATAGTCAGTCTGTGAGTATCCACTTGTGGCCCTAGCTTGAATTTGGGTTGATCACTCCAATGAAGTCCAATCCCCATTGCATGAATGGTTGATTTACCAAAATTGGGTGAAGAGGTAGGGCTGCTAACCTTTCCTTCCCTGTGAAGAATGCACACTTCTTTCACTTCTTGATCCATGAGTAGCAATCCCTAAACATTGTAGGCCAATAGTAACCAACCCTCATAATTTTGAGCATTGTTACCCATGGAGCAAAGTGGCCTCTAGCTTCTCCATCGTGGAACTCATGTAACACTTTCTCAATTTGGATTGTCCCAATGCACCTTAATAGGATGCCATTGATGTCCCTTTTGAACAAAACGCCGTCAACAAGTGCATACAGGATGGCTTGTAATCTAAAGTACCTTCTCTTTGTTCTACTCATTTCTGGAGGACACAAACCTATTTGGAGATAATGCACCAAATCTTGAGTCCAACATGGAATAGGTGCATCGTTAGCTAGATGCTCGGCTCGTTCTGTGTTAATAGGATAGCCTCTTCTTCATCTGTTGACTCAGTTTGTTTCTTGGAAGCGAGTTGTTCACATAGACCCTTGCCATGAACCAACTTGGTCACTTTGATTTCAATATCATACTCCATTACACGAGTGATCCAACCTGCTCTCTTCTCATTCAAGTCCTTGTTTAGGAGAAAGTCCTTGACACTAGCATGAGACACTAGTAGTTGAATTTTTTTGTTCAAGACCAAGTGTTTGAACTTCTTCAAACTCCTAATGACAGCAAGGACATGCTTTTTAATGAAATAATACTTTACCTCGTAATCTTCCAAGCCTTGACTAAAGAAGGCTATGGGCTGTTCTAAACCTTCCTTGTTAGGCTGAACCAAGATAGTTGAGATTGTGTCTGACCCTCCAAATTCAGACAACATGAATCCCTTTGAAAAGTTTGGGTTAATGAGAGTTGGGGCCTATGATATTGCAATTTTGATGGCCTCGAAACTCTCTTTTCCTTGTTTTGTCCATTTGAATGCAAGACCCTTCTTTAACATCATCATTAAAGGATTTACAAGAGTGGAAAAATGAGGAACAAACCCGTGAACAAAGTTTATCCTCCCTAAGAAGCTTTGGAGGGATTTCTTGTGATGTGGTAGTGGTAGTGCTCTAATGGCTTCAACTGTTTCAGGGTCAATTTTCAACCCTTCTTTTGAAACAATGTGGCCCAACAACTTGCCCTCGTGTTCCAAAAATACACACTTCTTTGGATTCAATTACACTCCAAACCTTCGACACCTTTGAAATAATTTCCTGAGGTGAAACATGTGGTTTGCTACATTCTTTGAGAAGACAGTGATATCATCTAGATACATCAACACCATCTTGTTGATCAAGCCTTTGAATTTCATATCCATAGCTCGTTAAAATGTTTCTTCGGCATTGGACAATCCAAATGGCATCTTCTTGTAAGCATATGTGCCCCATTTTGTGGTGAAGGTTGTCTTATATTGATCTTCCTCTTTCACCATTATTTGATTATAGCCTGAGTATCCATCTAGCAATGAAAACCTTTGAGCTGCCATAACTGACAATATATATGTTCCATTCATGGAAGTGGATAATGATTCTTGAGTTATGTTTTGTTTAGATCACAAAAGTTCACACACAATCGGATTTCTCCATTTATTTTCCTCACAAGAACCAATTTTATAACCCAACTTGAATGCTTGATTGGGAAGATGATGTTGTCCTCAATTAGCTTGTTCAACTCCTTTCTCATAAGAGGTTCAATGTGAGGGTTTATTGGCCTTTACTTATGTCTAAAAGGCTTAGATCCTAGATCTAGCTCGATAGTGTGTTGTGCCAACTTTGGGTTGAAACCTCTTAAATCCTTGTAAGTCCAAGAAAATACATCTTGGAATTCTTGACAAATTTGTAGAAACTCATATTTTTCTTATCAGGTACTCACCTTTCCGATTCGTAACATTTTCCTTCATCTATGTAAATGGGCTATGAATCTTCACCCTTTACTTGAATATTTGATTTCTCCTTCAGAATTGATCATTTGGGTTGAAGATTGAATCCAAATTTACAAGAATCATTGGTAAGTTGTTGGTTATCGCTACACCACTTGGTCAACATAACACCGATCCAACTTGTCTTGGTTTCTAGCGAAGAACTCAATTTTTTCTTGTAGAAAGTTGACAATTTTTTTATCATTCTCGAAGACTTACCAACTTGTGTTATTATCTGCGACATCGGGTCTTACAACAACTTTAATATGGGGTTGGGATTTCTCACACTTGATACTCTCTACCACATCAAATGTCGCCCGGTTGCTAATCTATTTATTTCTTCATTCTTCTTCTTTGGGATGGAATTGGTGTTGAATGCTTTGCAATATTTGATGACATCCCATACCCGATTCTTGTAGTTTTTTAATAGATCATTCTTGGTAGAATTTTTTCCTTGGACTTGATTCACAACTAGCTCACTATCGCCAAATAATTACAGATTCTTGATCCCTCTCTTTCTTTCCCAATGTAGTCCATGGATCAATGATTCATACTCTGTTGTATTGTTCGAGAAAGAAAATTGGAAACAGAAGGATGAGTAATATTTCATACCTTGAGGTGAAATGAGCATAGCTCCTCCTCTAACTCCTTGTCTACTTCTTGAGCCGTCAAAGAATAACTGCCATACCTCACTATCATATTTATGGTCTGGCTTAGTGATGGTAGGAAGAGGATGATTCTCCTCATGCAAACAATAAAATCCTAGCTCAGATTCCTCCATTTCCTTATAACGGTCAAAAGCATGTGTCTTACTATCCCATTTGTCGAGAATTAAGTCAGAATACATACCAACCTTTGTATCGCCTCATAAGTGCTTGGGAGGTCTTCCTGATCAAAGGTTGAACAATTCACATTTACTAGGTTGGGTACATGAGGCTCAATATGGAAATCCACAATGAGCTAAAATAGAATCATAGCCTTAGCTCCATACCTTGTTCTAAAAATAAAGTGTGACCAATTAGCGGACAAATAACCTCCAATGTTAGTCATGAAGTCTCTTAACAAACACAATGCAAAGTGTGGTGGCAAGTCTATGAGTAATACATTTTGCAATATGGTCACATTGGGGCATGCATGTAATGTGAGTCTCAAGTACTTGATGATTCCAATTTTTATTACCATTTTCCCATCTAATTGCACTACGCCCTTGGAGATGACTTCGTATTGAAGACCCAAAAATTGGCTATTTTCTTGGATGACCGAGCTACTCTCTCCGTAATCAATTATGTAATTATGTACCAATTTTTACCCAATGATCAATGAAACATGGAATGGAGGGGTTTCCAATTCTTACCTTATTGTCCTCTACAATTTCTTTCAAGCTGAGTTAGGTTGGTAAGCAATTTCTCTCATTGGTTGGGGGCTAATTCGAGGTTGACCAATTGGCTATAACATTCTACAACAGGTCTCTCTTTCTTGGGATATCCGATTTACTCCCACATTGAGATGTTTACATTTGTTTTCTTCATGTATTTCATAATGTAAAATGGGGATGAGCTATCTCTTTTTGTCCATTTTCCTTGCACATGGGTCATTACAATCAGCGCTGAGTGGGTCTTGAAGGTGGTTTGGGATAACTCTCCACATTGGGGTTCCACTTTACAGAGGAAAAAGGTTGTGGACCATTTGAATCAGAGGATTTCCCCTCTCAAATATTCCTCTTCTTGGACCATGTATTTTTTTCCACACTATGATGAGGTTCTTGATTCATACCATACAAATCTTCACCCACCAATTGACATGTATGGTCTCACTTGGAGGTGCCTCTTTCTAGGTTTCTTGCTATTAATTTTCCTCTTGACTAGGATCTTCGGTACATGAATGGTCCATACCATCAAGTCCTGGTTTAATGCACCATTGAAACACGTCTATCTTGGTTATGGGGTTGGTTGCATGGGAAACACACATCATATTCTTGAGCCTTGTTGTTTTGTGTTGGAACCAAGGCCCTAGATGTCGAAGCTGCCGTGTTTCTATCATACGGTCGGAAAGGCCTAGCAACTTGTGGTTTTCCTTGGTTTTGGTTTTGATTTGTAGCCTAAGATGGTGGTTTATTTTGCTGAAATGAGGGTCTAGCTTGATATTGGGTTTGAGATTGAAATGGCCTAGAAATTTGAGATTTTTTTCTCTTGATAGTCACTAGCTCATTCCCTAGGTTCTGCAGTTGTTTCATAACCTCTTGTAGCTCTTTTGAAGTGCTATAAGATGAGGTGGAGGCTTCAACTAAACTTTGATTCCTTGGAGCAGGTATGGGAGCTAATGTGGGCGTTTTACTTGTGCATGGAGCTCCTAGTTCTTGATATAGACGCATATGTAGTATATATGCAAGTTTACTAGCCTGAATTAAGTAATTTTCAGCTCTAATAGCAATGTTATATGAGGTGGGTAAAGTTCTACCTCCCATTGATTGAATCATCATGGAAATATTAGAATTTAAAGCTCTAAGGAAGTATAGAAAAGCATCTTCGTCCATTGCGTTGGTACCAAAAATTAATCTCCTTCAAAGGGCGAGCAGTATCATGGGTTTAACATGACACTCAGAGGAAGATAAATGATTATGTATGTCATTTTGTAGCCGAGGAAAGAAGTCTATCTAACTTTTTAGCACTCAAGCTTTGAAAGGAGTGGGTAGCACCTTAAAAGGATGTGATCTGATCCTAACTATTTTAGGTTGTGCCTTTCAACCAAGGTAAGAGAACCTATTTTGTAACCTCTATTATTGAAGAATGCTGGTAAATCCTTCTTTTACATAAATTTTATAGAGAAGACCTTGGGAAAATATGATCAACACACCAAATCTGACTCTCACAAGTTGTCACTTCCAGATTATGGAGATATTTTCAAAACAAGGAAAAGGTTACTAAAGACATTTGGAAACCTAATTGTTTCGCATGCTTTGGTAATAGAAACTATGCATTTGTATACACATAGGAAAAACAGGGTAGTACGGGTAAGATTGGATGTTTTTAAATAGATTTTTGTGGGAGGTGAGGTAGGATGAACTTGATTCACCATATCCTTGAGAGCTTTTACAAAATGGAAAACTAAACCAACATAATGCCACAGAGCAGCTAGAATGCTTCTTTAACCAGAAGATATATGTGCTTCAATGAAGGCCCAAATTAGCACTTTTTCAGATAATATATGAGATTCTAACACGAAGGCTCAGGTTGGAAAACCCAAAAAGCATCAAGATATGAGCCTAATCACACCTAAGGTACACCCAGAGGCTTACAAACAATCTCTATCAATAGATGAAAGAAAAGTGATTTTAAATCATTTATTTCACTCCCAGATGAAAGCTCTTCTGAGAAATGAAATTGCAGATGCCACTAAACCATCACAAGGATTGAGACCTATGTGATTGAGAAATTTTTGATACAATATTGCAACAGAACAAGAAAAACTATTTGCAGACATTAAGAAATGAAACAAACACATTTTGCATAAGATCAACATAGAATAACTCAAGTTTGATTAAATTTATCATCAGGGGAAAGTTTCTAGAATAATATTAGATCTTGTCAAAGGATGTACACTCACAACCACCTTGACATGATAAAATTAAATATAAAAGAGATATACAGGCTTCTCAAATAGCTTCTCAAAAATATGGGATCTATCAAGCTCTTTCCGATTAGAAAAATTAGTCCCGAACCCTAACAATCCAACCATTTACACGATAAACTCATGCAATTTTTAACATTTTCCATAGATTTTTCCACCCCAAAACCCCTAAATGTTGAGTACACCAGTGTTCACCATGATCTTGATCATGATTCCTGGAATTAGATCTGTAAAAAGCTATCAGGTGTTTCAAGGTGGAAAATATCTTTGAATATCTCCCGCATTCAACTCCTCCTTCTAGTAGATCACCTTTTCTTCAACTCGCCAACCACTCCCACCTCCAATCTATCAAATCTGAAATTTTCATTCATTAGAGATGAAAAATGAAAGATCATATCAATCCCAATAGCCAGATCATGTTAATGGTGATAGACGTCTCCAGATCTCCCCACCAAACTTAGATATCAAAATTAACTCCCCTCTTTGTTTGGCGTGTAGGAAATACCAAGAAATCATGAAGACTCACACTTCTAGGAGATTTTCAAGTAAAATGGGGAAAATCAGATTTAGACACACAATTGTCGTTGATCTTTACTTTGAATTTGGGTTGTCCACATAGAAGATTTCAATTTTAGATCGGGCATGCGAGTTCCTTTTTTCCTTTTACAACTTTTGGAAAAACATAAATTTTCACATTTTTCTCCATGCCTCCGCCCTTGAGAAATGAGCTTGACATGTGTCCTAAGGTGGGTCCTAAAGGAACCCTTGCCAAATTCTGCCATTTCAACTCTTTTTTGGAAAAGGGAAAATTTTACAAGTTTTCCCCGCATCTCCACCCTTGAAAAATGAGCCTGATACGTGTCCCAATGTGGCTCCCATCAGAACTGCACTTCCTTTTTCACTTTTAACTCTTTTCTCGTAAAAGGAAAATTTTCCAAATTTCTCTTGAGTGCTTGCACCTAACATTGACTTTGAAACAAACCTTGACTGATCCTTTGTTGAGCACTGCGGGTGATTTTTATGTTTTAACGCTTTTGAGAATAAGAGGCAAAATTCTAAGTTTCCTATGATGGTCTCTTCCCCCCCGAGTTTTGACTTTTCAAACGCCATGCGTCACAATGGCACACCTTGAGATGGTCCCCAAAATTTGAAACCCTAAAAGAGCACCACTTCGCCACATGTCTTAGTCTCGACAAAATTTTTTTCAAGGCTTGAAGCTCAACGAAAGGCACCATGTGTCGAGTCCAACAAAATATCCTTTGGCCATTGAAAAGTCCAAGAAAAATGTAAAGTAAGCAGAGGCCTACAAGTGTATTCTTTGCACTTTTTAAAATGAAACTCAAGGGCTGGTCCTCAAACATGCATGGTTTCTCCACGTGTCCCAAGCCACTTAAACACTTTTTTTTTGAAAAAGAATAAGTATGAAAAGACCAGTGGAAGCCACCACATGTCTTCATGGCGCAATTTCAAAATGGTACCCAAAGCGGAGACCTTGAATGAGTGCAGGCTCACCATGTGTCCCCGTCCCACCAAACTATATTAGCTTTGCATAAAATTTTTCTAAGTCCTGGGCAAAGCAAAAAAACCTCCATGTGTCCTCCCGACGCTAGTCCATGGCCAAACCAAAAATTAATTCTTCAAATGAGAATCGTTCCTCCGGTGGACAAACCTTTAAGTTGAGGAAATTCATAAAATTTCCGAAGTACCCTATCGAGCTACATCCAACCAAAAGAGGCCACATTTCCTGTTGATGCAAGGATGCAAATTTGACCTAGAGAAACACCCGTCAAACTGTAAAATATAGAAAAATAATCATTTGAGCCCAAAGATGAAATTTTCTCTAAGGACAGAGAATTTAGAAATATTACAAGGCTCAAATACATCCCTCAGAGCTACATCCATTTATTTTCCTTCAAGTATTTAGGGAAAAATGACAAGGACAACAAATCTCAACTATGGAAAATGGAAAGAACAGGAAAGCCTAAGTTTTTAGATGAACAGAGAAACAAGGAGACAAATATGGACCCATGCATGATCATCGGCCCAAGGAAAGATTAATTATGGAAAAAAAAGGAAGGCAGAGACCTTTTGGGCATAACACAGGGGGATAAAATGTGATAGAGGCCGTAAATCAATGGATTTTCAAAGGAAAAATGGGGTGAGACTATTTTAAGCACCAACATCCGCTTCGACTTGGGGATGGGAACTCCTGTGTGAGTACCACTAGAAAAAGATAGACCAAGTGCCAAAAATATCCATTGGGTGATAGAGTCGGCTTGTAAAGCAAAGAAACAAAGTCATCTAAAAACGAACAAAGAAACCAACAAAACCAGTCACTAAGGACCGAACTAGAAAAAAACACAAAAGACAAGAAACAAACAACTAACTATACACTGCATTGTACAAAATATTTTTACGTTGATTTCGAAGAATTGATGAGGCCATAAATTGGCCATAAATTACCATTATTTTGTCCTTCCAAGTTACCTTTGAAAGTGGATTTAAATGTAATCTAGGAACTTATAGTTTTCTTAAGATATAATATAGGATATATATCTTGTTCATTCTTTATAAATATTTTTTAATCTATTTTTTGACTAATCCTATTGATTATTTGGGAAAAGATGCAAAGTCTTGTGTATGCAGGCCATAAATGAAAGATAATGCTAGTATTGGGAAAAATGGAATTGATCATGAATAGTACATTTAAAATAAAATATGATTTCATATTTAGATTCCTCTTGAAAAATTATGCAATTTAAAAAAATAGTAATCTCAATCTGAGGTCACATTCAAAAGTTATACTTGTTTTAAGTTAGTTGCGAGAACTCACAAAGTTAGTTCCGGAACTCACAGAGTTAGTTCTGAAACTTGCAAGTTTAGTTTCAGAACTCACAGATTTAGTTCCGAACTTGTATCAATTTAATGAAATTTATTTTTGGAACTTTCAATTCATGTACAAATAATATTTAATTTTGGACCTCGCAGATTTATTTCCGAACTTGTATAAAAGGAATGACAACTTTAGTTCTGGGACTTGCATCCACAAAATGACAGGTTTTGAGGTATTGTGAAAAAATAGAGATTCCAATGGGAAATCTAAGAGAGGTTTTTGTTCATAGCAATGTGTTTAATAAAAATCTCATTCAGATTTGCTACAGGTTTTACCAATGAAGAGAGATCTAACTTTTAGTGAGTTGTAGTCCGAGGAAAAGTGTATCAGACGAGCACTAAAAGTTCCATAAACAGAAATAGAAAAGTCAAATGGAAAATATGAGAGATGTTTTTGTTCATAGAAATTTTTTTAACAAAAACCTCATTCATATTTGTTATAGGTTTTACCAATGAAGAGAGATATAACTTTTAGTGAGTTGTAGTCCGAGGAAAAGTGTATCAGACAAGCACTAAAAGTTCCATAAACAGAAATAGAAAATTCAAATGAAAAATATGAGAGAGGTTTTTTTCATAGAAATGTGTTTAAAAAAATAACATTCATATTTTCTACAAGTTTTACCAATCAAGAGAAATCTAACTTTTAGTGAATTTTAGTCTGAGGAAAAAACGTATTTAACAAACGTCAAAAGTTACACAATAAAAAACAACAAAGTCAAATAGAAAATACAAGAAGGGTATTTGATCAAAATAATATTTTAAGGAAAATCCTTCTTCCAATAATGCAGAGGAATAAAATCATTATGATTCTTATTACCAAAAATCAAGGAGAATATTTGGGAGTAAATCTTCCTAAAATAAGCAAGATAAGATTTGACTTCAGTAATATATCTCTTTCCATATTTTGTGGAGATGAAGATCTTAGTTTTTAGGATTGGAATAAACATAAGATCACATTGTATTTCTTAAAATAAGGATTTGGTTGGATGCATAAATTATAAATGTAACCTTCCACACATAGATATGTAATGCTTTTCTCTAAAGAAATAAAGATATATTTTTTCCTCTCAAATATTTTGTAGTTTTAAGATCTCAGAAGTATGATTTAAATCATCTTCCAAGGAATGAGCTAGCCACTCATTCCAAGGAAGATGGATCTATGTATTTTTTTATGTTTATTCATTTGTCTTTAATTCATTCTATTGTATTGTTTTTATCTTTGTATTGTGAAAATTCATCACATTGTAAACTCACAGGTGTTTCATTTAATTGTGTTTATTTTTAATTCAGTAATTTCATTTATGCTAGTGTGAATTTTAATTCATGTAAGTGTGTTTCTTTCATGCAAATTTTATTTATGCAAGTGTGTCTTTTAATTCATGCAATTTTGTTTCTTTCATGCAAACTTTATTTATGCACGTGTGCCTTTCAATTTCCGCAAGTGTGATTTATTTTATGCAAGTTTGATTTGTGTTTAAAGGAGTTACTTTCCAAGATTTTCTTCTCTTAAGGCATACATCCTTTGCAAACCAACCCGGATTAATATTATTAATGTTGAGGATTGAAGACCCTCATCATTTTGGTGCCATTGTCGGGAACATGGTGTTATTAGGAGATTAAAAATTCTCTAAAAGAATATTCTAGTGACAAGATAAAAATACCTTTTAGCAATTCTATGACAGAAGTATTTGGTAAGTAGTTTCTTTAGACTTTTATTTCCTGCAAGTAGATTAAAATTTCATTTCTGTAATTAGGAATATTAGATTGTAAATATCTCCCCACAAACTAACTCTGTATGAGAAAAATGACTGTGATGTTTGATCAAGAGGTATAGTGGTATAAACAAATAATTCAGATCTAGAAATGCTATACTATGATATTAAATTTGGAAGTAGATCTAGTTGATGAAATATCATATACCATTTTTGATAACTACAATCATTTCACCTGTATCAACTAACATCTCAATGATCTTATTACACATAACCTTAGTCAAAAATTGGCTTATCTAGTTTGTAATAATGAAGTGGTAGCATTTCTAATTAACTTCATCCATATTCAGGGATTTCATTAGAGCCAAAATAAAAACCCACTCATAATAAATCCACCCATCCAAATCATTTTTTCATCCCATAATAAAATTCAATCCCTGAACCAGATCCATTAGAAAAAAAAATTTCATGTCTTTCAATTTTTCATTTTTGTATATGTTTGTATAACATTAAGAAGCAATTATTGTGAATATCAAGGCAAAAATTTTTTGCGTACTAACATCTGATGACTAGATCTATAGGAATTTTTAGATTTGTTTTTGATATCAGCATGTATATTTTGGAGCTCCAACAATATCAACCAAGGAGCATGCAAATTTTGGAGGGACCCACTGATACATTCACTTTCTTTTTTAACAACTCTCCATCTCCTGAGATCACTAGTCTGGGCTTTGAATATTACTATGGTGATTCGATATTGCACAATTCAAGTTGGGCTTTGAAGACCTAAAATTTTTCTACACAATTTTTGGAATCTTCTTGGAGTTACCAAGTACACAAAAAGGTTTTTTATGAGATCTCGACATTGCATCCTATTTTTAAAAAGTTGTACTTTGATGAATATAGTCGATGATAAATCAAATTTTTCTCTAATCCTTCTCATGCTATCATTTCATCATAAAATAAATCAAAAAATCAAAAAGATTTGATTGGAAAACCAGCTTGTTGGACAATCAAAGACAAAAAAATCAAAAAAAACTTTGATTGGAAAACCAACTTGCTAGCCAATCAAAAGGCAAAAAAATTGATTGGAAAACCAACGTGCTGGCCAATCAAAGGAAAAAAGGAGGCAACTCTTCTTCAAAGGAAATCAACTTAGTTACCTAATGGCTTTCTTCTCGGCACTATTTGACCATGTTAACAATAAGATGACAAAAACAACTAGAGGTATGATCAAGTTATTTTGTTCTATTATTTTATTTTTAAGATTTCTTGTAAGTTTTTTTATTACAGCTAGATCCACTTTTAAATATTTCTAAGGAAGGCAAGATAAAATTCATATCTCCCCTACTTATATGAAAAATATGTGCACCTCTTTACAATCAAAATTTTTGAGTCTAATTTATGGGCAACCATAAATAAACAACATGCATGAGGACATGCATGAGTTTAGGTGTGGGAGAGAAGGAGAAGCATGAGCTATGCATTTTGATATGAGACACAACAAAAGGAGATCCACACAAGAACCTCTGTAAAATAAAAGAAATCAAAAGCATAGAAGGAGATCCACACAAGAACCTGCTGTAAAAGAAAAGAATATCAAAAGTAATAGAAGGAGATCCACACAAGAACCTGTTGTAAAGAAAAATAATATGAAAAGTAACAGAAGGAGATCCACACAAGAACCTTTTTGTAAAATAAAAGAAATCAAAAGTAGCAGAAGGAGATCCACACAAGAACCTGTTGTAAAAGAAAAGAAATCAAAAGTAGCAGAAAGATATCCACACAAGAACCTGTTGTAAAAGAAAGAATATCAAAAGCAACAAAAGGAGATCCACACAAGAACTTGTTGTAAAATAAATAATATCAAAAGCAACAGAAGGAGATCCACATAAGAACCTATTGTAAAGAAAATAAAATCAAAAGTAGCAGAAGGAGATCCACACAAGAACCTGTTGTAAAAGAAAGAAATCAAAAGTAGCAGAAGGAGATCCATAAGAATGTGTCCTCAATATAGAGAAGAATCTAAGAAGAGGATATAATAATGTAATGCATGAGGACATGCATAAGATTAAGTGTGGGGCAATGATGAGGCCATAAATTGGCCATAAATTACCATTATTTTGTCCTTCCAAGTTACCTTTGAAAGTGGATTTAAATGTAATCTAGGAACTTATAGTTTTCTTAAGATAGAATATAGGATATATATCTTGTTCATTCTTTATAAATCTTTTTTATCTATTTTGTTGACTAATCCTATTGATTATTTGGGAAAAGATGCAAAGTCTTGTGTATGTAGGCCATAAAGGAAAGATAATGCTAGTATTGGAAAAACTAGAATTGATTATTAATGGTACATTCAAAATCAAATATGATTTCATATTTATATTCCTCTCAAAAAATTATGCAAGTTCAAACAAAGAATCATCTCAATCCGAGGTCACATGCAAAAGTTATAGTTGTTTTAAGTTAGCTGCGAACTCACAGAGTTAGTTCTGGAACTCATAGAGTTAGTTCCAAACTTGTAGGTTTAGTTCTGAAACTCACATATTTAGTTCCAGAACTTATATCAATTGAATGATAGTTAGTTCTAGAACTTTCCATTTATTGAAAAATCATATTTAGTTTCGGAACTTGCATATTTATTTCCGAAACTTCCATAAAAGGAATGACAACTTTAGTTCCGAAACTTGCATCAATGGAATGACAGGTTTTGAGGGATAGTGAAAAATTAGAGATTTCAATTGGAAATATGAGAGAGGTTTTTTTTCATAGAATTGTTTTTAACAAAAACCTCATTCAGATTTTTTATAGGTTTTACCAATGAAAAGAGATCTAACTTTTTGTGTTTGAGCTCGCACCAAGAAAAGTGTATCGGCCGAGCAGCACTAAAAGTTCTATAAATAGAAATATAAATGTCAAATGGAAAATATGAGAGCAGTATTTTTGATAGCAATGTATTTAACAAAAATATCATTCATAATTTTTATAGGTTTTACCAATGAAGAGAGATCTAACTTTTAGTAATTTGTAGTCCGAGAAAAAGTGTATCCATTTAACACTAAAAGTTCCATAAACAAAAATAGAAAAATAAAATGAAAAATATGAGAAAGGTTTTTGTTTATAGAAATGTATTTAACAAAATAATCATTCATATTTTCTATAGGTTTTACCAATCAAGAGAAATTTAAATTTTAGTGAACTGCAATCAGGAAAAAGCATATTTAATAAACGTCAAAAGTTCCACGATAAAAAACAACAAAGTCAAATGGAAAATACGAGAAAGGTATTTGGTCAAAATCATATTTTAAGGAAAATTATTCTTCCAATAATGTATAGGAATAAAATCATTATGATTCTTATTACCAAAAAGCAACGAGAAGATTTGGGAGCACATCTTCCCAAAATAAGAAAGATAAGATTTGACTTCAATAATATATCTCTTTCCATATTTTGTGGAGATGAAGATCTTCGTTGTTAGGATTGGAATAAAGATAAGATCAGATTGTTTTTATTAAAATAAGGATTTGGTTAGATGCATAAATTATAAATGCAACCTCTCACACTTAGATATGTAATGCTTTTCTCCAAAGAAATAAAGATCTATTTTTTCCTCTCGAATATTCTGTAGTTTAAGATCTCAGAAGTATGATTTAAATCCTCTTCCAAGGAATGAGCTTGCCACTCATTCCAAGGAAGATGGATCTATTTATTTATGTTTATGTTTATTCATTTGTCTTTAATTCATTCTGTTTCTATTGTTTTTATCAAGTTGTATTATGAAAATTCAGATCTATTGTAAACTTGCAAGTGTTTCATTTAATTGTGTTTATTTTTAATTCAATAATTTCATTTATTCAAGTGTGCATTTTAAGTTATGCAAGTGTTCCTTTAATTCATGCAAGTGTGTTTCTTTCATGAAAACTTCATTTATGCAAGTGTGCCTTTTAATTTCCGCAAGTGTGATTATTTTATGCAAGTATGGTTTGTGTTTAAAGGAGTTACTTTCCAAGATTTTCTTCTCTTAATGCATACATCCTTTGGACACCAACCCGGATTGACATTATTAATAGCGAGGATTGATGACCCTTATTAGGAATCAATCTAAGAAATGCTTCAAATGCCTACCATTAACAGAAAACTCAAGCAATTCACCATCCAAATCCTTCAAGAAGAAGGTATGTTCATCAATCCTAATATTAATGGAGTAAGGACCCATCCATAGTGAGTTAAATTTACCATGCTTTCCTTATCTTCATGCCTGCTATCCCATAGTAGCACAAGATCTCCAACATTGAAAGATCTGGGAGTGACCTTCTTGTCAAATAAATTCTTCAGTTTTTCTTTGAACTTTACATGCCTCTAGTGGGATGCCCTCCTTTCTTCATCAAGTTCAACAATCTGGTTAATGTGAGCATCATAAGGACTTACTTCTTGATCCTCCAGTTGTTGAATGAACTGATATGAGGATAATTGCATATGAAGGGGAAGCAAGGCCTGAGTTCCATATACCAACTCAAATGGACTCTTTCCAGTAACTCTTTTGACAGTGATCCTATCAGCCCAAACAACAAACTTCAACTATTCACCCCATTTTCTCTTGTTCACCTCTAAGGTTTTTCTGATAATTTTCAGAAATTTATTTATACTTGGACTTGGCTTGTCCATTTCCTTGGGGATTATAATTAGAGGTATATGTCAAGTTTATCCCATACTCCTAGCACATTGCCACCACGCTTTTAGCCCTAAAACTCATGGAATTTTCAGCTACAATTTTCACTTGGTACACAAAACCTATAGATGATGTGGTTTAGCACAAATTCCATGACAATTTGGTGTGTTTCCTTCTTGGTGAGTATTTTTTGCACCCATTTAGTAAAGTAATAAGTGGCTAGAAGAATCCACTTATGGCCAAAGACTTTGTAAGGGTCTGAAATCTCACCAATGAAATCCATTCCCATTGCTTGAATGGGGCTTCAATTTATACAGGGCTGCAATGGAAGGGAGCCCAAGATTTCAGTATTCCAAAGAAGAATTCACAAATCTTACATCTTCTAACCAAAAGAGTTGTATTCTTGAAGAGAGTTGGCCACCAATAACCAGCCCTCAGGATCTTGTGTGTTTTGACTCTTGCAGCAAAATTCCCCTCACAAAATCCTCCATTGAGATCAACAATTATCTTGGGGGATTCTTCTTCAGTAATGCACCTTAAGAGGACTACCTCTAGGTTTTTACAAGTGAACCCATAATCAGTAATAACATATTTCTGGGAGGCCAACTTAAGAGCTCTTTTCTAGTTCTTACTTAAATACTTGGGGCAATATAAGTTTCTGAGATAAAAAATCACATCCTTATACCACTCAGAACTCATCAACCTTTCGTAAAACACCTACCCTTTCTTCTTCTACCTCATTTACCTCAATATTTCGCAAGTTTCTTTCAGCCATAAAAGCTTAGCCAAGCCCAAACCTCTCACCAACTTCGTGGTTTAGATATCCATATTATATTCTTGCAACTTGTTCAACCACCTACATATTTTGCTTGAGAATTCCATCTCTAACAATATGTCCTTCACTATGGTGTGAGGAACATAAGCAACCACTTTAGAAATTATAATGTAAGGCATAAAAACTTTGTTGCTTTCACCAAGGTAAATGTTTGATTCTCCATAATAGTGCATTTCAGCTCAACCCATTACAAGGCCTTATCTGAAAAGGAAATTGGCCTTTCAGGCTTTAATCTTCTTTCTCTGAATAGGACATATGCAATAGTGTTCTCAGAAGAAAAAGAAAACAGTTGGAAAGGCTTCTTATAGTCTGGAGCTGCTAAAATAGGGGCATGTTTTAATGCCTCCTTGATCCCATTGAAATCTTGGATGGCATTCTCTTCCCATTTGATGACCTGGTCCTTCTTTAGCATGGAATTGATTAGAATGGTCAACTCAGCAAAGTTTGATATGAATCTCCTGATGAATTTTATCTTCCCAAAGAAAGACTAAATGCCTTTCTTGGTTCTTGGAATAGGGACCTTGTTGATGGCCTCTACCCTCTCTAGATCAATCATCACCCCTTCTTGTGACACAATGTGACCAAGCAACCTTGCCTTCTGCACTCCAAAATGGCACTTCTTTGGATTGAGTGAGATGCCATATTCTCTCGCATCTTATTAGCATCTTCTCCAGTGCAGTAAAGTGATCACTTCTCTTTACGGAAAATACGGTTACATCATCTTGATAAACTACGATAAAATCATTGATGTAACAAGAAAAATCAACATCCATTGCTCTTTGAAAAGTGGTTCCAACATTCATCAAAGCGAAGGGCATCCTAACATACACATACATCCCCCAAGGAGTAGTAAAGGATTTCTTGATCCTTTCTGATTCCTTCACCACAACTTGGTTATAACTAGAGAAACCATTTAGGTGGATAGTAATGCATAACCAGTCACGCATTGCAACATGTTTTCTATATTTGGTAAAGGATAATTATCCTTCATAGATGCTTTGTTTAGATTCCTGAAATCTGCACATGTCATGATATCACCATTCTTCTTTCTTACTAGTACTAGGTTTGCAACCCAAGAAGAATATCTTGTGGGCTGAATAATCCCTCCATCTCTTAGCTTCTTCAGTTCCTCTTGCATTTTAAGAGATAAGAGTGGATTTATTGGCCTCTATTTCTACCTGAATGGATTTGCATTAGACTCCAAGGGAATCTCATGTTGAAACATGTCCTCTCGTATGCTTTTAGTTCAGAATAGGTCCATGCCATGCAATCCTGATACCTTTTCAACAATTAGATGTATGATTGCTTCTCCTCCTTGCTGAGATTGTTGCCTAACCAAATTTTCCTTGGTTTCTCCTTTGTGCCAAGGTCATGCTCCTCAATATCCCTTGAGGCTTCCATGCATCTGTTAACAATGCGATCAACATTATCAAAATTGGACTCAAGAGCAACCAACCCTCTGGGAATGGTATTATTCTTTATTTGGATGATGCCTTTGCCAAGAAAGGTTTCTTTACCCTTTTCTATGCACACCATTGGCTCCCAATCAATATTATGATCATCAAAATCCTCTTTGTTCTATAGAAATATTCTGACCTAGACATCATCATAAAAAACTTGTTAATGCTTAATACTTTCAGGGTAAAGATGGCACTGTTAGCACTTCAACATCATACTTGTAATATGGGGACATTGCACAATTATCAAACCGAGATCCTAGTACTGCAAGTTTTTCTAGCCAAATCATTGAATTTCTTATCATAATGCACAATGTTGAATGAGACAAACATCTCAATGAAATCCCAAACTACATGCTTGTATTGTTTTATTCACTGATTTTTTGTGGCATATAGTTTTTTGAATTGCTTTACAATTAATTCTGAGTCTCCTTTGAAAATGATGTCCTTGACACCATATTTCCAAGCAATTCTTAAACCTAACAACAATGCCTCATACTCAGCAATGTTGTTAGTGCACTCAAAGTTGAGTTTGAAAGAAAAAACAATTTTTTCTTGACCTAGACAAAGCAGAACAACACTAGCACCATTCCCAAACTTGGAGAAAGCTCCATCAAACAATAGAGTCCAAGGAGAGCCCGCTTTTTCAAGACACCTACATTCCTCAATCTTGTGCTCCTTTCCATTAGCAAATCCTACAAAGTTATCAGCATCAACATTTGTGTACAATACTTCATAGGATGCATTGTTGGGATCTTCAATAAGGTGCAACATCTTATTTTCCCCATACAACTTGACAAGGATACCCTAAATTGGGATGGTGGCATAGGGCATATCCATTTCAACACTCCCACCAACACTTGCAACCCACTTTCTAGATAACAACATACCCCACTTGGTTGGGCAGTCAACATTAACTACATCAAGTTTCAAATTCGTGCCTCAATAGGCTGCAAGTTGCACCACCAGACCCTTCACACACCCCACCACTGGAACCTCTCTGGAATCCATAGCAATGGACTTCCCATATGTAGTTATTACTTTGATATTTAGTTCATTCATAACATCCAGAGGCATAACATTGCATGATGCCCTTGAATAAAACATACAGTTGTGCAGCAATCTATCCTTAATGATCAGGGTAGTGAAGAATGGATCCACATTCAGCTAAGAATCTACCAAGGATGTTCCCAAATAAACCTCAGGTGGTTCATCTAGCTCTTATGATGCTAGTGGTGCCTCTAATTCTTCAATGACTGGTGGAGTCTCCACAATGTTTATATTTTTTCCTGGGGCAGTCTTCCCTCTTTCAATCCCAAGTATTCAAATGCTCTTTTCTTGTGCTCAGGAATCCTAAGCAACTCAAAAATTGGAACAAAAACTTTGATTTGACTTAAAACTTGGGCAATGTCATATGGGACATTCTTTGCAAGGAAACATTGGATGGCAAGGCAGTATTGGAAGGAAAGCTAACACACTCACTAGGTGGTACAGGATTTTTGACAGCTTGGGCATGAGGAGGGGTATAATTTTTGTTTGGAACTATAGGGCTTTTGGAAGATGCATCTTTCTTAGGAGCCTCTTTAGGAATGTTTGAAAGTAAGGGAGATTTTGGCTTGGCTTGAGGCCCTCCCTTTGATAGCATTACTTCTTGTGTTATATTCCTTCTCTAGAGCAATAACAAAATTCATTAGTATATGTCTATCTTCATCAGATGGGATTCCTCCATCATATTTCTTTATCATTAAAGCCCTTAAATATTCAAATTCATTATTTAGCAATTCAAAATCTTGTACAATATCTACTTCTAAAGTATGAGAGGGAGGAAGAATAGGTACCCTATGAATGCAGTCCCAAAAAGTGGGAGCAATCCGGGCACTTATCACCTTAGTTGAAGTTGCCCCTTGTTGTGAGCTCGTGGAACAACCCATCATGTAGACATCATCATCATTATCATCATCAAATTCTTCTTCTTCTTGTTAATCTTCTTCACAAGTAGGATGGGGCATGAAACATTTGTCACACCAATCACTAACCTCAGTTTCTTCAACAACATCAACTTTGGAAGCCAAAGGATCAAGCACCATTATGTTTTCCCTACATTGGGGCTGCCTATTTCCAAATACAATAGGTCCCTTGGCTCTATCATCATATCTTTAGTGATTTGTAAACCTATCTTGGCCTGTTACTTGTGTTGACCTTGTGAACTACGCCCAATTCATTTTTCTACATGGGCTAGTTTGTATGATAATTCTTTGACAATCCCTTCCAAAGTTTTCACAACTTACTCCAAATTAGCAGCCTTACTTGTTTGAGGTTTTTTCTGGGTTAACTAGCTTCACACAATCCCTTTTTGGAGGCTTTCCAATTGCCTTGATATTGTTCTTTATTTGCAGAGCCATGGTGAAGGCTTGCCTCAAATTAGTAGGGTTTTTTTCCCTCAACTAATAAGCAACTTTTTTATCAAATGCATCTAAATATTTGATCGAACATGATTCATCATATGGCCTTATCCTAATAGGAAATATCCTAAAGGTCTTATTAAACCTTGTGTTGAAATCATGTACCAAGCAAAGAGGATTCTTCTTGATGTTTTCAAATTCTGATAGAAGAAACCTAGGATCGATTCTATCACCATATTGCAAACTAAATTCATTTTTCATCACAATCCAAGAATCAATAGAGTTATCTGGAAAATCCTTATACCATTCCCTTGCATCCTCTTCCAAATTATGTATAAACAATTTGATATATACATATTCATGTTTAATCTCAAAGTCATCCATCATATTGATAAAAATCTTTAGATGTTGATCACCATTTTTAGCGTTGTTTCCTTAGAAATTTGGTATTTTGTTGCTTACATCTTGAGGAAATGCATTTGGATAACCATCATCCGTACAAAATTTATAGGTGTAAAGGTATTTACAAGTAAATGGAGGTTTGGGTGGGGGCAAGGCCATGTTGGTTTGAGGAGGTGACCTTAGAGGGGTAAACACTTGATAACGGGAAGAGGGTCTTTGAAACATAGGGGTATAAATTTCAAACTGGATATCCCCTAAAGGCCTTGTTTCTTTGAAATCCCTATCAACTTCTGAAAAGACAGGGGTAGAAAGAGAAGAAAACTTTTCAAAATCAAATGAAGGCCCCTCTCCAGTTGGATAATTCAATTGCACAAAGAGGCTACCTGATTGAGAAGCACTTTAATCGCAATCTTTAATGATAGGCCAATCACTTTCATTAATGGAGATCCCTCTTCTTGTCTATTGATCTCCCATAACTCTCCAGGCTTTTCTTCCTTCTGATTTTGCTTTTCCTAGCTCTAGAAATAATGTCCTAGTAGGATCCCTAGCAAAGAAAGACCTTCTTCCTTCCAACTTTGCAAAGGTTAGTAAAAATATAACTTGACAGAGGTTAAGACACTGGTATTCATTAAAAATCATATCAACAGGGATTCGCCACCAAGGATTTCCACCTTAGTTGTGCCAATGCACTAAATATGATCTGTCAAATGTTTTTCAACACTAGAAACTGGACATGGAAATATTTTGACTCTTCTTCACTCAGATTTATCAATGAAACTTAGTGCAATAACTGTAGAAAATTGAAATATTGCACATAGCATTTGTAACTTCAAAACTTCTTACTTGTCCTAAACAGAGGATAATGCCTGAAAAGATGTATTAGCACTTTGACCATACAAGAAGTGTTTACCAGGGTCTGAATATGAACTGCAATCACTATATCCCCGACAACAGCACAAGAAGCATGTTGGTACCCAAAATTAATCTCCTTCAAAGGCCAAGCAACATCATGGATTTAACAAGACACTCAAAGGTAGATAGATGATTATGTATGTCATTTTGTAGCTGGGAAAGTAGTCTATCTAATTTTTTAGCACTTAGTATTTGAAAGGAGTGGGTAGCACCTTAAAAGGATGTGATCTGATCCTAACTATTTTAGGTTGTGCCTTTCAACCAAGGTAAGAGAACCTTTTTTAACCTATATTCTTGAAGAATGTTGGTAAATCCTTCTTTTGCACAAATTTTATAGAGAAGACCTTGGGAAAATATGATCAACACACCAAATCTAACTCTCACAAGTTGTCACTTCTAGATTATGGAGATATTTTCAAAACAAGGCAAAGGTTAGTAAAGAAATTTGGAAACCTGATTGTTTCGCATTTCTTTGGTAATAGAAGCTATACATTTGTATATACGAGGAAAAATAGGGGTAGTATGGGTAAGATTTGATGTTTTTAAATAGATTTTGGTGGGAGGTGAGGTAGGATGAACTTGATTCACCAGATCCTTGAGAGATTTTACAAAATGGAAAACTAAACCAACAGAATGCCACAGATGAACTATTTTTTTAACAAGAATATGTGCTTCAATGGAGGATGATATTATCACTTTTTCATACAATCTATGAGATTCTCGACACAATGTCTCGAGTTGGAGAACCCATTAAAGCATCAAGATCTAAGCCCAATCACACTTGAGGTACACCCAAAGGCTTATAGACAATCTCTGACAACATATGAAAGAAAAGTGATTTAAAATCATTTATTTCACTCCCAGATGAAATATCTTCTAAGAAACGAAATTCCCGATGCCACTAAACCATCACAAGGATTGAGACCTATGTGATTGAGACAGAATTTGATACAATATTGCAACAGGAACAAGAAAAACTATTTATAGACATTCCGAAATGAAACAAACATATTTTGCATAAGATCAACATAGAATAACTTGAGTTTGATTAAATTTATCGCGGGGGAAATTTTCTAGAAAAATATCGAGCTTTTAAATGGTATACACTCGAAACCACCTTGACACTGTCAAATTCAATACAAAAGAGATATACAAGCTTCTCAAATAGCTTCTCAAAAAAGATGGGCTCTATCAAGCTTTTTCTAATTAGAAAAATTAGTCCTAACCCCTAACACTCCAACCATTTGCATGATAAAATCATGCAATTTATAAAATTTTACATAGATTTTTCCGCCCAAAATATCCTAAACGTTATTTTGCACTGTGTTCACCATGATCTCGATCACGATTCCGGAATCGGATATGTAAAAAGCCATTAGGTGTTTCAAGGGGGTAGATCTCTTCAAATATCTCCCGCATTCAACTCCTCCTTCTGGTAGATCACCTTTTCTTCAACTCACCAACCACTTCCACCCCTAATCTGTCAAATCTAGCTCTTTGCGTGCTTGGGAGAAGAAAAATGGAAGATCAGATCGAGCCCAATAGCCAGATCATTTTAATGGCAATAGACGTCTCCAGATCTCCCCCACCAAACTTAGATATCAAAATTAACTCCCCTCTTTGTTTGGCGTGTAGGAAATACCAAGAAATCATCAAGACTTGCACTTCCAGGAGCTTTTTAGTAAGAATGGGGGGAAAATCATATTCACACACACACTTGTCATTGATGTTTACTTTGAGTTTGGGATTTCTATGTGGAAGATTTCAATTTTAGAGTGGGCTTATGGGTTTCTTTTTCCTTTTACAACTTTTGGAAAAATGTAAATTTTTGACATTTTGCTCCATTCCTTCACCTTTGAGAAAATGAGCCCGACACGTGTCCTAAGGTGGGTCCAAAAAGAACTATGGCCAAATTTTTCCATTTCAACTCTTTTCTAGAAAAGGGAAAAATTTCTAAGTTTTCCCCACAGCTCCACCCTTGATAAATGGGCCTAAAACGTGTCCCGGTTTGGGTCCCATCGTAATCGTGCTTCCTTTTTCAATTTTAACTCTTTTCTCCTAAAAGTAATTTTTTCAAATTTCCCTGAGCAATCTGACGCTATGATAATTCTCCATCGGGAACTCCTCATGCTATTATTATTTACTAATGCACATCCTTTAGTTTGGTGGATATAATTTGGAAACACAACAACAAACATAACACAAGAATACCATAGACTATGATACGAAGGAATGATGACAAATCTGAAATATAAGTGTAAATTATAATATCAACATGAAATTGTTACAATCTCACCCATTAGGTACTTCAAGTGTTACTAACTTCACTAGCCTTCCAACAATAGTTATGGAAGAAACTTCACAATGGATTCTTTAACACACCTTCTAAATGATGGCTTCCTTTACACACTTACTCATACAATATTTCTCACTACTTTTCTCTTTCTCTCTATGCTAAATGGGGGTGGCCTCTTTATTTATAGGAATTCAAGCTTATCCACCCTATCTCTAAGATAGGATAGGAAATCTCTTCCAGCCAATCATATTCCATGCCTAAACTCTTGCCTTTACATGTAGGCTTATCTTCTAAGATAAGATAAACCTTATCATCTCACATGGGTTCCACCTTTTTAGACTTTTCCATAAATAAAATACAATAAATATTTATGACATCACTCTTTGTCCTTATTACAAATATAATATTTCTAATTCCTAATCATGTAGACCTTACTTCTCTACTTATCCAAACTTTGACATTTTAACATTATCCGACCACTTATGAAAAATATTTACTTTTTACAACATTCCTATTATACTTTGACTATTACCGTACTCTACATTATTGGTGGCACCGTCATCGATGATGACGTTATCTTCTATTGGATGCTACTACTAATTATGCTTAACAACATCCTATTCCTAATACATACATTAGAAATTATGGAGGAAAATTTTAATGTCGACATTGTCCCCATTCCTAGCTTCTACTCATCGTCCTTAGAGTAGACTCTTATGGACATTCTGAAGCTTGTGCCTAGAAAATATTTAACTTTTCATGGTTGACCCATTTCATAATGGGAGTACCATCCAATTCCTCCAGTCGGTATGTACCATTTTCATGCACAACTGCTATTTTGTAGGGCCCCATCCATTTGGAAAGAAACTTTCTCCGACTTCTTTTTTGTATTTGGAATCATATAATAGAACCAAGTATTCCTTCTGCTTCATTTTCTTCTTATAGCTTGTATCCTTCACTATTTACCTCATTTCCTTTAGCAAATGAAGATGCACCAACCTTTTATTTAGTGAATCACTTTCATCCATCCTTTCCTTTTTCATAACTCTCACAATGGGAATATCAAACTCAATAGGAAGAACTGGATCAATACCATAAGCCAAATAAAATGGGGAGTATCCTGTTGCTTGACTTTGATGTTTCCCTATATGACCACAATGTTGCATGAATCCTTTTATCCCACTTATTTATCTGCAAGGCTGCATCTTTTTCTAGAATTTGACACAACACAAAATTTGTTCATTCCACCTGTCCATATTTTCTTCGCTTGTATGTTGTTGCCTTCCTATGCTTAATAGAAAACTTATTGACTAGGTATTTTACCACCTCGTTAATGAAGTGGCTTCCTTGATCAGTTACAATTTCTAATGAGAAACCAAATCTGGTGACAATGCGTTCATATATGAACCTTGCCACTTCATCCATGGAAGTTGTTTTCAATGGCCTAGCTTCAACCCACTTGGTTAAATAATCTGTGGCAACTACAATATACTTATTTTGGCATGGGGTAGTTGGAAGTGGACCTACAATATATATTCCCCACTTTTCAAAGGGACCAAGTGGAAGAATAGGGCATAATGGATTTGATGAAGTCTTACGGTTCCCATGTGTTTGACAAATATCACATGTCTTACAATAATTATAACAATCTCTAAAAAGAGTGGGCCAGTGATAACCTACATCCAAGATCCTTCTTGCTGTAAGTTGTCTAGAGAAGTGTCCTCCACATGTACCATTGTGGAATTCTTCTATCAGCTCCTTCCCTTGATCACGTCCAACTGCTCTCTTGTACTGTCCATTAGGTCCTATTCAAAATAATACTCCATGCAAAATAGAATATGGACAACTAGCTTGAGTAATCTTCCTCTTAGTATTTGCATTGGCACCATCAGAAAACTTGAATTCATTCAGATAATTCCAAATATCTATGTATTCACTAGGGATTGTGTCAAGGGATAACAATGCTACATCTGGGAAATCATCATCATCACAAGATGAACCTAAACCATCATAGGCTCGAGAGAGTACATCTACATTGACATACTTCTTTTCTAGCCTATCTATAATATCAAATTCAAATTCTTGTAGAAAATTATCCATATTGATATCCTCCCGATGGGTTAGGATTATTAACAATATATTTTAGAGCCCGATGATATGTTACAACTATAAATTTTTCCCTAGCAAGTAATTTCTAAACTTCTTTACAAAAATGATAGCTAGAGCCTCTTTTTCAATTACAGTATAATTTACCTCAGCACTACCCATTTGTCTTCTCCCAAAGTAAACAGGATGATCATTCCCATTTTCATCCTTTTGGATCGAGAGTACTTCCTACTGATGCATCTCGAGACATCGGTATACATAATGAATGGATTGCTCTAATATGGATTCTTTAAAATAGGTGAAGACACCAGGGCTTCCTTCAGTTATTCAAAAGCTTCATGTGCCTTATTTCTTGGTTCATATGTAACATCTTTCTTCAAGAACTAGGTTAGTGGCTATGCAATCTTTGAGAAATTCTTGATGAACGTTCTATAGTAACCCACATGGCTTAAAAATGATCTCAACTTACTTCTATTCATAGAAATGGTAACTCTTTTATTTTTGAAAATTCATCGTGATCGCATTACAATACCATCTTTAGATACAACATGCCCTAACAAAACACCTTTACAACATACAAAGACACACTTTGTAGGGTTTAGTGAGGTTTGTGCTTCATCTAACCTTTGAAATGTTGTCTCCATCTCAGTGCAGGTGGTTCATCTTGCTCGCATAGATGTAAAAATCATTTAGAAATACTCGATGAAGTTCCCAATGAATAGTTCAAACACCCTATTCATCAAACGCTGGAACGTTTCCAAAGCATTACACAACCCAAAAGGTATAACTCTAAGAGAAAATGTTCCTCAAGGAGTGGTGAACGTGGTCTTTAGCTGATCTTTCTCCGCTATACGAACTTGGTTGTATTCGCTATATCCATCAAAAAACTATAGCACTCCCGCCGCCGCCTACTTCATCCAAGATCTGATCTGAGAATGGAAGAGGGTAATGATCCTTCTTTGTTGCCTTATTGAGTTTCCTATAATCAACACAAATGTGTAGCTTCCCATTTTTTTATTGAGATCATAATGGAGAAACCCATTTTGAATTCTCCATAGTAAATATGAATTCTCGCATCAAGCAAGTTATCTATTTCTTCTTTTATAGTCTTGGAAAAATTAGGATTCATTCTATATGACATTTTCTTTATGGGCTTAGCACCATTTACTAGCTCAAGAGAATGTTCTACCCAACTTACTTGACGGAGTTCCTTCTAATCAAAAGTGAATATTTGTATGTACCTTTAAAAGAGTTGGAGGTACGATTCCTTCTCACTCTCCCTCACAACATCACCAATCTTTATTTGTTGGAGACGATCAACAATTTCTTCTTCGATAATCTTATGGGTTCATGAGTCGGTGTGAATGGAAGGATATCCATGACCGAAATATCAACCTCACTTTTTTCATCTTCTCGTGTCCACTTCACCGGTACTAGAGTAATCGAGGATGTCCAATCATCGGTTTCATCACTTGAATCCACGAGTTCTCGCCTTATGATGTCGAGGGATCACATTTATCTTCACCCTCTCTCTGCCACATCCAAGTGTCATGAAGCCTTCATTCTAGTAGTTTCTTGCATGAACTCTCCTTAGCCATGGCCTTCCCAACAACATTGGGTACACAACAGTACCATTTTTCATCACTTGAAAGTCTACCACACATACAACACCCATAATAGATATTGCCACATTTGAAACAACACCTTCTAGTTTAGTTTTTCCCTTATTTAATGACCTTAACATAAGTGTTAAGGGGTGATCAATTTTTAAACCCAACATATTCATTATAGACTCGGTCATTACATTAACTGCAGCACCTCCATCAACTAAGACATCATGAATTGAAATACTTTGTTACATAATACCTCACCTTGTGGAGCATAGGGATCTACCTCTACCTCCAAAAAGGGACCTCAAACTCCTTCCTTCATCGAACATTGAGTCCACTTCGTAGCTTCCCCCTCTTCTCGAAGACATAGCAAATAGTCGCCATATGTAATATTTGCGTGCCTTTTGGACAGATCTTCTAAGATGGAGTATGGTCCTTGTCCCTGTGAAATTAGAAAATCCTGCACACCTAATTTTCTTCTACTATGTTTCTTAATAGTTTCTCCTTTCATCTTCTTAGGATCATTTCCATCTTGGTTATCTTTTTATTTATTTCTTTTGTTATAAACACATCTACTTCATTATTTATGCTCTTATCTACTACATCAAAAGAATTCACAAGTGTTTTTCCTTTATCATTATCTCTTGTACCATATGTAGAAGCTCTATCTAGACAATTATACTTATAATGAACCTTTTATAACAACCATACCATAAAACTTAAGAAATATTTCTTTTGGACCTCTATCTCCTCCCCGAGAACTAAATTCTTCTTCTTGAAGAAGATTAATAGATAATCGGCCCATCTTCCCGAGCAGATCTTCATACTCGTAGATGTACTAGGAGAAATATTTGTGCTCACCGAGAGTGGTTGTGGATTCTGGACCAAAGGTGTTGGTGTAGGCTCTACCTTAGCAGCAATTTCTTTGTGCTCCTCTTCCATGCTTTCTTCTTGCCTTCTTGCAATCTCCTTTTCTTGTTCAATGGTAGTTGGGCGGTCATACTTCACACGTTGTCGATCACCGCTTCATCCCAAGAATGAAGTGCTTACAGAGGATATTATCCACGCCATTCATCAACGCATCCACAAATCCTTCCTTCTAGATCTAGGCATCAAGCTTCCTCCTTAGCTCTAGAACACGAGCATGATAATATATTATCTTTTCCTTCTCTCCTTGGGATAGATTTGTGATCTCGATCATGAGATCTACATATTTATGTTGTTCACCAAATTCTTCGAGAAAACTTTCGCTAATAAATCACATGAGTTTTTCACATTATCACCTAGTGTTTCAAACCACCTAAGTGCTTTGAACCATCCAAAAAGATAGGAAAAATTCAGTCCATTGTTCCCTTCTTATGAGGCCATTACTAATGCAAGATCGTTTAAACTCTTAAATGAAAGAGGAAGCATCTTCATTAGATTGGGCTAGAAAAACAAGAATCTTCCCCATTTTTAAAACTAACCACAGTGATAAACCAACTCACAAGTACAATCAGTAAGAATTATGTGCACAAATAATTGGACTCACTACAATAGAAAGTGACTTTACACCTTTCTACAGTAAAATAGAAATGACCACGGTAATCTTGACTTACTATAGTAAAAACTGACTTTACTGTGGTAAACACTATTTACAGTAAAAATGAAGTTACTGGGGTAAACACTATTCATGATAAAAATGAAGTTACTGTGGTAAATACTATTCACGGTAAAAATTAAAGTTACTTTAGTAAATACTATGCATGGTAAAAAGTAAATTTACCATGGTAACTACTAGGCACAATAAAAACAAGGTTACCCTCTAAATGTTTTCTCGACTAAGTGGGAATATCTCTCCGGAAAATCCACCAACGAGGAATAGTCTCGGCAACGGAACCAAAATGTCATCACCAATCCGGAACTATAATAATTCTCCACCGAACTCCTCATGCTATGTTTATTTTATTAATGCATAACCTTTAGTTTGGGGATGTAATCTAGAAACACAACAACAAACATAACACAAGAATACCATAGACTATGATACGAAGGAATGATGACAAATCTGAAATATAAGTGTAAATTATAATATCAACATGAAATTGTTACAATATCACCCATGAGGTACTTTAAGTGTTACTTTGAATTCACTTGCCTTCCAATAATAGCTATGGGAGAAAACATCACAATGGATTCTTTAACACACCTTCTAAATGATGGCTTCCTTTACACACTTACTCATACAATATTTCTCACTACTTCTCTCTTTCTCTCTATGCTAAATGGGGTGGGTGGCTGCTTTATTTATAGGAATTCAAGATTATCCACCCTATCTCTAAGATAGGATAGGAAATCTCTTCCAGCCAATCATATTCCATGCCTAAACTCTTGCCTTTACATGTAGGCTTATCTTCTAAGATAAGATAAACCTTATCATCTCACATGGGTTCCACCTTTTTAGACTTTTCTAAAAATAAAATACAATAAATATTTACGACATCACTCTTTTTCCTTATTACAAATATAATATTTCTAATTCCTAATCATGTAGACCTTACTTCTCTACTTATCCCAACTTTGACATTTTAACATTACCGGACCACTTACGACAAATATTTACTTTTTACAACATTCCTATTGTACTTTGACTATTACCGTACTCTACATTATTGGCGGCACCGTACTGACGGCGCCGTTATCTTCTATTGGACGCTACTACTAATTATACTTAACAACATCCTATTCCTAATACATACATTAGACATTTCGGAGGAAAATTTTAATGTTGATGTGTCTGCACCCCCAACGTTGACTTTAAAATAAACCTTGATGATCCTTTGTTGGGCTTACGTGCCATTTTGTATATTTTAACCCTTTTGAGAATAAGAGGTAAAATTCTAAGTTTCCCCGATGGTCTGCTTTCCTTTTGACTTTTCAAACTACCACACATCACAATGATGCACCTTGAGATGGTCCCCAAAATTTGAGACTGTGAAAGAGCGCGGGATCACCACATGTCTTGCCCGATAAAATTTGTTTGAAGGATTGAAGCTCAACGGAAGGTTCCATGTGTCACAATCCAAGGCAATCTCATTTGGCCGTAGAAAATTCCAAAAAAATGCAAAGTAAGCGGAGGCCTCTAAGTCTCTTCTTGCACTTCTTTAAAATGAAGCTAAAGGGCAAGACCTCAAACATGCATGGTTTCTCCACGTATCCCAAGCCCCGTAAAAACCTTCTTTTTTTTTGAAAAAGACTAACTATGGGAAGACCCAACGGAAGCCTCCACATGTCTTCATGGCGCAATTTCAAAATGGTGTCCAAAATGGAGACCCTAAATGAGCGCAGGATCGCTACATGTCCCTTTCCCGCCAAACCATATTAGCTACATAAAAATTTCTCTAAGTCCAGAAAAGTAGCTGAAACCTCCATGTGTCCTCCCGGCGCTACTCCAAGGCCAAACCAAAAAGTAGATCTTCAAATGTGCGACGTTCCTCCACGTGGAAAAATCTTTAAGTTGAGGAAATTCATAAAATCTATGAAGTACCCTACCGAGCTGCATCCAACTACAAGAGGCCACGTTTCCGTTGATCCAATGATGAAAATTTGACCAAGAGAAATCCCGTCACAAAGCGTAAAATGCGTAAAAAACAATCATTCGATCCTAAAGATGAAATTTTCTACAAGGACAAAGAATTCAAAAATGTTAGAGGCTCAAATGCATCCCTCGAGCTATATCAATTTATTTTCCTTCAAGTATTTATGGAAAAAATGACAAGGACAACAAATATCAACTGCAAAAATGGAAATAATGGGAAATCTCCAAGTTTTTAGATGAACAGAGAAACAAGGAGATAAATATGGACCCATGCATGATCATCGGCCCAAGGAAAGATTAATTATGGCAACAAAAGGAAGGAAGAGATCTTTCGGGCACAACATAGGGGGATAAAATGTGACAAAGGCGTAAATCAATTGATTTTCAAAGGCAAAATAGGGTGAGACTATTTTCAGCACCAACACGTTGGTCTCATGGCCACCGAAACCATGTCCCACAAACATTGGAATCTGAAGTTGAAATCAGTCAACTACTCATTAGGGGCCCTCTTGATGGTTGTCAAATGTTCCAAGTAAGGATATATTGCCCCCTTTTCTCCAAATTGGTTATGAATGGTTGTGCACAAATGTTCACAGTTATGGATGGATCCTGTGGTTAGACTCCTAAACCATTGCAAAGCTTTACCTTTAAAGGATGATGCCAATAACTTAACAACAATTTGCATCTCAACAATCTCATGAATTACACAGACATTTTTGATGTCTTGAACATGATCACCAGGAGTGGTCTGGTTCTCTCAAGTGAAATATGGAATGCTCTTCAATGCTGTAAATGGAACTAGATTTTGTGTGTTGAGAGCCACGGGATGCTGCCACTAAAATTGACGTACGGGTTAGGTTGCACCATCCTGATTAGTTGAAGGATTCTAGTCGACTGAACAAAAGGCCTACCAGGTGGAGTCGTCAACAATGTCCTGTTTGGCGTATATTGAGACCTTTGGGCTCTTCTTCCTCTTTTTACTCTTTCCAGGATAAGTTTAGATAGAAAAATAGTCCCTCCTCTCTAGTTCTCAACCTTGTTCGTATTCTTCTCATGAACTTGGCAAGCTTGGATTGCTGAAACTAGATGTGAAATTTTAGATCTTCTTACAAGTCAGAACTTATAACAATTGCACATCAATCTTGTTGTAGTAAGATTAATACTTCATGTCCCACAGTGGCAAAAAATGTTGTTGCATGGAATCAAAGTACCCCCGAATCAGTAACATAATGGGTTGTGATTCTCGGTGTGACTAAAAACATGGAGCAAAGCTCAAAGTGTGGGACTTTATGAGTCCAGAGAGCTCTCTCTATGAATGCCGACTCCTATTCCTCTGTTCAGGTGCACATGTTCAAATTACAGAGGGTCTATCTTAAATCCTATTCTAACTTACCAAGGAGATAGGGTTAAGGAAATACAAGAAATAAAACCTAATCTAACAGAGGTGATGCACCAAAGGAATGTTGAACATTTGCATCACTTTTAAACACAAACCATTAGAATATAAAACAATATCCATACACGATGACCAAGATTGGATGACTAAGATTGGAATGAGTGATTAGGAAGAAACAATAAAGCATAAGAGGGGTTGAAATCATCCATAGACTTATTCTATTGCTCCAAGAATTGATATAGTACATTACAACAACGAAGAGGTAGAAATTGTGTTACGCTTGATTGGATGGAGGGGTTCGAGACTCCAAAATTCACTCAGAGAGCAAATAAAAGAGAGGGAACAAAAAAGAATGTCTAACCTCTTGAAATTTTCCCTCTTATACAATATATAGGAAGACTGAGAGAGAGAAAAGGAGGGAAAATAAAACCCTATTCCAACCGCCGCCGAAGGGGCATTGAATTCCTCATTCATAATGATGGGTCTCATCGCAACACCCATGACCTCGTTGTTATTCCTTGCTAGAAAAGAAAGGAAACCCATTCTTCGTCATGGAAATAGGTAGAGACTTGATGGCCTTAGAAATGGCGGGCTAAAATATTAATGGTGGAAGGTGAGTAGTAGGTGCTAAGATATTTCTGAAACGTCCCTCTCGCTCAATTTGGAGCTTCTTATTGAAAGATATTGTCACACCTCAAGGAATTTCAGATCTGGAGTCCTTTCGCGATCCAATTGCCAACTTCGTACGTATCAAAGTTTTTCCCCTCATCTATGCTTTTGAAGTTGTGCCAAAGAGACACATGGTGGCTTCCACGTGCCTTCTCTATTTCCTCTATATTCTCGGCCAAGCTCCCATATTGGCAAAGACACTATACCGACTCGAGACACATGGAGAACCGATTTATGTTGTGCCTCTAAACGCTTTGGATGCCCACCTCAAAATCCTCCAAAACAAAATCAATCCCAAAATCATTATGCCTCCCTAAAACTACAAATATATGTCTCTTATGCCTCCCTCGCCTTATGGCTCCTCTTTTCTTATGGCTCCCACAATGAAAAAAATAACATAAGAGAACAAGGTGGAGAATCCAAAACCTACTCCCACCTAAGTACCCAGAGAAGCTCTTATGAATCCCCACATATTTCATTGTCATTTCACTACCTCAACATAACCTAAATCCAATTCACCACCGTACAACTTCAAGCTAGGAACACATTCATTCAAAACATAACATACAAGAAAACAAAGAAGAAAACAAGGGTGCAAGACCCTACCTTTCCATGAAAAACTCCACTTTCCAAGAAAGTCCCAAAGTCCTCCAAACTCAAGCAATTCCAAGCACCCTTCAACTCCAACAAGAAAGCATTCCAAAATGAGAGAGCTAAAACCAAGCAAGTAACCCCAATACTTCCCAAAAACTCTAATAAATAGAAAAGAGGGAGAGGGAGATGATGTGGCTCCATGTAGGATGCCACATCATTTCTTCTCCATCCCACATCACCCAAGTCAAACCCATACCCCAAGGCATAATAAATGGGTGGTTGAGAGGAATGAAAACCCCTTACACACACCACTCCAACCCACACCCTTTAGGACAAAATTTAAACACATGTAAGAAAGTGCAATTAAATCTAACCTTTTTCCTTCCAAAACACATAATGGGGTCTATTTTTGACCCCCAACCCATAGGTAGGGTTTGTATAAGAAATTAAGAGGTGTGGGACAAGTTTAACTTGTCCCACAAGCCTCCAAAAATGGCCCTTAAGCGCAAATCCGAGTTTACCAAATAGGGTAGAGTGTACAACACTCAAAATCACATACATTCAACTAATAAACACAATAAATAAAGACCCAACTTCCGCAATAAATGATTTTTTTTTCACATCCAAAATTAGCTTAATAATATGATTAGTTCACTTAATTAAGAGACATAAACCAATTAATGATAAAAATGGAATTACATCACAAATTAAATCACATACACCAAAATTAAATAAAAGAAAGGAAACTAAATACACACAAACCCTGGTCACAATTGGAGGTCATCCCCCCATGGGGACCCCCTAACAAAAATAACATAACAACAACATTACACAAGTTTGCATGGTGACCATTGTTATATCCATCTAGTATTCCGATGTGGTTGGTCTCTAATCCCCCTTAGATTGTTCTGATAAAATTACTTGTAAAATCACACAATACCTTGTTCAGCCTCGTGGCCACATTAAAACATCCAAGATAAAATATACACATATAAGTCAACAATCATCCATATATAAATTAAATCATCATCTAGACAAATAATGTTATTATTTTAAAATTCCAACAACATCTCAATTCTATATTTCATTAATACCAATAAGATCACAAGATTAGTTCAACTCATTAAAACCTACTCAATATGACGAGAATGTCGAATGTCGAAATATATAAATATGTCAACAACACATCATCATCAATATAAAATGTCTCTCTAAGAATCCACACAAATCATACTATGAATCGCAATCCATCAATAGTCAAAGTATCTTTTTGTCTAACATCATGCTAATCTAAAATGATACAATAATATCCATGTATATAGTCAACAGTAATCGAAATCAAAATATAATAAGTGTCAAAGGGAAGTGGGCACTACAGTTTCAAACAAATATACAACTCCAAAATCTTTAATAAAAATGGAAGAATAATGCATGTTCCCAAAAACATCCTTGTATTTTTTTAGTTCTTGTAAATTGTTACTATTTTGAGTTCCAAGTAACTTGATTAGTTTCTTAGATATCTAAATAAAATTTTAGGAGATCAAGCAAGGTTTTATAATCAATATTTAATGGAATAATTCCATAGTTAATTATTTAATATGAATCCTATATCCATTCCTTAACATATATTGATTGTTAAACTATTATGTATTTAAATTAGACAGTATATGTTGTCAAATTTACATCAATCCTTTAACCAAAAAAATTGTTGGGTTTTTCCTAATTTTCCCCGCTTCTAGGATAAAGGGTGCAAAGGGCCATTGAACTTATTAACGAGCCAGACCACTTCAAGATTATTGGTATTCCCACCAATGATGACGAGACCTCCGAGATGTGTTCTCTGGTTTACAATTCCAAAAACAATAATTGGATAGAGGTTATCCCATTTTCCTGTAGGGTCATAAGCAGCAATGCAACCTTGGCCTTCTTGAGCCTATGCAACTCAAGGAAAAGATCAAATTTAAATTTTTTGCAGGCTAAAAAAATAACTAGGAAATTGAGTTACGCCTTGTTGCCATCAACTTCATAGGGTTCGCCATTAGGAACTTCGCACTAGGGCTTGAAATTGATGGCTCAACATATGACTAAATTAGTCATGGTGAAGTTTTTGTTGTTATGGTTTTCTTTGTCTTATTTTCTAAACTTGGAGGACTATCTCCTCTAAAACCCGCCTTGTAAATTCTTTCTACTTTAATAAAATGGTACTCAACAAAATCATCTCGCATAAATAGAAAGGATAAAAATACATATGATACAATGTTAGCCTTATCAACAAAAATAAGTAACTAAAAATAATGATATCCCATAAAATATATATTTATAAATAAGGTGCCACGTTCACATTCCTTCACTCGTAAAAATACAAAAACGTGAGTTTTTTTATTTTAGGAATCACTTAGTTGACAATTTTAAGAAAATTCCTCACATGTTTCAGTCCCTCACATGAAGATGATGGGAAAGAAGAACTAAAAATGTTAACTTATAAAAGGTATTGTCATTGATAAGGAAAGTTTTTGCAAATTGGGTGGCTTCTATTTCGGGTCTACCGGTGGTTCATAAAAAAATTGGTTATAATTCTTCATATTCCTTAGATACAAGGAATATACACTTTATCTATCCCAAGTTCAAGTTTATATATTCACATACTAGAAATCCAAAATTCTTCGTCATGACAATGAACAAGAATTTTTGTATAAAATATCATTAAAAAAATTAGCATGACAACTTTCGTGTGGGTTATTTTCTTTTTATTTTTATTTTAAATGTGTTTTTCCAAATTAGTTGGGAGGTGCTCGGGGGTAAATTTGATGGGGGTTTATCGTGGGAATGGGAATGAATGAATGAAATACTTTTAATGATGTCCACGAGACCAAGCAGTCTAAGGGACCCGAGCCGCAACCCTAAGAAATTTTCAAGTTTCTTTTGATGTCGGATCTTCTACTATGGATCTTGACTAGGAATTTAGTAGTTTTGTGGAGTCTTTCCTCGTCAAATAACTCATTTGGGTTTCCCACCTTCAAATCATATTGTGATCGTATATCCTCATAAGCTGCACATTCCAAAATGAAGTGCCACTAGCTTAAAAATAATCAATGCTCTTTTTATTTTTAATTTATTTTATATAAGCAATATTCACTATTGTTTCTCTTCTTATCACTTTCAAAATATTAAAAATTATGATATTATATCATATTAAAAATGTACAGTAAGAAAATATTGATCTCTTATAAATTTCATTCATGGTGTATAAATAACAACATTTTAAAATATTTTGGAACAATAATATTGTCGTAGCAAATGGTCATTTACACATGTTTCATGATTTTAACCAAATTATTATAATTCTAATTATTTAGCGTAACAATACTAGCAAATGGTTGTTTACACATTTTGCAAATTTTTGAAATATCCATCATGTATAGGTATAGGTGGAAAATTTAAATCCTGAGTAAAAGATCTAAAAGAACATTTCAAGAACAATATAACCTACCTTACTCATATTTGAAATATCATTATTTTCCTCTTTAATATTTCATAATCTATGAATTTCATAAGTTGTGATGTTTTTACCATGGTTACATGATGTCCCACATAATTTAATAAATGGTATGTCACTCTACAACTCTAAATTTAAAATCAATGCCCTGAGTTCCATGTTTCCAAGACCAATGTCTGATAACTAAGTGATTCATTATATAAGAAAAAAATCATATTACCATATTTATCGTTATTAAAGGATGGAGTCCACATCATTGTTGAGTGACACTTTAAAATAGTATCACATGGGAATAATGAATGTAATCCCAAATATGAATAACTTTCGGTGACATGCAAATTGTAATGTTAAAATTGTTTATGAAAATACACATGTCAAAAAAATGGAAGGTTCTTAGAGTCCACTAAATGATCAATGGTAGGTCATCATGGTTGCATATTGTCAAACTTGGATGATTGGGGTTTGGAAATGATGAACATGGGTAATTCAGATCTTTGAAGTCCATTAACATAAGTTGGGTGTTAAATACTCATAAGGTGATAAAACAATGAATATAGAGAATGGATTTCCTTTCATTCTCCCTTAAAGTAGATAAATAATGAAGATGGAGAATGGGTGGCCTCTCATTATCCCCCAATTTAGAAAAAAATGAATATGGATAATGGGAGGCCTTCCAATCTCCTTGAAAGTGAATAATAAATGAAGAGGGAGAATATGATGCCCCCATTCTATCTCAAAGTAAAAAAAAAATGAAGACTAAGAAGAGGATGCCTTTCATTCTTTGTCAAAGTTCAAATAAATGAAGAGATAAAATGGTAAAGTGAACAAATTTCAAGACGGAAAATAGGAGAAAAAACTCTAAAGATAGAATAGGAAAGTAAAAAAATCAATGGAGAGAATGGGAGGCCTCTCATTCTCCCTTTAAGTGAAAAAATTAAAAGGTAGAATAAGAATCCTCTTTAACCTATATATGTATTCAACACATGACAATATTATATGGTGTCCCATAGTTTAAATATAAAATTTTGGTTATTGATTTTGAAAAATTGAAAACCGATAATGACACATTTGGTCGCTGAAATTCACATGATTGGAAACCAACCATATTACAATTGGAAACTGATAATAACATAATGGGAAACCAAGTTTCATGTTTATAAAACAATGAACCATGTTATTGGAAGTCTATATTTTTGTGGTTAGTCCAAATTTAATGAAATGGTGGTTTTATCCCTTTTTCGCTATTCATTCGACTCATTGAACATATTTTCTTTTCATACATTTTAGTTTCTATTATTATTTTTATCTACTAGGATGTAAAAAATTCATCGCGTAATATAACCGTAGGCGTCATATTATTACTTCGTCCATGGGTTTCTATTTCATATTATTCATTGGTAAATCGAATTACTTTCCAATCAACAATCCCAACTACATTTATTTCCAAACCAACGTGTGTCACTGACTAGTCGAAGATTGAATGATACTAGTGAAAGTCCACCTAGTTTTATCTACAAGGATGTCTAAGCTAAAATGCAAAGGTTGAGCTTGTTATTTAAAATGGGATTAAATTTACAATCCTCAAAAGCAAGTAAAGTCCCCCATACTATTTGTTTGTTTGTTTAATTTTTTAATTTCCCCTTTTTTGGTTTAGTTTGACAATATAGGGTTGCGTTGAAATCCATTAGAATAAAGAAAGCCCATTCAAAACAAATTTCACGAAATTCGCTAAGTATACCAAATATAAATCTTTGAATCTTTTTAGATTAGACTCAGCCGTATCAACGTCGTAATCGGAGGGCCAATATCAAAAATCCAAAGAGTTCGCAAGCTAACGTACACATTTTATGCATAAAGTACGCTCGTCTTGCAAGTGGAGGGTGGTGAGTCTGGAGACGGAGGCATGGTTTTCGTGTCCTGATTCATGGCAGGTTTCTTGAAACTCGAAGGATTTGTGTTCCATCTGATGGACTCCAGTGAGGTCTTTAGCCCTCTGCAATTGAAGAATCCAATCGGTGGATAGTAACATGTAGAACATGAGGGCTGCGCTGCCAGAAGACCCAACCAGGTGATGAGCCTATCCATCACGCAGGTTCGCAGTCAATGCGAACCTGCACAAAACTTTGACCAGTGCTATCCTTGCACCCAGCCGGTCTTGAACCCGGGACCCCCGCGCCCTATTTCTCGTGCCCCACCATCCTGCTGCGCACTCACATATGAAACCATACGGCACCGGTTCCTTTTAAAAAACCACAAACAGAAATTTGACTTTTTCCCTATTGTGCGAACTTGCGTGAGAGATAGGCCTAGCCCCAACCAGGGGCCCATGAATCCCCTGTTAAATACGAAGCTGGTGAGGATGGCGACGGGTATGCCCACGAAGTTGATGGAGCCGAGGTTGATGTTGGCACCCGTGCTGGGCCTCACGCTTCCTCGTAGAACGTGGGACACTATTATCTGTGGACAGTTTCCCAGTTTACACAGCCCCACGATCGGCAGTGCCAAATATGTGAGGTGGAGGATGTCTATGCCTTTCGTGATCATTCTTCCCCAGCTGTGACGCATTATTGTTGTTAATGTCAAGGCCAAAATCCCAACACACAAAAGTGCCACAATCATGGTTATCTAGGCAATCGTTTCCAACTCTTGTGGAAACTCCCAGGCTTAGAGACGAGGAGAAGATATACACCAGAGCCGTGGTCTACATCGAAATTCCCATTGACACCAATGTGGCTTTGGGATTTTCCAACAAGTCGTAGTGAATGATCATGAACTCGTACCATCAGCACTCAAGGCAAACAAACACGCAGCTGGGGATTCCCAGACTGAGCAACGACCTCCACCCCTTGAGGCATTCTTTAGACACCCCCTCCCACGACTTCTTGTACACTCCCGATAAGCACAAATATCCCAACAACGACAAAACTAGATTCAAATTTGACCAAACGGTAGCAACAACCAGTCCATGGTGTGGTCTTCTACCGTTGTCTGTTACAATGCACTAGATCACATGTGGTGCACTTGACAGTTGCCAGGTTGGCATTACAACGGGTTTTTTATAATATTTTTAAAAACTACCTTATTTTTTAATCGAGATTGCAGTCTTTGGATAAGGATTCAGGTGAATATTGAGTATGCGTTGATAGGAATGATTATTTCTTAACTACGCTAATTAAATAATAATAAAATTGATTTATTTATCGTATTTCGAAATTAAATTATTCAAAAAAAAGTGTAAATTAATATATTAAATGAAGTATTGGTTTTATTAAAATATTAAAATAAATCTAACTTTTAAATTTTGTTATGGACTTGAAATACACAAGTTTTTTGAACTTTTAATTATGTCAAAGGCATTTGTTACATATCGATATTGTGTGAGCTTTGATGTCCGTTGTAATGCCCACATTTTACACACACAAAAACAACAATAAAAATACCAGGTAATTATTTGTTTGACTTACATTGCTCACTACACAATGCCACACGGGCTCCAAGTAAGAAAACTCAAAAAAAAAGCAGATATGACACTTACATAAGTCATTGACTCACATAGACACATGACATCACCATATACATGTCGATGCCACACATTACCCAATGAACAAATACTAGCAAACACCTAGCCACAAAAAAGGACTCAATGATTGAGAAACCCACAACACATCATTTCCTTAATTGCATCTTAATTACGATTAACATTCCAAGAACATTATTGTGCAAAGATAATTTTGTCTTTTTCCACCTACAGATTCTTAAGTTCGTTCTACATTTAATTTTGAGTTCGACCATTTGAAGTTGGATCTTTATCTTTTATGGAAATTTCCATAACTTACACAATTATTTGGCATATTTCAAATTGCATAAAAAGTACTTAATTCTCTTGTTCTTATGTTAAGAATATGCTTCTCAAACGTTTATTCAATGTTTAAATTTTACCCTTACAACTCAAGTGAATCTGACTTGATGTCAAGAAAGCAATATTAGGATTTAAGGGGGGGTTTAGAATCAAGATACCTTTTTCCCATAAACATTCTTCGATCACGGTATCTTTATTTCCCAATTCAACATTCCCACAACAATAAATTGTATTTAGATTATATATATATATATATATATATATCTTTTGTTTTTCTTGAAGTTTGATCTCACCAAGGGAAATTCATATTCTTTGTAACACATGAAAATGTTTAATTGAGTTATAAGGACTCCAAGAGTGACATTATTCCTAACCTCAAATCTCGTTTTACTCTTATATGATTTACTCTTATATCGCACTATGGTCTCATTATTAGCATTGTTTTATAACAAAAGAGTTACGAAAGTACTTGCCTAACATCTTGAAGAAGTACATGATTGGAAGCATTATAATCTACACAGGAACCACAAGTGGTCTGTGTTCAAGGTAAGATCCCATGTTTATGCATTTCACGATTCTACATGTGAATTTTTCTTTTATTCTTAATGTCAAAAGGGGCATAACAAGTAATTACAAGACCAACATTCGGTTTCTTGGGTTCTCTAAATTCAACAACTTTCAAATCAATTTCATTTACAAATAGTTACTTAGCATTTTCGACCCACAAGTTAACCTCCTAATCGACTAAGATTTTGTTTAATTTTAATTGCACCTTATAAGGATCTATGTCTCAACTATAAATGAGTTTAAGGTGAGACAAAATATTTATGCTAAACAACCTTCATGAAAGACCATGGTGTGAAAACCTTTTTACCATATAAACCCTCTGGAAAAAAAAATCAAGGCGCTATAATGTCACTAGCCAAAGTAACAAATTTAGTTATGAGGAACTAAAGATGTCATTAGCAAGAGTTTAAGTCATAGTACAACTATTGCACTAGGTCCATTTGTGTCGTCTAGATCCCACAAGGAATTCATTCGATGATGGAGAAAATTCCTAGATCTAACTTCATAAGACTTGGTAGATGACAAGGATACTAAGGAGGGTTAGATCTACATACTCCAAAAACGTTTGTCCAGTGTCGCTCCTAACCGTCCAGGTTCATGACAAGGTAATTCTAAACATACTGACCATGATGAATTCACAAACTAGGGGTCTTATTTACCTAAAATATGAGGCGTCACCGAGTACAAGGTTTAATATCATTCTACAATTTCAATTTCTTCCACGCTACAAAGGATCCCACATGAAGAAAAGTTATGGAAGAATCTTATGTTAGGGTTGATTGTTGTGGTTAGATTTATTTATTACATTTTCAAGGTAAGAAACACAACACCAATTATTTAATCATCTATTACACACTAGAAATGCATTAAAAGATAGTAAATTGAAATTCATTTAACACACACACACACACACACATCCTTTTTACCACACATAACTATGAAAAAAATTGCACCTATGATTAAATGCACATTTCCCAAGGCATTCCTAAAACTAGCATCTCATGCATATTACCAAATTTCAAATATAAAATTTTCTGTTACATTGCAATTACATTAAACATATATACATTTTCCAATAAAATATATAAATTACAATAATAAATAATGAATTACACCACGCCTTTTTGCCATCTTTCTTGCATCCTGCAAAACCTTGTGAGCATGAAATCAACGATAAATCGCTGGCATGGTACCCACCTTTCACTTTATTTCATTTCACTTTTCTTTATTTCGTAACCAAGGGGTGAGAAAGAGATAGGGAAGAGAGAGAAACACTATTTCACCTGAAGTTTCATTTCACACAACAAGTCACACTATAGAGTTTCAAAAATTATTTACAAGTGTCAAAAAGGTTTCCACGGTGGTCTAAAGACCCGATAGGGTCCTACAAATTTATTTTTTTACATTTTTCTCCAATTTTTTTAAAAATTCAATAAAGACTTCAAGGCTAAGAAACCACTATCAAACATTGTCTTCCGGGGAGAAAACACACCACGATAAGTTTCTACGTGTCCTCTTATACACAAATAATTCACAAGAACTTGCGAACATATTATGATTAGCGGCTATTTTTCCTAGGTCATTGGTCGAAATTGGTCTAGTTGGAAATGATCAAAAGTTAGCTCGAGGGCTCACAAAACTACCTCCAAAACTAATATTCGATGGACGAATGTGAAATGAGAAATTTCTTAAAATTTCCCTATATATGGAGAATTTGTCATAGTTGTGAAATTAAGAATTGGCCTACTTGTTTCAAACGACGATGGGTTTTCCGAAGCCACCGGTCGTAATTGGTCCAGTTTGACCTAGTCAAACTGTGACCAGAGGCCTACAAAATTCCCTTTCCAAACTATCTAGAAGAATTTTTCCCCAAACTAGAGGTTGCAAGAAATTATCTAGTAAATATACTAGAGGTTTGTGAAGGCGGAAAGACATTTCATTGCTCAGGGTTCAAATGGTGGTTTAAAATGAAAGCCAACTTTTTAGTTTTGGAAGCTTCCTAAAAGTACAAAACAAAGCACCAAGGCTCCTAGAGGAGCTGCAAAGAGAGCACAAACAATCAAATGAGGTTGAGATATTGATTGATGTGACTCTCTACATAACAAAGAACACATATGACACTTGACATAACCTTTATAGGGCTCAGAGTCTTGTTTTCAAGTCTCTCAAAATTGCATTTTCTAACTTTGCAAGGTAGACGGAAAAGGTTGTTTGATTTGATGACATCATCTAACTCTCGTTGATACCAAAATTAATTTGGATGCTCTAGTATCATCGTATAAGGTTATGGTAGCGACCACAATTAATGTTTAAATTGTAAATCAGTTTCAAAAATTACAAGGTGGAGTTTTATTTCCTTACACTATTTAAATTTGGTTACATATCCATTTGTAAGATTATCTAGTGGTTTAACATTTCTATAATATTGCAAATGAAGAACCCAAATTATGAAAATTATGAAAGAAAAGGTAAGGGATACCATGCCTGAGGGAAAAATGAATCGACCAAAGTGGCTCTGAATAGTACAACACACACAAGCTACCAGGGTCTAGAATGGTTGTCGAGCTTTACAAGGGCCAACTCATCTCGCCAAAGAAGTGGATCAAGGTATCGAAGTCGAGGCCAGGAGGATCCCACTCTCATTTCGTTTCTACACCACTACCATCTTTCCAAGTCTTAACTCAAAAAGGAAAACCATGAATATTGTTTTGGGTGATTCAATGCAACTCCTTCCCTAAAAAACATCAAATTGTGAGCATGAAGAGAATAATCCTTGGTGTTTCTAAAACCAATCAAAGAAATAAGTTGGAAAGTGGAACTATAATTACTTCTTCTAGTTTTTGATATGTAGGCATTTTGTCAAATAATTCACATGAAATCTCTCCCCCTTTCATAATAGAATCCACAACTGCTCTGCATTTTTTCCTAAAAGTGAACAACAATATTATCCATGCAACCAATTGGCAAGGAGATGGTGCACGATGTGGAGGCTTGGCTTAAACCTGTCAATTGCATTATTGAAAGTTTCCAGTGTCTATTCAACAAACCCATTTTGTGCATATCATGTTGTCCACGCTGTCTACGAAACCCACACCTCCCTTTTTTAAAATACATTCTCTCAAATAGTTCGCCTTCCTTGTGCAAGGTTCCACGTTTTGCATACACATCTGCCAGAGCATTTGCAACTATAACATATGAAAAAATTCCTCTACCTTCTATGCTTAGATGGACATCCATACCATTTTCTAAATCCTCCATGAATGTGTTGGCTGCCACAATGCAACCAACTTTACCTCCAATATTATTGCAAGGTGGAATATTGTGTGTTTTGGAACAACCAACAATGCAGAAATTAGAAGGAAAACACGTAAAATTTTTTGCAAACACTCTAATCCATTGAAACTCAATAATATATCTCCTCTACATTAAATATTACTCGCATAGTGCAATTATTTCTTAGAAATCGGCATAGGGAAAAATCCCTATACTAGTTGTTTTGCAATCCTTCTCATAGCCTCTAGAACACCATTTTGTATATAGTATGCACTCAACGCACTCCATAAATCCATGGAAAATTTATGTAGAGGTAAACGTATCAGGTAGGAACCTTTTGGATGTATCTGTAAACATTTTCAAAGCCCCTACGAGGCCTTCACGAGCACGAACTAGAATTGTTTTTTGGCACAGTGGGAGTACGCTAGTAAATGTGAAATGATCCATTTGGAGACCTATTTGCAAAAATGGTGAAATGATGTGGTTGTCTTGTGAGTAAAACCAAGCCTTTTATACACCGCACTATCCCAAAAATCTGAAAATTTACAATGTTTCCTTGGGTTTGTGTGTGGTCTATGCCCTCGGATCTCAAATTAAATCAAAATATTGTTTTTTCAGGGAAAATGACAGGTTTTCCTTGTTATTCTGGGTGCCCATGTGCCTTCAAGTCACACACTTAAAGTCACCTACCTCACTCACCCACTTTCCCACGAGATCTACGCACCTTTATTTATTTATTTATTTTATATTATATCCCTTTTTTTTAGGCATTACATTTCCCTCTCCTTATAAGAGCATCGTCCTTAATGCGACATAACACCAAGGTAGCAAAATTAATAAGCAATGAAGGAAGCTAATGATGACAAGTTCCATCTAGGGATAAGATCTTTGTCGTTAGAACATGACCACAGTGAGGTCAATAAAGTTTAACAAATTCTTAAACTTTTAATATTCTGTGAAGATTGGCAGTTCTCTTTTACTCTATCAATTAGTTAGTCTTTTCCTTTACTTTATTCCTTATTCTCAAGCTCTTAATATTTCATTGTTTCAATATTTCACTTTATTTATTTTTGTGGGTGCCCAATAGTAATTGGCCTCAAGATGTCACACAAAACTTAACACAACACAAACAACCCATGATAAACCTTGCTACTTACTTTCGCAACTATATCACATCACAAGAACTCAACCAAACCATGGAAGGAACATACAAAATCCACACAACATAGTACTTATTGCACATGCCCCCGACACAATAGTACTTGTAACATAAGAAGACTACAACAACATGGAATTCCTAACATGTACACATATGAAGGTTTCACAAAACTCTAGACCATTTTTATAGCTACATAGTGTCAAGATGGAAGCAACATCACAAGACATAGCCCAAACTCACAAATGTACACATAACTCACTATACCAACTCCACACATCACAATACATCACAAAAGAATCTCCATATATTTCCCAAAGCATCACTACACAAATAAGTAAACCTCCCAAAGCATAACAAGAAAACTAAATATACCTCCAATGCATAAAAAAACAACTACATATACCTCCCAAGCATCACAAAACAACTACATGTGCCTCCCAAAGCATCAAAAAGCAGCTCCATATACTTCCCAAAGTATAAATCACACCCACACAAATATCTTATGCCTCCCTCAAGTCTCTTATGGCTCCCTCAAATCTCTCATGCCTCCCTCAAGTAATAAAATAAAGAAAAATTCCCTTTTCACTCCCCAAAAGAGGTCGTTCACTATCACACCTAAACACATAGATTCCAAATACCTCTAACCCAAGTGACATAATAACTCATTGTTCAACAACCCATTAGTTATCTCTGTAAATCCTTGGGGTGTACCCTCATACAACGAAATGTGTCCATAGGTCCCACCACTCTATGGTGAATCCCATGATCCTATTCCAACACATTACAACATTAGAACCAACATAACAATCCATATAAAATGCCCAGTGGAAACAATCCCAACCCTTGGGCTAGGATATAATTTTTTTATAATTAATACTTAATTTAAAACTAACAAAAACAAACAGCTAATTAGCCATGGTTATTGCAAAATCTGAATGTTAGTGCAACAACCAAATAAATGCCCAAAATATAAGAACATGTCAGTCAAGAAAATTGCTGGTTCTAGCAAGAAAAGGGAAAATGTTTGATTTACTTAACTAAAAACATGTATAAGAATAACACATTATGATAACTATGTGGCCTTATACAACCACTAAAGGGGGTACTCAATTATTTTTTGGCACTCAGAAACATCGATCCTCAGCTCATAAAATATCATATCAATAATACAACTGTCTTCATCTCTCTGTTTGAATCATCCCCGCCACCACTTTGACAAGGTTCAACATGATGAAAATCACATAGGTTGAATCCATAGAATAACCATATCGGGAGAGATAAAGGAGTACAATTCACCATCTAGTGATCCTAAGGTGTCCACGAAACACAATATGTATGACACCCGTTGAGAAAGTGCCACACATACCAAACAAACAAAAGTGGGTTTTCACCTATGTAAAGCTCCACTTTCTATCTCCTACTCGTCTCGAGTGACCGATAAATAGTAATCATTTCCCCACTCCATACATGTAAATTTTACTGATTTCCCTTAGGTTCGAGATGGTGTACGGTTCACAACATAAGTTATATCTACATCACTAACATAACGGTGATTCACACAAATTAACCATAGCGTCTTACGCATGGTATATATACATGGTATAACAAAATCATTAATTTCACAGGTTTCAATAGATCACATTACTACATAATGCACATGAAGTGCAATGATTTTACAATAGGGGTCATACGCTCACCATATGCCCCTAAATCATGACATAAACCATCACATATTACACAATTTATACGTATGAGGAACACAATGTCTAACATTACAACATATAGTCAATTGTAATTACAACATGGTGACACACACGATTCATCACAACACGGTGATGACATCATGATACAATCTAATTCACTTTACACCAATTTTGTCTTGCAATACATCAATACACCTTCATATCACATAATGCCAAAATGCTCTAGCAATCTACAATCCATAATAACATTCTTTTAAAACACAACAAGGTGGTACATCACAAGTTAACTATTTATAGAATCCACGAAAAGGAGAATGAATAATCTCATCGAAGCACATCAACATGATTAAAAATACTCACTAAGTGACATACACAACATGTGCATTCACAATTTGACAATTACAACATAGTTCAAATCACACTTATATCACATTACTCTTCTAATATCAACCACCATCATGCAACACCATCACAAGTCCAATATTTCCTAGAGGTTTGAGTGCATGAACCTTTATTTGATACCAAATGTAACACCCATAATTTACACACACAAAAACAACTAATAAAAATACTAGGATAATTTTTTTTTACTTACATTTCTCACTACACAACGCCACAAGGGATCCAAGAAAAGAAAACTCAAAAACACATACGACACTTACATAAGTCATCAACTCACATAGACACATGACAAAACCATGTACATGTAGATGCCACACTTTCCCCAATGAATGACTACTAGCAAAGACCCAACCAAAAAAAGGACTCAAGTATTGGCAAACCCACAACACATCATTTCCTTAATTGCATCTTAGTTACGATTAACATTCCAAGAACATTATTGTGCAAGGATAATTTTCTCCTTTTTCCACCTACAAATTCTTAAGTTCATTCCACATTTAATTTATAGTTTGACCATTTCAAGTTGGATCTTTATCCTTTATGAAAATTTCCATAACTTACATAATTATTTGGCATATTTCAAATTGCATACAAAGTACTTAATTCTCTTGTTCTTATGTTAAGAATATGCTTCTCAAACATTTATTCAATGTTTAAATTTTACCCTTGCAACTCAAGTGAATCTGACTTGATGTCAAGAAAGCAATATTAGGATTTAAGGGGGGGTTTAGAATCAAGATACCTTTTTCCCATAAACATTCTTCAATCATGGTATCTTTATTTCCCGATTCAACATTCCCACAACAAGAAATTGTATATATATATATATATATATATATATATATTTTTTTTTTTTTCTCGAAGTTTGATCTCAAAACGGAAATTCATATTCTTTGAAACACATGAAAGTGTTTAATTGAGTTATAAGGACTCCAAGAGTGACATTTTTCTAAACTCAAATCTCGTTTTATTCTTATATCGCAATATGGTCTCATTGTTAGGATTGTTTTATAACAAAAGAGTTGTGAATGTACTTGCCTAACATCTTGAAGAAGTACATGATTTGAAGCATTATAATCTACACAGGAACCACAAGTGGTATGTGTTCAAGGTAATATCCCATGTTTATGCATTTCACAATTCTACATGTGAAATTTTCTTTTATTCTTAATGTCAACACTGGGCATAACAAGTAATTACGAGACCAACATTCTGGTTTCTTGGGTTCTCTAAATCCAACAACTTTAAAATCAATTTCATTTACAAATGGTTACTTACCATTTTCTACACACAAGTTAACCATCTAATCAACTGAGATTTAGTTTAATTCCAATTGCACCTATGGATCTATGTCTCAACTATAAATTATTTTAAGGTGAGAGGAAATATTTATGCTAAACAACCTTCATGAAAGAAAAAGGTGTGAAAACATATTTACCCTATAAACCCTCCGAAAAAAAAATCAAGGCATTATAATGTCACTAGACAAAGTAACACATTTAGTCAGTAAGGAACTAAAGAGATCATTAACAAGAGTTTTGCACTAGGTCCATTTGTGTCATCTATATCCCATAAGGAATTCATTCGATGGTGAAGAAAATTCCTATATCTAACTTTGTAAGACTTGGTAGACTATAAGGATACTAAGGAGGGGTTAGATCTACTTACTGCAGATAAAGTTTTTCCAGTGTCTGTCTAGCTAACGGAGTTCATGATGGTAATACTAAACATACCGACTATGATGATAACACAAACTAGGGGTCTTATTTACCTAAACTAGGAGGTGCCATTGAGTACAAGGTTTAAGATCATTCTACAATTTCAATTTCTTCTACGCTAAGAAGGATCCCACATGAAGACAAGTTATGGATAAATCTTATGTTAGGGTTGACTATTGTGGTTAGATTTCTTTATTACATTTTCAAGGTAAGAAACACAACACCAATTATTTAATCATCTATTACACACTAGAAACACATTAAAAGATATTAAATTCAAATTCATTTAACATATATATATCAATCATTTTTACCACACGTAACTATGAATCAAAATTGCACCTATGATTAAATGTGCATTTCCCAAGGTATCCCTAAAACTAACATCTCATGCATATTACCAAATTTCAAATATAAACTTTTCTATTACATTGCAATTATATTAAACATATATACATTTTCCAATAAAATATATAAATTACAATAATAAATAATTAATTACACCACATGTTTTTTCCATCTTTCATACATCCTACAAAACCATGTGAGCATGAAATCAATGATAAATCGCTAGCATGGAATCCACCTAGATCTATCATAATTAAATTATTTAGTTTCCATTTACATACTAATAAAAATTACATTCGAAAGGAGATGGTTAGAGACACATATTTATTTCATTTCACTTTTCTTTATTTCATAACCAAGGAGTGAGAAAGAGATAGGGAAGAGAGAGAAACACTATTTCACCAAAAGTTCAATTTCACACAAAATCACACTATAGAGTTTCAAAAAATTATTTATAAGTGTCAAAAGTTTTTACGGTGGTCCTGTAACCCGAGCAGGATCCTACAATTTTTTTTTACGTTTCCTCCTATTTTAAAAAATGTTCAATAAAGGCTCGAGGGTAAGAAACCACTCTCAAACATTGTGTTCTGGAATAAAACATACCACGATAAGTTTCTACGTATCCACTTATACACAAAAAATTCACAAGAACTAGCGAATTGAACTCAGTGAACATTTTATTATTGGCGACTAGTTTTCTCGAGGTCATCGGTTGAAATTGGTTTGGTTGGAAATGATCAAAAGTTAGCTCGAGGGATCAAAAAAGTACCTCCAAAACTAAAGTTTGATAAACGAACGTGAAATGAGAAATTTATTTCAAGTTCCCCTATATATGGTGAATTTTTATGGAGTTGACGGAACTGAGAACTGGCAGACGGGTTTCAAATGATGACGGGTTTTCCGGAGCAACCGGTCATTATTGGTCTAATTTGACCTATTCAAACTGTGATTGGAGGCATATCAATGCCCTTTCCAAACTATCTAGAAGTGTTTTTTCCCCTAAGTTGAGATTGCAAGCAATTATCTAGTGGATACACTAGAGATTTGTGAAGGCGAAAGGAAATTTTGTTTCTCAGAGTTCGAATGGTGGTTTAAAATGGAAGTGAAATTTTCAATTTTAGATGCTTTCTAAAAGTACAAAACAAATCACTAGGGATACTAGAGGATCTGTTAAGAGAGCGGAAACAATCAAAAGAGATTGAGCTATTGATTGACGTGATTCTGCACATAAAAAATAACACATATGACACTTGATATAACCTTTACAGGGCTCGAGATTTACTTTTCAAGTCTCTCAAATTGCATTTTATAACTTTTCAAGGTAGATGGAACAGGTTTTTGATTTAATTACATCATCTAACTCTCGCCGATACTAGAAAATATGATAACTTAATTAGGATGCTCTAGTATCATTGTATAAGGTTATGGTAGTGAGCAGAATTAATGTTTAAATTGTAAATCATTTTTAAAAATTACAAGGTAGATTTTTATTTCCTAACACTATTTAAATTTGGTTACATATCCATTCGTAAGATTATCTAGTGGTTTAATGTTTCTATAATGTTGCAAATGAATAACCCGTTATCTCTTGAAAGTGTACCTCGTAGAGAGATCACCGCAGTGTTCTAAGCTTGAAAATTTTATCTCTCTCATTGGTAGATACAATGGAAACACCTCAGGTCTATGGGTATACCTATTTTTAGATGAGTCTCAAGTATTAAGGCTGGTTCCTTATTGATGTATCCTAAACTGATTTATGAGGTTTAAGGGTAAAAGATGATTGTAAAAAATGAATAAAAAATAGGGTGATACACTAAACTTTTATGAGGTATTTGACTGAGTACATGAAAATTTATATGGAATGAACTTATGATGCACATGCCAACAAATTTCAGAAGATAATTAAGGGTAAACACTTTGATGTATTGAGGGATAGAATCACAACAATACTTTGCTAAGTTACACATACACATTAATATCATCTAGAGATTACTAAATTTGCAACATGGTAAGATGATTAATCGGGAATTCAACATTCAAAAGATTAATGGAAAACATACACAAGACTACAAATAATTGGAAAGGCAAAAATACTTCACATTCAAAGGGAAAAACTGCCAGAAAATTGCTTCAACACTCATGTATCTAAAAAGTCCTCCTTTTGTGATTTGCAAAGGCACACAATATATAGAAAAATAATTTTCACCCTCTTCCTAAAATAGTCTAAGGCTTGTACTTTCCCATGAATCCTATTTTTATCCTTTATTTAATAATAGATAAAGGAATAAAAATAGAACATGTCATTACAAATAGGCATTAATAGCCTTGGTTACATTACAGTCAAACTGAAGTTGACTGTTCTATTTTTAAGAAAACAAAGGTGAATAATTTGCTAATAATAAATCTTGCTTGGTGAGAAAGTCTCCTTCCTTGAGCATGCAAATTTGTCTTCTTGTCTGTTACTATTCTCTTGTGAAGGCATGCAAAAATAAACTCCCTGTTTGTGAGTAAAATAATTGCAATACTTGCAATATTTACAAAAATAATCATCCATATATCCATTTGGTGGGGACCACCTCCATGCTCAGATTTTGATGTTGACATTCCTTGTCTAAGTGGTCACATGGGTGACATACTGCAGATCATCTTCAACCCTTTGCAGTGGGGACCACCTTTGCACTCTACTTGGTTTGGCCACCTTTGTGGACTTAGCAAACTAAAAGGTTGACCATATTTGACATTGCACATGCCATACTATAGTCTTACCACCTTTTGATTAATACTTGCATGTATATACTTGTTGGCCTTTGCATATTGGATAATGTATAGTTTAAAAATTCACCTTTTCGGTGATCATTGTTGGCATGATTTGGTCGACACTTTGTATTATTTGGAGTTGGACTATAGTCAAACTTTTACAAGTAAAAAATGCAATGATTATTTGATTGATATGTGGGCTGGCCCCTTCTTCATGATGAGTCGACCCTTGGCATGTTGGTAAGTGATATTTTAAACCCAACCCTAATTAGGGTTTTCTGTGGGCTCACCATGTATATACTTTCTAAACTTTGGTTGAGTTAGGATCTTTGATGTAGAACCGTCGATCTCTGTACTTATGGATTTCTTATCATTGATCCTTGAACTTGAAGTTAGGGTTTTACCCCTGCAATTAATTTGGTTGGTGGCTTCTTACCATGGTTGTTTGCTTTGAATGTGGAGCTCAATCTTTAGCCTTTGATCTTTGTCCTTGTTGAATGTTGATCATTGATTACTAACTCTAGATGAGTTAGGTTAAATTGGCTGAGGTGGGTGAGTTTAAAATGCTTGAGCTCCATCATTTTGGTCATTTCTTGGCTTGCTCGCAGAGAGTGGCGAAGCCCTCAAAAATTTCTGTAGACCGCCATTTTTTGATCTGTGAAGCTCGGATTTTACACCTGTACACTTGTTTTCTACTCTATGTGGTCGCCATTTGTTTGAGTTCAAGCTTGGCTTGGAGGTTTGTTTGGCTGTTCATTTCTGAGTTCGAGCTTTCTATAACTCTTCTAATCTGATTTCAAGTTTTCTGAGTGAATCATAGTTTGATGCTAGCCGCCATGAGTGGTTATAGGTGAGCTAATTTTCCTATTGCACACGTACATACCCCTCCATTTTTATTTTCTTCCTTGGATATGTCACTAAATTTTTGAAAATATTTGTGGGTTATGTGATTTCTTGATCTTGCTTGACTTCCAAGTTTGAAACTTCTCATGGGTATATGGATTTCTTGCTTCATCATTCAATTGCTTGAAATTTTTGATTGTTCGGTTAAAAATGGTGAGTTCTTGCTTCTCACTCTGATTTCTTGATACCCATTAATGGTTTTTTATGATTAAGCTAGAAACTGTGTTTTTCAAGACATGGGTATTCGTAAATTTGAGTTTTTTGAGAAATTATTCAACTGTGTAGATAACATCTTAAATTTTTGAAATATTGCACTATAATTGCATTTTGGTTTTTCTCTGTATTTCTACAATTTGGCCATTGATAAGATGCACTTGAAAACTCTGTGATACTTTTTGTTGATAAGTAGCTCTGAAAAACTTTGTATGAGCTCATTTTCTTTTCATGGCTCCATTTGGGTATTAAAAGTTCTGTGTTTCATGGTTTTCTGATCATCTTCAACCCTTTGAGCTTGAATTGAGAGCCATTTGTGTGCAACCTCGACTTTCTCTTCTCCTTCATTGCAGATTTGAGTCTCGAGGTGTTTGTTACTTCTGTAGCTTTCATTTTTAACCTACGTGATGACAACAATTCTCATGTATTTCTGGAAATTTACATTTCTCGAAAATTAACAGTTTGGAAATAATTGAGTGTATTACTCTTTTGTACTTTTGTTTGGAAGACATTCTTTGCAAAATGAAAACTTACTTTCCTTCATGACTTACTTGATCATTGTTGACTCTTTTTATTGCAAAACTGAAACTTTAATATGATTTTAATATGAAAAACAATCTCTAAAATACCAGAATATTTCTTTGACTTGGATATGTATGAGTTTTCTGATTCAAAGTTCTTCTTGGATAAACCTTGAGCCTTTTCTAGAACCTACTGTAGCAGTTTGTACACTTAATACTTGCTTCATTTCTGAAAGTTGTACCTATGTTGTAAAATTTTCTTCTTTGGTTCACTACAATCTTGTTAAAGTGCTTCTTAATTTGATTCTGAAGATGATGATCTGATGCACAACTTATCTCTTCTACTCTGAATTTGATCTTTTCTTGAAGTAATTGATGATGTTGAATCATGCTTCTTTACTTGATGGCTTCAAATGACACAGTTGTATTTTAATTCTTTCTTTGTCAAAATGGATTGTGTCTTGATCCCTATAACCTATAGGTGCATTTGTATTTTTGGACTCTGAAGTTGATTCTCAGAATCGAAACTAAAGTGGATTTATGAACTATAATATAAGTGTTTTTCTTATATTTTGTACTTAAGATGTATTTGTACCTTGCAAATAGCTTTCCTGAAATCACAAGCAGTTCTTCATCTATGTAATACCATTTTTAGGCATAAGCCTTGATTCAGATGCTTTGTTGAAATACTGTAACTTGTTTCTTTTACTTAGATGCTTTATTTCCTTGATAGTAGTATTTCTGGCATGCTATGGAAAATTTAAAATGTTGATTTTTCATGGCAAAGCCCTGAATTTTTTTCCATAATTCTTTCTTCCTTCCATTTCCAGCTATAGTAGTTGTATTTTTCTGATTCAAAATATAGAAAGTAACACTTTTCTATTGAAGCTGATTTGGTAATTGAAAACTGAAAACATTATAACTAATTATCTTGATCATGGAATGCTTTTCTGCTTTTCTATATCACTTACTTGATTTACATAATTCTTTTAAAGCATGTAATAGTTGAAAACAACATGATGAAAATTTGTAAATGTCCATTTTACGTGGTGAAGCCCTATAAATTTTTTCCCAAAATCTTCTCTTCATTCTGTTTCAGTTGTAACCCTTTCTTTTCTAGTTAACTTCAGCTTCTTGAAATTTGATTTCTTCTTTAGTTGCAAACTGAAAAGTATACTTCTATTTGCTAGTCTCTTTTGATTTAAATTCCAGATCTATAATGTAACTTCTCCCATTTGTAGGTTAGTTACTAAAACATGAGTTACATTCTTCCTTCTTTCCAACGCATGTACTTATGACTTATCTATTTCTTCTTGGCTACAACCTACACATGCACACTTAAGAAAATAGTTAGAAAAATACTTAGGCTTTTTGGCCTCATTTATGTCCATGGTTTTAATTTTATTTTCTTTTTTTAATTTCGAGTAAGTAAAGCATGTATGCAATTGATCTTCAAGTAGACTATATCTCCTATTGTTAAGAGATTCATATGCATGAATTAGGATAGTATAGGAATATGAATTGATCCATGAGCTTCAGAAACGATAGTTTTATCTTTTTCATCTTTTTCGTACAATGACTTCTACAATGAAGATGAAGAAGGAACAAAAGATAGGAATGGAGATACTTCAAACAAAGAAAAAAACCCCTAAGGCAATGATGGGTTCACTCATACTCCTTTACTTTCTTTTTCATGCATGTGTACCTCTTATTTCAGTAGTTGTACTTTACTTTTCAGTTACATCCCACGGCTTGTGTGGGAAACATTTGAAAATTCCTTACGAATAAAACATTGAATTCTGAAAAATGAGTTATATATTTCTTTCTGCATTTCAGCTTTCTGTATGGATTGTATCATGAACTAAACAAATCAGTAACTTAATTTAATGTCTTAATCATGAAGGAAGGAACCATAAGAAAACTTGTAACATCCAGTAATGAACTCTAATTTCTACAATCTACACTTATGTTTTTGTTCCTAAACTTAGCATTTCACCTATTATGTAATTGAATGTCTTCATCAAGACAACATAGTCATGTGTTCGGGGCCTATGTTCTTTTGTTGAGGATAGTCATGAAATTATAGACTATGTGATCTGTTACATTTTGTAATAACACACATGGCTGGAGATTTCTTGTAATCATTTAACTCAAACAACAATTACAACATTATTTGAAAAAATCTCCATTAGCTTAGGTATACTTCAGCAATGCCTTCCATTATAATGAAGTTTCGAGTTGCCCATTTTTGCACAAGTGCAAAAATTGTCAACAAAACTCAAATTACAAAATTAATGAAAGAAAAGGTAAGGAGATCATGCTTGAAGGAAAAACAAATCAGCCAAAGTGGCTCAACATTACAACACGCACATTCTACCAGGGGCCAGAATGGTTGTCGCGTTTGCAAGGTGTAGACACCTATAATTATGCCTGAGCAATTTAAATACTTAAATTGCACTAATTATCTCCCTTCTCGCAAATTGACGACATATCATCAATAACACTCATTTTCCTTCATATTGTCATTAATTAATTACACTACGCTAATTATTAAAGTCACCTATCCAAAAATACACTAATTAACAACCTTCCGTTAATTAATCACCCCTTCTATCTAGACTAATTAATTATTATTAATTAATTAGCTTTCCTTCCATTTAAACAAAAATTTAATATTTAATTGATTTAATCCCCTTCTAATAGCCTAAATCATACTAATATTCCTCTAATTAGCTTCTATAAGCTTACATCTACCTATTAGTTAATCACCTTTGATTAATTAAAGCACCCCTCCAACTCCCATGACTTGCTAAGCATAAATTAAACCCTTCTAAAGTAAGGTTACCTTTTATAAAGAAACCTTATCCATTCCTAATCATGTTTTACCTTTATCCCACATGCAAAGGGATGAAGTGTTTCCTTTATCCATTGGGATATATAAGGATCCCTCCTTCTACCTTTATACCTACACCTAAACTTCTTGAGAAAGCAAATGCAAAGCATATAGCAAAATAGACTAAGAGCTTGCCTTTTGTTTTCTTGAGAGTTCATCATCTTGAAGAGTTAAGCCTCTTTCCTAAGTGCTTAGGTCATATGGGAGGTGTTAAAAGGGTCTTGTAGCCCAACTTTGACTAGCCCTCATTCCTAGGTTCTTGGAACACTAAGAACAACCATTTTCTAAATCCTCCATGAATGTGTTGGCTGCCACACTACAACCAACTTTACCTCCAATATTATTGCAAGACAAATTGTTGTGTCTTTCTGAACAACCAGCAATGCAGAAATTAGAGGGAAAACATGAACAATTTTTACAGACACTCTAATCCAGTTCAAACTCAATAACCTATCTCCTCTGCATGAAATATTACTCTGCAGAGTCCAACTGTTTCTTAGCACCGACATAGGGAAAAATCCCTATACCAGTTGTTTTTCAAGCCTTCTCGTAGCCTCTAGAACACCATTTTGTATATAGTATGCACTCAACGCATTCCATAAAGCCATGGAAAATTTATGTAGAGGTAAATGCATTAGGTAGGCACCTTTTGGATGTATCTGCAAACGTTTTCAAAGCCCCTACGAGACATTCACGAGCACAGAACTGGATAATTTTTTGGTACAGGCTGGGTGTCCACTGGTAAATGTGAAGTGATCCATTTGGAGACATTTTTGAAATAATGGTGAAATGGTGTGGCTATCGTGTGAGTAAATCCAAGCCTTCAATGCGATGCACTATCCTAAAATTGCTCAAATTTACAATGTTTCCTTGGGTTTGTGCCTGATGTAAGCTCCCGGATCTCAAATTAAACCAAACTATTTTTTTTTCAGGGAAAATGATAGGTCTCTCTTGTTATTATGGATTTCCATGTGCCTTCATGTGGGGAAGTCACCTACCTCACTCACCCACTTTCCCACCTTCCTACGCACCTTTATTTATTTATATTATATTATATCCCTTTTTTTTCGTGCATTACATCCATATTATATTATATCCCTTTTTGTTAGGAATTAAATCCGTACTTCAACAAGTAGAAATCTCAACCATCCACTTTACAGTGCCATATCAACAACATATAGGTGATTGTTATCCAAAATCCACCGCTCATAATAGTTTTGATAACTTGCATCATTTCTTTAGGGTTTGAGCAAGTAGAAATTTCTCGAGGAAAAATCTAGGTTTTGAGCTCCTTTGCTCTTCTCTATCTCCATTGTCCAAGAGAAACTCCAAGAAGTTAGAAAAATTGAAAAAATCTAAAAAATTGGCTTCAACTAGTGTATTGTTTTAAAATTGATATTTTCATTCCAGCCGCACAAGTTCACGCGGGACATTTGGGACCCAAAAGCCAAAATGGCCGCGAGGCGCTTCAAATTGGAAAAATCGATATATTTGTTCCGCACGGTCCATGGGATGTCAGACACTGGGACCCAAAATATGATTTGGCTGAAATAGCCAAAATTAAAAGGAATCGGTTAAATCAGGTCAAAATGTCCCGGATGCACACTCTATAGTTGGAACGTTAGGATGTGTGGGCTCAAAATATGAAATAGCTGCACCAAGAAGGAATAAGAAAAGTTGGGTAAATTTGGCCTAGGAATTCCATGGGACATATTGACACGAGTTTTTCAAAACTCTTAAATAGTTGATCACAAAGGGAGATGTGGGTGAAGTGGTGGTCAATGGCTCTGATAGCCCGATCAACGATAGGACAAGCATGACACCAAAAGCTGACTTTCCTGATTTACAAAGCGGCTCAAGCATGATGCGAGTGAAGCGGAGGTTTTTTTCCCAAGTCGCACAAGGGACATATGGGACACAAGGACTCGATATAGCTGAAATATCCACATACAAAGGAAAATTAAATGCCTAACCCTCCCGAACTTCAAATGGCCATAACTTTTGACTCCGAGCTCTGATTTTCACAAAATTTGACTTTAGAATGAGCACGATGTCCTCTATGCCACAAAAATAAAGGAATTATATTTATTATTTCTGATGAGGATAGATTTATGAAAATAAAGGAAACATCTTCAGCTCCAATAAAAATGATCATTCATGTTAGATAATAGAAATCTCTCGCAAACCCAAAATAGTTGCCCACACTCAGAAGGCCATAACTTCTGCAATTCTCAACAAAAACACACAAAATTGGTATGGTTGGAATCATGGTTCCAAGACCGATGTAGATAAATAAAGGAATTAAGAATTTTATGAGAAATAGATTGTTATTTTTCATAAAACGTGGCCAGGTTCAGAACCATTATTTTATTTGGTAGTTGGGATGCATTCAATGAAGAATGGGCTAACATTTCTCACTTGCAAGTTATGGGACAATATGGAGGGCCTTTTGAAAGAAATATAATATCATTTCACTTCATTTACTACCTCTTGCAAGTTGATGAAGGAAAAATTTCAGGATTTTCATTTTCTCTCTCTCTCTCTTCTCGAATTTCTATAAATTGGAGTGTTGGGCTCATCAGAGAAAAGATAGTTTTTAGTAGCAAAAATCACAAATTTGTTTTGTGAAGCTAATGTGTTACAGAACTTGTAGGGGACTCCTTGCATGGTGATATAGACCCTTATTTTTTAATATATTGAACTGTGCATATCAATGAAAGCAATAGATACAAGTTTGTGGATTTCTCTTCCCCTTTGTGTTTGTTTTCATTCCTCTTGCCCCTTAAATCTCATTGCATATATATTGTGTCTATTGTATGATGATGTCAGAGGTATTCATTATCTTTGTGGAGAACTGTTATCATCCCTTCTAATATGCAATTTACTTCTATTTTTCACACATTGGATACTATTCTCACACCCTCCTTTTTTGGTGTATCACCGCTTTAGTGTAGGCTTAGTTTTCATACATTCTCTCTCCTTGTACCATAGAAAGTTAGATTAGGAGAGATATATATTTTTACATTAGATTAGATTGTGGTAGGTAGGTTAGGAGCTAGAAAAAGCTTTCTCTAGAGGTCTATCTCAAGTAGAAAGTCCTAACTTCAAGATAACAACCATGTTATCCAATTAAACTGTGAGCTCAAGCACACACACTTGTGTAAACCATAGGGTGTTCTTATTTGGTGATAATAGTGATCATGTCTTTCCACGTGTTTCACTATTAAATTTTCCAAAAATGTGCAAAATTGTGGTTGTTGATGTGTTTCTTTTGAAAATTTGCAAAAAAACCCAAATCCTCGCAACTTTATATTTATTTATGTGTAGTGATATAACCGAGTGATTCATAATGAACCACAATAGATGAAAAGAAATAGTTTTTATATAACCCAATAATAAAACAAAATACTCAAGACTAATAAATCCATTTGTATTGCAAGATGATTTGGATTTCATAATGAACGCTGAATTTCCCTCAAATTTTAGATAAAGAGAATTGTTTTACGACATCTAATGGACAACAAATTCACCGGACCACAAAACTAGGGTCTATAATAAAATGGGATTTATAAGACTATTACAACAATAAAATACTTCCACTAAATTAATCATGTGTATACTTAGGTCAACAAGGTTGAGTCTCACCTTGACATATTCAAGGTGGAGAATAATGAATTCTAGAGATTCGATCATGCGAGGCCACCATTCAAATTGAACTGAAATTAACTTTGCAAATAAGTACTGGATGTATTCTTGTTAATTAATAATTAATTTTAGTTAGCACCTCAAGGGGTTTCATATAGTTTGGCACTGGATTATATAGTTTAATGGAATTTTTGCCTAAGTTCCAGAGAGAACATATAGATTCAACAATGTAAAAAAAGAAAAGAAACTAACCCATTGATCACCTTCAACGAAGAAGTTATGGGTAAGAGGCATCCATATTGTCCAAATAACCCACAACACAATTCTAGCCTCAACCATTTAAATCTTTGTGTTGGGTTTCGCGAGGCCTTCAACTCAACAAGAATTGATCCCTTGCAAGCTCATTGAAAGCCATACATGAATACCAATATCCCAAGGGCCATTCGAATAATTAATATAATTTTAAATAAATAATAATAATAAAAAAGTAGTTAAGGTATTTCGATATTAAATTATTAATAAAAGGGTGTAAATTAATATATTTAATAAAGCCTTATTTTTATTAAAATATTTATTAATTCCAATCATAGAATTATCTTTTAAATTTTGTTATGGAGCCAAAAGACACAAATTTTTTTATATTTTGTTGTTTTGGGTGGAAAATTTCTTTGATTATGTAATTCCTAGTCATACTTTATCTCTTCAATGGGAATTTTTCTTTGTGTAGATATAAACAATGGTAGCTGCCACATTACGAGAAGATTCATGCCTTACATTTACATATTTTCTTACCCAAAAAACACAAGACCTAAGATTTTACACAACTACTATTATCATGGGAGTATTATTCGAACACTCTTAACATTTTTAGATATCTTTGAAATATGAATTATCACCAAATAAAATAACACGCCCTTTCTCCATCTTATGGTTGAAAAAATTGACATGATTTTATACGATAGTATAGTTTCCCATTCTGCTCACCCCGCCTACCTCTTATGCTCTCTCAAAGTCCTCATTTTCCCTTTTTCTCTCCCCAATTTATCTCTCCCATATTCTACTTCTTTGATGCATCCCCTTCAAAGCATTTCCATCATACATCTCACGTACGATTACTATTTAAATATAAGTGGGCGGGTGGGGTCAGCTAGGGTTCACATCGAAGTGGGCGAGTTGTGTTTAAATAAGAGCCATGAGTTATGGATATATATTCCTCCCAAAGAGGCTTATGCAAACCTATTTCTTCAGATTTTATCATCTCCATTGGTTTTGAGCAGGCACTCTGTGTGTGTGTGTGTGTGTGTGTGTGTGTGTGTGTGTGTGTGTGTGTGTGTGTGTGTGTGTGTGTGTGTGTGTGTGTGTGTGTGTGTGTGTGTGTGTGTGTGTGTGTGTGTGTGAGTGTGTGAAGGTCTAGGCACAAGGAATATTGGATAGTTATCTCGGTGGTAATGGTGAAATCTGGTCTCTGCGACCCGTATGTGGTCAAGACCTCCTTATATAATATATATACAATGAGCTTTATTTTTTTTCTTCTTATAAATGTATACACATTCCTAAGTTTGGAATATGAAGGTGCAGATTTCTACTTAGTTAAGAATCAAGTGAGTAGATTTAAACACCTTTCTCGTGGCTATAGAATTCATTAAGTTTTTGGATGAAAATACATTTATGTATAAAAAATTCATGGAAACTGTAAGTATAGTTACCTTAAAACATTGTTAGAATTATTTCATTTCGAGGGGAATATATACATTTCTCTATCTGAAGGAAATCACTCCAGCCAACTTAAAAGAGAATTACATCCTCCCAACCCAATCTTGGAAAAAATAATATTATGTTGTTGCTATGAAAAATCAAATGAAAGATAAAATAAATTGATTAAACTTATTAAGACTCATTATTTATTGGCATAAGAAAACATTTCAGGGTGAGTGGTAAGTGAAAAGGCCACATCTGATATGGAAAGGTATAGAATATTAAACAAATAAAAGAATTGGAAAACCACCAAACTCATATATAAATTTATTTTGTTTTACACCAAATTATAAGAGAATCAAAGATGATAAGATTCACATTTCTTGCTACATTATAATTTCAAGGAAAGTATGTAAGCTTTTCCTTACATATGCTCATAATTCGTAGTCTATTGATTATATATATTTTCAATTCATATCACCATATCATTCTATCTATATAATAAAGGTAGAAGATATAACAAGGAAATTTGTAAATCTAATTAGAATTTTTTTTTTTTTTTATATAAGCCAAAAGATAAAATTCCTCTATTCGTATGATATTTTTACAATTATCAACTCATCTATCCCACTATCATGAAATAATTACAAAATGATACTAGTTCTTCCTACTAATCCTCGAAGACTAAATTGTTTACGAGATTACATATCTTCCTCTTAAGAGGAAATATACACATGCAAAGACATCATTAACTATTACAAGGCAACATTTTAAAATTCAAGAGTAACAATTAGATCTTAAATACATCCCAACCTTGCTTTGCATTTTTTTCTTTATTTACACTTAAAAATAAAACAAACCAATATTAGAATATAAGAGGACAAGCCTCCTTAAATAGGGAACAACATGTCAAATATTTGAGCATTCCTCTAAGTGAAAGAAAGCTCAAATATAAGGTCCTCTAAATTATTTCCAAACCTGCACTTTTTATAATCCTCAAGAATACCACAAAAACAAGGGCATGTTTAACCTCCGATACTATATGCACCATTTCACACCTTCTCTACTAAGATAATTCATGATATCATCCCCAAAGCCTATGGGAAAGAGTGATAACATGTTACATTAGATGCCAAAAATTAAAAGAAAACAAGAGGACTCCAAAGTAAAAATAACCAGGGAAGTGAGAACTCTATCAATAACCAAACAAATATCTCCAAGATAACCAAGACAAGGTGAATTTAGGAAGAGGGGAGAGGTACCTCCAAAGTATACAAAAATTAATAAATGTATAGAAAAAAATCCTCAACATTCCATCAAAAAAATTCCAACTACATGCTCCACCTTATCGCTCCACATCTCCTCTTTCCCAAGGCTTTTCGTGCCTTAATAGCTTCCTTTGAGGATAGAAGGCGACTTTCACACCAAATTAAAGTTCCTTCTACTTCCTCCAAAAAAGGGAGAAACTAAAATAAAATCCACGAATTCACCAAGAAGCCATGGAATCTAGGATCCCCTCCCATTTCATTCCATAAAGAACAAAATCAAGAGAAAGAAAACAAACCCAAAACAAACCCCACAAAAGCACAAGCGGTGCCTTGGTACCACCACACTTGGTTCTCGCCGATGTTTGAGGCTGGTATTTGTGATTTTCCTCCAATATTCCCGGGCAATAGTTGGATTTTCATGTCAATAGTTAATAAATTTGAGCAATAGATCCCTATATAAACACAACATACATACTACATTATGGACGAACAATTTATATTAGGGATAGCTATCTACATAAGGTAAGGGACTACATTTGGGCACTATTAAGCATCATAAACTATATAGAAGTGGATTATTCTCTATTTGATCCACCATTCTCCATTTTATCTAGTTATTTCTCGTTACTTTGGCATCATTAGTGTTAGGGAAACCTAGGCACACCATTGCACCAAAAAACACATATAACTACATTTGGTTTGAGATGTAGTGCATCACCCACCATAATTCCATCCATTTGGCACCGAGGACAATTCAACACATTCATTTACATCTTTGTTTTTTAGGGTTTCATGCTTTTATGTGGGGTTTTGTAGGATATTATCCATTGCAAATTTACAACAACATCCGTGAATCAAGTGTGACACCAACCTAATCAAAGGAATCATATTGTGAAGGTTTAGTGATTACATTAGATCAAGTTTCTAAGTCATTCTGCAAACTAGGGCACCCATATTTCAGACCAGGGTGCTCAAATTTCTACAAATTTCTACTATTTGTTATGACATTTAGTTTTGCCTACACATTGCCCTCTCTAGTCCCAGATAACTCGCAATGTAATTCTAATTCAAGTTAGTACCTTTGTTCCTCCTATTTCATTTCACTTAAAATATTAAATAAATTATCTAGCTCTTATATTTCAGTTATTGCATTGTTGTACTTTCTTATATTATTACTAAAATAACATATTTTAGATAATAATTTGTTTGAACCCGTACATTATAATATTTTCCTCTAGGATCCACTTCAAAACATAATTCCTAAGGATATATCTTCTCATTCTCGGCCCATCATGTCACACTTCAAAGTGTCAATATGATCTATGATGAGGCTCTTATTACCGATATCACGACTCTCTATAACAATACTACTATACCAGATCATATTCAACAACTCTTAGATGGCAAATAATATGTATCTACTACTTTTAAAAATTCCTCTATTGGCATTGGTAGCATTTCGATATAATAGCCTTCACTCATTGTACAACATACTATACATATACTAGTGATCCTCCTATTGATTGTTTTGAGGAAAATTTTGATGATTATCTTATTGATTGCATGTTAGGTCTTAAAATTGAATATCATATTGAATCTTCTCCTCATCATACCATGGATATGGTTACATCTCACGAATATTCTATTTCTGATATTGCTTCTCCAAATCCATCACATACTAGTGCACATACACTCCCATATTATGTTGATGATCTGATTGATAGTATGCTTAAAGCAATTTTCATATCTGAGTCTCTATATGATGTTGATGATATACTTGATGGTCATGATTATACTAATTTTCATGTGTAAGTCTCCTATTAATTATTCTTCTCCTACCATCTCATATCCTTTGAATGCTTCACCTACATCATTCAAGTGTATCTTCTCCTCTCAAAGTATATCCATTAATTGCTTTAATTTCAAGGGATGATTTTGATGCTAATCATACCAATACTATGGATGTTGCATATTTTTATTCTACTATCGCTTCTCCATCACCTACCTCTAGTGTGCCTTTAGCATCGTGGATCTCCTTTATATTGTTTTGAGATACCGATGATTACTCATAATGGCAAGTTACAACTACTTAATACATTATTTCCATCTCCTACTACCCTGTCATATGCAATTCTATCTCTCATTCATGTCGTAGGTCACTTACAATCTCAAGTTCAGTCACTCACTTTAGAAATTACGTCCTATTAAGCTTCAATTGATAACAATTCATTTAATTGTAACACTATTACTATGAAAATTCATAACTCCGCATTACCTAAGGACTTTATCATGCCTAAATTCACATTATTTGATGGTACTAGTGACCCTCATTTACATATCCAACATTATCACATGGTTATGCCTTCCTATATTGATGATAAATTACTTATTCAGAATTTCAAGATAGGATTATTGATGATGCTTTACATTAGTACACTCATATTCCACTTGGGACTTTTAGTACTTGCGCAGACACCTATAATATGCTTACACTAAGGATTTCCTCCCATTCAATTAATTAATGAAACTTTGTTAATTCCCCATTCTTCACCCCACTAACCTACTATGAAGTTATGGATGCAATATGGAGGAGCTTCAACAATGGAGGATAGCCAAGATCAAACACCTATTAGCTTGGCTAATGTAAATGTGGTATAATGCCAATATCTCCAAATGCAAGAGAGGACTTGTGAGTGAAGTTGTAAGGTTGAGAGGGAGGGGTTACCCTTATATTCATATTTTTCCAAATGGAAGAGTTTGAACTTTGGGTTCATGTGGGAGTAAAGCTCAAAAATCACTTTTAGATTAGATTAGGATAAACATGCTTTAGGCTTAGTTAAGTGGGTTTAGGCTAGTTAAATATGGTTTAGGCTAGTTAAAATTGATTATCAAGTGATTAGAGACTCATTGAGAGTTGAGATGGGTCTACATAACCAAATGTGACAGATAGATAGCCTACGAAGCCAATAGAAGTGGTCTAGAGAGAACTAGGGGGTTCTAAATGTTTGAAAGGAGGAATTCTTAGCTAATAAGAGAGATATTAGCCAAATAAGCTGATTATAGGAGGAATATGACTGATAAGGTGTCGTAAATGGGCATCCGAGAGTGGGGCAAAGAACGGGGAATTAACGAAGTGTTGTTAATCAGTTGAATGAGAGGAAATCCTAAGTGTAAGCATATTATAGGTGTCTAAATACACTTACTATGATATGGAAGAGTCCTTACTCCATCATTTTATCATCAACAATGGCCCTAGATTTACTTATGATCATATAACTACTTTATATTAGGGCCCATCCAACCTATCAAGGATTACATATTACAATTCGATTCTTTTATGCACCATTTTTTATTCTAAACCATTTATATTGAGAAGAAAATTAATCTTTTTCCATCTAATTTTTGACTCAATCATTGATTATAATATGATACATGTGAGACATTCATATTTTTGTGCTACAAATTTATTGACCTAGAAAATACCTTCTCTAAGAACATTCTATTGATATTATAATCCCTACTACTACTGTTATATCATCTATTTTCTCTCATTTCGACTAGTTGAGAAACCCACACAATATCCATATATTCGTAGCAAGAAATATCAACCTACTACATCATAGAAGCATCCTTCTCCTACTCGTGACAAAATACTTTACCATCTACTAAATTTGTTTCATGTGATCCATCAGTATTCTCTCATCATGCTGGACCACATGATTTGTTGTGTGTTTTAATAATCAAGTGTCTAATTTTCTTGCCCTCTAATCAACAACATCGACAACATCATCTACAATGTAAATGTGATCAACCCTATTGTAATTATCAATACATTAATGGCCTTATGGACAATGATTTATTTTCCTTCATGATAGATTGTGACAATTAGAGGATAATGGAATCATTTATTTAGAATCTCACTCACGTGAGTGGTCCATCTATCCTCTACCTTGTGGGTACATTTATACTGAGTGCAATTTACTCCTCCATCTAATGCTAATTTTACTATCTATCCATCGCCACAGATTGTCACCGATGTGTGCTATCCACCACATCCATTCATCACTACACCATCACATCCATCACATCCACTTCATCCATCTCATTCACCACATCATGTTATTCCCTCACATTGGATACCACATCCCTCCGCATTTTTCCATCCCACCGGTGCTCCACATGATATCTAGTTTCGTTTGTATAATCTGATTTCATACCACATGGTTCCACCATTTCATGCCACCTTGGTCTTTGGTAGGTGATTGATATCACCTTACCCACAAATTTCACACTTTTGATGTTCTAGTTCTTACACCAATGTTGAGGGTTTTACTATAAGAACCCTTCTTCACGTGGTTCAACAATTCATCTAGTGCACTTGATAATTTCCCGATGACATACTCTTAATTTACGGTGTTCATTCTTGACTGCTGAGGGGTATTAACTAAATGAACCTAATCATCCATATGATAGGGGTATCACTAATATTCCCCCATTCATCACACTAACTTTACTTTATTAGGTCAACATGAGTTCATCATGACATGTTAGTTTGGCAATCATACATTATTTATTTTTACATACATTCCACTCTCATTATTACACTAACTACACACATTTGTCACCTTGTTAAGCATCATATCTACAAAATCAAATTACATATGTTATTTATCATCATTCACACTAGCATGTTTTCTATCATTATGAACATCATAGTACAAGTCTACATCACTAAATATGAGTGACATTAAATAAAATCATTCACAAATCATATCTCAACAATCACATTATAACATTCATGCATTGCAAATATACTCATCAAATGACACTGACACACACACATATGTATGTATATACATACATACATATATCTATACAAACATATATATATATATATATATATATATATATATATATATATATATATATTCATGTGTGTGTGTATATATCAAGTGGGATCATAGTTAATAAAACATCTCAACACCGGGGAAATTCCTCCATAATATACAACAATACAACTCAAATATCATCATCACTACCACTCTCGTGTGTTGTAAGAGATCTTGAACTAGAAGCATCGCCGCTAACTCGACGTTGTTGATCATGAATCCTATACCCCTCCACTTTCCTACATAACATGGTATTCTCCATACACTATTCAAAAGAGACTTTGTAGTGCCATTAATTGTGCCAACACATTCTTTGCTAATGGACCTCCAATTGGCCTCAACACTAGTATATGCTCATAGCCACATATATGCAATAGTGTATGAGCTCCTATTCCACCTCCACGCTCCTATATAAATCTATATCGATCCCTATATAGGTGGGCCAACACACATCATGACACACATGTTATCTCTCCTCGATGTTTTATTTCACTCAATCTATGCACATTTTGGCAATATCCATCATAGACTATCGATTTCGTGCTTACTTTTGGATTACCCTTCATTCTTTTCATCAATTCCTCTTATTCCGAAAGGGGGAATACAATATAGGTCATCTTCTCGATTACCCTTACACCACTATGTGATAAATTAACACTACTAATTTATCATTTTCAAATATTTATTAGTAAACCAAGTGATATTTCCCCTAATGACCTAACCTGGGGGGCAACAAAATATACAATTTATCTATGCGACACTTCATCACTTCCCCTAATGACCTAACCTAGGTGTAATAACCATTAAAATATTTATATGTAATCATTCACTAATTTATATCCATTCCTCCTAATTACCTAACTCGAGAGAAAATAGTGTAAAATATCTCTACGAGAAACCAATAAAACCAATTAAAACAATGAATTAATAAGACAATGCACACAAGTCTCTAAAACTATAAATTACACCATTTAATCAATAAAATACAAAACATGTGGCCTCCTAGATGACCTAACATAAGAGTTTAATTAATTAATTTCCCGGAGATGACCTAACTTGGGAGTTATTCTATATTCGGTGTTTAGGTCTAGATGAGCTAACATGGAAGCCATAATACATTTAGAGTTTTCTTAAAGATGACCTAGCTTGGAAGCCATCACAATGAGATGACACCCGTGTAGTGGAGGCAAGAGTGTATTTCCTATACCATATAATTTGATTAATTATCCATTTCAAAATCTAAAAATAATCTAATCCTCACCACATGTCATTATTCTCCATGTTTTTCCACTATTGAATTAAAAATTCAAATTCAAATCCTCACCCACCATTCGTGGTCCCCACTCACCTAAAATCCTCCACTTATGAATTAAAAATATAATTCAAATCCTCACCCATTCTTCGTGGCCCCCACTCACCTAATATTGCCCACATTTTCAAACCACCCACCTAATCTTGCCCACATTTTCAAACCACCCACTTAATCTTGCCCACATTTTCAAACCATGATTACTTAAATTAATCTAAGCTAATCACTCCCTCAGGCTATAAATACAACCTTACCCCCCCCTAAACACACGAGAATAAGCTTTCATGCCATATCTAAGTTCTTGCATCCTTTGAGCAAAGAACATCATTTTGCCTCGTCCTAATGCCAAAATAGCCTCATAATCCTTTTTCCCATCCAGTGCAAAGTAAGAGGATCGTTGTTGCAGGAAGGTCTTGCTCCGTCTTGAAGAAAAGCACCTACATATCACAAAATCAGGGCTCAATCCAAGTTTCCTAGCCCATTCTGAGGTTTGCTACGGAACGCGAAGGAGGAGGTATGATTATTGGTATTTTACTTCCTTATTAGTAGTGTATTTTTCATAGCTTACATTCTGGCACGCCCGGTTACTTTCGATCTATTACCATTAATTTCTAATTAGTGGTTTTATCTGTTCTTTGTTTATTATTGTTCATTATTATTTCATTTTCTATTCCTTATGGTCTTCTTTGGTTAACCTTCACGCTTTGGATAGTGTTTTTGTTGTGTGGTGTCTTTGTGGTGTATCTCGCAGTTATAAAGAATAATGAAACTCAAGCTCATTCTCGTCTTTGATCTCCTCGGCGCTTGGTGCTTAGTTCCCAGTTTTGATTTTGTTATTTACTCATCATCTGTAGAAACACATGAACTAGCCATTAGTTTATTATCTTACTGTCATGGGACAACCAATCCGGAAAATGCATTTATTTATTTATTTTTGCTAAAATAACTGCTTTGTAGGAAGTTAATCATTTTTTATTTTCTTTATTTTAATCAATCATTTTGTGATCTAACTCTTTCTTTCTGTTTATTTTTATTTTTTAACCTTGCTGTCAAAATTTTAGCTTCTCAGGTGAAGTATAGAAGTCAGAAAATAAAAAAACCAGCTCCCGGGACGTTTTTCTCACGTTTAAAATTTTCATTCAGAGCGTTCTCGTAGCCCATCTTCCGGAAGCCATAACTTTTGCTCCCGAACTCGGAATGACTTCATTTTTTTTTAACGGAAAGGTATTGAAAAGATATATGCAATGAAAAAATAATTTTTAGATTTAGACTTACAAAAAAATTTGGTTTCATTTCTTCTAACACCTGTCTTTTTAACAAAAACAACAAAATTATAGTTTTATTTATTTATTTTTTTTAATTTTTATTTCACGAAACATCCTCACACGTATGCTCTTTCCTCGCACTTCAAAAGTGATCTTGGAAATCAGAAACGTGAGGCCACTCAAGCTTTAGAAAATAATTTTTATTTTTAATTTTTTGCCTTACATTTAAATTTTCCACGAAAACACTTCTCGGTAACGTTTTCACCCTCTTCTTTCATCATTTTTATTTTTTGTGAACATAATCATTATCGCTATTTCGCAATCATGATTAATTGCAATAATTATTAATATTTAAAAAACTATTATTCCAATTGTATCCGCGTATGCTCTTTTCTTGCGCCTTCAAGCGATCTAGAAAATCAGAAACGGTCACAATTTTTTAGTTTCTTGTTCTAACATTGCAGGATCCTCTAGCTTTGTTTTTCAACTGTCATTTTAATAATTATTTTCCTTTGTCATATTCTTAATATTTTTTTGGTCGTTGGTTGTGTATGCTCTTTTCCTGCGCCTTTGAGCGATCTGGCAAATCAAAAACAACCACGATCACTTTTCTAACATTTCATTTGCAGGATAACTACTAATTTGTTTTCTGTAGAACCGCGTTGCTGGAATATTGTCAAAAACAAAAACAAAAACAAAAACAACAAAAATCCCGCAAAAATACCACCATTTAAAGACAATTGCTGAAACAAAAAAAAAAAGTACGCTCAGGTACGCAATTATTTTCTGCTAGTGATTTATTTCAAGTTGGAAAGAACCCTGCGTTTAATCACTTTATCATATTGTTTTTGCACGTAGACAAGGTGGATTTCATCACCACCAAAGCTACATCGGTGACGTGGACTTGACTACCACGCACCAACAGCATTTGCATCTGCATTGCACTTTGAGACCTAGTCTCATCATCAACATTCGTATTTACCTCGCCGCCGCTTCTTCACTTACAGTAATGCTGCCGTGCAGCAAAGCATGCGAGTCACGCCTAAATAGCAGTAATAACGAAGCTCGGGCATCGTCCCCAAATCTTCGGGAGTTATAAGGACACCATACACATTCATCCCTCCATCACCTTCCACCTTTTCACAAAACCTCGCTCGACGTGGTGATTCACTCCAAACAGCAAGTAAGAATTGGTGAGTCTCCTCCAAAGGCTCTAAGGGTTCTCGCACTCACCCCGTCCCCGCATGCACTTAGGTATATCAGACTAGGGTATATCGGAGGACGCATCTTCTTGGAGTAATAAGAGCCTGCATCCACCATTTCACAGCATACTTGTATGATTGCATGAAACAATGATCATTCCTGAAGAAGTTACCTCATAAGCCAAAACAATTGAATCCACATGACTGCTTGCTGTTTGAAAACACAATAGTTTAGCATTTTTTTATCATAAAACTTGGCTGATATCAATGTGTTCATTGTAAAAGTTCAGACCCTAGTTGTGTTCCACAAAAAAATCAGTTCTCGACCAATTCAATACCAAGCGAAAACATCCAAACAATCCAACAACACAGATCAAACCATCACACCAATTTCATTAGCTTACCTCATCCAACAATACATTTGTCATAACTTGGCATCGGCTATATCCAACTGATATTGAGTGACTAGCATTCACTCCCCATATTGTCAATTGTCAAAACATCATCCATAGCTTGTTTCCAGCTATATCAAACTAATATTGGGTAACTTGTTTGAGTTCACTCATTATTCTGTCCACCATCACATTTATCCAAATCATAGCCAACACAAATCCTTTCACAACCATATCGTGATTAACCTATTCAGGTTACTCTCCCCGTCAATAGTCCAGAGCTTATTTAAGTCAAATCTACACAACGTGCAACAAATCGTCTAATAACTCGTCTCGAGTTACATCATCATCATATTGAGATAACTTGTTTGAGTTACTCTCCTTATCAGTCATCACAAGCTTATTCACGATAAATCCAAAGTAATCAAAGTCATAATGGTATTCACTCGCAGTCACAATCGTGAAAATGACGACGAAGAAGTCGCACAACCAGAACTCACCACTGAAGAACAAGAACAAGTCAATAGGGTGATAGAACAAAACAAAAATGAATATCTGTTACGCATCCTAGCCATGGGGGCAAAACTACCCCCTGACTTCGGGACCGAAAATTTAAACAAACTCATCGACAATGGTGAATCTAGTTATCACAATGAAATACCAAACAATCCAAATGGTTCTTCGGCCGAAGAATTATTCACTAAAATCCAAGATTTAACAAAGAAACTTGAGGAAACAACGATTAGAGCTGAAAGATTAAAAGACCTCAATCTAGATTCTAATACTCACGACATGTTTGATAAACCGTCCCCCGCTTCTCCATTTGCACAAGAATGGAAACTTATGAAAGACACCATTCAGGGACTGCAAAAACAATCGAAACAATTCAACTTTGAAGAATTGTGTCCTTATCCATTTGATACAGAAATATCACGATTACCATTTCCGCCATCCTTTGAAATCCCTAAGTTTGATAAATACAAAAGCAAAGGTGACCCCCGTGAACATGTCAAGGAATTTTACATGCAATGTCAGGAAGTTTCCTATCGAGACACGTACCTTTTACGATTATTCCCCCAAAGTTTAGGAGGACAAGCTTTAGACTGGTTTTTCCATCTACCCAAAGGGTCGGTCACGACATTTGCAGACTTATCGAGAAATTTGTCAAACATTTTTCTTATAACCTAGACTCAGAGATAACCATGCTTGATCTCTGCAACACTAGGCAAAGGCCAAACGAAAATTTTGCTTCCTTTTTACAACGATGGCGCGGAATTGCAAGCCGATTTCCCTGCTCAGTACCCGAGAAACAACTAGTTAGCATTTTTGTCCCTAATCTCAATGCCGAATTATCATTCCACATGCAAATGCATTGTCTGAATAGTTTTGAAGAAGTCATCGAAAAGGGGACACAAATCGAAAAAGCCCTCATTTCTAAGGGCTTACTTAAAGCACCCTTTAGAGACCAACCTTATCGAGACACTCCTCCAAACCAGGACAAATCTAAATTCTTTAACCGGAATCGAAATATCATCAACGATGGTGTTACTGATTCCCGCCATGTCCGAAATGTCCAAAACCATCCCACCACCACGTTAAAATCTAAACAACCAATCATTATCCCTAGAAAGGAAGTTCCTTCTCGGGATCGACGAAGAGAGTTCACTCCTCTGGGAGAAAGTCTATCTAGTGTCTTTCGTCATTTGGCAAATGCTAATATGATTACATATCCCATTGTCAGACCCTTCGAAGAAGGACAACCTAAACCAAATTGGTATAAAGACAATGAATATTGTGATTACCATCGCATAAAAGGGCACTCCACAGATCGATGCATGCAACTCCGCCATTACGTCCAAGACCTGATTGAACGTGGAGACATAGAAGTCGAAAATACTTCTGAGACAAAAACACCTAATGAAAAACTTCACATGTTCAAAAATCCATTCCCTAACCATGATAAAAATTCAAAAGATAAGGGTCAATCATCAAGCAATGTCGAGTATGACTCAGTCATCTCGACCATAGATTATGACCAAGACTTAGTGGCAACTATAAAGATCAAAACTGACTGCGCAATCACCACTAGACAGAAAAAAATATGGGTCCCTACAACAAAAAAATCTGCCACTTCGTCCCCGGCATCACCTCCTAATCCACCATCTAATTCCGCCGCCAATTCCTCTCCACAACCTACGCCGTCATTTAATATTGTCAAACAATTAGAGAAGACTCCCGCACAAATTTCAATCATGGAACTACTTAATTCTTCTCCCGCACTACAACGCATCCTTATGCAAACATTGAATAATGCTCGTGTCCCTGAGGACATCAATTCACAACAATTCCAGGCTTTAATTGCACATCTTACAGTCCCCAATCCTATTTTATCTTTTGGTCCCGATGACATGCTTAATCCCAATATCGCTAATAATCATTCTTTATACGTCGAGGGTTATGTAACTCATCGTAAAATCAAGCGCGTCTTAATCGACAACGGATCAACATTAAATATTTGTTCTATGAAACTTTTACGTTGTCTAGGTTACACTGAAAATGATTTGCAAAACAATATCATAACCATTCGTGGGTATGATAATAGTGAAAGAAAGTCTGAAGGCACAATCACGTTGCCTCTCCAAGTTGGACCCATCACCTTAGACACGATTTGTCATGTGGTAGATGTAGAAGTTGCCTATAACATTCTTGTCGGCCGACCATGGATTCATGCCATGAAAGCCGTCCCATCAACATTCCACCAATGCATTAAGTTTCCTCATTTGGACAAGGAATTTACATTACGTGCAGATCCCCAACCTTTTGAGTATTGTAGATTCCTCGAAGGACGGTATCGACATGATCACTATTGTCCATCCACAGATAAATACGCTTCACCTCGGATAATCCCTAATGAAACACGCATTGATCCTGATACACTCCCTAACAATAATCCGAAACCATCATCTCATAACCAAAACACATTTTCCAATCCATTATCATCCGCTAGTCAACCACCTTCCACCAGTCCTCCTCCCACTAATCAATCATCTTCTTCCACTAATCAAGCTTCTTCTTCCAGCAACAATTATTCTTCCACCACACCACCTTCTTCTTCACCTAGCCAATCTTCTTCATCCAACCACACCTCCTCTATTAAGATACCTCCTCCTGTGAATAACCAACCTTCATCCTTCAATCCACCCCCTTCTTCTTATAACCCATTTTCTTCATCTTTTAAGACTACCAAACTAACTTCCCCACCACATGAGGTACCTATTGGTCCCCCATCTCACACATTTAAAATCATTGACACGGGATGCGGTGAATATCAATTTCAAAAGATGGCAGACTCTTTTTATATCACCAAATCCCCACATAGCTATGGCAAACCTAACGCTCCACATCTGAAAATCCATCCCAATTACCAAATGGGTCAGTCAGTTTGGAAAAAGTTTGGTCATCTTGACAACGAACATATTCCAAGTTCTTCAGGATCTTGGTTATATAATGACGACTTTGCTCCATGTTATGAGTCCCCTCAATTTACCAAAGCTCACCGAATAATGAAAAACATGCGATGGCAGGGTAAAGGACTCGGTCCAAATGAACAAGGTCGTTTAGACCCTATAAATTGCACACAACATCACGGTAAACATGGTCTAGGTTTCAAGGTGTTTGATGTCGCTCCCATAATAATTTCGAGTGACAATGATGACACCAGTTCTAATAATGAAATTAGATCTCCATGTAGTCTTTTTGAAGACCTCGCTGAAACACATCTTGCCTTTGAACATTTTTCTATTAATGTCATCAATTTTGAGCCTACACATCCGAGTCTCATAGACCATGGCCAACCACATCATGTAGCCATGGACATGTTCCAAAATGATGAAGCCATCGAAGAATTCCTTGGAACTCGTGACCAAATACCTACTTCAGACCATAGAAAAGGATTTGAAATCAATCTAAATGCATCGGCCTATTTTGGCGAAGAGATAAAATATTCAGATCCTTCACCGTCAGAAAATTTGGATCAAAAGCGCAAACAGAGGATTTCCCATAGTCAAAACCTCACCACCACCTTATCCAATAAACATGTCAAAAAATTCCAACAAACACCTGACACTGATGACCTACATCAACCATTAGCATCGTTCTCCGAAAAGGATACATCTAAAATGCTTGTAGAAGAAACAAAAGACATAAACATTGGCACCACTGAACAACCAAAAATTTTACAACTTGGCATTAGTCTGTCTGACCAAGAATGCATGGAATTTACAACACTCCTTATTGAATTCCAAGATATATTTGCATGGACGTATAAGGACATGCCAGGCCTGGACCCATCTCTTGTAGTACACCATCTTGTGGTACATCCAGATGCAAAACCTGTAAAGCAAAAACTACGTAAAATGCATCCCCAAGTCAGCATTACTTGTTAAAGCCGAACTCGAGAAACTCTTGAAGCCGACTTCATTAAACCTATTGATTATTCAAAGATGGATATCTAACATAGTTCCCGCCGCCAAGAAAACTCCCGCATCGTAATATGCACAGATTTCCGTGACATCAACAAGGCTTGTCCCAAAGATGACTTTCCTTGCCAAATATAGACATGATTGTTGATTCTACTACAGCAGCCATGAAATGCTCTCCTTAATGGATGGATTCTCTCGTTACAATCAAATACGATTGCTGAAGGAGATCAACATAAAACGGCATTTACTACACCATGGGGCACCTTCTGTTATAAGGTCATGCCTTTCGGATTGAAAAATGCTGGTGCTACCTATCAACGAGCAATGACTGTTATCTTCCATGACATGTTACATGATATCATGGAAGATTATGTTGATGATATATTAGCAAAATCTAAAACACGAATAGGGCATCCAAGTGTGTTGAGACGCATTTTCGATAGATTACGTGAGTATAAGGTTCGTCTTAACCCAAAGAAATGTGTGTTTGGAGTAACCTCTGGTAAATTATTAGGGTTTATTGTCTCACGAAGAGGCATAGAAGTGGATCCTTCCAAAGTCAAAGCCATTATGGAAATGCCTCCTCCTCAAAACCTAAAAGAATTACGCAGTCTTCAGGGAAAGATACAATCTATTCGGCGTTTCATATCACAGTTGGCTGACAAGTGCCATCACTTTAATCAGTTACTCAAGAAAGATGCACACTTTCACTGGAACCACGATTGCCAAGATTCTTTTGCTAAGTTAAAAGAATACCTCTCTAGTCCACCTGTTCTTATGTCACCAGTTGCCGATAAACCTATGTTGCTTTATACATCTGCCACTGAACATGCCATAGGAGCTCTACTAGCACAACATAACAATCAAGGAAAAGAACAGGCTGTATATTACCTTAGTCGAACACTTATTGAGCACGAAATACGTTATTCCCAAATCGAAAAAGTATGCTTAGCGGTTGCCTTTGCATTCCATAAGTTACGTCATTACTTGCTCAATCACACAACTAAGTTGATTGCCAAAATTGATCCTCTCAAGTATTTGTTGTCCAAACCCATTCTCACGGGAAGAATGTCTAGTTGGGTCATATTACTTAGTGAATTCGATGTCGAGTTTGTTCCGCAAAAAGCAATTAAAGGACAAACCCTTGCCGACCAACTTGCCGAGGCACCCCTTCCTGGCACAGAACCACTTCAATTTTCTTTTCCTGATGAAGATATTCTACACATAGACATCGCGCCAGCTTGGACTCTATTTTTTGATGGATCTTGTAATCTCCATGGCTCAGGGGCTGGTATTTTGCTTATCACACCCAAAGTGACATGTTATCCCCAAATCATTTCGCTTAAGATTCCCATGTACCAACAATATCGCAGAATATGAAGCTCTCGTCATAGGTTAAAACTGCTATATCTTGGAATCTTACAACTTAGTCAGATTTGGTGATTCTTTACTTATCATCAAGCAAGTTACCGATGAATACCAGGTCAAGGATGAAAAACTTATCCCATATAAACGCATGGTGGATAGTCTTCGAAGCTATTTTCGATTAATTAGCTTTGATCAAATTCCTAGAATTCGTAATAAATCTGCCGATGCTATGGCAACCATCGGGTCCCTATTAGAAATCGCATCTAGTCAACCCCAGGCACATTTTCTCGTTGAACATCTCTTAATGCCTGCCTATGATCTTCCTGAAAACACTATGGTATGTGAGATCGTGGGTCCGAATAACCCTTGGTACCACGATCTTTATACCTTCATTCGTGATAAAACGTTTCCTGCCGACATGAAACCAATGCATAAACGTGCTTTAGCACAACGTGCTTCTCGTTACACCATTTTAGCAGAAACTCTTTATAAACGAGGATATGATGGCACCCTGCTCCGATGTCTTAATCAGGAAGAATCCTCGAGTGTCTTAGCTGAAATCCATTCTGGTATCTGTGGAGCACACATGAATGGTATCGCCTTAGCCAAGAAAATCTTGCGAGTTGGATATTATTGGCCCACCATGGAAAGTGACGCATGTCATTTTGTCAAACGTTGTCAAGCATGTCAAAAGCATGGAAATCTTATCCACGCACCTTCCCAGGCATTACAATCAATAACCACACCATGGCCCTTCTCTCAATGGGGACTTGACCTCATTGGTAAAATCAGACCAACATCTTCCGATGGACATAAGTTCATCATTACCGCTACCGATTACTTCACTAAATGGGTAGAGGCTATGCCTCTCACTTATGTTACCGTAGCCAAATATCAAATTTATTTTCAATAATCTCATATGTCGATTTGGTATTCCATCCGCCTCGTCAGCAGATAATGGCAAATCATTTAAAAACCAGGATGTAAAAGACCTAGCCAAACGTTTTCACATCAAACTTAAATGGTCTACTCCATACTACCCTCAGGGCAACGGTCAAGCGGAAGCAACCAATAAGACCTTAAAATCCATCATGGAAAAGATTGTCAACACCCATGGACGAAATTGGCATACTCAAATTTACCCCGCTCTTTGGGCTTACCGTACATCTTACCGCACGCCTACCGAGCCACCCCATTTTCCCTTGTTTATGGTCAGAAGCCATTTTACCTATTGAGATAGAACTCCCATCCTCGAGGATCTCCTTAAAGATGTAATTAATGAGGATGAATACCGACAATCACGGCTTCAAGAGCTTGAGCTTCTCGATGAAAAACGACTTAATGCTCTCAATCATCTTCAAGTCTATCAAAACCGACTGCAACGCAGTTATCATAAAAAGGTAAGACCCAGAGAATTCAAAATTGGTGACCTTGTTTTAAAAGAAAATCAAAAGAATACCACTAAAGAACGAGAAAACAAGGAAAATTTGAGCCTAATTGGTTAGGACCCTATGTAATCACAAATAAATTTGGCTCGAGCCTATAAATTGGCCACTGAAGATGGTCAAGATCTTGATGAACCAATGAATGCAGCTTCATTTAAAGAAATTTTATCCTTGAGATGTTCACTATTCCAGATACAACATGTACATTGTTCCTTTTGTCTTGCTTATCTCCAAATAATTCAAATTTATTCATTTCCATTGCGCGTATTTTTCATTATCAAAATCACATCTTCATATTTATCATCATGAGACAAGTGCTAATATAAATCCTATTAAGTTTGTGAGCATCATACTTCTTCCACTTTCACGCTTCCTCTATGGTCATACCTAAAGCTTACCGATGGTAATATATCCCCTTCTAATACATTCTCTCTTTCATAACAAAGCTCTAAACTTCATTACCTGGCTTCTGCTTGGTCGTCCATCTCAGCCTTCGTGTTGAACCTCGCGCCTACTAGTCGTGGGGGGGCTGAGATTGGGGGCGATGTTTCTTCCCAAATACAAAGCACTATTGTAAAAAAATCCATCAATTCAATAACTTATGAATAATTCATTGTCACATCTTTCGTCCTTCATAGTCTTTGGTGTTGAGCCCACACTTCTTACTAGTAGTGTGAGACTGGGAATGGAGGAAGGTGCCCTTACTCATCTACGTCTTGTCTTCGGTGATAAACCCTTGCCTCTTACAAGTGGCATGGGGCAAAGCGTAGAGGGTCATTCTCATACAAGCATAAAAACATTGCAAAATATTCCAAAAAAAAAAAAAAAAAAAAAAAAAAAAAAAAAAAAAAAAAAGACAAAAAGGAAATTCACTCGCCTATATTTTGCCTTTGGTGATGAGCCCTTGCTTCTCACTAGTAGCATGGGGCAAGGCATAGGGAGTCATTTCAAAATACAAAATCTTACAAAGGCTTACAAATTATAGAATCCCCAAACACGTAATTTAGATGCCTAAGTGAAGAGAGAACTATCCCTTAACCTCATATCTTATCAATCAGCAGGCCACATAACTGTCTAAGTCTAACATGTGACTCATAAAGTGAAAGCTATTTTTGAAACCGGTTTAGTACCATTATGAAGAATGGAGTCACAATTTCCCAAAGGGATTGTTGTTAGCATTTGTCTCTATATTCATTATCTACCTCCTACGTCCTTCTTGATTCTTGGTGATGAGCCCACACATCTTACTAGTTGTGTGGAGTCAAGAATGGAGTTGGAATTCTTTTCATCATATCATCACCACCATATCATGCCAATGGAAAGTGAATTTATGTTATTTTGAGCATAAGTTACAATGCGGAACACGGTACATCGTCTCTCAAAATAAGTCTCGCACTCGTCCATAAATTGTCAATCACAATGTAAAAATAAAAAAACATTTGAAAATCATCAAAAATCCAAAAATAGTGTAAAAATCCAAAAACAGTGTCAAAATCCAAAAATCTAAAAACAATGTAAAAATCTAAAAATCAAAAAACATTTGAAAATCATCAAAAATCCAAAAATCAAAAACAATGTCAAAATCAAAATCCAAAAACAATGTAAAAATCTAAAAATCAAAAACATTTGAAAATCAAAAATCCAAAAATAGTGTAAAATCCAAAAATAAAATCAATCCAAAATCTAAAAACAATGTAAAAATCTAAAAATAAAAAACATTTGAAAATCAAAAATCCAAAAACAATGTAAAATCCAAAATCCAAAAACAATGTCAAAATCCAAAATCCAAAAACAATGTAAAAATCTAAAATCCAAAACAATTTGAAAATCATCAAAAATCCAAAAACAAAGTCAAAATCCAAAATCTAAAAACAAAAAAATCTAAAATCAAAAACATTTGAAAATCATCAAAAATCAAAAATCCAAAATCCAAAATCAAAAACAAGTAAAAATCAAAATCCAAAACAATGTAAAAATCAAAAATTTTGAAAATCATCAAAAATCCAAAAATCAAAAAAAGTGTAAAATCCAAAATCTAAAAACAATGTAAAATCTAAAAATCAAAAACATTTGAAAATCATCAAAATCCAAAAAAAGTAAAATCAAACATCCAAAAATCCAAAAATAATGTAAAAATCCAAAATCTAAAAACATTTGAAAATCAAAAATCTAAAAATAGTGTAAAAATCCAAAAATCCAAAAACATTTGAAAATCGTCAAAAATCCAAACACAGTGTAAACATCATAAAAATTCAAAAACATTAGAAAATCCAAAAAAATTATAAAATTCAAAAACAAACATTAGAAAATCAAAAAATCTAAAAACAAAAACATTAGAAAATATCCAAAATACAAAAACATTTGTAAAATTTTCAAAAGACCAAAAACATCCACAAAATTGTAAAAACTCAATAAGTAACACAAGCATCCTTTCCTTTGAACTATTATCCCAAACGAATGGTCCAACCACCTTATGACTACCAATTTCAAACCACTTCTCCTCGCGTGAATCCTCGCTTGGGGAAAATCCGGCTCTCATTGTTTCCTTGTTTGAGGAGACTGACCCAATCCTTTGTACCTCTGCTTGGGGGCACATCTAATCAATCATCACTGTGGAACACGTTAGGGACATGTTTACTAGTTCTTGTGTTGCATTATTAGTGGCAAATTATTAATTGCTTTCTTGTATCTTGATATATTACAGGGGGCATCTTGATTTTATATATCCTGGTGTTCTCTCGTAATATTCTTATGTTATCTGATTGCATGTCGATCGGGGCATCATACTTTCGATGGCCTTTGTCTATGCTCTCTTCCATTTGCATATCGTACCGGGGCATCAAACCTTTTTGATGGCCCCTGTCTATGCTATCACGCATATTACAGTCTAGTCATCCTGATCTTTTATATCACGATGCATCCTGTTATGTGCTATATTAAAATTAAGATGCTTTTCGTCACGTGAGTATCTTCCTGCATGATCAACATCTTACTTTGCACCCCATCCATTCACCCATACTAATGCATTCTCCAGTTTGCGAATCCTACTTGATCACTGTTGCTTTTGCGAATCCTACTTGACGATCTTTCTCAAGTAGCATTCACTATCCAGCAGCTCCTTCTCCCCCACCATGATCACCATGTATTTGATCCATTCATTCTCACTTCTCATTTTTACTCCTCCGCCGCTTATACCCATATTACCCTTCTCACCATTCCTGTCCCCTCTCACCCATTGGTATTCTTTCCTTTCACCCGTTTTCTTCCCGCTTGACAATCTTACTTAATAACCCCTTCTATATGGAATCCTCAAAGGAGGTTTACCTCTCCCTAAGATCTTCCCGCTGTAGAAGCTTCTTCACCACATGCCCTCTCATCAAATAACCATCACCACCAAACACATCTTCCAACTCCACCTCTTCTACTTCCCATTCCCGCATCATTACTCTCACCACGTGGGCATCCCAATTAAGGATTCCCCTCACACTCTCCACCCTCCACTACATATATTCCTTCATCCATTCATGTTATACTCCTTTGTGTCCTTTCTTTCTTATTATCACCTCATCTCATATCATATACCACTTAGGCATACCTCACTCACTCTTTTCTCATCCTTCCCCAAATCCACCTTATGCCTGGTCATCCTACTTACACGCTCTCGTAGTATGGAAAATTCACTTGAGGGTTCCCCTTCAGTCCATTTTGTCATACCCTATTCCCACCAACTCTAACATCATCCTTCTTCTTCCTCAGCTTGGCGATCTTACTTAACCATTCCAGCCGCATGGCAATCTTACTTAATACTTCCACTTAAGGTTGATCTGCCCTGTGGCCTTCCCCCATCCCATCATATTTCGCCCATCTTATTTCTCCCACCTCTCATCGCGATCATCTTCTTCACCCTACCATTCCACCCCTATCCCCAATATCATTTTGTCTTTCTCTTTGCATATCATCCCTGTCGGTTGGGTGACCCTACGAAACTTCTCCAGCAGTATGACGATCTTACTTAAGAGATTCTCTTAAGCATGACATGTCATCTTACACTCGCCCATCACTCTCCAATCTCACCACCATATTTCCTCTTCATTCCCCATCATCACATCTTTTTACCACCACTATCACCCTCCTCTGCTTGGCAATCTTACTTAACCACTCACTCAAAGATGGCGATCTCACTTAAGAGTCCCTCTTAAGGATGATCTGTCTCCTTGCCTTTCCCCATCACTACCCACCCTTCACCCTTCATTTTTTCTCGGCATTCCCCATTATCACATCCTTTCACCTCCTTTTCGATTCTCGCAAACACCACTTCTCGCTTGACCATTTGTCATCTCCAGTTTTGCTCACATGGCAATCTTACTTAACCACTTCCGTCACATGACAATCTTATGTTAGGGTCCTCCCTACACTTAACTTGTCATCATGAACTTCTCCCCCGCCTCATTCTTATTTCACTTTATTGATCGTTTCTTCCACCTGGTATCTCCTATTACCCACTTTTTCCTCCTACTATTATCCTTTCTCCACATATCTTCTTACAACATACACCTCATCTCTTCCACCTACAATCACATTCTTTTCCCCCATTTTCCCCTCCTTGATCCATCATCCTTCATACCATTTCTTCCCATTCTTTTCATGTCTTGGTTCTTCATCCTCACCTCGTTCATCCTCATCACCCCCATCCTCTCCTCGCTTTCACTTCGTCCCAAACTCTCCCCTCCCATCTTCTTCACTCTTTCCCCTTCATCTTCTCACATTCCCCTACATTTCTACCCACACACATATTCACCATTACTTGTTAATACTCCTATATCATTCTTTCATCATCATCTTCTCTTCCCGCACTCATAATTGTCAACGGGTTTTCCTAAAATTATCAATCATTCCGCATTCATTCACTCCCTTGACCTCATTCACTCCTCCTGACCTTCACTAGAGTTTCCTTCATTCCTTCCTCCTCTAAGCCCACCACTCATTGGCAACGGGTTTTCCTAACGTCCCTTTGTTGGCGTTACCCTTCCCACCCCAAATTCTCATTTGCTTTCTCTTTTTTTCATTCTTTTCTTTCACCCTTCCCCACCACTTATTTCATTGTCAAGGGATTTCCTAACTAACATCCCCTCATTGGCATTGCCTCTTCTATCCCCTTCAATATCTTTACCGCCTTTTCATCATACCTCCTTCTCTTTTTCTCCCATCTTTTCCATCGATGTCATATCCCATTTTCATTTTCTTTGTTATCCATCTTCTCTCCCATCTTTTATTTTCCTTCCCTATATCATCTTCTTCGCAATGACGTGATTCCTTCAATCTTCTCCTTGTATTCGCTCTATCTTCCTTTCCTCTCCCCTAATTTTCACGGTCTGCTTCTTCTTCCGCACCACTTCCCCTTTTCTCTACCACCCCTACCTTTTCGCTCATTCTTTCGTATATGTTTCTCTTCCTTTCTCTCCTCTTTTCACACTTTCTCGCCCTCATAGTTTCTTTTTTTTTTCTCCGTTCTACTTCTTCTTTTGTCCTCTTTCCATTTCCTCCATTTCACCCCCTACTCCCACCTCGTTTTCTCCTTCTTATTTATCCTTTCCAATTTCCTACTTTTCTTCACTCACTCATTTATTTCACTTCCACGTATCCCTCTTTACTATCTCTGTTGCTTCCTTCATTTTGCACATCTCTCTATTTCATCCCTTCACCCTCTACTCTGTCATTTTCCTCTTTTTACCTTGTTTGTCCTTCATCATTCCCTTCTTCCCCTATCATCCCTCTCTCTTATTTCTACCTCTTTCATTCCTTTTTTCCCCTCCCCTATCTCCCTTACTCTTCTCATAATCAACCCCCAACCCTATCCATTCCCTTTTCTCTTTCCCACACACCCTCACACCTAGCATTCAAGGTCGATTGAATCCTTTCTCCATTTGCGTCGTGCGGTCATTCCAGTCTCTTCCACTCCATTATCATCCTCTTCTCCGCCAAATCCATTTCCTTTCTTTTCGAGAGTTCTGTCATATATTTCATTCTCATCAGTCCTCTCGAGGGGGCATCACCACATTCTATCCATAATCACATCTTCTCATGACATTTTTGTCTTGGAGGATACTATGACATCCGTCACTCACCACTTTCTATTCTCCCCAACAAACATTCGCTCTACCTTTTAAAAAGTAGATTGAATTCTTCCCCCATACCGTCTACTTTCTTTGAAAGGACACTACTTTCATAGTACCCTTCCAAAGAGGGGCAAATGTAGACACCCCAATTTCACATCTATCCTAAATCAATTAATTTTCCTTCCTCATTTCCCACAAAAATACACTTCGAATTAATCAAATATAATTTGATTAATTATCCATTTCAAAATCTAAAAATAATCTAATCCTCACCACATGTCATTATTCTCCATGTTTTTCCACTATTGAATTAAAAATTCAAATTCAAATCCTCACCCACCATTCATGGTCCCCACTCACCTAAAATCCTCCACTTATGAATTAAAAATATAATTCAAATCCTCACCCATTCTTCGTGGCCCCCACTCACCTAATATTGCCCACATTTTCAAACCACCCACCTAATCTTGCCCACATTTTCAAACCACCCACTTAATCTTGCCCACATTTTCAAACCATGATTACTTAAATTAATCTAAGCTAATCACTCCTCAGTCTATAAATACAACCTTACCCCTCCCCTCTAAACACACGGAGAATAAGCTTTCATGCCATATCTAAGTTCTTGCATCCTTTGAGCAAAGAACATCATTCTGCCTTGTCCTAATGCCAAAATAGCCTCATAATCCTTTTTCCCATCCAGTGCAAAGTAAGAGGATCGTTGTTGCAGGAAGGTCTTGCTCCATCTTGAAGAAAAGCACCTACATATCACAAAATCAGGGCTCAATCCAAGTTTCCTAGCCCATTCTGAGGTTTGCTACGGAACGCGAAGGAGGAGGTATGATTATTGGTATTTTACTTCCTTGTTAGTAGTGTATTACGCTATATAGTTCATTCAAAGCATGATCTTCAACCATATGTGTGTGTTCTACTATAACATAGGCTTCTACAGATTTCTACTCAGAACACATTTCTATCTACTTTATATTACTCAAATTTCTGCTCACCAACATAGAGTTGGGAAAAATGTATTCATAAAATCACACACTTACTACCATAATTATACCTCCAAGTATGTTGTTTTATATATGGTCTTGCGTTATAAAAGTATTCACTAATGGCCCATCCCTTACTCGTGTCATCGCTTCTATTGGTACCCGTGATCTCGCACCAATTTGTGAGTCAAAGAACATTTAAAATCTAATTTGAATGTTTGGAGAGAGTCATTTTAAAGATATAGTAGTCTTTTAGCCGGGAAAAATCTAACAAACCCTTTAAAATTTATCTTTGAGAGAGATTGGGTTGGAATCACAAAAGGGGATGACCTTCCCTACTACTTTAGGTTTTTCCTTTAACTAGGGTGAGAGGACCCATTTTGTGACTTGTAATTATAAGAATAATGGGTGAAATTACAGTCTCTAAATGTTCTTTTGGAAATATGAAGGATAATCCTTGAAATACATGGTCAATATAAGCACTATTTAACTCTCATGATTTGTCACTCTAAATAATGCGAAATCTTTCAAAATAGGACTTCAGGTCACTCTAGACAATGTAGATCAATGCTTGCTTCTACATATTTATGAAAGGGAGGGTGGAAATGGTAGAATCCCTTAGAAAATGGTTATAAATAGGGAAAACATGGAGAATTCAAATGTATTTAATAGACGTGAGTTGTAATTTGTATGTATTGAATGGGAGATTAAAGAAGGATAAAGTTGATTATACATATTTCACAAGAAAACCTTACAAATGCTTGAAAATTGCCTCAAGGAAAGAAAAACACATCACATAGCTAATATCAACCCTTTAACCAGAAGGTATGCACAAATGGAGGCCCAGGAGTGTAATATTTCACACAATCTTTGAGAATTTTAAAACATAAAATCTCATGCTAAATCCTCAACAAAACATTTATAGATCTTGTTCAATTACGCTCAAGATACACTCAAAATCTTACAAAAATTTTCTCAAATGAATGATAGCAACATGGATTTAAAATTGTTTATCACATTACAGAAAGAAAGCTCTATTTATAATGTAATTGTAGTTTCCAAAATGCCACAAGACAAAGACAAGATCTAGTGTAACTAAATGGGGCCATAAATCATAAGATTTCAACAAGGAAGATAAACAATTGATTCAAAGTATTCTACCTTAAGAAAAAAGACAACATTTCTCAAGAGACAACACATAGTTAATTTTAAGAAATGAAAATTTCTCAGCAAGGGACCATAAATCCTATGGCCTCAATGCTTTCTAATGATTGTACACTCACAATCATCTTGGCATGAGAAAATTTAGACAAATTAAAACAACTAAATGGTTTCTCGGTTTGATTCAGGTTTCTCGGAAAAGTACAATCAGTTTTGTTCTATTTTCTCTAAAATCTTAGAAAAATTTAACCCCCCCTTCTTTATACAAGAACATTCCTCTCATATGTATACAATTTATTTACTGCCATATTAATCCTTTTCCCCATAAAAGTATGAATCTTCAAAAGAATATTCCCTTTACGGCATACAATCTGATCTATTATTATTCTTTTGAAAATATTCTACTTTCATGTTGCCAGGTGGAGGAACTTACAAATGATTTACATTTTTCATTATCTTAGAATGAATAGGATGCCACATCACCCTTCTAATATTACTTGTTTAATCATTTCCTTTTTAGGCGAGTATAGATACTTTTCAATGATTTTCAAGTGTCTCCAGATGGTTTGATTTGATGTGTAATCCCTTTCACCTTTTGAGAATCCATCTCGAACAACACACACTCATTTTCATGTCTTTCTCGGGATTAGTGTTCTCAAATGGGTTATGTCACATAATTCCAACAATTCTCTTTTGTATAATATAAGTTTCCTCCATACTTCTTGCCTTTAAATAGGCTAAGGAGGAGATCTTTATTCATTTAATGGCAGTGATTCTATCCAATTCATCTCATTTACACCATTTTCACTATAAATTTAGCTCCATTTATTCATTAGTATGCATCCCCTTTCCATTCTTAAATGTGAAAAGATATTTCGAATTTCTTTGTTGGTGTAATGGAAAAGGTAGTTGTAGAAACTAGCCTGAAAGAGATATCATCAAAATATTTGAATCAAATCTTTGATTTAACAAGCCTAGATGAGGCATTTGTTAGGGATTTATTCAAGATTACATACCAAGGAAACAAAAATGGCCCTTGACATATGGATAGGCTCAGATTTCCCTAATTTTAAGATTGATCAAAATCAATCATGTTTTCTTAACCTTTCAAACAATGTATTATCATCTCTTCCGATGGGAACATAAGAAAAATCCAGAAGCACTAAAGAAATTTTGGATTGAAAATAGGCCTACCATGAATGAATAGAAGTCTCCCTTTTTGTGCAATTAATAATTTATCTTGAAAGAGATTCCTCGAGAATCCTATGTACTCCATGATGGGACGTCAATTGATAGTATTCCTTACATTCCTCACAAAGTAGATGAATTTGAGCAATGAATCTTTTCTCTAGAAAAATGTCCAACATAACTTGTGCCATCTTAACAACCTACAGTAATAGCATCATCATCAAGAAAGAAGAAGGGGGAATCAAGATCTCAACCCGTAATTATCATTTTGTTTGAGGAAGAAACAGAGCCTTCATCTTCTCAACGTCCTAAGGAATCATTCTCTATCACAAGGGACACTACATGCAAGTCTACTTTCCAACCTTTCATTCTTTCAGAGCAACATATTCCTTTGATGGCACAAAAATAATCAGGATTGTTTCCTATTTCTCTTATAAGAGAGCATCCATATTTCATAATGAAATGCAAGGGTGACTCCAGTTCTAAGTTTCCTATTCCTCTAGGTCCAAGGGACACAATAATTTCTCTTCTATCTACCTCAAATGGTAAAGTTTAGTCTACTCCTATTCGGTTTACCCCTTACAAAGAAAAAGGGAGGAAGGCATTTCCTACATGTGGTTTGGACCTTTTGGATTGGGTATCTTCTTATCATAAGAAGATAGAGTTAAGGAATATCATGGATGGTCCTAGAATGACTGTTGACACATTGATGGATATGGGGATGTCTCATACTTTGGATGGGGTAGTCTTTTTACTCAAACAACTCATGGCTTAGAATAATTTGTACCAAGAAAAACAAACTTCCAAGAAATGTTCCATAATTTGGAGAATATCTCAAATTAGTAATAGAAGATGACTAAATGTCCCTCTTCTTCTAATTTCCACTTTTCGATGTAATGTTTGAAAATGTATTTAAATTTTTCATGGGATCGTGTTGTTATCACCGAATCACAGCACCCTTATGTTTATACAAGTGCATATGCTTGAACTCACAGTGTGATTGGATAACATGGGTACTATCTCCAAGTTGTGGGACTTGCTACTTGAGATAGACCTCCAGAGAAAGTTGGTTCTTACTCCTAAACTACCTGCCACAATCTACTCTAATGCAGGGCAAAATAACTATTCTAATCTAAATTCCAAGGGACCAGGGAAAGAGAATGCATAAAATGAAAGCCTACACTAAAGTGGTGATACACCAGAAAAGGAGGGTGTGAGAGTAGTCTCCAAATGCGTGAAATATAGAAGCAAAGTGCACACTAGAAGAGGTGACGACGGTTCTCCATAATCTAGCAAAATGCATTCACAAAAAGATTCCAAGCATACACAATGATAATGGATCCCTGCAAGAAAATAATAATAGACACAATATTCTTGTAGAAAGATTAAAGGGGAAAGAAGAATGCAAGAAAACACAGCAGGGGAAGATACATCCACAAACTGATATTTTATTGCTTCATGATATGTACAGTTCAATCTATTACAAGATAAGGGCCTAGATCACCATGCAAGGAGTCCACTACAAGGGCCTGTAGCACATTGGATTCACAAATCAATTTTGACAGAGCTTTGCTATCTGAAAACTCTCCCCTTACAATGAGCCCAACACTCCAATTTATAGAAAAAATGAGAAGAGAAAGAGAAGGGGAAAATGAAAATCCTGAAATCTGTCCTTCAACCACTTGTAAGAGACATCAAATTTAGTGAAATTATTATATATTACTTGAAAAATTCTCCCCATACTATCCCATGTGCTGCAGCAGAGAAAGAATGATGACCATGCCTCTTAATTGCACTTCCAGCTACCAAATAAAACACTATTATGAACCCGGCCACGTTTTCCTAAAAATATTGATCAATATTTCATCAAATAAAGAATTTATTGGTTTTTTTGCATCGTAATCAAAGTCACTATTCCAACGGTACCAATTTTGTGGGATTTCTTTGAGAAATGCAAAAGTTATGGCCTTCTGAGTGCGGGCAGCTATTTTGGGTCCAGCGGCGCGTTTTCATTCATTCGACGAATGAGCATTAACTGACTGGAGCTGAATATGTTTCTCTTAATTAAATATATCTACCCTCATTAAAAATAATGTGTAGAGGACGTCGTGCTCATTCCATAAAGTCCAATTTTATGAAAATCGGAGCTCGGAGTCAAAAGTTATGGCCGTTTGAAGCTTCACGGGTCAAACGTTGACTTTTCTTCTTTGCCTTCGCCGCTTCGGCTTTTCGCGTCCCTCACGTCCCGTGCGTACCTTTTTCTGGCTGTCCCAGATGAAAAACTCTTGCTTTGGCCGATACGGGCTTCCTTGTTTCTTTTTGAGGTGAAGACACATGGCGAGATTCCATTCGCTCTCGCTCTTTCACTTTTCGTGTCCCATGCATTCTTTTGGCCCAGATGTCCCAAACTGTCTCGGAGGAAAGTCTCCTGTTTCGGCTGATTCGGCCGGTTCACGTCCTCCATGTACTTTTCTCCCAACTGTCCTGGGCTGCCTGGGACAAATATTTCCGAACCACCCGAAATGGATTGTCCTTTGGATTTTTGGCCGGTTCGCGTCCCATGCGTACCTTTGGCCCAGATGTCCCAAACCGCGCGATAACAAACCTTGGCAATTTTTTCCCTTTTCAGCCGGTTCACCTTTTCATGTCCCGTCGTCCCTATGTCCCAACTATTGCGCATGGAATTCTGGCAAATTTTCGGCCGGTTCGTGTCCTGACTTCCCAACTATCCCATCACGCCGCAGACTAGGACTTAGCTGATTTTCTTCATTTTTTCGGCACCAAGCCTGGCTTTTGCAATTTTTTCACATTTTTGAAACTTGCTGGGTTTTCTTCTTGGACAGGAGGGTTAGAAAGAAACCGAGGGGACCCCAAAAACATGATTTTGGGCCTTAAATCAATCTACTTGCTTGGGACTAAATAATTTGATGCATGTTATCAAAATTACCTTGAGGGGTGAATTTTTGATAACACATGCCCCTATAGGTCCCTATTTTTATTTTCCAACAATACAAAAAATTCCAATTGTTACATTTATACACATGCTTTGTAATATATTTAAACTTCTATCAAGGAAATAATTATATTCTATCGTATTGTATCAAATTAAATACGTGCTAAAAAGCAACATTTTCAAACTAGTGTTCAATCAACATAAAAAAATTGTATCAATAATGAAAATATAAAAATGTTTAGGAAAGACAAGCCTAATATTGCTTCTTTGGTTAATCATATTTACATCTTCATATTTATCATCTTTTTCTTTATCATCTTCTTCTTTGTCTGTGGCCTTTCTTTATAACCATCATATGACCGAAATAGTTGTCTTGCTTCTCCTTCATCATGTCCCGAGTGATACTTGTATATTAGGTGATGATTATTTAATATATCACTACATTTGGACATTATTGGCTTATATTCCTCCACTTCTTGTTCAACTCAAGAAATGTATTCTCCACTAAGATGAGTCTTTTGATAACATCATGAGAACATAGTTCCTCCTTGATGTTCTTGTCAAAGGATTGAGTCAAGGTATCAACTTCTCAATTCCCATAAGTGATTTTATGCTTATCAAACACCATATGTTCTAGTATACTATCTATGTTATCAATAGTCTTTTCTACTCATTCCTTCTCAATTACTAAACTTTCCTTAACTTGGTTTATAGTTTCCACCCGATCCTCGACCAAATATTCCATCACATACTTTGGTTAACATGTTTTTTAGTAAATCCTCATCAATTTAATTTAAGTTTTCAAGTTCGGGGAGAATCCCCTCCCAAGAGTACAATTAATTTTCATACTTCTCAATAATTTCGTTTATTTCATTGAGGATTTTGGTAAATTTTGTATACCTATTTATTTCCTTTTCAATGACATGCCTACCCTTTTGTGATAAGTCCCCCACCCAATGCCTAATGCTTCAACCTTCTTACTGGGATTTTCTATTTTATGTAGTAATTCAGGGGTGAAAATAGTAGTAACTTCTTCACCCTCTTCTCGTAAGCTCTTTAATTTTTTTCAAGCATGAGGTCGACTCTATCTACACATTTAGTTTTTTCTTTGATATTTTATCCTTATCTACCTTTTGCAACATACTTTCAACTACCTCTGTAACATGTTTAATTCAATTATTCCCTAGTATGTCTCCCTAATTAGATATATTGGACATCATAGTGACTTTCTCTAATATCATACTTTATCTTTCCTTGGTGAGGAGCTGCCACTTCTAAAGTCCTAAACCGATGCTTTGGTCTACTTTTTTCTTTGTAAGGATATTTTCTTTCTTGATAGATTGTTGGGGATTTGGAATTGAAATGTTGGTGATACTTAAATCCTCCTTTTGAGTGATTTCCTTCTCTCCTTATTGAAGGATTCCTCCTAACCATCCAACCATGGGGGTATTCCCCTTCTTCTCTTTTTGTGGGGTCTCAGAATATAATACCAATTCTTTTGATGTTCCTTCAACCTTTACAATTTGTTTTTCACCTTCCAATGTTACAACCCCTAATTTCCCTATGTCTTGTCCCTAGAATATGTGGTTGAGTGATACCTTCTGGTTTATTTTCACCCACTACCTTTTCATCTTGAATTTTTTTTTGTGTAGAGATTATAGGTTCATTCATTGTTTCCTTTGGATATTTGGTAGGAGGAGCCACTGTACTGGTATCTACATTCTTTATTGAAGTGATTGTCACATTTGTAATTTCTTTTGGAGCATCCTTATCCAAGCCTAGGGTTTTAACTGGTTCCTTATATTTTGCAATGTCCTCACCCCCTACTAGTGGTTATTTAGTGGATAAATCCTCTTGGGGTTGCTCTTCATTTACTTCATACTTTGTTGGTTAGGCTTACAAATGTGATTTTCGAGTCTTGTTTGTACTTTATTCAATATCAATCTCAACAGTTTATTTATTTCTTTTAACACATCTACACCTTATTTCATGGTATTTGTTTCTTGAGAAACCTCACCTTCTTTGACTGTCTTTTAATCCTTTGATGGTTGAATTTTAGTATGAATAACATCTATTACAAGTGTTTCACTCAAACTTGTTTGAACTATCTTTTCAACATTCATGACAGAGGTTGTACCTTCACTTTGAATATTTTGGGGTTGAGCCCCCACACTTGCACTTGATGCCTGATGGAGATCTTGAACATGCACTTCTTGTTCAGGAAATTTACACTCTCAGTTGTATGAGTCTCAATGTTTACATCAGCCATTTCCAATTCAAGCATTTCTTTAAGCAATTCAACTATCTCATCAGCTATTTTGACTACTTTTCAAAAAAAAATAATCACTGGTTTATTTTACACTTGTTCTTCCTTAGCTCCACCTGATTGACTAGACATATGAGCACAACCAATTGTTCCTAATATAGTTTTAGCAGGGACTGAAAATGCATCTACACTGGGAAATATCACACTTGGAGTAGAATGCACACTCTCAGGAGTTTAGGATGGCAACACTTGATGGGATAATGAAGTAACAACCCTCTTTTGGTCTTAAATCAAAGAAGGAGGATAAAATAACTCAATATCTCTATGTTATTGTTTTTGATGCATGGAAACTTTCTTTCATTGAGATACCAAAGATATCTTTCCAAAGGCTATTCAAATATAAATTTAACTTTCTTCTTAGTTCTTTCAAAAATTTTGACATTTGGTGCCTTTCTAAATTTGGTAATACATGATTTGGATTGAATATCAGTTGCACGATAGGGTTCCCCTCATCATCTTTCCAATGCTAGATAATCTTGGTAACACCTCTGAGAGAGTTTATTATGTAATCAACCCTTTACCTTTTACTTGGATTTGTACTGCTTTAGTTATGGGGGCATCTTGCATGGACTTCAAAAGTATCCCCTCAAATTTTTGAATCAAAATAGTTCTTAAAGTCTGAGCCTTACTAGTTGCTAATTTCCATTCATTTATAGTGTTTGTGGTAGGATTGTTAATAGGTAATTGTGGAAATGTCAATTTAAGGGATCCATTTTGTCTATTCCCTCCTTTAATGTGAGGATATCTCCTTCCAAAAATTTCAAATATTCAAACTCATTTAATACCTTTGTATTTTGCAAGGATAAATCCAAGTCCTTTCCAATCAACAAATTTAATGTTCTTCTCAATATATTAGAAATACTCATAGAAGGGCTATTTGATTCCCTTTCCTTACAATCAATAGAACTGATTATTTTTATTTAATCTTTTGTTAATGGTAATAATTTACCACCACATCATTGACATCTATAATTCCCCGTGTGACTACAACAATCTTGAAATCAATAATTTGACTCAAGGTCATTCTAGAAAAATCTCTTAACCTGATTTCTTCTTCATCTATACAATTCATCCAGTAATCCTCAAAGTGAGGATCATGTTCTTCTGTGTTGACAACCCATCGAATGTCATAATTAGGTCTTGGTATGAATTTTTCCATTTGGAATGTCTCCATTTCTTCCTCCATGAATCTGGCCTTGAGTATACTTTTGTATGGATATCTACCAATTTGGATAAGGAACTTGATATTTGTTTTGTGCTTTTTGCAATCTTTTTATGCACAAAAGTAAACTATCTTGACAATTCCATTAAGGCCCACTTGTCATTCACATATCTGGGTAGTTTACAAGGTTTTCCCTAAAATCCACTTACCCTAAAGTATGTAAAGAACTTGTATTGTATAAATATGTAACCATATTATAGAATTATAGTCTTAGCAATGGTAGATAGTCTAAATTGTTCCCACTCTGGTTTGAAAAGACAAGTCACAGGGGAAATGAAGGCATCATTTATCAACCTAACATTCCCTTTATAATTATCTAACCTCAATTATGGGTACACATCATACACTCTATGATCTTTAAAACTTTTTTATAACGAGAGACGAGGAATTGACTTGAAATAATAATTGTTATAGATTAAATAAGACATCATATAAAAATTTATGTCAACCGCATTGACCTCATAAATATTTACATCTATTTTCAAAAATTTGGCATGGATGGATGCTGATATGAACCTTGCCCAAAAATATTTTCCCTATTCTTATAAGAAAATAATTATGAAAAGTCATACCCATTCTTGAAAATTAGTGGCTCCCTCTAACCCTACCATTCTAATTAGTAACACAATAAGGTCCTCAACTTCATCAAAAAACATGGACTTGGTCAGTCTCTTTGGGATTCTCTTGAAAGATGGTTTTTTTCCTTCAACCATTTGGCATTTAGAATTATAGCATACTCATCACACCTTGCCTCATAATCAATATGTGTAGACTCAACTATAGTAATTATTAGTTGATCCAAATTTGGTAACCCTAGAATTTCCCTAAAAGCCTCACGTGTCCTATTTTTAACCCTTTCTCCACTCCCCTCAAATAATTATTTTGTTTTTGCATTGTAGTTATCAACACATAACCATATAAGCTTAGGAGCATACATGGACAATTCGAAAGTAGCTGTTAGGGAAATGTCACTAGCATCAATTGCTGCCATCCACTTACTTATATTTGGATTACACAACCTTCTCTAAAAATCATCTAAGTAAGAATTTTAGAATTTTGTGTAAATGAACTTACATAAATCACTGGTAATGTTAGAACCTACGTAGAAAACTGATGCTAGGGTCCTCATCTTGTGGATATTTTATTTTAATTTTCAACTTGTGTATTGAGGATCAATAAGGGTAGATTTAGGACTTACCAATTTTTACGAACTTTGTGAAATTTCCTTTTGCTTTTGCACTTCCCATTTCCTTATCTCAAAAATTTTTCTTCTCGATAAAATTTTCTCCTTTCCTTTCAAAAATTCACCCAGCTAGGAAACCATATATTTTTATGTAATGCTAACAATTCAAAATGCTTATAATATTTTAGGGCATTTACCTTGATTCGTGTAAAAATGCATTAATGGTGGAAACCATAAATGCGTTACATCCTAGCCATTGATCTTGCTTTCTTCATTTGAATGTGGACCATCCACGTGGATTAATTTGGTTTTTTGTGGGGCTAGGGAGTCTTTTTGCACATTTATATTGTCTTTTGAATGAATGTAAGTTTGCAACCTTGACCTGAACCTCCACCTCTTGACTTTTGATGAGGGGTTTCCACGTGTTTCAATATGAAAGGTGGCGAGAGCTATGGAGCTCATTTTCATTTTTACTAATATTTCACATAAGTGAAAAACTACATTATTAACCCGAGCATGCATATGTTGACATTTCGTAGAAAACTAACACATGTTCTTCATTGGGCTTTAGAGGCATATTCACACTTTGCACTATAATTTTCCTTTGGTGTAAAACTACACCGATGATCCACTTCCCCACTCCAATCATATTTAGACATGTATTAGCTTCGGGAAGTGAAAACCTTCTCCAAATTTTTCACTCCTAACTGAAATATTCCATAGAATATTCCATCGAGTTTTGCAATTTTTCAAACATGACTGACGTAGCACCACAAGTTATATAATGCCACGTATCCTCAGGCGTTAGAGGACTAAATGACATTTACATTGGATATCACAAAACTATACATCATGAAATTTTGAGGATAATCGTGATATTTAATTCATTCCTTCATGAGGATTTTTAGGTACGACACGATTACCACATTCCTCGGCCAAAAAGAGCATTCACACCCTAAATACAAGATTTTAGTTTGCATTCTACATGATTACATTTTCAAGGATACATTTTTTAAACATGGGTAACCTAGTCAAAGGAAAACTTTTAAGGCAAACATTGAATAAAAGGGTGAGATCGAATTGAGCATTAACACCAGCTTCAACTCGGGGATGGACACCCCCTGTGGGTGGCACAAGAACTACATCAAAAAAATATTTCACAGACCAAGTGTCTTAGTCCATTTGGCAATACAGTAATTTTAAAACGTACACAAGGTCAAACATAGAAAATGTACTACAAAAAAACATACCGAGACACCAAGGAATCTGGTTAACATAGATTAGGAAAAAGAAAAGGGAAAAAATAAATTAAAAAAAAACACCAACAAGACTATACACTGTGAAGAAGTACGTACCTTCATTCTATGCATTCAATATATAAAGTGTTTGAGATGTCTACCATTAATAGGTAACTCTATCAAGTCTCCTTCTAGATCTTTCAAGAAAAAGGGTGCTCCCCAATTATTATATCAATAGAATAAGGACCCATCCACAAGGCATCAAAATTTCCATGATTTCATTTGTCCTTGTGTCTCCTATCCCAGAAGTAAACAAGATCTCTAACATTAAAAGTTCTAGGAGTCACCTTTTTATCAAATATTTTCTTAAGCTTCTCCCTAAAATTGAGGTGTCTTTGGTGAGATTCCCTTCTTTCTTCATCCAATTCCACTATCTTCTTGATCTTATATTTATAGGGGTTTAATTATTCATCCTCAAGCTTTTGCATGAATTGATAGGTAGATAATTGCATTTGTAAGGGTAAAAGAGCCTCTAATCCATAAACCAAGTCAAAGGGATGTTTTCTAGTATCTCTTTTAGTACTGATCCTATCTTCTCACAAAGAAAATTTTAATTGCTCATCCAACTTTATGTTATTCACTTCTAATGTACTCCTAATTATCTTGATCAAATTTTTATTACTTGATTTAGCTTGACCATTCCCCAAGGATTGTAATTAGATGCATATGTTAGACTTATTGGAGCTCATTTTTAACCTCTTCCTTTTCATTTAAATTCTTCGGTTTGCACGATTTGAAGTATTTTTGTCTCCTTGTATGGATGCATGAAATATTTCTCCTTCATTTAGATGTCATCATCAGGTCTTTTCCTTGGGTCATAGATCACATTGAGTCTTGGAATTGTTTACAGTTTCTCTGTCCATGAGAAAAAATTTGTAATTTGGGCGTGAATTTGGGGTTTCCCTTGAATTTTATTCTTCCACAATCATGTCTTTTGTGTCAATTTTGTCCCAACTTCTATGGATATGTGGTCGTCTTTAATTGGATGAGGCACGATGGGTCTATTTGGTGAAGTTGTCACTTTTGTCACAATCATAAAAAATGTCAAATTGGTCCCATGGCCCTGATAGTTTCTAATTGGCTATTCAACAATATGAAGTGGAAAAGAAAATTTATTACTTTGACCCCGAAGATGTAAACATGTCATAAATAAAGTGGTTACGAAAGGAAGTCCCTTTTTTTGTTTTGAGGCATTATGGTGAAAGGAATGCCTAAGGCCCACAAAAGGACACGTGATGGTTTGAAAATTTGAAGGTGGAGAGGTGGATCGTCGGAGCATTTTGAAGATTTTGGTATTTTTTTGAAAAGGAGAAAAGTAAAAACTTGAGCCGTGATTTTCTTTGGGGACGAAATAATGTCACATGTTTGAGTAAGCATTGAAAAGTCAAAGCAGGGAGGCAGTCACCAGAGAACTTTAGGAATTTTGGATTTTTTGTGAAAAGGATTAAAGTTAAAGAAGTGAGTCGTGACCCCGTTTTCACCCAAGTAAAGCCATGTGTTGAGCTGTGTCAAAGTGGAGGGCTGTGCCAAAATGTCCAAAAATACACATTTTCTTAAAGTATCACAAAATACAAGATCTTTTCCACGTGGACGACTCAATTTTGAAGTTGTGAAATATATAGTTAATGGCTATGTTCTAAGGCATTTAGTTCTTCTGCCATTAGCACTCTAGGACTTCAAGAGTTTCAAATTCATTTCATCTTTTATTGTTAATTTCATGGTCTCTTGTCATTTTTATCAGTGAAGTGCAATCGAATTGTTTTGGAGCTCAATTTGTGAACTCGAGAAGTGTGAAAGTTGTTGTTTTGAATCAGAATTTCTTAGGCACCTACATAAAAATGCCGAGGGCTTAGCATAGAAATATGCAAAGGAAAAGGATGAAGGAAAGGAAGCTACAGTGTAAAAGATGATCAACGAGCTTACACGCATTCTTCCTCTTTTTGTGTGTGTCATGTTTTCGAATCAGGAGGGAATGCTCCAAATAATTTTCTTAAGTGAGAACCGATGCCCGAGCTTTAAAACAAATGGTGGAAATAATTGAAAAATCTGATCTTTTTACACCCGACAGCTTTTGGGTGTAAATTTTTCAAATATCACTTTGGGAACAAATCTATAAGAAACAAATTATTCCTTGAAATCAGATTGAAAGTATAAGGTAAATGCCTAAGACCCGCAAAAGGAGACGTGGATGCTTCTTTTGGCTCCTCTTTACACTAATAATTTTTCAATGGCCGAGGAAAATTTCTTAATCCCGTGACACATGGAGGGCCTATGCCTATTTGGGAACCTTCCCTAAATTTTACCTTTGAAAGAGCACCAAAGAGACACGTGGAGGTTTATGTTGGATCTTCACATACTTAGAATTTTTAAGAATTTGATGCAACTTTCTCAGACCCTAGGAACGTGGCACCTTCCACTAGTTCTTAAAAATTTTCAATGGTCGGTACTTCTTTTCCTGGCCCAAGACACATGGAGATCCCGTGCTTATTTGAGGTCTTCGCTTTTGGGCACCATATCAAAAGTGCACTGAAGAGACAAGAGGAGACTTCTACTAGCTCCTCTTTATACTGAGACTTTTTCAATGGCCGAGGCAACTTTATTTGGCCCAAGGAATGTGGAGAGCATGTACTCATTTGAGATCCCACCTTTAGATTTCATCTTTGAAGTTGTGCCGAATAGACACATGGAAACTTCCACTGGACCTTCCCATGCTTGGACTTTTCAGTGACCAATGCAACTCTCTCGGGTTCTGAACATGTGGAGGGCCCACGCTCGTTTGGGAACCTACCTCTAGACTTCACCTTTGCAGTTGTGCCAAGGAGACACATGGAGGCTTCCATTGGCTCCTCTTTACACTTGGCCAACTTGGACTTGCAGCACAGATATGTGGTATAATCCATGCGAGGACACTCATTTCTAAGAGGCATGAATGCAGGTATCTATTTCTCGAGGTGTATTTTTGAAAGGGATTTCTTGTCAGATCAAGCCATATGGAGTCACATGAGAATTATTAAAAGGGGATTTCTTGCACAACAAAATAAAAGAATGATTAAAAATACTGTCAAAAATTATGACATGGCATCCCAGTCATAGTTGAGGGATTGAGAAACGTAATAAGTTCATGATTTATCCAATAGCAATAGAAAGTAAGATATTTTCAAGGCAATAAACATGATTAAACAATATTTTGTAAATAGGAATATTCTCTTGAATATTTAGGCTTTAAGAGGGAAATTTAGGACGAGTGGGAGTGAAATTGAATAAATGAAATGAGAATACTCTTGCGTAGGGGGTTTTATTTTTCTCGATGAAGTTTAAGAAAAGAAATTTTCCCGAGAGACTATCTCGAGATACTTGTTTATTTTCTTGTGTTCTTAGATTTAATCATGTCAAGATGGTTGCAAGTGTAAAGCCATTGACAAGCTCTAATATTGTTGAGGAAAATTTCCCTTGCTGATGAATCTAGTGAACCTTGAGTGAATTGTTGTTTATCATGAGCATAATTGTGTTTGCTTTTATTTCAAAATGTTTTCAAATAGTCTTTCACATTCTGTTTCAATATTAGGTAAAAATTCCTTGGAATCACTCAAGATCTCATCCATGTGTTAGTATTATGGCATTTGCAATTTCATTATGAGAAGATATTTCATCTTGTGATGTAAATAAACAATTTAAAATCACTTTACTTTCATTATGTTGATAAATATTGTTTGTTAGCCTATGAGTGTATCTTAGGCATGACTAATCAGGGATTTCCAACATTTAATTGAGTCTTTAACTTGATCCTTTGTGTTGAATTCTTGAAGAGTCTATGAAATCATGCATCTCTCGGGCCTCCATCGATACACACCTTCAGTTCAAGGAATATTTTGGCTATTTTGAAGCATTTTGCTCGTGAGTGTTCCAATATTTGTAAAGGTTCTCAAATATTTGGTATAATCAACTCTATCTTGATTATCTTCCCACCAAAATTTCTCAAATGATAAATCCTACATGAAATACCCTTGTTTGTATTGTGTATCCATAAGGATTTAAAAATTTCACTTTAAAATATGGAGAGACAATCAAGTTTCAATTATTGTCTTTAGTAACCTGACCTTTTCCAGAAACATCTCCACTCTTTAGTGTGACAAATCATGAGAGTTAGATTGTGTTGTATTGATCATATTTTCTCAAGGTTTTCATCAAAACTGTGCAAAGAAGGATCTCTTGATATCCTTCACCAACACGGGTTACAAAAATGGGTCCTCTCACCCTATTTGAAGGAAAAATATAAAGTAGTGAGGGTAGATAAAATCCTTAGTGAGGTGCTATCCATTTCTCCAATGCCTAAGTAGCAAAGAGTCAGTTGTATCCGCAACCTGACTACAAAATGACTTATAATGATTTGTCTGCCTCTAAGCATCCTCCGTCAGCTTTTTTCGATACTTTTGCTCACCCTCGCAGAGAATCAATTTGGATACCAACAAAAATTATTCCATACTATTAATACATAGTTACTAAAGGTTTATCCCTAAATTTCTTAGCATTATCAGTAACTATTTTTCAAAGTACCCCAAACCTACAAATTATATTAGTTAGGGTAAAATACATGACTACTTGGTGAGTTTCCTTCTTGGTGGGGATAACTTAAACCCATTTGGTGAAGTATTCAGTAGGAACCAAGATCCATCTATGTCCAACACTAGAAGAATATGATATTTATCCCATAAAATTCATCCCCCAATGTTTGAAAGGATCTTCTACCTGATATCTTGGTTGTAGAGTAAAGCACTGTAATTTTCATTCTCAAAAATTTTAGGCCACCAGTAAATCTTTAAAAAGTTTAGGTACATCTTTAAAAAGTTTAGTCCACCAGTAAATCACTCTTGCAACAAAATTACCTCCATATACTCCCCCATGTAATTCTTTAATAATCTTTGGAGCTTCTTCTTTTGTGATGCATCTCAATAGGACCCCCTTAGGATTCTTCCAAACCAGCTCATAGTTAGTTATAACATATTTTTAGAAGGAAAATTTAAGTGTCCTTTGATTTTTTTCTAAATGACCTAGAAACTCAAAATTCCTAAGGTAAAATACTATATACTTGTACCATGTGGATTTGATCAATTTTTCTTGGACATGCATATGTCCCTCTTCAATTTGGTTAATCTCCATTACTTACAAGTTGCTTTCTCCCATCAACTTTGTAAGGCCCAAACCCCTAACCAATTTGGTGGTCTGTATATCCATATCATATTCTTATAGCTTGTTCACCCAATGACATATTTTAATAGAAAATTTCATCACTGATAAAATGTCTTTAACCATTTTATGGGGAACATAGGCTACTGATCTTGGAAGAAGATGTAAGGAATTAAAATTTTGGTAGCTCTCACCAAAGCAAAACCATGTTTTTCCATGATAATTTACCTCAACTTGGCAGCTTGGAAAGGTTTAATGAAAAAATCAACAAATTTTTAATTTCCTTCATCATCCCTTTGTTATAACATAGATGCAATAGTATTCTCAGATGAAAAAGAGAATATTTGAAAACCTTTTTATAATCAACAAGACTAGGGAATTCTTTAATGATTATTTTATTCCATTTAAATATTGGATAGCTCTGAGAATCAACAAGTGACTCTTCCACGCACCCGACCTCCCGAGGTCGTGCCGAGACAAATGCCGGTGGGGGTAGAATATGCAGACAAACTAGTTGGGGAGTCTAATGTCTTCGACACGCACTAATGGTATTTGCGAATCTAAGGCAAAGAAGGCCCTTCTAACTTGGACTGGTGTGATAGATCGATCAGCGAGGATGACTGGCTCAAGGCTCCAATCAATATCGAGCTCTGGCGTGATTCGATCTATGGGTTGTGGGATGCGTGGAAAATGACCCGGATGGTTTCGTATTTCTCCTGATAGGGTCATATGGTGAATATAGTCAACTCTATGGACGATTCTCTGCCTAGTCCAAAATTCTCTAGCTTTGTTAGCTGTTGTGTCTAGTAGGGACAACTGTTGAATGATGATAGGTGGAATCGGAGTAGACTGAAATACTAATGTGCGTAGGCCAGTGTCTATATCTAACTGACTTGTGGATTCGTTAGGTCATGGGATTTGTGGATCACAACCGTAGACTCTTGGTTGTTGTGGTCCCGTTATGGTCATACATGAGATCAAGTTCTAATCCCTAGTATCCAAAGTAGTCATAAGCTTTTTCGCCTTCTATGTTTAGGATCGCATAATTGTGCGATTTTCTCGTAATACCTCACAGTGTTCTAAAGAACTTGAATTCTTAAACTGGTATCTATATCTATGAGGGTGTCTCCAGCGTCTGGCTATGGAACTAAAGGATCGCACCCGAATATTTGTTCTCTTTCAAATCCCTCTACAGTCATGCGGATGTTTTCTAGGATAACCTGTAGTTTGGCTGATTTGACCAGAATGTGTGTGCTTGGTCGTCTTCTACGTTTAACCCTCTCAACTGTGACCTGATCTGTTGGAAGTCTGTTGTTGTTTGGAAGACTTGTATCCTAAGGTTTTGGTCAATGTCAGTTACCGCTACTACGATATTGGGTTGGGGCACAATTGGCTCGAAAATGTATTCCCTGGGCTCCCTAGGTCCCGTAATTGTCATGCAAAAGCAGTAATGAAACAAACTATAATAAAGTAAAATCTAAGTACACTTCTAACATATATAATTCCTTTTTGTATTTTCTGGTAATTTATGAGAAAGCAGCTAACTAAAATATTTAGAATTGACAACTAAACTAATAACGTAAAACAAACAAAATAGCCGATTGTAGCTATTTGTCTCATGTGCAATTTTGTATATCTATTCTAAACAACGAAATAACTAATCTATTCTGCAAGATTCTCGATCCTACCTCGTAAGTGAGGAATGAATCATAGTTTCTCGTAAACTATCAATCCCCACAACCTCCCCGGCAATATCGAGAATGGAAATAACTCAAATAAAGTGATTAACTACTTTATTTGATAAGTTCTAACTAAAACTTTGAAAGATGGAACCTCGGATTTCGCAGTAATGCAAAGGCGAATCCGATGGTGTGTGTGTTCTTGTCCCCGCATGATCTCTTCGCTCTTTGTGCTCACGTGAATCCGTAAAAGTGTGGAATGCTTGCATCAACAGAATAGATATTTGGATCAATGGACAGCCTTCTAATGCGCATGCAATAGAATGCGGATAGGAGAGGGATAGCGCAAGAGTACAGAGCTTGGCCTATGCAATTCCTAGCGGGGTCTACTGCGAATCATGCAACAAAAGCATCCAGAACCTGAAACTAGTCTGTATGAAGAGCAAAACCTGCAACTTTAATGGCTGCCTAGACTATTCTACTCCAAAACAATAATACTGTTTGCACAAGTTGGATCTGTGGCTTACCAACAGCAACACAAAGCTAAAACAAACCTGCAACAAACTATGCTACCAATCCTAAGCAAACTAAAGGGACACAACACTGAAAACATGAAAGTTGGAGTGAAAATGGTGGCCCAAATAATGTTTACCACTTGCACAAGTTGGATATGTGGCTTACCACTTCAACACAATACTAACCAAAGCACTCAATGAGAAAACTAAGAATCCTAAGCAAAGGAAAACTAAATCTGCTGTAACAAGAAATTCAAAAGCAAACTTCAAAGCAAAATTTGAGAGCAAAATTCGAGGCCATTTGCATGTGCACAAACCATGCATTTATAGGAATCCAAACATCCAAAATCAAATCCAAACCGAACTCCTAAACATTAAACAAAAGAAAAACACTATTCCAGGGGACCAAAAACATTAATGCATGCTTAAGTCGGCAAGAAAAGCTGGTGAGTCGTGATATTTCACGCGGGTCGCGTCAAAAGAGCGTTCTGGAAAACGCGCACAGGACCGCCGCCCCTCGCTCGTGGCGGCGGTTACATAGACCGCCGCCTGCTTCGTGGAGGCGGTCACACAGACCGCCGCCTTCAGTGGCGGCGGTTTCCATCAAGACCAAAAAGCCAAGAAAAGAGGGAAAATAGGGAAAATAAAGCACGCGGGGGCTAAGTGGGGCATGCGGGATGTTAACGCATATCTGTAAAGCTTCTCTGGATCCCGAACACCTTGCGAAGAGACTCAGATCATCATTGGGGCACTTATTACACTGCTCCGCAAAGATAAAGACTTACAATTTTGGGTACGTACATATTGCCCCCTCGGAGAAGCGTTTTAGCCATGAAGAGGCGTAAAACGGTGGGTCCGAGTATGGCCGTCCCGAAATGGGAAGTTAGAAGTTATACCTTACGCGTCTGTGTGTCGAAATGACGCCATCCAAAATTCCCGCCACCTGCAAAATGAAAAGAGAACTCAAGTGCAGATAGATACAATAATTTGGAAAATAAACGCTAAAACAATAGGGGAAGAGGACGTACCATTAGTGCGAGGATAGAAACTTACCTCCGTCAACGCTCCGAACCTGCGAAAAAGTCATTTTAAAACGAAATAGAACAATATATATATGAAAGTGGGCCCATTTTACTATTCATTTGCGCGAGTCGATTTGGTAGATTTTGAGCTCTGGGGCCCACGGTAACGGTTTCTCACGCGAGTAGAGTCAAAACGTCCACAGCGAGATAGTGATCATGCCTCCACGTGCGGAACGCCACCCCGCGAGATCACAGGTTGGTTTTTCTTCAATTTTGTGCTTTTCCCTCTTCAATTTTAAAATGCTAAATTCTTTGCAATGGGGGGGTTATTTTTGAAAATGTTAGGTTTAAAGGGTCCATCTAGGGGGGGCGCCTACTGGGTAGGCCCCATTTTTGATTAAAATAGTCATTTTTTGCATTTTTTGGGCTTTTTAAGCCCAAAACCCGCGGGTTTTCGGACCGCGACCGCCGCCCCGGACAGGGCGGCGGTTACACGACCGCCTCCCTGTACAGGGCGGCGGTCACGAGACCGCCGCCTTTAAGGCGGCGGTTACAAAACCGCCCCCCTGCTCAGGGCGGCGGTTCTGAACAGAATGCAAAAGAACCTATTTTGAAAGCTTGTACTTGTATTTTTAGCATTTGTACGTGTTTTTATGCTTCTCTTGATATTGTTTAGATACTAACTTACTCTTCCTTGTGTGTTTTTGGGTGTATGCAGGCAAAAGAGGAGTACATTAGATGGAGCCGGGAGAGAGAGTGTGACTGGCTGCCCGGGGTATTGGATGCCCTCTCAGCAGATGAGGAGGACACATTACAGAGGGCCGGCATATTGCGTATATCGCGTGTGCCCCACGTTGCTCCATCCAGTCACATTCTTTGTGACCTATTTTCATATTGGGATGCAGATCGGAACACCTTCCGACTGCCAGGGGTCCGTGGTGAGTGGACCATCACTTTGGAGGATGTTTACCGCATCCTGGGGGTCCCGATCATCGGGAGGAGACTTAAACTGGAGACAGCTGGTTCCAGGGCACAGATAGCTCAAAGGGCAATGTTATATGGGGATGCAAATGCATTTCTACGGGGCCAAAGAAGGGAGTGCGAGTCAGATCCATTCCTTCTTTGCCCATCCCTATCTTTCGACAGGCTATTATGGGGATCCTTGCCTCGAGACTCATCGGGGACAAGGGAGGGGACACCTTATTATACTGTGGGGCCCCATCATCGCACGTATAGAGGGACATGGCCGGAAATACGCCCGGGCGCGGACATTTTGGGGACCACCTACCATGACTTATACAGGTGGTCCGATCACAGGACAAGTCTCTTGAGCCACCCCACTCTAGTCATGAGTCAGGGTGTATGAGCGCTTCATTCCGTATGGCGAGGCGTGGAGGTGGCAGATCCCGGGCGGTGAGGGCAGCCCGATGGTCGTGTATGTCGCTGCTCGAGCACCTCACCACCCAAGAGCCACCCTTACCACGGCAGCATACGAGGCTACACCGTACCAGCTTATGGCCGGTATATGGGGAGAGGAGACCACGACATTGGTCTCCTGCTCCATCACAGGGCAGCTTATCGATCGTGTGGGACGGGTAGAGGTACATCCCTTCAGCAGGGTTCCTCAGCAGTTTGGCCTCCCATACGCGGCTATGCTTCCTCCAAGAAGACTCGCTTATAGATCACCCGAGAGGCTGAGGGGGCCTAGAGGCCGTGGTCGACAAAGCGGTTACCCCCGGCATTCCTATTACAGCCAGGGGGATAGTTCGGGCCAGAGGGAGAGCTGGTGCGCCTCAGGCACCATTACTTCAGATTGCTGCAGGTCCTGCTCATAGCAGTGACGACCCCATAGATATTGACTCCGATTCTGAGGAGCACACAGAGGGAGGGTCAGAGGAGCAGACGGACGAGAGCGATCCTGAGTGGCATGATACTCAGGACATTCTGCGGGCAGAGAGGGAGGAGGAGAGTGCAGAGAGAGAGACCGTGGCTTCTGAGGAGCCACTCTCCCGAGGCCATGGTGGAGACGATGAGTCCGTTGCGGGGCGCCATGTTGCCCTACCACAGGAGCAGCCCTCGGTCGCCGCAGCCGCATCGCAGCAGTGGCCGGCCCCGCGACCCATCTTGGAGGCCTGGCGATCCGAGTAAGTTATCCTCTCCTCCTTTCAATGCTTGTTTGTTTTAGGATTTGTTTTTGAATGTTAACTCTCCTTATATTTGTATTGTGTACACTTTAACCTCTTGCCTAGTTCCTAATTCATTTTTCTTTCTTTGCTTTGCAGAGACTGTTGATGAGTGGCGGGATCTAATCCGTAGGGTTTGCGTCGATTCTCTGATGATCCCTATGGATAAGACCCGTGCGGAGTTATCTGTGGATGCCGGGGAGCCCTCAGCAGCCGGCAGGCACACTGACGTCTTCGCTCCCGTTTGGCATGTGGCCAAGATGGTGTCAACTCTCCGTACAGAGTTGGCAGGCTATAGGACAGCCGAGCGTCTTATGAGGAGCCGCTCTCATGGCGAGACTACGACTGCCCCTAGGGACCCCGAGCCCTCCGTCCATTCAGAGCGCCAGCGCAGCCGGAGTCCTAGGCGAGGGCGCGCACCTTCAGCGGGATCGCGCAGGGGTTGAGAGGCCACTTGGCTTTCTGTATTTGTATTTAGATTCTTTTGTGTATTACGGGCTCTTTGAGCGTTTTGACCATGCCTAGTGCATGATGGCATCAGATATAAACTTTGATTATTTATATATATGCGCGGTTTTGGATCAAAACTTGTCATTTGTATTCTACTTTCTTTATTTCCAATCGCTTCGTGTATACTATGATGTATGTATTATATGCTTTCTAGAATGTATGCGATGGAAAATGATGATGCAAATGTTTGCTTTCTTTTTTTTGTGTTTCATGATGCTGATACATGATTTTGTAGATATATTGTGATCTTAAATCTTAGTTTCTGTGAGCAATTTGGATACCTCATGATTTGTTTTGGCAAAGTGATGAAAATAATCAGTATGATGAATAGATTAACTTGCCCCACTCCTAACTCCACGCAACTAGTAAGATGCGAGGGCTCATCACCAAGAGCCAAGAAGGGCGCAAGTTATGGAATATGGTGAAGTGATAGTGGTGAAAGACAGACGAAGCTTTGGTGGAACCAAATGAAAACTACAAGCTTTATTCTACCTGAATGACTTCATAGTTTTGGATGCAACTTGCTTTGCGGTTTATCCAGACTTAGACCCGTAGATGGCCACATAGTAGACAAAATCTGGGTTTTTAGGATTTTTAACTCTCTTGGAATTTTTGAACATCCGATTCATTCATTCGTTATTGACTCAAAGTTTGAATTGATTGTTTATGTCCTTTTAACATTTACTTTGTTTAGAGGACCCCCTACACTTTGCCCCATGCTACCTGTAAGAAACATGGGTTTATCACCGTGGGCAAGGCATAGGCGAGTAAGGGCATTTCCATCCTTTCCCAACCCTACGTCACTAGTAAGAGACGCAAGCTCATCACCGAAGGTTGGTGGGGCAAGGAAATGTGTAAAAATAAAATTTTCTGTTTAATCACTTCTTGACTTGTCTATTTGAGTAAAATGTCAGTATATGCTTATTTCCAAAGAGATATGTATGTGGGATAGATGTGACACCATGAAGCTTCTAGAACAGACCATAGGCAAGACACCTATCCTAAGAAGAAATCAAAGTGAGAACAAACTTGCAGATCTTGGTATGGTTACCGTTAGGACTTCGTCATGTCTGATTTTGTTTGATAAAAGATTCTGAAGTGATTGATGATATCGTGAAAATGGAGAGATATGATTAGAAAGTTTTGTGCCAACAACATCATGAGTTTGTAATGAATTACTTTGAGAATAGATTCCTTGATCACAATTTGTGTAAGAACAAGTGGACAAAATGATCCTAATTTATATGAAAATGCGATGTAGATAGTTATATAGGCAGCGTTTGCTGCTTATGCGTAGAAACGTTTGAGGTGGAGGGAATTGACTGTTTCGCCAAACTCCTCACCTTCTAGCGTGCATAAGAGATAAGCGCCATTCCCGTAGTCTTTCATGACTCGGTATGGGCCCAACCATTTGGGCCGGAATTTCCTTCCTTCGCCGGTCTTCTTGTCGATCCGGCTGTCTAACCTCAGAACTAGGTCACCTTCATATATGTCACGTTCATAGACTTTTTTGTTATACTGCCGGCACATCCGGTCGGCATAGACTCTATGTCGTTGTTCAGCATCTAACCTAGTTTCATCCAGACTTTCTAATTGAGAAAGACGTGCTTCTCTGTAAGCGTCCTCATCCAGAATCCCTTGTAGCGAAATGCGGAGACTGGGGATTTCAACTTCGAGTGGGAGAACTGCTTCTGACCCAAATACCAATGAGAAAGGAGTTGCTCCTGTTGGCGTTCTTATCGAGGTTCGGTGGGCCCACAAGGCCGGATATAACTTTAGATGCCAATCCCGTTTGTTTTCTTTTACCGTTTTAAGGAGAATGGCTTTCAACGTTTTGTTTGTTGCTTCAGCCTGCCCATTGGCTTGGGGATAATATAAGGAAGCCGTATGATGGCTTATTTTGAACTTACTGCATAGCTCACGAACTTCTTCGTTTTTGAAAGAAGTTCCATTATCTGAGATAATGATTTGTGGGATACCGTACTCGCAAATGATTTGGTTCAAAATGAACTTAGCGATTACTTTAACCAGTGTATAGTTGTAAGAGGCATAGCCTCTACCCATTTAGTGAAATATTCAAAGGGCCGTGATTATAAAATTGTGGCCGCCTCAGGGACGAAGGAGAGAATTTCCTATCAAGTCCAGCCCCATGTAGAAAAGGGCCACGAGTAGCGATCGGTCAGCAAGCTTGGCCGCATGTGGATCTCATGAGAGAACTCCCCGACATTTATGACACCTGCGTACAAACTCTATTGTGTCATGTTCTAGAGTGGGCCAGAAATAGCCCATTCGATGTATTTTTCGAGCAGTGGCATGGCCACCGAAGTGGCCTCCACATATACCGCTATGGGATTCATGGAGAATCCTCTTGGACTCTTCTGTGTCAACACACCTTAAGAGCATTCCATCGAATGCTTTCCGATAGAGCACCTGCTCTATAATGACGTATTTAGCTACGATAATGCGTAACCGCCTTCTTTGTTGAGGTGTAGCTCCTTCTGGGTACCTGTGGTCCATGATATAACTAATGATATCAGCGTACCAAGGGCACTCAGATATAGCAGGTCGGGTTTCGACGTAGTATACGCATTCATCTGGAAAGTCTAAGTCTACTAAGTCGCCTCCGTCTAGCGGGTTATCAGCTAACCAATCTGCGATGATTTGCCCTTTAACTGACTTTTGGTTTACAAAAGTTAATTCGAATTCTCCCATTAAGGTTATAAAACGTCCAGCTTTTTTGGACAAGGACCCTTGTGTGAGAAAAGTCCGTAAATGGTCCGTCTTTACTATGACCCTTGTCTCTTGATTTAGCATGTAGTGTCTTAGGCGTTTAGTAGCAAAGACTATGGCAAGACATTCTCGCTCTGCTTGTGTATAGCGCGTTTCGTAGTCGAGCAATGTTCGGCTAATGAAATAAATCGCACGCTCTCTTTTGTCATCGTCTTCTTGGGCTAGCATGCAAGCTAACGAAACATCGGTAGCCCGTGAGTACAAAATTAAAGGGCGATCTAGCTTTGGTGGCATTAGCGTAGGCGGTGATAGCAGGAAACGCTTGATTGCATCAAAAGCTTCATTAGCAATCTTCACTCCAATCAATGCTATAGTCCTTCTTGAGTAAATTGTTGATTGGATGAACGGCGAAGCTTAGATCCGGGATAAATCTCCGGATTGCACCCAACTTTCCGAGAAATGATCTGATTCCAGATTCATTCGAGGGTGGGACCATTTCGAGGACAGCCCGAATTTTGGCTGGATCAACATCGATCCCTCGTGACGATATGATGTAACCTAGAGCTTTCCTCCCGTTACACCGAAGACGCATTTCTCTCGGGTTTAGGTAACTCCATATTCTATTAGGCGTGAAAGGATGATGCGGAGTACTTCAGGATGGTCACAACGCTTCTTGGCCTTAGCCAACAAGTCATCTACGTAGGATTCCATGATTTTATGGATTAAATCGTGAAATATGTATGTCATGGCCCGCTGGTATGTAGCACCGGCGTTCTTGAGACCGAATGGCATAACAGCGTAGCAATAGGTTCCCCAAGGAGTTATAAACGTGGTTTTAGCTTGATCTTGCTCGGATATTTTGATTTGATTGTATCCCGAGAATCCATCCATGAGAGACAAGAGTTCAAAACCTGCTGTTGCATCAACAATAACGTCTATGGATGGTAATGGGAAGTCGTCCTTAGGGCAAGCTTTGTTGATATCTCGAAAATCTATGCAGATGCGTATCTTTCCATTCTTCTTGAGAACGGGAACGATGTTGGATACCCATTGGGAGTAGTCAACTGGCTTGATGAATCCTACCTGAAGGAGTTTTATTACCTCCTCTTTTACCATGAGGGCTACTTTGGGCTTCATGGGTCTTGATTTTTGTTTAATTGGCTTTGCATCTGATCTAGTGACGAGGTTGTGTACCGCAATGTGGGGTGCGACTCCTGTCATCTCTTTGTAATTAAATGCAAATGCCTTTTGATGTTCTTTTTTTGAGAACCCGAGTATGTATTTCCACTTCCTCTCAAGGGTTAACGAAGAACCTAACTTTAGAATTCTTGGTTCATCTTCCGTTCCGATATTGACATCGATTGTTTCTTCAATTAAAGAGGCATTACCCTCTTCGAACTCAGGTGGTGCCGGAGGTAGATCTATATCATCCCCGTTTTCCACCACGTATATATTAGGTTCTTTTTGTGAGGGAAGATTCATTACAGGATTTCCGAAGTAGGAAGATGAATGCGGGATCAGAGATAAATCTAGCGTGTGATAGGAGAGATGTAGTGCTGCAAAGGCATTTAAGTAATCCAAAGTAGCCGCATCATTTCCAACATGGTCTAGGACGGTAGATTCACTTCCGTTTGAAAGAGGATCCATCATTGTTTTTATTAATGGTTCGTTACGAATGGATACCGTGAAATGAGTATCTTCTAGCTCATTGCTTGGAGTGAAGCGTGATGCCGAAGTTGCTATTGAATCGGCGAGAAGATTCTTCTCTCGTGGAATTGCTTCAATGGATATGAAGTTGAACGCCTTGCTTAAATCTAATACAAATGCGTTTTGTAAAGTCAAGTGTTCGGCTTTAGTTTCATATACCTCTCAAAACTTGGTTTGCCACTAATCATGAGTCTCCTAAAACTCGATATTATCAATACCAATTCTTTTGGCTAAGGTAAGGCCAAGGAGGAGGGCTTCATACTTAGTGCCGCCGTGTTTGTACATTCAAAGTTTAATTTAAAAGAGAATGGGAGGACCTTCTCTTCGGGCGAGGTAAGAATTATACCTGCCCCCGCTCCATAACGGCATTTAGCTCCATCAAAATGGAGAGTCCAATACTTAGCCGGGAGTATGGATGTAGGTGTATCTGCTGTGTTTACACACTCTACTTCTACCATACAGAGATCTTCTGCTGGCAAGGAACCAACACCTAGGGAAAATCCGATACCTACTGAATCGAATGGTAAGAACATTGGTGAATCTTGTTCTATCAGCTCAACGATCTTTGCAGTAGTCCCTAATGATACTATTTCTTTAGTTTTACCTTTAGGGGTTGGAATTGTTTTGGCTATGTTGGTAGTTTCAAGATCCGTCGTAGGTATCAACTTTTCCTCTGGCTTTGGGTCAGAGGGTTTGTTAAGTTGGTTTGTTGGAAGTTCGACTTCGAGTGTATACCGGTCTTTTCTTTAAATCAGCTAGGTGTACGCCAAACGGCTTTGATCACCTTTGGCTACAAATACCTTTCCCGATGCAGAATCTTACTTCTTGAAATAGCGTGGAAGGGATTGCCTTCATTCGATGTATCCAGTGGCACGCCGAGAGGATCATATTATAGTTAGTTTCCGATCTATAATATAAAACTCAATCAGATTGTTTTAGGTCCTAAGGTGACCGGTAGTATTATAGTTCCTATCGATGTGGCTTTAAGGCTATCGTAGCCTCTCAAGGTATTTCGTAGTAGAATGCAGTTTGTTTCTCCATATCCCAATTTTTGGAGAAAAGAGAAAGGGACTATGTTAACTGCAGCCCCGTCATCAACCATTGCCCGTTTTACATAGTTATTATAAACTTGTACTTGCAAGTGTAGGGCTGGATCGCCTCGGTGTGCGATCTCAGCATCTGTAGGCATTTTACTTATTTCGAATATGAATTCAACATCCCTATCCGCCTGTCCCGGTGGATAAACATCAAAGTCTATATGATTTACTTGCGCTTCCGGTGGTGGAGTGATACTAACTAAATGACCCAAACCTAACGCCTCTAAAAGAGCAGCCCTGTGAGCAGGGGAATTCTTTAGTAAATCAAGGAATGAAATATGCGAGAAGGTTTTTGTTAGATCATTAATTAGATCGTAAGCACCCATAGGTTTTGCTACGGTTTGCTGGATGTTATCTGTTTCCGGCAGTTGGGCTTGGACTTGGTTGAGAGAAATACTCTCGTGTTCTCGTAATTGCTTCAACGGGTAATTCGGAGTCTAACTCTACTAATCCAACTACCTTAGGTCGTGGTTGACTTCCTAGTTGTGGCGCGACTAACGGATTTAGCGAAGTCGAAGCCTCGTGATCGTTGTTTCCTGTTATTGCACCTTTGTTTGTTCCAGTTGGTTTCAACCTATCGCTATCATGATTTGGGAGTGGATCATTAAAGATCTTGAGAGGGGCATTCTGAGGGGAAACCGCCTCGAAGGTATTTGCTTATCAGGACGTAGGATCTGTAAGAACATATCCATAAAGAATTGTTTTTGCTCATTTGGCAAGCGTTGCATGAATTTGTTGTAATCACGACACGTTCTAGTGTCATGCCCTTGAATTTTATGGAAACCACAATAAGAATTGGGGTTGTAATTCCCGTTTTGTTGGTTTGGTGTGTATTGTGGCCTAAAATTCCGATCAAACTGTTGCCTATTAGGACCAAAGTTTTGTTTCTGGTTTTGACTTTGGTTTTGATAACCAAAGGAGTTTTGGCTTGATCCTTGCATGGGATTTCGCCGTTGTTGTTGTTGTGGATTATTAAAATCCACCGTATTGATCGTCGGGGTAAAATTGTTGTTTCTTTGGTTGTTTGTTTGTGACGGAGTATTAACGACATTTACCCTCTTGGGCTGGTCAGTTACCCCATCTGTTGTTACCCCACGATTTTTATTAAGGATTTTGGGTCCTTGATTGACGCTTGTGGTGGTTGTAGTATTTTGAGTAGAGGTGATTAACCTCCCGTTTGCTCCATACGTCTTACGGCCACTATCTATCGCTGCTTGATCAATTCGCAGAGCGCTCTCAAGTACCTCGTCATAAGTCCTTAGTGGGAACTTCTGGACTTCTTCCTTCACTTCTCTGCTAAGAGAATGAAGGAATAAATCGCATAGCTCCATCTGATCCATGTTTGGAGCGCTTGCCGAGGAATAAAGGACTGTGCGCCACCTTTGGATGAAATGGGCGACAGACTCGTTATGTTCTTGCTTGATGTGCAAGAACTCCCTGATTCCTGTCCTTAATAGTTTGTTCATGTCGAAGGCCTTGATGAACTCAGACACAAGTTGTTTGAATGAATGTATGGAAGCTTCAGGTATTCTATAATACCAATCGAGAGCGATGCCTTCCAAGGTTTTGGGAAATATTTTAGCAACAACCCCGTCCCAAGGGAGTAATTCTCGTATGGCTGTAGCGTAGGCTTTGATGTGCGCGTTTGGATCTCCTTCGCCCTTGAATTTGGGCAAATCGGGAAGAGGCCTTGGAAGCATAACGCTTCTTATGGCAAAATCTAAGGGCTCCTTTAAATATTCTGAATAAGTCCCTATCGCATACGCCTCAACCATCGATGGTGCCTGCTGAGGAGGTGGGCGGAACGGGTTGTTGATATGGCATAACGTACGCGTTGGCAGGGGGGGCATAAGGAGGTCCCCGCGTTGGAGCAAACATGCCGGGGATGAGTACATATCCCCTTGTGGCGATTTGGAGTACATGTTTAAGTACGAAGGGGTACTATCCAGAATGGATTGCTCTGCACTGACCAGAGGAACTGTGCTAGCGATAGGGGTCTAGTTGGTACTTTTTGTGAATACCGAGGAGTCATACCTAACGTGCCTACTCCCGTGAGGAGATCTACTTGGCGAGGATGGTGCGGAGGATCGAACTCCCCGCTTTGTATGAATTTCGAATTTTGACTGCTTGGGCAAGTTCTAATCCTCTAACCTTTTCTATTAGAGTTGAAATGACTTCGCTTTGGTGAAGTCACGATATCGTGCCTCGTGGCGTTTGTTGTATAACATGGCTTCATGCGGAGGTATGTGATATCCTGCTATGAACTGATCACTATCCTGCCAAGCATTTCTGAGAGTATTTTCTATATGTGATGGCATAGAGGTATTTTCTTGAGGAGAGAACTCGGGCTGTATTTGCAAAATTCCTACAGGTGGGTACATGCCTTGAGAGCGTTGTTCATTCCTAGGATAATGTATTGAGTATTCGTCATCTAGAACTGAGTATGGATCTGATTGTCTGCTAATATGTGGTCTAAGTAACACCTGAGGTGATGAAGCAGATTCTCCAGTCAATGTCATATTGTTTGAGCCTGAAGGCTTTGTTTGTGTTTGAGCGAGTTGATCTAACTCCTCAGTTTGAAAAGATGAACTATATCTGATTCCTGGGGTTTGTGTTGACAACTGATTAGTTGAATAATTGTCACCCCATACTGAGAGCGAGGGTGATGATTCCCTATTCTGTTGGGCGTAGTATGCCTCAAGACCCAAGAGGGGTCTGCCATATGCATCGAATCCCGACATATTCGGGGGGTATATGAATACCCGCAGAATAATGGGAAAGAGCGAAGGTGAAAGAGAGAAGATGAAACTTCTCAAAGAGAAGGTGAAATAATTGTTTGATTCACGTCGGGTTCACCAATTTTGTACGTCGGAAAAGCAACAGGCGAGTGTGAGAATCAACAAGTGACTCTTCCACGTACCCGACCTCCCGAGGTCGTGCCGAGACAGCCGGTGGGGATAGAATATGCAGACAAACTAGTTGGGGAGTCTAATGTCTTCGACACGCACTAATGGTATTTGCGAATCTAAGGCAAAGAAGGCCCTTCTAACTTGGACTGGTGTGATAGATCGATCAGCGAGGATGACTGCTCGAAGGCTCCAATCAATATCGAGCTCTGGCGTGATTCGATCTATGGGTTGTGGGATGCGTGGAAAATGACCCGGGATGGTTTCGTGTATTTCTCCTGATAGGGTCATATGGTGAATATAGTCAACTCTATGGACGATTCTCTGGCCTAGTCCAAAATTCTCTAGCTTTGTTAGCTATTGTGTCTAGTAGGGACAACTGTTGAATGATGATAGGTGGAATCGGAGTAGACTGAAATACTAATGTGCGTAGGCCAGTGTCTATATCTAACTGACTTGTGGATTCGTTAGGCTGTGGGATTTGTGGATCACAACCGTAGACTCTTGGTTGTTGCGGTCCTATTATGGTCATACGTGAGATCAAGTTCTAATCCCTAGTATCCAGTAGTCATAAGCTTTTTCGGCCTCTATGTTTAGGATCGCATGTGCGATTTTCTCGTAATACCTCACAGTGTTCTAAAGAACTTGAATTCTTAAACTGGTATCTATATCTATGAGGGTGTCTCCAAATCTGGTCCATGGAACTAAAGGATCGCACCCGAATATTTGTTCTCTTTCAAATCCCTCTACACCATGCGGATGTTTTCTAGGATAACCCGTAGTTTGGCTGATTTGACCAAAATGTGTGTGCTTGGTCGCTTCTACGTTTAACCCTCTCAACCGTGACTCGATCTGTTGGAAGTCTGTTGTTGTTTGGAAGACTTGTATCCTAAGGTTTTGGTCAATGTCAGTTATCGCTACTACGATATTGGGTTGGGGCACAATTGGCTCGAAAATGTATTCCCTGGGCTCCCTAGGTCCCGTAATTGTCATGCAAAAGCAGTAATGAAACAAACTATAATAAAGTAAAATCTAAGTACACTTCTAACATATATAATTCCTTTTTGTATTTTCTGGTAATTTATGAGAAAGCAGCTAACTAAAATATTTAGAATTGACAACTAAACTAATAACGTAAAACAAACAAAATAGCCGATTGTAGCTATTTGTCTGTGCAATTTTGTATATCTATTCTAAACAACGAAATAACTAATCTATCTGCAAGATTCTCGATCCTACCTCAGAAGTGAGGAATGAATCATAGTTTCTCAGAAACTATCAATCCCCACAACCTCCCTGGCAATATCGAGAATGGAAATAACTGAAATAAAGTGATTAACTACTTTATTTGATAAGTTCTAACTAAAACTTTGAAAGATGGAACCTGGATTTCGCAGAACAGTGGCGAATCCGACGGTGTGTGTGTTCTTGTCCCCTCAGTATGATCTCTTCGTTCTTTGTGCTCACGTGAATCCAGAAAAGTGTGGAATGCTTGCATCAATAGGAATAGATATTTGGATCAATGGACAGCCTTCGAATGCGCATGCGCATGCAATAGAATGCGGATAGGAGAGGGATAGCGCAAGAGTACAGAGCTTGGCCTATGCAATTCCTAGCGGGGTCTACTGCGAATCATGCAACAAAAGCGTCCAGAACCTGAAATTAGTCTGTATGAAGAGCAAAACCTGCAACTTTAATGGCTGCCTAGACTATTCTACTCCAAAACAATAATACTGTTTGCACAAGTTGGATCTGTGGCTTACCAACAGCAACACAAAGCTTAAAACAAACCTGCAGCAAACTATGCTACCAATCCTAAGCAAACTAAAGGGACACAACACTGAAAACATGAAAGTTGGAGTGAAAATGGTGGCCCAAATAATGTTTGCACTTGCACAAGTTGGATATGTGGCTTACCAGCTGCAACACAATACTAACCAAAGCACTCAATGAGAAAACTAAGAATCCTAAGCAAAGGAAAACTAAATCACAATAAGAAAAATTCAAAAGCAAACTTTGGAGCAAAATTCAGAGGCCATTTGCATGTGCACAAACCATGCATTTATAGGAATCCAAACATCCAAAAATCAAATCCAAACTGAACTCCTAAACATTAAACAAAAGAAAAACACTATTCCAGGGGACCAAAAACATTAATGCATGCTTAAGTCGGCAAGAAAAGCTGGTGAGTCGTGATATTTCACGCGGGTCGCGTCAAAAGAGCGTTTTGGAAAACGCGCACAGGACCGCCGCCCTGCTCAGGGCGGCGGTTACAGGACCGCCGCCCTGTTCAGGGAGGCGGTCACGAGACCGCCGCCCTTCAGGGCGGCGGTTTCATCACTGAAGACCAAAAAGCCAAGAAAAGAGGGAAAAATAGGGAAAATAAAGCACACGGACGCTAAGCGAGGTATGCGGGATGTTAACGCATATCTCAGTAAATCTTCTCTCGCATTCCGAACACCTTGCGAAGAGACTCAGTATCATCATTGGGGCACTTATTACAAGTGACTAGTTGTAGAATATTATCAATGTCTGGTAATGGATATTTATCTTTAATGGGGGCCTTATTTAGATTCCTATAATCCACACACAACCTTATATCTCCATTTTTGTTTCTAATCGCACAATATTTTTCACCCATGAAGAATACCTTGTGGGTTGTATTATCCCCCAATCCCTTAACTTAATTCATTATTTATTCATCTTAAGTGATAAAAGTGGGTTGATAGGCCTCTGTTTCTTCCTAATGGTTTATTATTTAGTTCCAAGGGTATTTCATGTTAAAATAAATATTACCTATATGATTTTAATTTTGAATAGGACCATGTTAAGAAGTCTTCATATTTTGTCAAAAATTCAATATAAGACTATTTTTCTTCCTTTCTTAAATTGCTCCCTATCAAAAATTTCCTGGGATTTTCCTTAGTTTCCAAATTTTATTCTTCAACATCCTTGAAGTAGAGTTATGCGTATGAACCACCCTATCTCGCATTATCAAAATTTGATTCTAAAACAACCAATCCACTAGGAATTGTGTTGGTTATCCGTTGAATTATATGTTTTCTAAACATGGTTTCTTTCCCATCACATTTTGTAACCATTGACTCCTAATCTATGCAATGATTCAGAAAATATCCTTCATTTTCAAAGAAACTCTGCACTTGGGGATCATCGTCAAATACGTTGTTGTGTTTTACATTATCGAAACTTAGGGTCTTGACAACACCTCAACATCATAATCACAGTAAGGAGAGACAATACAATTATCAAACCTAGAAGCCAACACCACCAATATATCTATTGCAACATTTTAATTTCTATCATGATACAAATATTAAGGTATCAAACATATCAATGAAATCCCATTTGTATGCTTGTACTACTCCATTCTTTAATTTTTTGTAGCATATAATTTCCTCACTTGTTTCACCACAAGCTTTGAATCTCCCTTAACAATTATATCCTTTATACCATATCTCCAAGCAATCCTCAAACCCAAGAGCAGTGCCTCATATTCTACAATATTGTTTGTGCACTCAAATTTTAGTTTGAAAGAGAAATTAAAAGTCTCTTGGCTTGGAGATATAAGTACAATTCCAGCCCCATTTCCCATATTAGAGCAAGCTCCATCAAACATCAAGGTCCAAGGGGAACCAAATTATTCAAATCATTTATTCTCATTGATAGTATGCTCCTCAAAAATTTCATAACCAATAAAAATTTTAACATCCACTTCTACATACAATTCTTCATAAGAAGCATTTTGTGGATCTTCAATCAAATGCAACATCTTCTTTTCCCCATACAACTTGGAAATATTTCCTTCCACTTGTATAGGGGCATATGAAATTTCTAATTACATAATTCCCCACACATTAGTATACCACTTCCTTGACAACAACATAACACATTTTTCAAGGAAGTCAACAATGACCACATTCATAGTTAAACCCTACCAGTGGTAAGTCGCGAATTACACCACAAAATTTTTAACATACCCAATTATTAATTCTTCCATTGAATCCATAGTAATGTAATTTCCAAAGGATATTGTTACTTTTATTTCTAACTCATTCATATCTTCAAGGGGAATCACATTACATAAATCTCGTGAATCAAACATGCGATTGTGAACATCTATTTCTTTCATGATCAAATTAGTATAAAAGAGATCAACATCAAGTTGGTACTCAACAAGGGAGGTGCCTAAATATACTTCATGGGATTATTGAAAATTTTCAAATGCTCATGGAACATCCAATTATGCAATATTAGTGGGAAGATCAATATTGTTAACATACTTACCCGAGGCCATTACCTCCTCCTTGAACCCCAAGTACTTGAATGGTCTTATTTTTTTCTTAGGAGCCTAAGAAACTCAAAAATGGGTATAATAACCTTGATCTAACTCAAAATTTGAGCAATATCACATGGGTTATACTTGGGTAATGTTGTATTGAGAGGTAGGGTAATTACCTTTTCTTATGTTATGAGGTTGTTCATGGCTTGAGAAGGGACAAGGGTATTGGATTTATTTGCAGTAATTGGGCCTTTTTTGGCACATATTTCTTGAGGGGATCCTTTGGGATATTAGTGAGGAGAGGAATATTTTATTTGGGTTGTGACCCTTCCCCTTTAATAGTTCTATTTCTTATATTATACTCCTTTTCTTGGGAAACCACTGCATTCACTAAGAGATGCATGTCCTTCGTAGAAGGAATTCCTCCATCATATTTTTGTGGAAGTGGATCCTTGTTTTGAGCTATAAGGGCATTCCATCATTCACACATCACCAAAAGTAGCATCATCATCAACCTATTCATTTTCTTCATTAGGATCACATGGTGCATATGGTAGAAATAATTTATCACACCACTCAATAACTTGGTCTTCCTCTATCATGGATACTTTGACATTGAATGGATCATGAACCAACTTGCTTTCCCTTGGTGGTTGTTTATTGTTCCTTGATCTCATGGGCCCTTTTTACCTATTACCTGATCTATGTTCACCTATAATATGGTTTCCAACTCCATTTTGACCTTGAGATTGGTGCTAGGCCCGAGAATTATGACCTATCCATTATTCTTCTCTAGCAAGTTTGTAATAATTTTCCTTCATTGTTCCTGCTAGAGTCTCAACCACTTCTTCCGGATCTACTATCTTTATTGCACTCGAGGATTTTTAGGATTTTCATACTTGACACCCTCCATTTTATGAGGATTTCCTGGATGCCTTAATATTGTTCTCAATTTGTATGCTGCCATAGAGAAATATTTTCTAAAAGTCCTATGGTTTTGGTCCCTTTGATAATATGCAAATTTATTATCAAATACATCAAAAATATTTTATTACACAAGATTCATCACTTGGCCTTAAAATTATAGGTAATATGGTCAAGGTATTGTTAAATCTAGTATTAAAATCTTGGACAGGTTCATTGGGATTCTTCTTTATATTTTCAAATTTTGAGAGGAGAAACCTTGGATCAGTCTTATCCCCATATTGTGATCTAAATGAATTTTTCATTTCAAACCATGAATCAACAAATTATCCGGGTCGACTTATACCAATCACATACATCCTCTTCTAAATTGTGTATGAATAAATTTACATATATCTCCTCAAGATCTACCTAAAAATCTTACATAATATTAGTAAAAATCCTAACGTGTTGGTCACCACTAATAGAATTATTCCTTTGGAACTCGTGCAATATATTTCTCACCTCTTGTGTTACCGAATTAGGATAATCAACAATACCCTTGAAATCTATAGGTCTATATACATTTACAACAAAGGGAGGTCTAGAGGCCAAGCCATATTATTTTGACGAGGTTTCCCTAAAGGAGGTTTAAATAATATGGCAAACCTCATCAAAATAATATGGCTTGGCCTCCTCCTAGAGATTATAGGATAGGAGGTTTTTGTTGCAATGGGGTATGATCTTGGATGTACTGATCCTTGAATGATTCAGTTTAACAAAACACTCTATTATTCATAAACGACAGAGGAGGGAGATGAGGAATACCCTAATTTATAAATGAAGGACCCTCTTGATCTAGAGTGTATAAATTCATGCAAGGACTACTTGATCCAAAACCGTCTGAAGAACTAGAATAATCTTCTATCAAAGGTTGATCACTCTAACACCATATAGTAATTTTTCTTCCCGCCACCAAATAAGGCTCTCCGGACTTGTGTCTTTACTTGATTCATTCTTCTTAACTTTGGAAATAACTTTCTATTAGGATATATGACTTAAAGAATGATCTTCTTCCTCCATCTTTGTAAATTTTATTGACAAATCACAATATTTGAAACTCAAGGTACTGGTATTTACCATATTTTCTGAATAATGTGGAGTCACCACTAAGGTCTTGCACCTTATATGTGTAAATCACTATAAATAACTTTCCAACTGAAACTTCATAATCAATTTCATCAAATCTTGGAAAATCTTGCTATCCTTTATCAATATTTACACCTAACTAAGTCAAATTTAATGGAAAGATAGCTTAAAGTAGGAAAGTACAGTCAAATGACTTCGATTAAGCTCATGTTTTCTAAATCTCTACAAAAGATCAAGTCTAGATCATGTATTTACGTCTAAACATATTTCATATGTTACTAGAGGTCTATATATCTTTTAATTTACAAAAATAGTCCCTAATGTAACGACGCTACAAGAGTGTTCATACCCAATTCTACATCACCTTGTGGGCCAAAAATCATATACAATCTAGTTCGAATGTTTATATAGAGTCGACCAAAGATATATTCATTTTATAGCTAGAAAAATATCTTAAAGACTCTTTGAAACTTAGTTTTTAGAGAAATTGGGTTACACTTGGAAAAGGGGATTACCTTCCCTACTACTATTGGTTCTCGCCTTTAACCAGGGCAAGAGGACCCATTTTGTGATCTATAATTATAAGAATAAAGGGTGAAATTTCAGTCTCTAAATGTTGTTTTTGAAATATGTGGGATAATCATTGAAATACATGGTCAATATATGCACTATTTTACTCTCAAGATTTTTCACTCTAAATAATGCATATATCTTTCAAAATAGACCTTCAGTAACTACGTAAACTGCAGATCAATGCTTTCTTCTACATATTCAAAAAAGGGAGAGTGGAAATTTTAGAATCCCTTAACAAATGGTTATAAATAGGAAAACATGGAAAATTCAAAAGGATTTAACAATTGTGAGTTGTAATTTGTATGTATTGAATGGAGATTAAAGAAGGATAAATTTGATTATACATATTTCATAAGAAAACCTTACAAATGCTTGAAAATTACCTCAAGGAAAGAAAAACACATCACATAGCTAATATCAACCCTTTAACCAGAAGGTATGCACAAATGGAGGCCCAGGAGTGCAAGATTTCACACAATATTTGAGAATTTTAAAACACAAAATCTCATGCTAAATCCTCAAAAAAAAACATTTACAGATCCTATTCAATTACGCTCAAGATACACTCAAAATCTTACAAAAATCTTCTCAAATGAATGATAACAACATGGATTTAAATTTTTATCACATTACATAAAGAAAGCTCTATTTATAATGCAATTGCAGTTTCCAAAATGCCACAAGCCAAGACAAGATCTAGTGTAATTGAAAGGAACTATCAATCTAATATTGCAACAGGGAAGATAAACAATTGATTCAAAGTATTCTACCTTAAGAACAAAGACAACATTTCTCAAGAGATAACAAATAGTTAATTTTAAGAAATGCAAATTTCTCAGCAAGGGACCATAAATCTTATGGCCTCAATGCTTTCTAATGACTGTACACTCATAATCATCTTGGCATGAGAAAATTTATACAAATTAAAACAACTCAATGGTTTCTCGGTTTAATTCAAGTTTCTCAGAAAGGTACAATTATTTTTGTTCTATTTTCTCTAAAATCTTAAAAAATTTAAACCCACCTACTTCATATGAGAACATTCCTCTTGTATATATACAATTTATTTCCTCCCATATTTCTCTTTTCCCCCCAAATATGAATCTTCAAAAGAATATTCCCCTTTATGGCATACAATCTGATCTATTATTATTCTTTTAAAAATATTCTACTTTCATGTTGTCGTGTGGAAGAAATTATAAAGGATTTAAATTTTCAATTATCTTAGAATGATTGGGATGCCACTTCCTCCTTCTAAGATTAATTTTTTTATCATTTACTTTTTAGGTGAGTATAGATACTTTTTAATGATTTTTGAGCTCCTCCAGATGGTTTTATTTGATGTGTAATCCATTTCACCATTTGAGAATCCACCTCGAAAAATGCACACTCATTTTCATGCTTTCTGGGATGAGTGTTCTCACATGAATTATGTCACATCAATCCAACCATTCTATTTTGAATAATATTTGTTTTCTTCAAACTTATTTACTTATTGCGGGCTAAGCAAGAGATATTTATTCCTTTAATGGTGATGATTCTATCCAATTAATATCATCCACACCATTTTATTTATAAATTCATCTCCATTTCTTCATTAATATGCATCCCCTTTCCATTCTTAAATATGAAAATATATTGTGAATTTCGTTTTTGGTGTAATGGTGAAGGTAGTTTTAAGAACTAACCCGAATGAGATATTGTCAAATATTTGAATCAAATATTCTATTTGATGGCCATGGAAGAGGATTTTGTAAGGGATTTATTTGATATTGTAGACCCGGGGGGATGGAAAAGGGACCTTGACATACCGAGAGGTTTGTCTTTCCTCCTTTTAAGATTGATCAAAATCAATCCTATTTTCTCAGCCTTTCAAACAATGTATTATCATCTCTTCCAGTGGGAACATCAGAAAACTCCAAAAGCACTGAATAAGTTCTAGATTGAAAGGATGCCTCACCGTGATGGGGTTGGCTTAATATAGGTCTCCCTTTCTATGAAAAGAATATTTTTTATTGAAATAGGTTCCCTAGGCTTCCTATGTTCTCTATGATGATACTTCAATTGATACTCTTCCTTTCATTGCTTGCAAAGGAAATGAATTGGTGCAACAACACTTTTTAATGGGAAGAGGTAAAAAAGACTTTTGTCATCTCAAATACCTACAGTACCAAAATTATCATCAAGAAAGAAGGGATAATAAATATCTCAACCCCCAATTATCATTTTGTATGAGGAAGAAGAAGATCCTTTATATCCTCAATGTCCTAAGGCATCATTCTCTACTAGTAAGGAAAGTAAAGGCAAGTCTCCTTTCCAACCTTTAATTCATTTAGAGCAACATATTCCTTTGATGGTGTAAAATTACCAGGACCTTTTCTTCTTCTTCTTCCAAGAGAGAATCCACCTTTCATAAGGAAATGCAAGGGTGAGTATAATTCTAAGTCTCATGTTCCACTAGGTCCAAGGGCCACAATACTTGCTCTTCTAGCCCTCAAATTCTCCATTTCAGCCTACTCCTATTCGGTTTACTCCTTATAAATAAAAAGGGAGGAAGGCATTTCCTACAGGTGGTTTAGACCTTTTTGACTGGGTATATTCTTATCAAAATAATATAGAGTTAAGGAATATCATGGATGGTCCTAGAATGATTGTTGACACATTGATGGATATGGGGATGTCTCGTACTTTAGCCGAGTCAGATTGTGTTTTCTCAAGCAACTTAGGGCTCAAAAGAGTTTTTACTTTGGATGAATGAATGTCCCTCTTCTCCTAATTTCCCATTTTTATGAAATGTTTGAAAATGTATGTTCCCATTTTGCTTTTCCAATAATAAACAAAATTTAAATTATTACATTTGTACACATGCTTCTTTATAGATATAAAGTTTTGTCAAAGAAATAATAAAATCCTACTATATTTTATCAAATTACATAGATGCTTCAAATAAATATTTTCAAAGTAGTGTTCAATCAACATAAAACAAGAGTATCAATAATGAAAAAATGAGAAATATTGAAGAAAGACAAGCCAAGCTTGGTTACTAGTGAATCATAATTACTTATTGATCTTGATCATTTTTTATTCATCTTCTTCTTTGGATGACTAACTTTCTCTATACGCATCATACCTCCGAAATCATTGTACTGTTTCTCCTTCATCAAGTCCCAAGTGATACTTGTATATCAAGTGATTCTTATTTAATATATCACTACATTTGGACATTCTTGGCTTATATTCCCTCAACCTCTTGTTCATCTCAACAATCTTATTCTCCACTAAGATGAGTCTTTTGATAACATCATAAGAACATGGTTCCTCCTTGATGTTCTTGTGAAAGGATTGAGTCAAGGTATCAACTTCCCAATTCCCATAAGTGATTTTATGCTTATCAAACACCATCTGTTCTCATATACAACCTATTTTATCAATAGTTGTTTCTATTCATTCCTTCTAAATTACTAACTTTTCCTTAACTTGGTTTACAGTTTCCACCCTGATCCAGGCCAGATCTTCCATCACATATTGGTTTCCCCTTTCTTCAGGTGTCACTATTTCATCTTTTTATACAAAATACACATCAAGCTGATTTATTGTTTCAAGTTATTGTAGAATCCTCCCAACATAACAATTCATTTTCACACTGCTCAATAATTTCATTAATTTCATCCAGATTTTTGAAAATTTTGTATACCTATCTCTTGCCTTTTGAATGACCAACCCCCTTTTGTAACAAGTCCCCCACCCAATTATATATTGCTTAAAACTTCTTACTAGCCTTTTCTATTTTATCTCGGTAGTTCAAAGGGTGACCGTAGAAGCTACTTCTTGATCCCTTTCTATAGGCTCTATCAATTTTTTCAAGCATGAGGTCAATGCTCCTATCTACTCTTTCAGTTGCTTCTTTGATATTTTATCCTTATCTACCTTTTGTAGTAGATATTAAATGATTCCCTACTATGTCTCCCCAATTGGATGTGTTGTAAATCATATTCACTTTGTGTAATATCGTACTGCCTTTCCTTGGTGAGGAGTTGCCACTTCTAAAGTCCTAAACCCATGCTGGTCTACTCGTGTCTTGGTAAGGATATTTTCTTTCTTCAAATATTGTTGGGGCTTTGGAATTGAAATTTTCTTGATACTTAACACCTACTTGTTAGTGACTTCATCTTCTCCTTGTTGAAGGATTCCTTATAACCATATAACCATGGGGGTATTCCCATTCTTCTCTTCCTATGGTGTCTTAGAATACAATACTAATTCTTTTGATGTTCCTTCAACCTTTACAAAAAAATTTTCACCTTCCAATGTTACAACCCCTGATTTCCCTATGTCCTGTCCTTGAATCTATGGTTGAGTGATACCTTTTGGTTTCTTGTCATCCCATGCCTTTTAGTCTTTACCTTTATTTTGTGCAAATATTATAGATTCATTCAAGATTTCCTTTGGATCTTTAGTAGGAGGAAGCACGATATTGGTATCTACATTCTCTATTGAAGTGATTGTCAGATTTGTAATTTATTTTGAAGTATATTCATCAAAGCCCAAGGTTTTAACTAGTTCCTTGTCTTTTGCAATGTCCTAACCCACCGTCGTTGGTTTTCTAGTTGATAAATCCTCTTAGGGATGCTATTTATTTTCTTCATGCTTTGTTGGTTGGGATTCCAGATGTGATTTCTTATTCTTAGTTGTACTTTTATTTAAGAGGAATATCAACAAGTTTACTTATTTATTTTAACACCTCAACTACACCTTCTTTCATGGTATTTGTTTCTTGAGAAACCTCACCTTCTTTGACTATCTTTGAATCCTTTGATGGTTGAATTTCAGTATGAACAACATCTATTACAAGTGTTTCACTCAAACTTGTTTGAACTATCTTTTCAACATTCATGAAAAAGGTTGTACCTTCACTTTGAATATTTTGGGGTTGAGCCCCCACACTTGTACTTGATTCCTAATGGAGATATTCAACATGCACTTCTTGTTCAGGAAAATTCACAATCTCAATAGTATGAGTCTCAATGTTTACATTGACCATTTTCAATTTAGGCATTTCCTTAACCAAATCAACTATCTCATCAGTTATTTGTTATGGATTTTCAATTTATTCAATCACCGGTTTTTTCTTCACTCACTCTTCCTTAAATCCTCTTCATTGAATAAAAATATGAGCACCACCAGCTTGTCCCCGAAATAGTTTTAGTATGGACTGAAAATGAATTTACACTGGGAAATATCACATTTGGAGTAGGATGCACACTCTCGTGAGTCCGGGATGGTAGCACTTGTTGAAATAATGAAGCAACAATCATCTGTTGGTATTCATTCCGTGTGAGAGGATAATTTACCTCAGAAATCTATGTTTGTGCTTTTTTGATGCATGGCCACTTTCTTTCACTGAAATACAAACATCTCTTTCTAAAGGTTGTTCAAATACCAATTTAACTTTCTTCTTAGTTCTTTCAAAATACTTGACATCTGGTGCCTGTATTTCTTTGGTACTACATCATTTGGATTAAATATCAAAACTCGACAAGGTTCCCCTCATCATCTTTCAAGTGCCGATAGTCTTGGAAATAGCTCGAGGGAGTTTTTGTGTATTCAATCATTTCCCTTTTACTCGTAATTGTATTGATTCCATGATTGGTATTCCCTCATCTTTTTGAATCAAAACAATTCTTGAAGTCCTAGTCTTGCTGGTTGCTGATGTCCATTCATCTATAGTATCTTTGGGAGGATTCTTACTAGGTAATTGGGGATTTTTTCCATTTAAGGGATCCATTTTATTTTCTCCCTCCTTCAGTGGGGGAGATATCCTTCCAACACTTTTGATTTTCTAAACTCCTTCAATACCTTTGTATTTTGCAAGGATAAATCCAAGCCCTTTATAGTCAACCAAGTTAATGTTCTTCTAAATACATTAGAAATCCTAATGTGAGGGCTATTTGATTCCTTTTTCTTCCAATCAATATAGCTGATTATTTTTGGTTGAGTCTTTTGGGCATGGTAATACTATACCACAACATCCTTGTCATCTACAATTCTTAGTGGGACTACAAAAATATTGAAATCAATAATCCGACAAAAGGTCATTCTGGAAAATATCTTACCCTAATTTCTTCTTCATCTATACAGCTTTCATCCAATAATCCTCAAAGTGAGGCTATTTTTCTTCATTATGACAACCCATCGAATTCCATAGTTAGGTATTGGTGTGAATTTTTCCATTTGGAATTTCTCCATTTATTCTTCCATCAATTTGTCCTTTAGTATTCTTTGGCATGAATATCTTCCAATTTGGATGGGGAACTTGATATTTGTTTTGTGATTTTTAAAAATATTTTTATGCAAAAACTCAATTGTCTTGAAAATTCTATTAAGGCCCACTTTTCATTCACATATTTGGGTACTTTACAAGGTTTTCCGTCAAATGCACTTACCCCAAAGTATGTAAATATTTTATATTTTATGAAGATGCAACCATATTCCAAAATTGTAGTCCTATAAGTGGTAGATAGTTAAAATTACTCCCATTCTGGTTTGGAAAAACAAGTCACAAGGGAAATGAAGGAATCATTTATCAACCTAACATTCCCTTTCCAATTATCCAACCTCAATTATGTGTACACATTATACACTCTATGATTTTTAAAAAATTCTATAATGGGAGACCAGGAAATAATTTGAAACAAGAAATTTTATCAATGAAATAACGCATCATATAGAAATTGATTTCAACTAGATTACCCTCACCAATATTTACAACTATTGTAAAAAATTTAGCATGGATGGATGTTAATATGAAGCTTTCCCAAAAAAAATCCTTGTTCTTCTAAGATAATCATTATAAAAGGGCACATCCATTCTTGAAAATCAGTGGCTCCTTCTAACCCTGCCATTCTTCTTAGTAATATAATAAGGTCCTCAACTTCATCGACAAACATGGACCTAGTCAGTCTCTTTGGGATTCTCTTGACAGATGGTTTTTTTCCTTCAACCATTTGGAATTTAGCATTATAACATACTCATCACGCCTTTCCTCATAATCAATTTGTGCAGACTCAACTGTAGTAATTATCGGTTGATCCAAATTTGGTAACCCTAGAATTACCCTAAAATCCCTCGGTGTCAAGTTTATAACCCTTTCATGACTTCCATCCAATATGTATTTCATTTCTATATTGTAGTTCTCAGCACATAACTATATGATCTCAAGAGCACGTATGGATAGTGGGAAAGCAACTACTAGGGAAATGTCACTGGCATCAATGACTACCATCCACTTACTTTTATTTGGATTACTCAACCTTCTCCAAAAATCATCTAATTCAGCATTTAATAAATTTGTGTGTATGACCTTATCTAAATAATTGATAATGTCGAACCTACGTGGAAACCCGATGCTATGGTCCTCATCTTATGGATATTTTCTTCATATTTTCAATTTTTGTATTGAGAATCAGTAATGATAGAGCTAAGACTTACCCATTTTTTATGAACTCTGTGAACTTTCCTTCTGCTTTCACACTTCCTAGTTCTTTAGCTCAAATTTTCCACTTCTCAATCAATTTTTATCACTTTCATTCACCAATTCACATAACTAGGGCACCCGGATATTTGTATGTAATGGTATTGTTGTCAATTTTGACACTTATGCAAAAATGGGCAACTCAAAATTTGTTACGATGGATAGCACTGGTGAAGTATACCTAAGCTATGGGAGATTATATTCGATTATGTTGTTATTGTTGATTTATTTAAAATATTATATGAAATTTTCAACTATGTGTGCTTTGTTACAAAATGTAACAGATCACATAGGACCTACAATTTCATGATCATCCTTAGCAAAAGAACACAAGCCCTGAAGGATAGTTATGTTGTCTTGATGAGAACATCCAATTGCAGAGTAGGTGAAGTGCAAAGTTTTGGAACAACAAAAATAAGTGCACATCACACAAAATCGAGTTCATTATCGAATGTTACAAGTTCTATTAAATGTTGTTTCCTTTATGATTAAGACATTCAATTATGTTACTTGAGTTGTTTAGTTCATTATAAAATCCATACGTAAAGTAGAAATGCGTAAAGAGATATACAACTCATTTACAAAATTCGATGTTTTATTCACAAGGAGAGTCAAGTGTTTCCCACACAAGCCATGGGATGTAACTGAAAAGTAAAGTACAATGACTGAAAAGAAATATACACATGCATGAAGGAGAAAGAAAAGGAATATGAGGGTGAACCCATCATTGCCTTGTATATTCTTCTTTGTGTAGAGCATCTCCTTGTCATCTCCTTCATCGTCAAGGCATGGTACCTGAAAAGTAAAACATGTAAATCATCAATAAAGAGCTCATGGTTAATCCATATTCCTACACTATCCTACTTCATGCATATGAATCTTCCCCTAAGTAGGAGATGTATTCTACTTGAAGGACAAACTGCATGCATGTTTTAATCACTCAGAAAGAAGAAAACATTGACATAAGAGAGACCAAAAAGTCTAAATATTTCCTAACTGCTTTTGCTAATTATGCAGGTACAGGTTGTAGGAAAAGAGAAAAATAAATAATTCATAAGTACATGCTAAGAAGAATCAAAAGTGCAACTCAAAGTTTAGTAAACATTCTACAAATGGAAGATGTTAGAGCTCAGAAGAGAGAATGGAAGATAGAAGTACATTTTTCAATTTGCAAAGAAGAGGGAGAATCAAATTTCAACAAACTCAAGCTAAAAGAAAAATGATTACAACTGAAATAGGATGAGAGAGAAGATTTTGAAAAAAATTACAAGGGCTTTTCCTTATAAAATCAACATTTCAGACTTTTTCAGCATACATATCAAATCAGTAATAAAAATAAATACAATATATAATGCGAAAAGAATTCTTTATAACTTAAACAAATGAAAGGATTTGAAATTCCAAGATAATTGTACAAATTTTAGCTTTTCTAAGTTGCAGTTTTCAAAATAAAGAAGATATGAGAGCACAGAATTACTACAATGTCAATGAACTACACTCATTCAAATAAGGTAGTACTCATCTACAACATAAGAAGAATCTATTACAGTGAACAGAGGAATCTATCACATCATGACATTAAAAGTAGATACAGGAATAGTTTAAAATAAGCTACAGAAGACACAAAGTGCATGAATGATCATCATATAGTAGCTATACAAGCAAAGACCAGATTAAGCTATAGGTCTTCATGAGCTCAAATTTTTTCAGAATAGAGGGGATACTTGTAGGCAAGGAACATGTCCAGTTTGAAAATGTTTTGGAAGAGAGATAATTTTGGAAAAATTGGTAGGGCTTCGCCATGTAAAATCAACTTTTAAAATTTTCCAACATGTCAGAAATACTACTATCAAGGAAATAAAAGCATCTAAGTAAAAGAAACAAGTTGCAATATTTCAACAAAGCATCTAAATCAAGGCTTATGCCTGAAAATGGTGTTACAACAGGTGAATTTTTTTACAATTTCTAGAAATCCACTTACAATATTACAAAGGACCATCTCAAAATTTGAAATAAAGGAATACAAAGATTGCAGGTTCAGACTTTCATTAAGGAAATCATCAAATTCAGAGTTTGTTTTGCAAACAGTAAACAATATTTCATACTGACAAGAACAATAAGGAAAGCATGTAGAAATTCATTACCTATTCGAGGAAAAGATCAAACTTGGAGTAGAAAGGTTAAATTGTGCATCAGATCATCATCTTCAAAATACAAGGTAAATAACCATACAAATGGCTCTCATATCCAAGTCAAAGAGTTACGGAAGAGTCAAACATACAGATATAGTTTTGAGTAAGATAACACTTTATTTTCTTCAAAATAACTATATATTGTAGTCCCAAGATGATGGCAGAACTAATTTCTGAGTTGGAGGATTCACAAGGAACAGAAATGTGATAAGTAAAAGAAACTATCAAAGTGAAGCCACTATTCTAGTTCCGAATGATAAGGAAAAGGAAATTTCATCATTAGAACAAATCCAGAGCTACAAAAATAGAGATACAGGTTTTCGGAATAGCCTCCAAGAAATGTATCAAGGAATAACACAGTACAGAGTTCGAAGTGATCAACCACGATGGCCACTTCAAAGAAAATCTTGAAAAGGAGAAAACTGAGTCTCATAATGACCACAGGGAACTCAAAAAAGGTTGAGCTTCATGAAGGAAAATGGTGGCCATTGTGGAATATAGTATTTGTTACAAAGGCATTCAGGTTTTAGGATAAATCCATATCAAAAGCCCCCAATCATGTAATGGTGACAAACCCACATGACTGTAGAGGATAAAGCAAAGAAATCATAGAGAAGACTAGGTGGAGAAACTATTAAAGGTAAAGAATGCACAAATAAAAACCCTTAATAAAAATTATCTAGAAAACCATCCACGAGTTAGGAAAATGAAGTAAATGGAAAAATATCTACAACTAAAACAAATACCCAAATCAAAAACAGTCCTCTGAGGATATGTTTTTGGGTTTTGAAACAAAGACAATCAATCACAATGACATATCAAAGTCTTAAAATTTGAACAAGGTATAATTTTTTTACGCACTCCATTAAGAGATTATGAAATCAAAAGGAGAAGTAAACACTCACTGGTAAAATCGAAGCCGAGAAGACTCTTGAGATCTCATCGAGTTCAAATCTAAAAGGAAAAATCTGAATGAGCTTAACTCACAAATGACCAAGGTTATCCAAAATATCACACCAGCAAAAGCAAAAGGAGATGGGTATTAGTTTTAAATCAAAGCGATAATGATCAAGTACCATCGAAAAACTTTAGAGACAAAACTTACCATACTTCGAACACCTTTTTCGTAGTCGGTTCGTAAAGAACAACAAAGGGCTACAACTAGAGGAGTAATAAGAGGTTACCGAGAGTAAAGATGAGTGGCCAACAAATATACAGAAAGGCCAAGCTCCAAAACATCAATAGCGGCCAACAACTAAAAGGGACCTAAAAATAGGAGAAACAGAGCTTGTAAGCTTCAACCATGGCGGCCAAAAAATTTGCTAGGGCTTCGCCCCATGACGAAAATCCAAAATGAAGTGATCATTAGGATCAAGTGATCTTTACCACTCAAACTCGAGATATGAGTTAAATGAAAATCAACCATAGTCAGATAATCAATGGTAGAGATGAAAAAGTATGAAGATCAATGCTTAGGATCGATCCCCAAATTCGAAGCAAACCATCATGGTTAGATGCCATTACTACACCAAACTCTAGGTCACAAACCCTAACCATGAGTCAAACATCGACGACCTAGGATTCAATGGATCAGAGATCAATGATTGGAAACCAATCAATAGAGTTCAATGCAAATCACCATGGTCACATTAACAAATACCACATTAAATTCCAGGTCGAAAACCTAACCGAGGGTCAGAAACATCAACGACATCGAATTCACAGGTACAAAGATCAACGGCCTGGTTTCCATCATCGATATCAAAGCAAACTCAACACAGGTCAGATTTCCACCGACAAATGCATGGAGGGGTGAGTCACCGTGGGGAGGGGGCCAACCCATGTCACCAATCAAATATCATTGCATTGACTTTTAAAAGTCCAAAAACTATAGTCATTTCCAAATAATACAAAAATGCCATCATATGTGCTCATCACCGAAAAGGTAAAGTTTGAAATATGCCAAGACCGATGAGTATGGGTGGCAGCTATATGTCATAGTATTTGTTACAAAGGTGGTCGAATATAATATGGTGGTAACTATTACAAATTTCCCCATGTGTATCCAAAAACATGCCCCCTTTTATATGTACTAAGTCCATAAGGTGGCGGATAAAGAATAAAGTTCACAAGGTGGTAAAACAAATGGCCGACCCTTTAATATGCTAAAGTCCACCAATGTGGCCAAACCAAGTGAGTTAAAGGTGGTCCCCACAAGGAGGTTGGAGTGGAGTTGCAAAGTGTCACTCATGTGACCACTCAGGAAAAGATGTAAATATCAGAACATGTGCACATAGCAGGTGGTCCCCACAGAGTAATTATTTTTGCAAATATTGCTAAGTGTTGTAATTATTTGCTCACAGCAGAGAGTTATATTTTTTGCATGCTTCACAAGAAGACAGAATAGAGAAGAAGACAAATTTGCATGCTCAAAGGAGGGAGACTTGCCTAGCAAGCAATTTTATTATTAGCAAATTATTCACCCATTATTTTCTTAAAAATAGAACAGTCAACTTCAGTTTGACTGCATTGTAAACAAGGCTATTAATGCCTATTTTTAATTGCATGCTCTAGTTTGTATTATTTTATCCCTTTATTTATTATTAAATAAAGGATAAAATTAGGATGCATGGGCGAGTACAGCCTTAGTCTATTTTTAGGAAGGGTGGGAAAAATTTATTTTGCTATATATTGTGTGCCTTTACAAAGCACAAGGATTAATTCTTGGAGGACTTTTGGACATATGAGTACTGAAGAATTTTTTTCCAGTTTTTACCTTTGAGTGTGAAGTATTTTATGCCTTTCCAAGTTATTTTGCAGTCTTTTGTATGTTACATTAATCTTGTGAATGCAAATTCCCTAATAAACCACCTTACCCTACTACAAATTTCAGTCCTTTCTGCTTAACTTTTAATGTGCATGTTAACTTATTACTCATTGTGATCTTCCTCGAAATCAAGTTTTTTTCCTTAGATATTCTATACAAAAACTATTGGTTTGTGCATCAAGAATCCTTCGCAAATCATTTATGTATATACTCACCAAATACCTCATACAAATTTGGTGTATCAACTTAGTTTTAATCATTTTACAATATCTTTTACTCTCAAACTCTCAAGAAGTAGTTTAGGATACACCAATAAGGAACCTACCTTGATACTAGAGATTCACCTCAAAATAGGTATACTCATAGACCTGAGGTGTTTCCATTATATCTACGAAAGAGAGAGATCATTTGTCCAAGCTTAGAAAACCTACAATCATCTATCTACAGTGGTGCACTTTCAAGAGATAATAGGTATCAATTCAAAATTCCTAGAAGCTTTAAATATTTCTACCTTAATTAATGCAAAAACACATTAAAAGTGGAATTCATAAATTCATTACATCCTAGCCATCAATCTTGCTTTCTTCATTTGAACGTGGATGATCCACATGGATTAATCTGTTTTTCATGCGTGATACAAAGTCTTTTTGCAGATTTTCATTTCCTTTCGAATGAGTGTAAGTTTACGATTGACATGAACCATGGCCTCTTGACTATTGATGAGGGTTTTCCATGTGTTTCAATCTGAAAGGTGGCAGAGCTACGGAGCTCATTTGCATTTTTAACCAATATTTCACATAAGTGCAAGACTACATTATTGACCTAAGAATCCACATGCTGAATTTTCCTAGAAAACCATCACGTGTCTTGTTTCGAGCTTCAGAGGCATATTCACACTTTTCACTATAATTTTCCTTTGGTGCAAAACTACATCGATGATCCACTTCCCTGCTCCAACCATATTTAGACATGTATTCTCTTCAGAAGTTTTAACCTTTTTAGCATTTTCCTCTTATAAATCGAATATTCCTTGGAATATTTCAGCGGGTTTCAAAGATAGGATTTCATTGTGTAGTTTTCATGCAAATTGTGCAATTTTACAAACACAACCAGTCATAGCACCACTAGTTATATTATGCCATGTATCCTCGAGCGTCAGAGGACTAAGTGCAATTTACACTTGGATATCATAAGAACAATACATGATGAATTTTTGAGGATAATCATGATCTTTAATCGATTATTTCATAAGGATTTTTAGGGATGACATGATTATCACATTCCTTGACCGAAAAAGAGGATTCACACCCTAAATACAAGATTTTTGTTTTCATTCAACACGATCACATTTTCTAGCATACGTCTTTTAAAAATCAGCAAACTAGTCAAAGGAAAATTTTGAAGGCACACATTGGATAAAAGGGTGAGATAAAATTGAGCACTAAAAATTTTAGTTAGTTATCGTCATTATTTTGGAGGATATTATCCATTGAGATTTATAGTGACATCAATGAATCATGTGCGACAACAAAGTGATCAAAGGACAAGTACTGTGAACGTATAGAGATCATATCATATATATATATTGAGTCACTCACAAGACTAGGGCACCCATTTGTGCCCCTTTACATCTCCAAGTACCCTACTCAGCCCAATCTGCCACTTCCACATTTTTTTGTGGTTCGTTATGACATTCATTCCACCTACACATCACCCTTTCAAGTACCGTATAACTTTGAGGTAACTCCAATTCAAGTTAGTACCTTTCTTCCTCCCATTTTATTTATTTAATTTCATTTAAAATATTGAATAAATTATCTAGCTCTTAGATTTTAGTTTTTACATTGATGTATGTTCTTATATTATTACTAAAATAACAAATTTTAGATAATCATTAGCTATGATTTTTGTGGCATTAAATATCGGGCATCGCAACATGTGGGTGTAATCATTTTTACATGCAATAGTATTTATGTGAGCCTTATTATATATAGGAAAGAACAAGATATGGTTAAAATAAATTCTCATCACACACACACAATCAACAATAGTTTTATGAATATTAAACATTGACAAATATGATAATTTTTTAACATTGTCAAAATAAAATAAAATATAACAATTATTAAATAATATATAATGTTGTTGGGTGTTTTTGAAATAAAAGTATTTAAAATAAGGGTTAAATATAATTGCGTAACTCAATTTTTTTAATTTTGTGGGAAATCCTACACATGTAACCCGATTTGGTTGTTATGGTTTGAAGGGAATTTTGGTATATTTGAATTCTTTTTAGAATAAGAAGACATTAGGTTTAACTCATGCAGTGGTTTTGTATAGTGGATCAAAAGACATTCTCAAATTCATGTAGTAGTTGTGGATTCAAATATTATAGATTAAAATGTTCTACAAAATTTGTGAAAAATATTTTGATGAAATTTATTCCTTACTTTTGTTGAAGTCAAAAATTTATTTTTTAACGATATAGTTTTTTAAAAATAATTTAAAATAAAGATTTAAAAATTTATTCTAGGAACGAATTTTTGACAAGTTATTTTGAATTGGAGTAACCATGGTGGAAGGTGGAAGAATAACTGTAGGCTTAGATAGACCATAGATTACATGAATTAGTGTATGTCAAAAAAATAAGCTAAAATTTTATATAAAGAATTAGGACTTGTCTTTCCTAAAATATATATGCAAAATAGATGTTTTATATAAATGGCTACATCTTCTTGTTTTATATTTAATAACAATAATCATAAAAAATGAATGAGATTCAAGCACTCATTATGTCATCAAGAATATTCATTTCAAAATGAACATATTATTAATTAATCCAAAACATAATTTCATTAACATGTCTTTATATTATTGTTATAATTAACAATGACTATATCAAGGTTTGTAACTAAACTTTAATTTCAACAAAATAACACTCAATCTAGGCCATCATTGAATGTGTTTTCACCCTCTATAGAACTCAAACAAGCATAACACCTTATGTGAAATAAAAATGTAGCATAGAGTAAAACTCGAGCCTAACCATATTCATGTTGGTGTACTTCAAGAAATTTTAGAATGTTAATGAAAATAAATTGATATTGGTGTAATTATTGAATTTTATATTTATTGACTTTTATCGTGTAGTGGAAAATAGTGACCAATAGAACATTTGTTATCGCATTATATTAGCTACATCTTGCATGTCAGCATATGGATGTCTCTATTATTTTGTGTTCTCGCCATAAAATAAAGATAATAATCTATATGTTAAATTAAATTTATTAAAAAAATAAAAGACTATCTTCACAAAAACCATGGTCTACACCATCCACCATCTACCATAGACCATTAAGAGACCTACTCTATATACTATAACTTAACATAATTTGCAAACTTAAGGCAAGTAAGTTTGAGTATAAATATTGAATTGCTTAGGTGTAAAAAGGTTGAGAGTGTGTTTTTGCGCTAAGAAAATTTCTAAGAAGTGAGGGAAAGGAGTTCCATTTTATTGTGAAAGAGAATAGAATTTTCAGCAAGCTATTAGAAACAAAACCTTTTATAACTTCCTTAATGAAACGTTTCATATCATTGATAATGTCATTTTAAATTTTTCTAGAAATCATATTGACTATAGGAACTGCCCTTTATATAAAATTAATAAAAGAGAGATACATAGTAAGGAGTGACCAGACAACATACGGTCCCACAAAACACCACGAGGGCACCAAATCAGAAATAAATGCTACAAAGGATTACATTAAAATGCCCATAGGGAAACTATAGAGTAAATAAAAAGAACCATCATGAGGCACACACTACTACACCAGGAGGAGAGGAGGATCATCTCAAGGAGAGATGAAGGCTCCACAAATAGGCTCTATGGATTGAGGATCAGCTTTCCACCCGTCGTGATCGTGGATACTACATTTGAAAAGACACTATAGTTCCCAACGGGGGAGATCTTGAAATATTCTCGCATGGAAGGGGACATATATCTCAACCGTAGAGTGATGGAAGCACCTTTTCCCCATGGGGAAGGCTCCAACATGGTCCGTAAGAGTACAAAGAAAAGGGAGGCCCCAAAGTGGGAGGCATAACAATGGCTATGTGTGTGGCTCCCTTCACATAAACCAATAAGAGGAGGTCATCTAGGAGGTGAAGTTCGAGGTGGTAAGAGATGTGGATCTTGTGGAACCGGAATAATAATGCAAGTCCCATACGTCTACCGATAAAGAACCTCCCGGAAATACGAAAACTCTAAGGAAACCTTGGTCGCTTGAGCTTGAATTTGTATGTGAATAGTAGACAGAATAATCACCTTATCTTTAGTGTAAAATCATATTAAAAAATGATCTATCTTGAAAATTAAAGCATTTCAAGATTTAAAGATATGAAAAATAATACTAGAATGAAAAAATTCCAAAGATTAGCAATATAACTAGGCCAAGGGCTAAAGTCACCAAATAAATCCATACACCATAGAAAGAATTCAAGGTAATAGGTTTGGAAAAAATAATGGATCCATATCCATCTAGATTGAGCATGGGATAAAGACCAAAATAGGTGTAAATGTATGAACGACTCATGGCTGGAACAGAAAGGACAATTAGGAATAGGAATGCCAATATGCCTAAGCCTTTCACCCATAGGAAAACCTTGGTAAACAAGACACCACAGAAAATGGTTAACTTTAGGCTTAAGAAGAGGATTCGAAGCAAAAAAATCTAACAAATCCAAGTGGTTTGTGCAGAGTTCAACCCCACCGGTCATTGAGCTTATCAATGGTAGGAGAGAGAGGACATAAAAGTTGATAAATGGTTTAAGTGTTGTAGCAGAGGAAAGCTATTTTACAATTCCACCTCCAATGTAGTCAGAGGTTTGAGCCCCAATTTATGTAGCATAACATCTGGTAGGAAATTCTGGATTTAAAAATTGAGAGGAAGTCTGAATTTTTGAGATTAAATTTAACTTTAATCTCGGGCAAAGGAATCCAATATTTTTGATGGACAAGATCCCTAATGTTATGGATACCATTGTGGATTTTGCACTGGCTTTTCATCTGGTAGTCTCCTATTCTCGTTGAAGGCAATCTTCCACTTGTTTGAAATCATATTTCAAGATCATGTAACAAAATTTTTGTCTAGCAAATAAGACAATAAAAACTTAAAGTGGTGGCAGGTAAGTGAGGAAGGTATCGGGAAATGTTTTGATTTTTAGGACTTAATATCCACAACGTTTGTGTTAAAATCTTGTTTTTAAGTTATGCATATTTGTATTAAACAATATCTCCTTGTGGGAAAAAGTGAAATATTTTCCATTGTAAAAAGTCATAGTGTGGATGTTTTTTTAAATTAGGGTGGAGTCAGGATTTTAAGAGGTCCCACAAAATTTTCCAAAATCCCATATGGCTATGTAGAGCAGTGACAATTAGATTGATAATACCAATCGAAATCCCAAAAAAACAAGCAAGTAAACAAAACTAACAAAAACAATAAACATAAAAAAGTCATATGAGTTTTTTTATCTCATTTACAACATTATTATCACTATCAAAGTCACTTTTTTCATCCAGTAAGTCCGTTAAGGTGATCAATTCAACACAATCTTTATCGATGGTGGCTCTAGAGCTTTCCATGAAATCTTTCCAGTTCTTTAGCACTGTAAAATCCCTCTGAAGTTTTGCCAGGATAGTATTAACAATCTCCACTTGACTATTTTTTTCTTTAGTCCTATGATGATTCTTCTAAATTTGCATTTCTACATTATTTCAAGAAGCAATATAATTCACAGGAAAAGACTAGATTTCCTCCATTTCAATAGGCTCGGTGTCCGGTGAATCTGGATAAATAGAAGGCAATCCAAGAAGGGCATCCAAGAGAATCCGTTCTGAGATAGAAGCTAAGAGGTGCTTAGCACTAATAAGGGTAAGAATAGGGGATGCCAAGGGATGGCTAGGGACAGGGGGAGACACCACAAAAAAGTGAACAAGAAAATTCCAAAGAGGGGACCAATATGGCCACTTCAGAATCAGAATCAGAGGATGTTTTCCTATGTTGTCAGGTTCTTCTAGGGGTGTTGCGTGAAGGATGGGAAGTAGGGAGGTAGTAGGAGTAGGGTGGCTCTTTCCCATTTTTATTCGGAAGCATATTATTTCAGCCAGGGTAGCCACATTAAAAAAGGAATTATATAAGTCATTGGTGTAGAAGGGGGCCTTCTCCCTCATGGGAAAGATTGATTGAAAATTCTAAATATTGAAACAAAAATCTAGAAATATTGATCTTTTGACCGAGGTGCATGTGCAACAGAATGATGAAATGAGGTTTGTACACTAGGTTATATTGCCCATCAATAGTGAAAAAATGCATGATCACTTCTACAGCTCTGTCCGAAAGTAGGAATAGAGATTCCCTTTCCTCCATTTATGCGTTTAATGACTGTTTGAAATAGATTACACCCAATGCTAGAAAACCAGTCACTGAAATAACGACATTAATCGAAATCATGAAATAGGTGTTTCCCACCTAAACCTTTCCTCTCGTCCATGAAGCCACCACACAACAGGAAACTTTGGCCGAGTAACCTAAAATTATATTGAGAAAGGTGGTTAGTCCATTTTCCTTGAGAATATCCCATACTTCTTCATCATCCTGATAATCTACATAGGAAACAATATTAATGCACTTAAATTGTCCTCCCATGATTTCATTTAGGGAAGATGCTGTTGAAATGTAACCCAGGTTACCAAATTTATACTTTCTATTTACGTTTTGTGAGGTGATCTCCTCATGAATACACCTTGAATGGAAATTATTATGAGGCATAAAAGCACATCTATCCCCAAGATCCACTCAAATTTTATTTCGATTGTCACATGTGCCAAAATTAGTTAAATTTACCATCATAATAATTGTGATATTAAGGCAACCGCCATAAAAATAAATGGGTTCCTTAGTACTATTCCTACTGAAACCTGAAGCAAAATAAAATGTCAATAACAAGTTAACACTTAATAGAGTAGTCATTATGTATAAGTTTGAGAAGTTCACTTGGGAAGTTCCCAATCCAAGTTTTAAGATCTTCCTATTTGAAACCCATGTTAGCAAGGTAGTTAGCGACTTTATTTCCTTCCCTATAAACATGCTGATAATTGATTTCTTAGAATATAGATTGGAGAATGTGAATTTTAGCAATGATATTCCCGGTAGACCATAGAACACTAACCACGTTCTTCCTAATTTAGGAATTTGAAAATATTCGGATAATCAATTTATTTTTTTAATTGTTCTTGTCCAATTTGGAGAATAATCTTCATACCTTTAAGAATAGCCATAGCCTCAGCCAGCTTGATTGGTTCCTTCTCTTAGGTTGGCTACAAGTGGCAACAAGTGGGAAACCTGTCATTGTGACCAAGAATTGAAGCCCCTTAAGATTTACCTAGATTTCCTTTAGATTCTCCATCTCGTGTTGAGTTTTATCCATCCAAAAGGGGAGGTTTCCAAAGAACTTCAACATGCACAACATTCAAGGATTTAGCTATAATTTGTATTGCCGGTTATCGATACCAGTGTTTTTTGCAAATAAAGTTAAGCTTTTGCCGATACTTCTTCTAGAGACAACTATTGAGGTTCTCCTAGAAGAGAAAAATAATGTTTTTGGAAACCTACATAAGATTCATAATTTTATCTTTGAATATACACCGCTTTCAATCCTTCTAAATACCCCATAGACCATGTGGCAAGATTAGCTTCCAAGCCAGAGAGAATATGATGCAAGAAATGGGAGAGACTTTGGTTGAAATTTACCGATAGAGACCCAGAAAAGACCCTTGACACCCCAAAATGGAAAAGAAACAAGTTCCAAACGGTTTGACAAAAGGACTAGTGGAGAAGAAGGTGAGAAGAGGACTCTAGAGCCATAAAACAATAGACACACCTAGACATCAGAGAGAAGCCTCTCCTTTGGAGGTTTTCACCAGATACGAAGGCATTCCTGATGGATAAATAAGCCAAAAATCCAACTTTGGGTATGATTTTGGAAGGCCATATATGATGTAGAGGTGACCCCAAGGGGTGTGAGGATTAAATGAATAGGCCACTTTCACAAAGGAATTTCAAGAATATGAAAGAGGTTAGATGTGTTCATCCAAAGGTAAAGAGATGGCAATGTAATGAATAGACATAAGATTCTATAAACTAATTATACACTAACTCTAGATGTAGCTAATACCAGTCCAATCAAGACTTAGCCATTCAAGTTTAGAGTTTGATATTTGCCAATATACGGAAACATTTTTCCCAAAGTGAATAGATAAAGGTCTTTTGATCATGTCCCAAAAATGGTCCCGATAGATGGGTTTTTCTACAATCCACCAATCTGACTACAATTCAATTTGAAATCCATTACGCAGATGTCATTTAGTACCAACACATAGTAAGGGGAGAGAACTTATCACCAAATTTGGAATACTCAAACCTCTCAGGGGGAAGAGTGTAAACCATTTCATGATTGCGTGATATATTTACAATCGATGAGATGAACCCAAGAAGTTGAGTTTTCAGAAGTAACCTCCCATCCAATCTTAGGAATTAAAGCTTCATTCATGTCAACAATACATCTAAGACCCGCACCTCCTGTGCCTTTTGGTTGACACACAATATTCCAAGAGATCAAGTTGATTCTTTTCCTATCTTCAAAACCCGATCAGAGAAATATTTTTTGAATTTTTTCAATAACATTAATCACCATTTAAGGCATTTTAAGTAGTGGCATAAAGTAAATAGAAATACTTTGGAGGGTATCTTTTACCATTTAAAGCTTACCATCATGACTTATGAGATCCCCGTTAGTGTAAAATCACAAAGACTCGGATGTTGATCGATTTCTAGGTTGATCACTCTAGCATCCAGTGTGATTGCACAACATAGAATCCTTTCTCCAAGTGTGGGACTTGTAAATATGAGAAAGGAATCTCCAGAGAAGGCTGGTTCCTCTTCCTAAACTACCTGCCACAAGCTATTCCAATGGCAAGAAAGCTAATCTAATCCTAATCTAACCATGCCAAGGAGACAGAGAGAGAGAGAAAAGGGAAAACAGAGCTACACTAAAACGGTGATACACCAGAGAAGGAAAATGTTGAACATCTATCAAAACTGCCATGGAACAAGGAGAGGTGAGCAATGGGAAGGATGGACAGATGCATCACAGGCCCAAGGATAGATTTCACACAAAAAATGTCCCAAAACTCCATGAACACAGCTCCAAACCTGTAATGAACATTAGAACATGCACAAATACCTGCAATGAAGAGAGGAAAGAAGAAAACAAGCGAAAAATGAGCAAGGATGGATAGATGCATCACGAAACACGTTTTTGTTGCTCCAGAAGTTTGCATAGAACATCATTTTAATGGTAAAAGGAAAAAACACCATTACAGAGTAGGGGAGGAGGTTCGAACTCCATTTTCAACCCTGGAGAAGAAAAGAAGGGAGGGCAGAGCTGAAAAGATGAACCACCTTTTTTAGAAAGAAGCCCCTCCTTACAATTTATAGGAAGAATGAGAGAGGGAAGAGAGAGGAAATCTAGATCTACCCCAACCACTTCTAGGTTTCATTTAACTCATCTCATCATGGTGGTAGGTAAGAACCCTAGCAAAAGTGGCGAACTGTATTTTGCATTTACGCTGGTTGTTGAAACGTCATTTCTAGCCATTATCACGTGCCAGAGACATTTCTCATTTTTCTCTCTCCAAACTGAATTGAAATGCAAGATTGACCTCTGAATCATGTAGATAATTTCACTAGCTTTCCATTGATATAAAGAACGTGAAAATCCGAGCTCTGGATCGAAAGTTATGGCGATCTGAAGATTTATGGCAAAAATAAAGCCAAAACGGATCAACGGGAAAATATTTGAATTTTTTTGCCCATGCTCGCCACTGGATGACACGTGTCGCCTCCGATTCGTCCGTGGGTTCATCCTTTGAAAATTTCTTTCGGGCCCTTCCTATCAAATTTTCGCCACTTGGACACGTGGCACTATCTTATTGGCTCGGGCCGAGGGGTGCACTTTGCCCTTTAAAAATTGGCATTTTTCACTTTGGGAACATTTTCCCATTTCTCCCCGCGCTCTCACACTCAAGTGCCACATGGCACGATTTCATTGATGCGGGCCCTTCCCGACCATTTTCCTTTTGTTTTTTGCCTTTGGAACATTTTTCAAAATTTTCCACGGCCGATGAGGTGAAGACACGTGGCAAGATTTGATTCGTTGGCGGATCTTTTGGCTTTTCGCGTCCTCCGCGTACTTTTGGCCCTGATGTCCCAAATCGCAAAATAAGACTTAGGCAATATTCTTCATTTTTTTGGCCGGTTCGGCTTTTCGCGTCCCTCGCATCCCTTTGTCCCAACTGTCCCAAACTGTCCCGCGTGAAAGTCTCCTGCTTTACGCCGAATCATGTCCTCCGCGTACTTTTGGCCCAGAGATGTCCTGCATACCATCTGCGATTTAATATCTCCAAACTCGCCCGAAATGGACCGACTTGCGCCAAATCGACGATCTGTGCCCCATGCGTACTTTTGTCCCGGATGTCCCAAATCACACGAAACAAGACTTTAGGAAATTTTCTTCATTTTTTCTACCGGTTCGGCTTTTCACGCCCGCGCATCCCGACGTTCTCCAACTATCCCAAGTCTTTGTGCCAGTGCACCACTTGGCAGCCTTTTTGGCTGATTCGTGCCCCGACGCCCTAACGTCCCCAAGCACCGCCTGACTAGGACTTACCCGATTTTCTCTATATTTCGCACCAAGCTTGGCTTTTGCAATTTTTTACATTTTTAGAACTTCACTGGGTTTTCTTTTTGAACAGAGAGTTAGAAAGAAGCCGAGGGGACCCCAGAAAACATGATTTTGGGCTTTGAATCAATCTACTTGCTCGGGACTGAATAATCTGATGCATGTTATCAAAATTACCCTAGGGGGGTGAATTTTGGATAACAATCCCCTTTCCATCCCTCCAATTTATTTTGATAATGTTTAATAACAGGATTCCATGGGCTATTAACTTTTTACCTTTGAATAGAGGTAGACTAAGATACAAAGATGGTAAATCTACAATATCATATCCAAAGATGTTAGGAATATTATTTTTCTACTTGGTGGGGTGTTTATAAAGGCAATGCCACTTTTGAAGATGTTTATTAACTACCGAGAGGCTACTTGATAACATTCAAAATTTCCTTAAGATATTTTACCTCCACCATAGAGGTTGTACTCAAGAGAAGGGTGTCATCTTTGAATTGGTCAGTGAGTAACATCGAGAGAGCGGGTGGTGATTTTAATACTAGAAATAATAACAACATGCTTAGTAGCTTTTAATGCTCTAGTTAGCATGTCTACCATTAACAAAACAAGGAAAGGTGATAGAGGGTCACCTTGTCTAATCCCTCTGTTGTTCTTGAAGAAACCAATTGGGATGCCATTTATGAGGATCGAGAAACAAGGCAAGGAGATGCAGGTAAAAATCCAGCTACACCATTTGTTATTAAAACCAAATCTACTTAGAACATGTAGAAGAAAAGTCCAACTGACTCTATCAAAGGCCTTTTGCATATCCAATTTAAGAATCATCCTTGTTGTCTTAGCATGTTGAGATGAATGAATCGCCTCATGAACCATGATAATACCTCCCTATATAAGACGTCCACTTATGAAGCCATTTTGTTGTTCAGAGATTAGTATGTTCATCAACGGTTTTAATCTTGCTGCCATCATTTTCGTAATTATCTTGTAGGTAGTGTCATAAAGACTAATAGGTAAAAATTAGTAATCAGTTTAGATCCCAGTGGATTTGGGAGCTAGTGTAATGAAAGTAACATTCCATTCTTTTCATAGGGATTTATTTTTCTATAATTCATTCACTTCTCTAAACAGGTCATTCTTGATCATTTCCCCTTAGATTTGGAAGAAGGCAGCAGGGAAATCAACAAGACATGGTGGTTTATCACCTTTCATTGTGAAAAAAAAATTATGAATCTTATCCATAGGTAAGGGTTTCATCATACTTTCATTCATTTCATCAGTGAAAAGATTGGGAATGTGTTGTAACATCTTGAGAATATCATTTAATTAGGAGTTGTTATCCCAAATTCACCCCTTAAGGTGAATTGGATAAATTACGTGATTCTTTAGGCTCAAGTAGGTCAAATGGCTTGAGGGAAAAATTCAGATTTTAGAGCTCCCTTTGGCTCTTTTCTTACCCCTTCATCCAAGGAAAAAATTCAAAGAGTTAGAAAAATTTGAGAAAATCTAAAAAATTGCCTTCAGACAATGTATCAGTGGGTAAGTTGGTTTTTTGGGCTCAAAACACATAGTACGCTCGGACACTGGGACTCGAAAACCCGAAATGGCCGCATTCCTTTGTTGTGCGGTGAAATCAAAAATTTTTGTCCCACATGGTTAGCGGAATATTGGGACATGTGAGACCCACAGAGCCAAAATGGCCGATTTACATGCAAATTGTAAAAGTCATGTGTTTTTGGGCCCAGAGCACGCAGGGTACACGCGGGACTTTCAGACCCAAAATCCAACAAGGCTGTAGTCCAAGAGAAAATCAGAAAATTTGGAAGTTTTTGTCCCATGCAGTCCATAGGAAAGCTATGACATAGGTACGTGTGAGCTCCGAAAGGCCGAAATAGCCGACTACAAAAGAGATGCGGGTGGAGAGGGAGTCAACGGCCCTAATGGCTCGTTCAACAAATATGCACGGACATGAGTTCCCCGAAAGGCTGATTTCTCCAATTTACAAGGTGGTTTGGTGTGATGTAGGTGAAGCAGAGGTTTTTGGCCCAAGTCACACAAGGGACATCTGGGACACCAAGACCCGATATACCCGATATAGCCAAATGCAAGGGAAAACACTGCAAATCAGACCCCGAACTTCAAATGGCCATAACTTTTGACCCCAAGCTCCGAATTTCAAAAAAATTGTCTTTCTAGAATGAGCACAACATCCTCTACAAGCAAAAATTTGAATTTGAATTTCTTAATTTTGATGAGGGTAGATATATAAAAATAAAATAAACATATTCAGCTCTAGAAAAGTAAATGATTAGTCTCGTTAAATGACATAAATGCCCGCCAAACGTAAAATAGTCAGCCGTACTAAAAGGCCATAACTTTTGCATTTCTCGAAAAAAAAAAAAAAAATTGGTACCGTTGGAATCATGTTTCTAAGACCGATGCAAAACAATAAATAAATCCATAATTTGGTGAGGAATAGATGGTGATTTTGTAGAAAACGCCTAGTTCTGTGACAATGATTTTATTTGGTAGTTGGGATGCATTCAATGAAGTAATGGCTGACATTTCTCATTGTTGTAAGTTAAGGGATAGTGTGGGGGCCTTTTTCAAGTATTAAAACATAATTTAAATTCATTTACTACATCTTGCAAGTGATCAAGGATAGATTTTGTGATTCTCATTTTCCTCTCTCTCTCTCTCTTCTCAAAATTCTATAAATTAGAGTGTTGGGCTCATCAGAAAGGGAGATAGTTTTTAAGTAGAAAAATCTCTAAAAATTTATTTGTGAAGCCAATTTTCTACAAGCCCTTCTAGTGAACTCCTTGCATGGTAATCGAGGCCCTTATCTTGTAATAGATTGAACCTGTGCATACTTATGAAGCAATAGATGCAAGTTTGTGATGTATCTTCCCCTCCTGTGTTTGTTTGTATTCCTCTTGCCCTTTCAATCTCATTACATATATATTTTGTCTATCTTATGTTGTTGCAAGGATCCATTATCATTATGTGTGCATGAAATATTATTGTGAATGTAGTTTCTAGATTGTGGAGAACTATTAACACCCCTTCTAGTTTGCATTTTGCTTCTACTTTTCACACATTGGAAGACTACTCTCACACTCTCCTTTTCTGTGTATCACCTCTTTAGTGTAAGATTTTTTCATGCACTCTCTCCTTGGTCCCTTGGAAGTTATATTAGGATAGATAGTTTTTCCTTCATTAGAGTAGATTGTGGCAGTAGTTTAGGAGCAAGAGCAAGTTTTCAAGATATATCTCAAGAAGAAAGTCTCACAACCTGGAGAGATAGTACCCATGTTATCCAATCACACCGTGAGCTCAAGAACACACACACTTGTGCAAACCATAGACTTCGTGATTCGTAGATAACATGAGCCTCTTCTTATAGGAGTCTAGAATAAAACGGGATAAGCTCGTAAGAAATATCTAAATAAAAGAATAGAAGATTACCTTTAGAAGATAGAGGCTCATTGAGTTTATATCTGCGCTTTTGTGGTTTGGATTTCGTGACATGGAAGAATTTTGCATTTTTTTCTCCTTACTTGAGCCAGAGTGCCCTTAAAATTCATCTCCCATAGGATTCCTCTTCGATTAAGATGTTGCAATAGTCACTAATTAGGAAATTTCTTTCTTATGGATTTGTTTAGTTCTATCTTCTCTTTTAATTTCGTTGATATGCTCATAATTTTCTTTGTCGCTTATTTCTAGAAGAGCTTAATTTTTCAAAACACTTTAACTTTCCAAATATTGAGATTTTTTTTAATTTGTTTAAATTTTTTTAACAAATCCTAATATTTTTTATCCTTAAAAATTCCTATCCCACTAGTTCCTAATAAGTTTACTAAGTTTATTATTCTCCAACCAAGCCAACTTAAATCTAAAAGTAAGAATTTTAGTCTTGTGATTGGTGTTAGAACAAAGTAGCGAATGATGTGGTCAGTAAGCAGCTCTAGTGATAGCAATCGATAGAATTATGAAAATGTGAGATCCAATCCATTGATCCAAGAACTCTATGTAGATGGATTTTAATATGATTATTTCATAGTCTGCAGCTAGACCAAGTGCAAGAGCCCCCATGTAGATCCATATCAAAAAATTCCCCCTATCTTATAAATTCAACTAAAGATTCCATATTACTCACTATCGTGGCGTCACCTTAATTTTCAAAGGAGTAAAGAATGTTATTAAATATCTCATGAATAGATAGGGAAATTGTGTGCAACTCCTCTTGAATTCAAAATGTCCCGCCAAACCCGTCCTATCAGTGAGTCCAAATTTTGAGGGTAGGTGTTGATAGCAATACAATATGTATTTGAGCCAAATTTATTAAAGAGCATGCCTAAGAAGTTTGGATATTTAATGAGCAGTTACTATGTAGAAATTTGGGGTTCCAAATGGTGCACAAACCCCCAAAGTTTCCAGATGAATTTTGGTAAGCAAAGGAAGCATTCAACCATATCTTTGGAAAGTTGTCTTCATTTTTAAGTTTAGTTTCCTCAAGCATGATGATATTTAGAGAGTGATTAAAAATAATTTATTTTAGGGATATTTTAATTTTTAAAGAATTGAGACCTCTGATATTCCATGAGATTATTTTTATCTTTTAGATTTGTTTTTGTTCACCAAAACCATGCGGATGGTACTATGTTTTCATTATGCCACATTAAGTGTTGATTCTTGTTGGAGCTTAATATTTCTAGGAGTTCTTCCTTTACTTTTCTGTACACCTATATCAGATTTGTTATTAATGCTTCTCGGTCATACAGAGTTGATTATTTTCTTCAAAGGTTTATAAATTAGGGAAATAGGTGTCTCAAGTTCCGAATAGGGAGGGAAATAGTGGGAAAAAGGAGAAGGGGCCTCAATAGAGGGGACAATGGGAGAAGGAATTGACATCTAAGTGGTGACGACAGATGTTAGGGTTGGACCCTTGGTAGCTGAAATGGGTAGTAAAAATGCCCGAGTAGCAAGGGTGATTTCTCCATCTTCTAGAAGATCGAAGGATTTAGAGGTGTTAACCTCAGCGCCACCTCCAGATCACTTTAGGTATATATTTCCCTTTCTTCGAGGTGATATTTTAGGATTTTTTTATCTCACTTATGGCTTTGTATGGCTGTAAGGGGCTCTCAAGCCAATGCTTTTAAAGATAGAGAAACCTTGTGCGACATGTTCATATTCAATGGGTTATGTCTAAACACAAAAATATGACAGAGTAGATCAATATATTTTAGGAGTGGGCCACTTACATCAGTATTATCACAATAAAACCCATGAATAAATCTAGTTTTTGCCTTAGTGTCCTAATGAATGGAGATGCAAGAGCCAATGGAAAGAGAAATACCTTCAATGATTGTTGTCTCCCAGAACTCTAGAGGAAGTTCTAGAAGACACACCTAGATTGGAGTATGATTCATTGTTTCAATAAGCGGATTAAAGCTTGAAATCCATTTACGGATGTAAAAACCTCATCTAGTAAAAAAATCCTTGGTCCTCTAAGAAGAGCCTTTGAAAATTTCTCTTTGAGGTTAAAGTAAAAGAGGATGAAGCCATTGGGCATGAAAACAATCTCGAAGGAACGACAAGGGCCCATTTAGGGTGCCCCCATTTTTTTATGTCCTCCAAAGTTGGTTTGGGACACATCAATTTGCTGACTAGTGACAGATCTCTAGAAGAAGCAACCATGATGTGAAAAAGAATCTATAGCGAAAGTGTCCCTTCAAGAAATACATGTGACAACTTCTCTATATAGGGGTAAGGAGGGCTTAGCAGAACCATGTTTTTGCATGCCTCCTTCAAAGGCTAAGGAGACATACCACTTGATTCAACAGGTGGGGAATCTAGGTCTAGACTAGAGGGGTTTGACATTCGAGCAAGTGTTGTAGTGTGAATGGTTGATGGAAATATAAAACATAATTATTGTTTACATTATAGGCTTTGTGTAGATTTAATAAGATGAAGAATATTTTTACAAGAATTTTATAGAAATAAAGATTTGTCAATGAATCTATTGATTTGCAATGGCTTCTTCTATAAGTGTATTAGAGTAAAAATGTAAATTAGATGGGAAGAATTATATTTTATAAAAATATAATGAAATAAATTTCTATCTTGTAAAAATATTTGCGTGAATAAGTAGGAAGATAGAAAATATGTGTATTGAATAAAGAGAGAGTTCAACATAAAATATATAATGATAATTTCATAACTATTATTGGTATGTCTATTGTTTATGAAATCATCCCATTAAATCATGTTTTTGGTAATACATATGATTCCTAAAAATACTCAAAGAAGAGAAGAGAGTTAGAAGGAAGTATGATGAAATAAATTTTATCAAGTGGGTGTTTATCATAGAAAGTGTAGAGAGTTAGAAGGAAGTATGATTAGGATGAAATCAAATCTATGGAGAAATCCTACATTTCAAGATGCAAATTCATAAGTTAAAAATGCAAAATTTCTTGAAATTTTTCTATAAAAACCACAAAAAGATGATCCAAGGAGAGGAATAAAGAAGAAAAAGATACATAAAATCAATTGCTTCAATTTTTGTAGATTTAGAAATTATAAATAAGTGTTCAACAAAAAGAATCTAAAGATGAAAAATTCCTCAAGAAATATAAAAACAATTTCAAAACTCAAGAGAAAAAGAAGGTGATTCTTGATAACATCCTTATCTATGAAAAATACTCTAAAAGATGTTTGGTATATATAGATTTAGGAGAAAGTCAACATATGGATTTTAACAAAGAAAGTTTCAAATCTATTGAAAAGATGAAGATTATGAAAATATAAGGACATTGCTTGGTCATGATACTATTCATAGTATAAAAGGTCATGGTGATGTTATTTTCAAGAAGAATAATGGTATAAAAAGGAAGACTCGGCAAGGTGCATGACCAAAATTGGAAAAAGAAATCAAAGAAAGGTAGAAAAAGACATGGGTTAATTTGTAATTTTATTACTTAGGAATCATAAGAATAGTAGTATGCAATAAAGACTAAATAATTACCCAAAGTGCATTATTTTTTTTCTACACTTTCCCCCACTTTATGTTGTTGAGTGAAATATTAATAACATAAAATAAATAAGATATAGGTACCGATAACCATGTAGATCAATGATGACAAAGATGCTTTGAGGGAAAGATAAAGCATGGATTGATAAAAATGTGAAACATGAATTCTGAGGAGGATAAATTGTAAAAAGTGAGGATGAAAGTGACCCTCGGTTGAAAATGTATGTGTAGATGTTGTGATGTGCCAAATGCTAATGTTGATGTTGATGTGATTATTATTTTTGATGTTGTGAAGTGACTACATGTTCCCATAAGGATGGACCTACAAAATAGAAGAATGAAAAAGTAGTAAAATATGCATGTATATGAATGAAATATGTAAAGAAAGTATGGAAAGTATGAAAATTAAAAATGAAAATGTGCACTGATCCATGATGAGCAAAAGTATGTAGAAGAACATAATTTGTGGGTGATCTCATGCCAGTTGTGTCACCAAGTGTTTTTGGGACAATATCTCACCATGTCAAAGAATAATTGAATGGATAAAAGTACAACATAATCCTCTAATATTTACCTTATTCCGGAAATGTGAAACACCACCGCAAATGGTGTGTAAAATTCAGAAAACTTGAACAGTTCAATCCAACATGAAAGTGAAAAGTGTTGTATATTGTTTGCATGTCGAGTGCTAAGGACTATGTCCCATGTAAAAGTCATTGTGTGGAGTTCTATAGACTATGTTGAACTGGAAAATGTTGTGTAACTTCCCTTTTCCATAGGCATCCAAGAAGTGTCGGGGCACCCAGAACTACCGTTCTTGTCCGGGCGCTAGTGTCCGTGATGTGCTAAGTACCCAACTCTAATTTTGATCACTATCTTATACCGACTACATGTTTTACCAAGTATTGAGTTATGGTGATTTGTGAGTGTATAATTTTTTATGAGGTGACTGATTCACCTGAATGATGAACCCCCTCATTTAGGGTACATACGATGTTGTTAAAGGATTTTGTGGCCCAAAGGAGGACCGACCATTGTGCTAAAAGTGTGCCTTAAAACATGTTGCACATGAAGCACCTATTACCATGTTAGAAAGATAAAGTGTATGTAAAAACATGTATAATCTTATATATAAATGTGTCATAAACAATAAAACCATAGCTCCTATATTGTACAAAATGGATGCCTCCAGAGCCATCAAGGACCGGTAATATGAACTTTTCCAAGTATCCATGATGCATGTAATAGATTTGTATAATCTATGATCACAACTAGAAAGGAAAGTGAATGTGCATGTGTGTATGTTAAGAAAAATTACATACAATATATATATATAGCATTTGTAATAACGTGAACATATAAGAAGAAGTGAGCAAGAGTAAGTTCAATATGTTATCGATGAGGTTGAATGGAATGGAGTGTGCTTGATAGGAATCACATGACCCCTAAGTGAATGTGTATGCATGAGATGAGGTTCATTTATATATTTACCCTCGGTAGCCAATAATGAACCATAAATGAGAGTGTGCCATCGATAAATGGTTTGAATTATGTGTATAACAAATATGTGATCATGAATGCACAAAGTGTAGAGTGTAATCTTGTGAGTGATTGATTAAGTGATTGTGGTGAGGTTAATTTTATATTTAAACCCGCAGACTCGATTATGAACTCGCTAAACTAGAGTGAGTCATAGGGTGATGACCGTAATATGGAGAAGTAGAGGTAAGGAACCCGTAGTGTGAATGTATAGAGTGAATAAGACACAAAGTGTGTAGTAGATGTTGTGAGAGAAGATGTCATGTGAAAAATTTGTAATGTGTGATGTGACTAAGCAATGCTAGAGAGATGTGTTCTATATACATGAAATGTAAAATGTGTAATGTTTCCAAGTGATGAGAAGGATGTGCGGAGAGTATGTCAAGTGTGCAATGTGTAGGGTTCATGTATATAGTATTCCCTCAATAGTCAAGTGTTAACAAAAACATGAGAGTGCATCATCCGGTAATGACGATACGAACATGTGTCATGATGTAAAAATATGAATGTGGAGTGGTGAGAGAATGAGACGTGTGTTAAGGCAAGAAAGGGTGGTAGAAAATATAATTTTGATGACCCCTAAGTATGTGATAATGAATATGTTATCCCATGAAAGCAAAGGATAAAGGTTCTCTACCAAATATTTTTGGTGATGAAGGTGTGTGACCATGTTCTAAGGGTGTTATTATATTATGTAGATGTTTCACACGTGAATGAAGCCTATATTCATGGGACCAATGACTATAATTTGGAGATGGTGGGGACCTTTGTGGTCCAAAATCTTTAGGTAATGTAGACCTATGTGAATTAGAACGTGGTGGTGATGAACATTTATGTGAAATTGAATGTAGAGGTGATGGACACCTATGTGAAGAAAAATGTGGAGGTTACGTATACCAAGGTGAAGGAGCAGTGTGAATTATAAACCTATACCGACACGATGGACTAGAAGACCGATGAGACCATGTATGCCTAGTGTGAATAGGTAGGTTAGGATCAATGTGTGCTTTACTTTCATTAGGCCACAAGGACTTATATTCAATGGAAACCTCAAGAATATGTTGTGATCATGGATTACATGGAGGTACACCATTGATAGAGATGACTTTATTATTGTTAATTAAATTAAGACGTAAGTGATTCATGGAGATTATAGATTGAGATCTATAAATCCAACTCGAGACCTAAAATCATGTCACACCCTTGGATATTTTCTCTAAAATAAAGGGCATAAACATGGTGACAGGACCAACAATAACTTCAAACTTGACAACCCCATATGATTTAGGCATTGGATATTAAATTTGTTACAATAAATAGTCAATAGCAACAAGAAGTAGAATACAAAATGCACTCATACACCATGATAGATAAAATTTAGTATTAGTGAGAGAGATGGATCTAATAGAAGATATTGTACCATGATAATCATGATCAAAGAGAGAAATAATTGGTGAAGAAATGTTAGCATTAACAACTAGGAAATCAAGAGCCTCTCGATGTAGGAGGAGGAACTCATGCAATATGTATGATTTGCTAAGGAATCACCACCTTTCTTGTCATTCTTTGAAGAGGATTGTTGAATATTTTGAGCATATAATTTTCATTCACTGGTTTAGATGTTTTAAGCTCTAGAAGCTCAAGTTTATTATCATCGATAATATCTTGGATGATAGTGCAGAGTTTAAAACACCTATCTATAGAATGTTTGACACTTTGATGATACTCACAGTGAAATTTTTCATTGTAATTACAACCTTTAGGATGAGATGCATTCAAATTAAGAGGAGGATGGATTGTAATAAGATTACATTCAAGAAGGTTTTGTAACATAATATGTGGATCAATAGTCAACTTAGCATATATATGCTTAGATGATTTCCATTGGATTTATTTTGTGTTAGAGACAACATTAATGGTGACCTTTAATTTAATATGTTTCATGGTTGGTTTAAAAGTTGATTTATTTTGAAATTGCATAGAGGATGAATCGTGATCTTGATACTTAACCTTACTTATGAATAAGATTTTAGTTTCTCATAGCTTGAGAGTATGACACACCGGATCAAATGATGGAGATGTTGCAAATAGGAGACTCTTCTAAAGAGGTGGAAATAGAAATTAAATGAATAATTCTTAAAGATCAAAGTATCTAATCACATTAGACATCCTAGCAAGGGTGTTTTTGTATCTTCGACATAATATGCTAGATGATGATTAGATCTTTTCTTAAGTTGTGAAAGTTGTGCATATGATATATTAGAGTTGATATTGATAGGAAAATGAGTAAGAAAAGCATCGATAGATGTGTGAAATATGTTATAGAGTGGACAGTGAGTCGTAGAAGAAGCACATCACATAATCATGAAGACTACAAGGAAAGATATTTTATAGTATATAGTGGTTATGCACATAGTCAATACATGCGACATGAAAGGATCAAAGATTATCTTGTGGGTCACCATGGCCTTTGAAGATGGGAAACTTAGGAGGAATGAAGTTGCGTGGCAGCGAGATAGATTGAATTGGTAGGTGAAAAATGATTATCTATAAGTGAAGTGGAATCAAGATATGGAGACACACAAGAGGTAGTTAATTGAGCTGGAAAATTACGTTTGAAGATCCCGATATAAGGAAGTTAAATCAAGAGTATTTTAAGAAGATACAGTGTGTAATTGGATTATCATTGTGAATGATGGTAGTGTTAATGGTAGTTATGGATTATGTAACACTAATAAGTTTGGTGGAGGTCATGGGAGCCATATAGTGAGCAACAAGAGGTGTTGAAGCATCATGAGTGTTTTTAGCAAAGTAATCAAAGAATGTAAAATATGCCAAAGATGAATGGGATTATCACGCAAAATCTTATAAAAAAATTATGAATTTTTATAATTAATATTTTTCAATATTAGTATCCTCATTGTATGATCATTCATTATCGAACATTTCTATATCGTGAAGGGTAAAATGAAAAGAGATGGAAAATGGATTTTTCCATTTCTTTCATTGATGTAGAGATATTAGCCATTGATTTGGAAATCCTAAGAGTATTTCAAGGAAGATCGAGGTGCTCAAAATCACAAAATGACCACTAGGGGTGATGAGCATAAGAATAAAAACCCTAAAGAAAGAAGGTGGATTCAAATATTGGATTCACCAAAATTATTAGGATAAATATGGAAATATAGGACTAATTTTATTGTTAATGTAGAAGTAAATGAATAATTTATTAAATACAAAAATTAACCCTAGAAAACTAAGTGATAAAATGTGAAACCCTGCTTGTATAGAGGGTAAGAAAATAATTATATGGTTCACAGCTTTAATTTGGACCGTGTCAAAGTGCTGACTGTATGAATAGAGAGGGAGAAGTGTCACATAGAGTACTGTAACAAAGGTGTGAAATATGATGATCTTCCTAGAATGGGGCCGTTAGAGATGCATAGGAGTGCCTTCGGGTGCCCTAGACCTATTTTTGGATTCCTATGTCTATAGAAATGTTCAAGAAACCTCCTCTATGTGGTCACAAGGTATTTTTCATTGTTCACATTTGGATTTTGTTGGTGCTCAATTTAGTCTCGCCCCACTTGTCCTTGAAATTCTTTAGTTTGCAGGCTCTATCATGTTTTCTATCTCCCCATATTGATGAATGAAAACTTTGTCCTCCATTTGGTTACCATGATCAGTCCCTTCCTTGGTCAAGGATCACTTAAAGTCTAGATTTTTTTTTGCATTCCTCTATCCATGTGAAAAGAATTTGTAACTTGGGCGTAAAACTCGGGTTTTTCCTTTCCTTCCATTTTCCACAACCACATTTTGTTGTCCTTGTCATTTTCGTCCCAAATACCTGTGGAAATGTGATTGGACGTGACTTGGAGGATCACATTTGGGCCTTATATCATTTCCAAACTCTTTGTCTGTGAAGAAGAATTCATTTCCAGGTGCAAATGGTGATTTTCCTAAATTTTACGGTTTGACGGGTGCATTTTTCCCAGTCAAATTTATATCTCACGATATGTGGAAATGTGGCCCTTTTGGTTGGATGCGGCTCGGCGTGGCACTTAGAAAAATCTAAGGCCCAATTTAACTCAAATCTTGTCCATGTGGAGGGCCGACGCTCATCTGAAAATTCACCTTTTGGTTTGGCCTTGAGTTGCGCCGAGAAGGCTCATGGAGGTTTCCACTACCTTTCCCAGAATTAGACAATTTTTCCATGTGAATGGTATAGTTTTGGCAGACCATGGACACGTGGAGGGCTGGCACTCATTTGAGGATCTACCTCAAGGTCCCACCTTAAAAATTGTGATAGTGAGACATATGGAGGCTTCATTGGATCCACTCTATACGTAAAATTTTCAAAGTAATTTTCTAAGGCCTGGGACACATGGAGGGACAATTGCTCTTTAGGGACCGGTAATTAAATATTATTTTGAAAAAGTTCCAGGAGGACACTTAGAGGCTTCCACTCACTCTTCCCTTTCTTGGACTTTTCAACGGCCAAGGAAAACTATCTCGGACCCTAGACACATGGCACCTTCCGCTGATCCTTCAACTTTCTTAACAACTCTTTTGGACTGAGACACATGGTGAGCCCGTGCTTGTTCAGTGGTCTCCGCTTTTTTGAGGAATATACCAAAGGTTAACCAAGGTGACACGTGAGAGACCTGCTGGCTCCTTTTTACTAGACTTTTCAAAGGCCAAAAGGAATTTTTCTTGGGCCAAGGGCATTTGGAAGGCCCGCGCTTGTTTGGAAACCTACCCTTGTAATTATCCTTTATAGTTACGCCAAGGAAACACATGGATGGCTATAAAATAAATCGAGAGAAGGGGTAGAATCAATGGTTACTATGCATTGCATCTATTTTTCTACTATTTTTCTCCAAGACTCTTAGAGATGGGAATACACATTATTTTTCATCATTTTTGATGAAATTCCTTGTTTTTCTGTCTGTAAAGTGCCATTGAATGGATTCATAACATAATTTATGAGTCCAAGGATTGTTAAGGTCTATATTTTGAAGTTGGAATTGCTCAGGTGCTTGCAAAAATGTGAATTACCAGAGAAGTTGGATATGAGACAAAGTTGCAGAGGAAAGAGAGGGAAAAGGATGATTTTATCAAATTATGAACGTTGTAGAGCACAAAAGATGAAAAAGGTGTTGCCTCGAGAGCAAAAAGGATTACCTCTCATATCCAGCTATATAGATCCTCTTGAAAATGATTAAAATGGGGATTTCTCGCATGACATTGCAATTAGAATGATTACAAGGACTGCAAAAAGTTTTGACATGGAATCCTAGTCATTACTCAAGGGTCCGATAAATGTGAGAAGTTCATGATTTGTCCAACTAGCAATGTTTTTTTGTGAATTTGTTAAACATCAATTTCTGAGGAAAATTGGTAACAAGCAAAGGTCCCTCGAATATTGTTCTTTTTTTTTGGGGGGAATTTGTGATGAGTGAGCGAGTGAAATGTATAAATGCAATGAGAATACTCTTGCAAATGGTCAGGGGTTGAATTCTTAAGAGAAAATTTGAGAAACATGTCTTCCTGAGAGACCAATCTGAGATACCTGGTTAATTTCTTCTATGTTATATTTTCTATCATGTCAAGTTGGTTGCAGATGTATAGCCATTGACGAGCACTAAGATTGCTCTGAAGCTTTCCCCATTGATGAATCTAAGTAATTTTTAATTTAATTTATGTTCAATCTCTACCAATTTGTGTTTTCTTTGTTTCAGAATGTCTGCAAATGGTTTCTTTTGTTCCTATTACAATATTACATTGAAATCTTTGTGAAATCACACAGGATCTCATCCCTATGAAAATTTAGTGGCATTTGCAATTTCATTTCAAGAAGAGCCTTCATCCTATGATGAGATAAACAAATTTAAAATCACTCCACTTATCATTTGTTGATAAATATTGTCTGTAAGTCTTTGGGTGTACCTTAGGTGTGATTGATTAGAGATTTTTTTGTTTAATTGAGTCTTTTAACTCGATCCTTCATGCTAGATTCTCAAATATTTTGTTAAAACATGCTGATCTGGGCCTCCATTGAAGCACACCTTATGGTTGAAGGAATATCTTAGCTATTCCAAAGTTTTTTATCATTTAGATTTCCAATTGTTGTGAATTATCTCATAGATATGGTAGAATCAACTTTATCCTTCCTAATCTCCCACTAAAATCATTCAAAAACCATGAATCCATCCTGAACTACCCCTATTTTTTCCTATATATCCACAAAGGAATAAAATCTATTTACTAAAATATGCGTAACAATCAGATTCCATAATGTCTTTAGTAATCTCAGCCTTCTTTTGAAAGTATCTCGATATTTTAGAAGTGACAACTCTTGAGAGTTAAATTTTGGAGTATTGATCATAATTTCCTAAGGTTTTCTTCATAAAATTTGTGCAAAAGAAGGATATCTCTATCTCCTTCATCAAACATAGGTTACACTAAGGGTCCTCTCACCTTGGTTAAAGAGGCACAACCTAAAGTAGTGAGGATAGGTCCAATACTCTTGAAGGTGTTATCCATCTCTCCAACAATCTGAGTGACAAATGGCCTGTTAGATCTCATCCATGGCTTAAAAATGACATACATTATGATCTATCTATCTCTAAGCTCCATTTCAAATCTATGATGTTGCTCACCTTGAAAAGGAGAACAAATTTGGATACCAACACTTTTGGTATCATTGCTTTTTTGAGGGAATATTTGAAGTATTTGAAAAAGGTGTACACATACCAACCCTGGTAATGTTTTTTACATGATCTAATTGTAAATACATTGTTGAAACATCATTTTCTGTTTAGATCTGTAAGAATTGTTCAAAGTTGTAAGTTCTGAGTGCAATATTTCCAACTTATATAGTTATTGCACTAAAGTTTGTATCATCATTGATAAATTTGGGTAGAATAAGAGTAGATCTTGTAAGCTTTGTATGAATATGGTATTGATAGACATTTTATAGGTCTTTCATAGTGCATTTGCACAAACTAAGGTGAAAATCCTTAGTGGCGACTCCATGTTGTTTAAATTCTTAATAAATACCAGTGTCTTAACATATATCAAGTAAGATTTGTCATTAATCTCTGCAAAGATGGAAGGAAGAAGATTTGTCTTCACCAGGGACCCTAATAGAAGGTTTTTAAAGAGTTGGGAAAGTTTAATTAAGAAGGAATAAGAATTTAGAAGGTTGTTGGAGATCAAGCATCAAGAAAAGAGATCTCCATTGGTGAAATTGATCATCCTATGATTAAAGATTGCAATACTTCCTCAAGTTCCTCTGAATTAGGTAGTCTCTTTATTGAATTGAATTATCCATCTGGAGAGGTTCCTTTTGTATTTGAAACATTTATTCTCAATTAGCCCATGTATTTTCCAAATCTAATAGGGTTTTCAAAGAAATAGAACCTTTAGAGGGTAGTCATTCTAAAAATTGTATCCCTGTACCACACAAACTTCTCACTCCTCATGAGTTTGCATCTCCTCCAAGGTCACCTCCTCAAAATGTTATGGCTCAGCCTCCACCTAGACTTCTATTTGTTGTTAATACTTTTGGTCCCATCAATTTTAGAGGTATGGCTAGCTATCCAAATTTTGTGCCACAAGATGTAAGAAATAGATTACCTAATTTTCAGGGAAATAATGTAGTCACTTGTTATTAGCACTTAAAGCTCTTTTGTCAATATGATGGAGTACATTGAAATAGAATTTTAGGATGTGTACATTAAATTGTTTATCCATAATCTAGAATAAGATGCAAGGGAATTTTATAACTATTTTCCGCATTATTCCATTGATTCTTGGACAAAAATTATTAAACTTTTTAGACTTTAGTATGGTGATAAAACAGACCCTAGGTTTATTTTATCGAGTTTGAAAACATTAAGAACAATCCTAATGAATCAGCTGCATGATTTCAATACAAGATTTAACAAAACATTGAAAATAATGTTTGTTAATTTGAGGCCATGTGATCAATATGGTCCGATAATTTATTCGATGCATTTGATAAGAAAGTTTCTTACTATTTGAGTGATAAGAACCCAACAACTTTGAGGTAGGACTTTACCATGGCTCTAAAATTGAGAACAACATTAAAGTAGTTGGAAAACCTTCAAGAGGGAGGGTGTTAAACCGATCAACCCAGAGAATCCTCAATCAAGTAAGGTTGTGAATCTTGAGGAATTTATAAATACTTTCACGTGAGTTACCAAAGAAATCTATTACGAGCTAGCTAGGGAAGAAAGGAATTCAACAAGGTCAAAGATAGGAAACAAGGACAAGAAAGATTCACAAATCATCCTAGAAATGATCGATATCTCGATGATAGAGGTAAAGGATCCATGAGAGCTACACAACCCCAAGCTAGGGAAAATAGAGTAGTCCCTGATCCTCTAAATACCATAGTTGTTGTTGTTGAATAGATAAATGGAATTGATTGGTGTGAAAAATGTTTCTTGCCCCATCCACCATGTGAAGTAGATCATCAAGTTGAAGAATCTGATGATGATGATAACACTGATGATGATGCATGCATGGTGGACTACTCTACAAGCTCACAACAAGGAGAAACTTCAACTAAAGTGATAAGTGCAATAATTGCTACAGTTTTTGGGATTCCATTCACTAGTTACCTCTTCTTCCTCCCTCTCATGCTTTAGAAATAGATATGGTAGAAGATTTTGAACTTCCTAATAATGATTTTGATTACCTAAGATCTCTAATGATTAAGAAGTATGATGGAGTAATCCCATCAAGAGGATAGACAATTGTTAATGAATGTTGTTTTTCCCCAAGAAAAAGAGTATAACAAAAGAAGTAAAGTTTTCAAAGGGGAAAGGCCTCAAACCAAAAAAAAACTCAGTTCTCAAGAATGTCCCAAAATAAAATCCAAAGAAAGATGCATCTGAAAAGGCCTTTTTTCTCAAGTAGAACTAGTGTTCCCACCCATGCGCAAAATGTGAAAAAACTTATGCCATCCGATGAGTTTGTCAATCTTTCTCTCAAATGCTACTTTTCCAAAATACATTCCTTATGACATTTCCCAAGTTTTGAGTCGATCAATATTTATGTCCCATTTTTTTAACTACTTAGGATTCATGAGCACAAGAAGATGGCTTTTGAGTATTTGGGATTGGAAGAAGATAGGAGTGCCCAAGGTAGAAATATAAATAATGTAAACACTCCTCCTCCAACTATTGTAGACCTAGAAAAACCACCAACATTGGAGGAGATAGGTGAACCACCTAAAGTTTACTTGGGAACATCTTTGGTTGAGTCTCAATTAAATGTTGATCCATTTTTACAATGCTGATTATTAAGGATAGACTCTTGCACAATTGTATGTTTGATTCTGGAGCATCATGCAATGTTATACCTCTAGAGGTCTTGAATGAATTGAACATTGAAGTGACAACACCGTATGGAAAGTGTACTGCAATGAATTCTTGAGAGGTGTCAGTTTGGAGGATGTGTAAAAGGTTTGGTGGTACAACTTGTAACTTATCCGGTAAGAACTTGAAACTTGATGTTGTTATTATTCATTTCCCTACCAAATGGGGCATGTTGTTATCAAGAAAGTGGGATGTAAGTGTTGGTGTAAGTGTTCGATGGATATGTATTTTGCCATGATTCCAATTAAAAGAATCCTTGTAAAGTTGTATGGAGAGAAGAAGATGTTGGACCTCATTAAAGATCCCAATAATGCTTCTTTTCAAGTGTTGTATATCTGATGTAGATGTTTGATAACTTTGTTGGTTATTTTGATGGCAAAGAGAACAAGATTTATCAATGTAAATGTCTTAAACAAGTAGGTTTTCCTTGGACCTTGTTATTCAATGGAGCTTGTTCCAAGTTTGGAAATGGTGATGACATTGTTATGATTTCTCCAGGCCAGAAGAGTTTGTTTTTTCTTTAAATCTAAAATTTGAATGCACTAACAACATTAATTACTATGAAGCATTGTTATTATGTTTGAGAATTACATGGAAATATGGGGTAAAGGATATCATTGTCAAAGGAGATTCAGAACTTATTGTCAAGAAGATTAGAAAATGTATGCTACTAAAAATTAGAGAATGAAACAATACAAGCATGCGATGCAAATGGGATTTGAATGTAATGTTTGACTCATTTAATATTATGCACTATGATAGAAAATTTAACACTCGTTGTAAACAAGTTAGCAGTGCTAGGATCCATATTTTGAATTATACAAAGTGTCTCCATTTTGTGAGTATGATGTTGAAATACTAACAAGGCCATTTTTCCCTGACAACGTTAAAAATTGGCAAGTGTTTGATGATGATTCCCTGGTGAAATGATTTTTTTAGAACCAAGGAAAGTTTTCTTACCAAAATATAGATTGGGAACCAATGGTGTGTAATCTAACAAGGAAAGGAAAATTTATTTGGAAAATACAACATCCATCAGAAGACAAATAGGATTCCCAAAGGTTTGGTGGCAATTGAATCGAACATTGATAATATTGATTACATTATTAACAAAAGAATGTCAGTTTTAAGATATGTGGAAGAGCATGACCTTGGCACAAAGGAAAAACCACATAAAATATGGTTAGGAAGCAATATGAGCAAGGAAGATAAGCAGTCCTATGTTTAATTGTTGAAGAAATATCAAGACTTCCTAGCTTGGTCTTACTCGAGTTGAAGGCATACACGAAGATTTGTTCTAACATAAAATTCCTCTTGAATCTAATTCCAATCCTTTCAGGAAAAAATAGAAGCCGATCAATCCAATCCTTTCTTTGAAGATGCAAGAATAACTAAAGAAGTTGAGGGATGGAGAGATCATTCATCCCACAAGGTACTCATCTTGGATTGTGAACCTAGCGCCTATCACAAAAAAATAATGGTGATATAATGTTGTGCGTAGACTTTAGGAACTTGAATAAAGCATCATTGAAAGATAATTACCTTCTTCCAAACATGGAGATTATGCTACAATTGGTAACTAGTTCTGAATTGTTATCCACTTTCGCTGGTTTCTCTGGCTATAATCAATTTGTTTTGAAGGAGTCAGAAAGAATAAAGATTTCCTTTACCACTCCTTGGGGAACTTATCTCTATGTCAGGATTCCTTTTGGATTAATGAATGCTGGAGAAACTTTCCAAAGAGCAATGGATGTAGCATTTGCTGGTTATATTAATGATTTCATTCTTGTTTATCAAGATGTTGTAAATGTGTTTTCCAGAAAAAGAAATGATCACTTACAACACTTGGAGAGAATTATGTTCAGGTGTAGAGAGTATGGCATATAATTGAATCCAAAGAATTTTCAATTTGGAGTGCAAAAGGCAAAGCTGGTTGGTCACATTGATCAAAGGAAGGGGTCACGATTGATCCCGAGAGAGTGGAATCCATTAGCAAGGTTCTAATTCCAAGAACTAAGAAGGAGTTCAATCCTTCTCTGGAAAAATAAACTTTATTAGAATATTTTTTCTAACTTTGGAGCTGGCCATCCTCATTACTAGCATGCTGAAGAAGGACCAAGTTATCAAATGGGAATAAGCTTCCTTTCAAGATTTCAATGGGATCAAAGAAGCATTAAAGCATGCCCCTGTTTTGGAAGCTCCAAATTACAAGAATCCTTTTCAAATGTTTTCTTTTGCTTCAGAAAACACCATTGCATTTGTCTTGTTGTAGAAGGATGATGAAGGGGTTGAGAGACAAATTGCATTTTTCAGTAAGGCATTACAAGGAGCTGAGTTGAAGTACACCATCATGGATAAGAAAGAATTTTCCTTGGTTAAAGAAATAAATGTTTTAAAACCTTACATATTGAGCTCTAAAGTTGTTGCTTATGTTCCCCAAACCTTGGTAAAAGATATCTTATCGAGATGGAGGTCTAAAGAAAAAGATGTAGATGGCTAAATAAATTGTAGGAATATGTCATGGATTTCCAAACCATGAAATTGATAAAAGGTTTGGCCTAGCATAAGCATGGCTGAGAGAAACTTGCAAACTATTGAGGTGAATGAAGTAGAAGGAGAAAGGGTGGATGTCCTTCAAAAGTTGGTAAGCTCTGAATGGTACAAAGATATAATATTTTATGTTAGACATATATACTTCCTTGAACATTTGAGTAAAAATTAGAAAAAAATCTCTTAGGTTAGACTCTCAAAAATATGTCATTACTAATTTTGGGTTAGCTTGGAAGAACCCCAGAGAGTGCTCTTGAGATGCATTACTAAAGATGAGGCCCCAAAATAATTGTTGATCTCCATGGAGGAGTTTATGGGGGACATTTTGCTAGAAGAGTTACAACACATAAAATCTTGGGGGCTTGTTATTGGCGGCCAACTCTCTTCAAAGATATAACTCTATTGGTTAGGAAATGTGAAATTTGCCAAAGATTTTTATTGAAGAATGAAAGCTTCAAGATCCCTTCCTTTGCAGCCCATGTTAGTTGAAGCTCCATTTAGAAAATGAGGAATGGATTTCATTGGGGAAATTTATGATCCTTCAACTGTTGGTCATAAATGGATTCTTGTAGCCACTAATTATTTCACTAAGTGGGTGGAAGCAATCCCCACTAAGAAAGTAACACACCAAATTATCATCGACTTCATGCTGAATCAAATCATATGCAGATTTGGAGTGCTAGCTAAGATATTTGCTGATAATGCCATGAGTTTCAGAGCCAAACCTTTGGTGGCAATGTGCAAAGAGTATGGAATCAATTTGACATATGCTTCTAACTACAATCCCCAAGGAAATGGATAAGTTGAGTCTAATGATAAAAAAATGTTGAAGATCATTAGAAGAACCTTGGAGATAAATAAAAAGAAGTGGTGTGAGCAACTAAATTTTAATGTTTGGGATGGTAGAATCACTCTCAAAAGAGCTACTAGTAAAAGCCCATTTGAGTTGGTATATGAAAATCAAGCTTTTGTGCCCTTCATTTGAAATTCTCTTCATTTTAGTTTGTTTAACAAATTGAAGATCGAGAAGTTTGTCCATATGATGCTCGAGTCATTAAGATTATTGAGTTGGATGAAAAAATAAGGGCATACCATCAGCGACATGTGAAGTCCAGAGAAAAGTTGAAGAAGCTATTTAAGAAGAAGTGACTCCAAGAGCTTTTAGCATTAAGGATCTTGTGCTATTATGGGATAGCAGGCATGAAGATAAGAGAAAGCATGGTAAATTTAATGCATTGTGGATGGGCCATTATTCAATTGAAATTAAAATTTGTGAAAATACCTTCTTCCTAAAAGATTTTGACAGGGAACTGTTCGAATTTCCTTTTAATGGTAGGTATTTGGAACATTTCCTTGATTGAGTTCTCAGAATCAAGGTATACTCCATTGTACAGTGTATAGTCTTTTGGTTTCTTTTTGCTTTCATTTTTTTCTGTTTTTGTTTATTCTAGTCCTTGGCGGCCATTTTGTTGGTTTCTTGGTTTGTCCTTCGGGATTTTATTATTATCATTATACTCTGCAAGCTTATTCTTTGACTTTGTTGCCCAATGGTTTGTTTCTGGAACTTGGGCTGCTATTTGTTCTTGTGGCACTCGCAGGGAGTGCCCATCCCCGAGTAAGAGCCAATGTTGGTGCTCAATTTAGTCTCACCCCACTTGTCCTTGAAATTATTATTTTTGTGGGCTATGTCAAGTTGATGCATAAAAACCCTTCCTTCCATTTAGTTTCCATGATCAGTCCCTTCCTTGGTCAAGGATCACTTAAATTCTAGATTTTTTTTTTGTTCCTATGTCCATGTGAAAAGCGTTGATGCTCAAATTGGTCTTTCCCTGTTTGTCCTTGAAATTCTTCAGTTTGCAGGCTCTATCGTGTTTTCTATCTCCCCGTATTGATGCATGAAAACTTTGTCCTCCATTTTGTTTCCATGATCAGTCCCTTCCTTAGTCGAGGATCACTTAAGAGTCTAGAATATATTTTTCATTCCTCTACCCATATGAAAGAGTCTCAGAATTTGGGCGTAAAACTCATGTTTTGTTGTCCCTTTCATTTGTGTCCCAAATTTATTTGGAAACGTGATTGGATACAACTCGAATATCATATTTTGACCTTATATCATTTCTAAATTCTCTATCTTGAAAGAAAGATTCATTTCCTGGCTCAAATGGTGAGTTTCCTGCATTCTACGGTTTGACGGAGTGTTTTTCCCACAAATTTACATCTCATCATCTATGGAAACATTTCCATTTTTAGTTGGATGCAGCTTGGTGGGGAAATTTAAAATCTCTAAGGCTTGCTTCAACTCAAAAATTGTCCATGTGGAGGGCGGATGCTCATCTGAAAATCACTTTTTGGTTTGGCCTTGGAGTTGTGTCGGGGTAACACATGGAAGTTTCTACTGCCTTGCCAAGAATTAAACAATTTTTATGCAATCGGTACAATTTTAGTGGACCATGGACACGTGGAGTGAAGGAAATCATTTGAAGATCTACCTCGCGCCCCATATTAACAATTGTGATAGGAAGACATGTGAAGGCTTCCGCTGGCTCCGCTCTATACTTAAATTTTCCAAAGCAATTTTGAAAATATTGGAACACATGGAGAAACCACGTTTGTTTGGGGACCGAGCCCTAAGTTTTATTTTGAAGAAGCACCAGGAGGAAATTTAGAGGCTTCCACTCACACTTTCCTTTTCTTGGACTTTTCAATAGCCCAAAAAAATCTCAAACTCTAGACACATGACGCCTTCCACCGAACCTTCAACTTTTTTAACAAACTCGCGAGAGAGACACGTGGTGAGCCTTGCACTTATTTTGGGTATCTACATTTGGGGACTATCTCAAAGTGTGCCATTGAGAAAAGTGGAGGCTTCCCTAGATATTTTCTACACTGAGACATTTCAAGGCCAAAATACATTTTTCTTGGGCCCAGGCATGGGAAGGCCTACACTTGTTTGGAAACTTGCCCCTATACTTCACCTTTATAGTTGTGCTAAGGAAACATGTGGATGAATGTAATATAAAGTAGAAAAGGGGCAGAATCAATGGTTGTTGTGTACTTGCATCTATTTTTCCACCATTTTTCTCTAAGACTCCTGGAGACATGAATAGAGACTATTTTTCATCATTTTTGATGAAATTCCTTATTGTCTCTATCTGTAAAGTGCCATTGAATGGGTTCAAAACTTAATTTTTGAGTCCAAGGATTGTTAAGGTAGATATTTTGAAGTTGGAATTTCTCAGGAACTTGCAAAAATGAGAATTACCAGAGAAGCGGGATGCGGGATGAGTTGCAGAGGAAAGAATGGGAAAAGGATGAAATGATGAAATTTGTAGGCGTAAAATATGGAAAAGGTGTTTCCTCGAGAGTGAAAAGGATTACCTGTCAAATCTAGTTGTGAAATGCCTCTAGAAAATGATTAAAAGGGGATTTCTCACATGAAAGAATCGAATGACTAGAAGGATTGCAAAAAAATTTTGGCATGGCATCCTAGTCATTAGTCGAGGGCCCAACAAATGGGATCGGGCCTTCACAATTGATCCACCCGGTAGCTTTCAGATCTGAATTTGTTAAATGTCAATGCCTAAAAAATTTGTAACAAGAAAAGGTCTCTCGAATATTCTTTTATTTTGGGGGAAATTTTGATTGAGTGAAATGTATAAATGCAATTAGAATAATCTTGCATGAGGGCAAGGGTTGAATTCTTAAAAGAAAATTTGAGAAATTCATCTTCCTAAGAGACCAAGCTAAGATAACATGTGATTTTCTTCTATGTTATATTTTCTATCATGTCAAGTTAGTTGTAGATGTATATCCATTGACGAGAACTGAGATTTATCTTGAATATTTCTGCTACTGATGAATCTAAGAAATTATGAAATTTATTTGTACGTCCAATCTCTAGCAATTTGTGTCTCGCTTTACTTGAAATTTCTGCAAATGGTTTCTTTTGTTCCTATTGTAATATTACTTTGAAATCTTTATGAAATTAGATAGGATCTCATCCTTATGATAGTTTAGTGGTATTTGCAATTTCATTTGAAGAAGAGTCTTCATCTTCTCGATGAGATAAACAAATTCAAAATCAATCCAAGATACCTGGTTAATTTCTTTTGTGTTATATTTTCTATCATATCAAGTTGGTTGTAGATGTATAGCCATTGAAGAGCACTTGAGATTTCTCTGGAAGCTTTCCCACTGCTAATGAATCAAAGCATTTTTGAATTTAATTTGTGTTCAATCTGAGCAATTTATGTCTGCTTTTCTTCGAATGTCTCGCACATGGTTTCTTTTGTTCCTATTGCAATATTACATTGAAATATTTGTGAAATCACACAGATCTCATCCCTATGAAACCTTAGTGGCATTTGAAATTTAATTTCAAGAATATCCTTCATCATGTGATGAGATAAACAAATTTAAAATCACTCCACGGATTGTTGATAAAGATTGTTTGTAAGTCTTTGGGTGTACCTTAGGTGTGATTGATCGAAATTTTTGTGTTTAATTTTGTCTATCAATTCAAGCCTTCGTGTTAGAGTTTCAAATATTTTGTGAAAAAGTGTTGATTCGGGCCTCTATTGAAGCACACCTTTTGCTTAAAGGAATGTCCTAACTATTATGAAGATTTATGTTGTTGAGTTGTCTATTTTTGTGAAGTCCTCAAATATTTGGTATAATCAACTTTATCCTTCTTCATCTCCCACCAAAATCATTAAAAACCATGAATCCATCTTGAACTACCCCTATTTTCCTTTTATATCAACAAAGGAACAAAATCTACTTACTAAAATATGCATAACAATCAAGATTTCTCAATGTCTTCAGTAACCTTAGCCTTGTGTTGAAAGTATCTCCATCTATTAGAAGTGACAAGTCTTGAGAGTTAAATTATGGAGTATTTACCATATTTTCCCAAGGATTTCTTCATAAATTTTTGTAAAAGAAGGATATATGCATCTCCTTCATGAAATAGAGCTTACACTAAGGGTCCTCTCACCCAGTCGAAAGTCATAGCGTAAAGTAGTGAGGATAGGTCAAATCCTCTTGAAGGTGTTATCCATCTCTCCACAAATCTGAGTGACACAGGGCTAGGTAGATCTCATCACTAGGTACAAAATGACACACACTATGATCTATTTGTCTCTAAGCTCCATGTCCAATCTATGTTGCTGCTCAGTTTGAAAAGGAGAATGATTTTTATACCAACACTCGTGACGCCACTTCCCAGAAATGATTTACGTTGTCGAGGACCTAATTTACATTGCTTAGGATGATTTTTTTATTTGTTTCCAGTTCATATCCATTTTGCCTGACAAAAACACTCGTAGCATCATTTCCAGGGAACTGATTTGTGTTATTGGGGAACTGATTTACGTTGCTGAGGATGATTTGTTGATTTGTTTCTGGTTCATATCTATTCGGCCCATTAACAACACTAGTGGCATCATTTCTGGGGAGTATTTGAATAAATGTGTACATGTACAGACCCTGGTAATGTTTTTTATATGATCTAAGTGCAAATTCATTGTTGAAACATCATTATCTATTCAGATCTGTAAGAATTGTTCAAAGTTGTAAGTTCTGAGTGCAATATTTCCATCTTATATAGTTATTGCACAAATTTTATATCATCATTGATAAATTTCTATAGAAGAGGAAAAAATCTTCTACGCTTTGCATGAATTTGGTATTGATAGACATTTGATAAATCTTTCATAGTGGATTTGCACAAACTAAGGTGAAAATCCTTAGTGGCGACTCTGTGTTGTTTACATTCTTTATAAATATAAGTGCCTTAACATATATCAAGTAAAATCTGTCACTAATATCTACAAAGCTAGAAGGAAGAATATTTTTCTTCACCAAGGACCCTAGTAGAAGGTTGCTTCAAGAGTTGGGAAAGTCTAATTTAGAAGGAAGAAGAATTTGAAAGGTTGTTGGAGATCAAGCATGAAGAAAAGAGACCTCCATTGGTGAAACTGATCAACATGTGATTGAAGATTGCAATACTTCCTCAAGTGCTTTTGAATTAGGTAGTCTCTTTGTTGAATTGAATTCTCCATCTACATAGGGTCCTTTTTTTGTATTTGAAACATATTCTTCTCAATATTCCTTGGTATTTTCCAAAAATAATAGAGTTTTCCAAGAAACAAGGCCTTTAGAGGGCAGTCATTCTAAAAATTGCATCCCTGTACCACACATACCTCTCACTTCTCATCATTTTGTTTCTCTTGTAATATCACCTCCTCAAAATAGTATGGCTTAGCCTCCACCTAGACCTCCATTTATTGTTAATACCTTTGGTCCCTTCAATTCTAGAGGTATGGATGGCTATCCAAATGTTGTGCCACAAGATATAAGAGATAGATTGTCTAAGTTCCAAGCAAATAATGCACTCACTAGTGATCAACACTTGAATCTCTTTGTCAATATGATGGAGTAATTCAAAATATAATTTGAGGATGAATACATTAAATTATTTATCCGTACTCTAGAGGAAGATGCAAGGGACTACTATAAATCTCTACCGTATAATTCCATTGACTCTTAGACAGAGATGAAGAATGCTTTTCAAATGTAGTATGGTGATAAAATGGAAACTAGGTTTCTTTTATCATATTTTGAAAATATAAAACATAATCCTAATGAATCAAGGTGCATGATTTGAATACAAGATTTAACAAAAATTGAGAATATTTCCTCTGTATTTAAGGCCATGTGATGAATCATGTCTAATAAAGTATTCAGATGCATTTGATAAGAAAGTTTCTTACTATTTGAGGGATAAGAACCTTGGGACTTTGAGCCAGGCCTTTACCATGGCTCTACAAATTGAAAACAAAATTAAAGTAGTTAGAAAACCTCTTAAGAGGGAGGGTGTTAAACTGATCAACCCAGAGAAGCCTTAATCAAGTAAGGTTGTGGATCTTGAGAAAGTTGTAAATAATTTGGCCGGAGTTGTCAAATAAAACTCTTATAAGCTAGCCAGGGAAGAGAAAGGAATTAGACAAGGTTCTCAAGGTCGGCATAGGAAACAAGGACAAGAAATATTTACAAATCATCCTATAAATGACTAGACATCTGATGATAGAGATAAAGGACCCATGAGAGCTCGAGAGCACCAAACTCGGGAAAATAGAGTATTGCTTGATCCTCTAAATGCTAGAGTTTTTGTTGTTTAAGATACAAATGAAATTGATTTGTGTGACAATTGTTTCTTGCCCCACCTGCCATGTGAAGTAGATCAGCAAGTTGAAGAAGTTGATGATGATGAAAACCTTGATGATTATACATGCATGGTGGACTGCTCTACAATCTCACAACAAGGAGAAACTTCAACTGAAGTAATAATTGCAAGAACTGCTGAAAATTTTTGGGATTGCATTCACCGAGTACCTCTTCTTCCTCCCTCTCATGCTTAAGAAATAGATATGGTATAATAATTTGAACTTCCTAATAATTATTTTGAGTACCTAAGAGCTCTAATAATTAAAAAGTATGATGGAGGAATCCCATCAGAAGAGGATAGAAAACTATTAATGAATGTTGTCGTTGCCCAAGAAAAGGAGTATAACACAAGAAGTAAAGTTGTCAAAGGGTAAGTGCCTCAAGCCAAACCAAAGACCACAGTTCTCACCAATGTCCCAAAAGGGGCTCCAAAGAAAGATGCATCTAGAAAAGGCCTTGTTGTCTTAAGTAGAAGTGGTTTTCCCACCCATGCCCAAAATGTGAAAAATATTGTGCCATCTGATGAGTTTTTAAATCTTTCTCCAAATGTTGCTTTGCCTAAATACATTCCTTATGAAATTGCCCAAGTCTTTAGTCGATCAAGATTTTTGTCCTAATTGTTGAACTAGCTTAGGATTCCCGAGCACAAGAGGAGGGATTTTGACTATTTGGTATTGGAAGAAGATAGGAGTAGCTAAGGAAAATATATAAATAATGTAAATGCTCCTCCTCCAACCATTATATACCTAGAAAAACCACCAACATTAGAGGAGATAGGTGAACAACCCGAAGTTTACTTGGGAACATCTTTGGTTGAGTCTTAATTAAATGTTGATCCATTTTTTGCACAAATTGATTATTAAAGACAGACTACTACACAATTGTCTGCTTGATTCTATAGCATCATCTAATGTTATGCCTCTATAAGTCATGAATGAATTGAACATTAAAGTGATAGCAGCTTATTGACAAGTGTACTCCAATGGATTCTAGAGAGGTGTCACTTGGAGGTTGTGTAAAAGGTTTGGTGGTACAACTTGGAGCTTATCCGGGTAAGAACATAAAACTTGGTGTTGTTATTGTTGATTTCCCTACAAAATGGGACATGCTATTATCAAGAAAGTGGGCCACATGTGTTGGTGGAAGTGTTCATATGGATGTGTCTTTTACCACTATTACAATTGAAGGAAGCCTTGTAAACATGTATGGAGAGAAGAAGATGTTGCAACTCATCAAGACCCCAATAATGCTTACTATGAAGTCTTGTATGCGAGATGTAGATGTTGATAACTTTGTTGGGTTTGCCGATTGAAAAGAGCATAAGATTGATCAATGTAAATGTCTTGAACAAGTGGGTTTACCTTGAACCTTGTAATTCGATGGAGTTTTTCCAAGTTTTGAAATGGTGTTGGCATTGTTATGATTTCTCCAGGCCAGAAGAGTTTGTTTTTTCTTACAAACTCAACTTCCAATGCACTAACAACATTGTTGAATATGAAGCATTATTATTAAGCTTGAGAATTGCATGGAAATATGGTATAAAGAATATCATTGTCAAAGGGGATTCAGAACTAATTGTTAAGCACATTAGAAAACTCTATGCTACTAAAAATCGAGAAATGAAACAATACAAGCATGCATTCTCGGGATTTGAGTGAAATGTTTGATTGTTTTAATATTGTGCACCATGATAGAAATTTTAATGTTGTTGCACACAAGTTAGCAATGCTAGGATCTAGATTTTGAAATTGTATAGTGTCTCCATTTTTTTACTATGATGTTGAAGTACTAACAAGGCCATATGTCCCCGATAAAGTTAAAAATTGGAAATTGTTTGATGATGATGCCTAGGTGAAATAGGATTTGTAGAACCAAGTGAGTTTGCTGACCAAAATATAGATTGGGAACCAATGGTGTGTGTTGCTGATAGAAAGGAAAATTTATTTGGCAAAGATGTCATCCAAATAAAGACAAACACAATTCCCAATGATTTACTAGCTTTTGAATCAAACTTTGATAATGTTGATTGTATTATTAAAAGAAGTATGTCAGTTTCAAGAGATGTGGAAGATCACAACTTGGCCATAAACGAAAAAAACACATAAAATATGGTTAGGAATCAATCTCAAGAAGGAAGAGAAGTCCTATGTTCCATTGTTGAAGAAATATCAAGACTTCCAAGCTTGGTCTTACTTTGAGTTAAAGGTATAAAGGGAACATTTGTTCCAACATGAAATTCCTCTTGAATCTAATGTCGCCCTTTAGGAAAAAATATAGTCCCATCAATCTGCTCCTTTCTTTGAAGATGCAATAAGAACTGAAGAAGTTGAGGGATGGAGGGATCATTCAGCCCACAAGGTAGTCATGTTTGGTTACAAACCTAGTTCCCGTCAAAAAAATAATGGTGATATAAGGTCATGCATAGACTTCAGTGAAGCTGAATAAAGCACCATTGAAAGATAATTACCCTTTGCAAAACATGCGAATATGCTACAATTGGTAATTGGTTCTAAATTATTATCCACTTGTGGATGGTTTATGTTATAATCAAGTTGTTGTGAAGGAGTCGAAAGAATAAAGACTTCCTTTACCACTCCTCGGGAAGTTATGTCTATGTTAGGATTCCTTTTTTCTTAATGAATGATGGATCAACATTCAAAGAGCGATGGATGTAGTATTTTCTAGTTATATCAATGATTTCATTGTTATTTATCAAGATGATGTAACCATTTTTTCCAGACAAAGAAATGATCACTTGCAACACTTGGAGAGAATGTTGTTAAGGTGTAGAGAGTATGGCATATCATTGAATCCCAAGAAGTTCCATTTTGGAGTGAAAAAGGCAAAGCTGCTTGGTCACATTGTATCAAAGGAAGGGGTCATGATTGATCCTGAAAGAGAGGAAGCCATCAAGAAGGTTCCAATTCCAAGAACTAAGAAGGGAGTTCAATCCTTCTTTGACAAACAAAAATTATCATAAGATTCGTGTCTAACTTTACTGAGTTGACCATCCCCATTACTAGCATGTCAAGAAGGACCAAGTTATCAAATGGGAAGAAGCTTCCATTCAATATTTTAATGGGATCAAGGAAGCACTAAATCATTTACCTTTTTTGGAAGCTCCAAATTACAAAAATCCCTTCAAGTTTTTTTTTCTTTTTCTTCGAAAACACCATTTGCATATGTCTTGTTGCAAAGGATGATGAAGGGCTGACATACCAATAGCCTTTTTTAGTAAGGCATTGTAAGGAGATGAGTTGAAGTACACCATCATGGATAAGAAAGCATTTTCCTTGGTGAAAGAAAAAAGGTTTTCGGACCTTAAATATTGAGCTCTAAAGTTGTTGCTTATGTTCCCCACACCATGGAGAAAGACATCTTATCGAGAGATATAGGTCTCAAGAAAAAGATGCAGATGGGTGAACAAGTTATCGTAGTATGACATGGATATCCAAACCACGAAATTGGTAAGAGGTTTGGACTTAGCTAATATTATGGATGAGAGCAACTTGGAAACTATTGAGGTGAATGAAGTAGAAGGAGAAAGGGTGGATGTCCTTGAAAATTTGGTAAGCTCTGAATGGTACAAGGATATAATATTTTATCTCAGACATCTATGTTGCCCTGAATATTTGAGTAAAAATCAGAAAAGAGCTCTTAAGTTATCCTCTCAAAAATATGTCATTACTAATTTTGGGTTATCTTGGAAGAACCCCAAGGGAGTGCTCTTGAGATGCATTATTGAAGATGAGGCCCCCAAAATAATTGTTGATCTCCATGGAGGATTTTGTGGGGGAAATTTTGTGGAAGAGTTACAACACATAAAATCTTGAGGGTTGGTTATTGGTGGCCAACTCTCTTCAAAGATACAACTCTATTGGTTAGGAAATGTGAAAGTTGTCAGCATTTTTCTGGAAGAATGAAAGATTCAGGCTCCCTTCCTTTGTAGCCTATGTCAGTTGAAGCCCCATTTAAGCAATGGGGAATAGATTTCATTAGTGAAATTTCTGATCTTTCCAAAGTGCTGGTCATAAATGTATACTTGTAGCCACCGATTATTTCACTAAGTGGGTGGAAGCAATCCTTACCAAGAAGGACCAAGTTATCATGGACTTCATGTTGAATAAAATCATATGCATATCTGGAGTGCCAACTAAATTTTTGTTGATAATACCATGAGTTTGAGAGCCAAACCTTTTGTGGCAATGTGAAAATATTATGGAATCAATTTAACATACGCTTCTAACTACAATCCCCAAGGAAATGGAAATGCTAAGTATAGGAATAAAAAAAAATTCATGATCATTAGAAGAACCTTGGAGCTGAACAAAAGAAGTGGGGTGAGCAACTAAAGTTTGTTGTTTGAGCTAATAGAATCGGTGTCAAAAGAGCTATTGGTAAAAGCCCATTTAAGTTGATATATGGACTTGAAGCTTTATTGCCCCTTCATTTGTAATTGTCTTCATTTTGGTTTGTTCAAAAAATTAAAGATTAAGAATTTTGTCCATATGATGCTCGAATCAATCAGATTATCGAGTTAGATGAAGAAAGAAGAGCATCCCATCGCAGCATGTGAAGTTCGTGAGAAAAGTTGAAGAAGTTATTTAACAAGAAGGTGACTCCAAGAGCTTTCAAGATTGGGGATCTTGTGATTTTATGGGATAAAAAGCATGAATATAAGGGAAAGCATGTTAAATTTTATGCATTGTGGATGGGCCCTTATTCAATTGATATTTAAATTCTTGAAAATACCTTCTTTCTAAAAAACATAGACGAGGAACTACTTGAATTTCCTATTAATGGCAGAGACATTTGAAAATTTTCCTTGATTGATTTCTCGAGAATCAAGGTATACTCCATTGTATAGTGTATAGTTCTTTTTTTTCATTCTTCTTTTGTGTATTTGTTAATTCTCATCCTTGGTGACCTAGTTCTGCTGGTTTCTCGGTTCATTTTTTGGAGGATGGTTATGGTTTCTCTGCTCTACAAGCTTATTCTTTGACTCCGTTGCCCAATGGCCTATTTTTCACACTTGGTCTACTATTTGTTCTTGTGGCACTCGTAAGGAGTGCCCATCCCCAAGTTAGAGCTAATGTTGGTGCTCAAATTGGTCTCACCCCATTTTTCCTTGAAATTATTCAGTTTGTGGGCTCTGTTTTATTTTCTATCTACCCGTATTGATGCATGAATTTTTTTTCCTCCATTTGGTTTCCATGATCAGTCCCTTAATTGGTCAAGGATCACTTAAAAGTATAGTATTTTTTTTCATTCCTCTGTTCATATGAAAGAGTCTGTAACTTGGGTGTAAAACTTAGGTTTTTCCTTTCCTTCGTTTTCCATAGTCATGTTTTGTTGTCCCTATCATTTGTGTCCCAAATATCTATGGAAACATGATTGGATACAGCTCGGAAGATCATATTTGGGCCTTATATCATTTCAAAATTATTTGTCTTGAAAGAAAGATTCATTTCTGGGCTCAAATTGTTATTTTCCTCCAGTTTACGGTTTGATGGGAGTATTTTTCCTCATCAAATTTACATCTCACCATATGTGGAAACATGGCCCTTTCCTATTGGATGCAGCTTGGTGGGGCACTTTAAAAAATGTAAGGCTTACTTCAACTCAAAACTTGTCCATGTGGAAGGCCGATGCTCATTTGAAAAATCACCTTTCGTTTGGGCTTGCCGTTGCATCGGGGGCACGTGGAGATTTCCGCTACCTTACCCGGACTTAGATAAATTTTTATGCGGCTGGTATAGTTTTGGTGGATCATGTACACATGGACAAAGCAAGCACTTATTTGAAGATCCACCTTTGGGTCCCACCTTAACAATTGTGAAAGGGAGACATGTGGAGGCTTTTGTTGGTTCTGCTCTATACTTAAACTTTCTAAAGCAATTTAAAAGGCCCGGGATACGAGGAGGGACTAGTCCTGTCTGGGGACCGACCCTTAAGTTTTATTTTTAAGAAGTGCCAGGAGGACACTTGGATGCTTCCTCTCACTCTGCCCTTTTCTTGGAATTTTCAACGGCCAAATAAAAATGTCTCGGACCCTAGAAACATGGTGCCGTCCACTCGAACCTTCAACTTTTTTAACAAACTCTATTAGGCTCGAGACATTTGGTGATCCCACGATTATTTGGGGTCTCGATTTTGTGGAATATCTTAAAGTGTGTCACCGAGACATGTGGAGGCTTTAGTTGGATCCTTTTTGCACCGAGATTTTTCAAAGGCCAAAATGAGTTTTTCTTGGGCCTGGGCATGTGGAAGGCTGCACTTGTTTTGAAACTTGCCCCTTTACTTCTCCTTTACATTTTTGCCAAGGAAACACAAGGATGACTATGATATAAAATAGAAAAGGGGAAGAATCAACGCTTGTGTATTGTGTTTATTTTTCCACCATTTTTGTTCCAAGACTATTGGAGATGTGAATACGCATTATTTTTCATCATTTTTGATGAAATTCCTTGTTGTCTCTATCTTTAAAGTGCCATTGAATGGATTCAGAACTTAATTTGTGAGTCCAAGGATTTTTAAGGTCGATATTTTGAAGTTGGAATTTCTCACCACTTGCAAAAACGGAATTACCAGAGATGTTGGATGCGGGACAAAGTTGTACAGAAAGAAAGGGAAAAGGATCAAATGATGAAAGTTACACGTGCAAAAGATTAAAAAGTTGTTGCCTCGAGAGTGAAAAGGATTACATGTCAAATACAAATTTGCTTAGATCCTCTAGAAAATGATTAAAAAGGGGTTTTCTCACATGAAAGAATCAAAATGATTAGAAGGATTGCAAAAATTTGTGGCATGGCATCCTAGTCATTAGTCGAAGGCCCAAGAAACATGATCAGTTCACAATTGGTCCACCCGAACCTTTCGGATCTAAATTTGGTAAACATCACCATCTCGAAACAAATTGGTAACAAGCAAAGGTCCCTTGAATATTCTTCTCTTTTGGGGGAAATTTGAGTGAGTGAAATGTATAAATGCAATGAGAATACTCTTGCAAAAGGTCGGGTTGAATTCTTAAGAGAAAATTTGAGAAAGCCATCTTCCTAAGAGACCAAGCCGAGATAACATCTTATTTTCTTCTATGTTAGATTTTATATCATGTCAAGTTGGTTGTAGATGTATAGAAATTCATGAGAACTGATATTTCTCTAGAATATTTCCGCTCTTTGATGAATCTAAGAAAAATTAAAATTAATTTGTGTCCAATCTCTTGCAATTTGTGTTTGTTTTGTTTCAGAATATCTGCATATGGTTTCTTTTGCTCCTATTGCAATCTTACATTGAAATATTTGTGAAATCACACCGGATCTCATACCTATGACATTTTAGTGGTATTTACAATTTAATTTCAAGAAGATCCTTCATCTTGTAATGAGATATACAAATTTAAAATCAATTCACTATCATTTGTTGATAAATATTGTTTGTAAGTCTTTGGGTGTACCTTAGGCGTGATTTATCAGAGATTTTGGTGTTTAATTGAGTGTTTAAATTTAATCCTTCATGTTAGAGTCTCAAAGATTGTGTGAAAACGTGTTGATCTAGGCCCCCATTGAAGTGCACATTATTGTTGAAGGAACATCTTAACTATTCTCAAGCTTTCTGTTGTTGAGTTGTCCATTGTTGTGAAGTCCCTCAAAGATTTGGTATAATCAATTTTATTTGCTTTATCTCCCACAAAACCATTCAAAAACAATGAATCCATCCTGAATTAACCCTATTTGCCTTGTATATCAACAAAGGCACAAAATCTACTTACTAAAATATGTAGAACAATCAATATTTCTTAATGTCTTCAAATACCTTAGCCTTATGTTGAAAGTATCTCCCTTTTTAAAAGTGAAAACTCTTAAGAGTTAAATTATGGAGTATTGACCATATTTTCCCAAGGCTTTCTTCATATTTTTAAAAAAACAAGGATATCTCCATTTCCTTCATCAAACAGAGGTTACACTAAGGTCCTCTCACCTTGGTCGAAAGGCATGACCTAAAGTAGTGAGGATACGTCAAATCCTCTTGAAGGTGCTATCCATCTCTCCACAAATATGAGTGACAAAGGACCAGTTAGATCTCATCCCCGACTACAAAACGACACACAATATGATCTATTGTCTCTAAGCTCCATGTCTAATCTATTTTTTTGCTCGGCTTGAAAAGGAGAACGAATTTGGATACTAACAAAAAGAATCTATAACTTGGGCATAGAACTTAGGTTTTTCCTTTCCTTCCATTTTCCACACTCACGTTTTGTTATCCTTGTCATTTTTGTCCCAAATACCTATGGAAACATGATTAGACGTGGCTTGGAGGATCACATTTGGGCCTTATATCATTTCCAAACTCTCTCGTCCATGCGAAGAACTCATTTCCAGCTGCAAATGGTGATTTTCCTGTATTTTACGGTTTGACGGGTGTATTTTTCCATGTCAAATTTATATCTCAACATATGTGGAGACGTGGCACTTTTTTGTTGGATGTGGCTTGACGAGGCACTTTGAAAACTCTAAATCCCAATTCAACTCAAATCTTTTCCATGTGGAGGGACGATGCTCATCTCAAACTTCACCTTTTGGTTTGGCCTTGAGTTACGACGAGGAGGCACGTGGAGTTTTCCACCGCTTTCCTAGACTTAGACAATTTTTTCATGCAACCGGTATAGGTTTGGTAGACCATGGACACATGGAGGGCCCATGCTCATTTGGGGATCTGCCTTAGGGTCCCACCTTAACAATTACAATAGGGAGACATGTGGAGGCTTCTTCCAGCTCCACTCGCACTTAAAATTTTCAAAGTAATTTTCTAAGGCCTGGGACACATGGAGGGAAAATGCCTATTTGGGGACTGATACCTAAATTTTATTTTGAAGAAGTGCTAGGAGGACACTTGGAGGCTTCCAATCACTCTTCCCTTGCTTGGACTTTTCAACGACCAAGGAAAACTGTCTCAGACCCTAGACACATGGCGCCTTCCTCTTATCCTTCAAATTCTTTAAAAACTCTACCGGACTGAGACACATGGTGAACCCGCATTTTTAGGGTCTCCACTTTTGAGGATCATACCAAATGTGTGCCAAGGTGACACGTGTAGGCTTCCGCTGGCTACGTTTTTACTGAGACTTTTTCAAAGGCCAAAAGGCATTTTTCTTGGGCCAAGGCATGTGGAAGGCCCGCGCTTATTTGGAAAATTGCCCCTATACTTCTACTTTGCGCTTAGACCAAGGAAACATGTGGATGACTACAAAATAAATTAGATAAGGGAATAATCAATGGTTGTTGTGCATTGTGTCTTTTTATCCTCCATTTTTGCTCCAAGACTCCTGGAGATGTGAATACGCACTGTTTTTCATCATTTTTGATGAAATTCCTTGTCATTTTTGTTTGCAAAGTGTCATTGAATGGATTCATAACTTAATTTTTGAGTCCAAGGATTGTTAAGGTCTATATATTAAATTTTAAATTGCTCGGTACTTGCAAAAATGTGAATTACCAGAGAAGCTAGATACTAGACAAAGTTAGAGATGAAAGAGAGGGAAAAGGATGAAATGATGAAGGTTACAGTGCAACGATGAAAAAGGTGTTTCCTTGAGAGCAAAAAGGATTACCTATCGAGATCCAGTTGTACAAAATCCTTTGGAAAATTATTAAAATAGGGATTTATCGCATGACGAGTAATTAGAATGATTAGGACTGCCAAAACATCGTGACATAGCATCCTAGTCATTAGTCGAGGGTCCGAGAAACATGATCAGTTCATGACTTTTCCAACCGGGAACTTTTTGTTTTGAATTTGTTAAATGTCGCTTTCGAGGAAAATTAGTAACAAGCGAGAGGTCCTCGAATAGTCTTCTTTTTTTGGGGGAGAAATTTTAGAAGAGTGAGAAATTGAAATGTATAAATGCAATGAGAATACTCTTGCAAATGGTCAGGGGTTGAATTCTTAAGAGAAAATTTGAGAGATCCCGTCTTCCTGAGAGACCAAGCTAAGATACTTGGTTAAGTTATTCTATGTTAGATTTTCTATCATGTCAAGTTGGTTGCAGATGTATATCCATTGATGAGCACTAAGATTTCTCTGAAGCTTTCCCCGCCGATGAATCTAAGAAATTTTTAAATTATTTTGTGTTCAAGATCTCAAGAAATTTATGTTTGCTTTGTTTCAAAATGTCTACAAATGGTTTCTTTTGTTCCTATTGAAATATTACATTTAAATATTTTTCAAATCACATAGGATCTCATCCTTGTGATAGTTTAGTGGCATTTACAATTTCATTTCAAGAAGAGCCTTCATCTTGTGATGAGATAAAAAAATTTAAAATCACTCCACTTACATTTTTTGATAAATATTATTTGTAAGTCTTTGGGTGTACCTTAGGTGTGATTGATCAAATATTTTTTTGTTTAATTGAGTCTTTTAACTTGAGCCTTTGTGCTAGATTTTCATTGTGATAGTTTAGTGGCATTTACAATTTCATTTCAAGAAGAGCCTTCATCTTGTGATGAGATAAAAAATTTAAAATCACTCCACTTACATTTTTTGATAAATATTATTTGTAAGTCTTTGGGTGTACCTTAGGTGTGATTGATCGATATTTTTTTGTTTAATTGAGTCTTTTAACTTGAGCCTTTGTGCTAGATTTTCAAAGATTGTGTGAAAAAGTTCTAATCTGGGCCTCCGTTGAAGCACATCTTCTCGGTTGAAGGAATATCTTAGCTATTCCAAAGTTTCCAATCATTTAGATTTCTGCTTTGTTGTGAAGTCTCTCATAGATCTGGTATAATCAACTTTATCCTTCTTAATCTCCCACCAAAATCATTCAAAAACCATGAATCCATCTTGAACTACCTATTTTTTCCATGTATATCCACAAAGGAACAAAATCTATTTACTAAAATATGCAGAACAATCAAGATTCCATAATGTATTCAGTAACCTTATCCTTGTTTTGAAATTATCTCCATCTTTTAGAAGTGACAACTCTTGAGAGTTAAATTTTGCGAAGATCGATCATACTTTCGCAAGGTTTTCTTCATAAAATATGTGCAAAAGAAGGATATCTCCATCTCCTTCATCAAACATAGGTTATACTAAGGGTCCTCTCACCCCGGTCAAGAGGGACAACCTAAAGTATGGAGGATAGGTCAAATCCTCTTAAAGTTTCTATCCATCTCTCCACATATCTGAGTGATAAAGGGCGAGTTAGATCTCATCCCCAGCTACAAAACAATATAAATTATGATCTATCTCGTCTCTAATCTCTATGTCAAATATGTGATGTTTCTCATCTTCAAAGGATGAAAAAAGCGGATACCAACAGTTGTTATATGATCACGGAAGTCACTCAAACGCAATAAAATAATTACCCGCAAAACCGTTAAAATGGAAATAAAATCGTTAAAACAAAAGATGCAGAATGAGGGTTTAGACTTTCCTCATCTTTCACAGTGTGAACTTGTAATCGATTGATGATCTACATCTCAGACCCAATGTATTTCTATGTGTGTGTGTGTGTCAAATAGTTCCCTAGGTCCGTCTTGTGCATGTCACACTTGATAGTGAGTAAATTATCTAGATGTGAAGAAATTTAATAGATGTGTGCATGAAATAGAATGAAACTCAATCCTATTAAGTGTTTATGCATAATAACTAGCCCTTGTGTCCATTGGAAGATGCTATATGGATGTAACCTTAGGTGGTGATAGCTAATGTTTAGTGCTTGGTCATTTATTATGATCACATAACTTTATATTTATATGATTACCTTTCTTGAATTTCATAATTAACCCCGAAATGTATGACTAACAAAAAGATAATATTCTCGAAGGCTAAAAAGGACCCGAGTAGTGTTACAAAGGTATACCGAGGTTAGGGCATCCTAGTGGGGATGAGGGCATCTAGCATTGGCGTCTTAGCGGGGCATTGGTGTCTAGGGTTATAAATTTCGACGTATAAAAAGCAATACTTGAAAGTAAGGCTGCAAGACCAAAAGTGGCAATAGAAAGCAATGGAAGGTGGCCAAAGATAGGTTAATTAGTAATTTTATTACTTAGCAATCATATGAATATTCATATGTAATAAGGAGTAAATAATTACCCAAAGTGTGTTTATTTGTGTCTAAAAGAGCATAAAGAGTGAATGAGGTGGGTTTCAATTCACATTTAGACCCTTAACATTTGAATATCAACTATGGAACTAGATTTTTTCATAGGGTAACGATGATACAAGTTGTGTGAGATTTCTTATAAATATGACTTATGAAACACAAAGCGTAAGAGTAGAAATGGTAGATACCGAATGATGTTAGAATGGGGGGAGGTAGTAAGAAAAATTCCCTGAAAATGTATGATGATGATCGAACTATCCTAAACAATTGAAGGGAATGGGTCCTCCACCTGATATGTGAGGAGATAAAGGAATGTAACCATGTTCTAAGATCGGTGGTGTATGAATCTAACAATGTATCGTTGAATGGTACCTATGTGCTGAAGGAGGTTTTGAACACATATGTGAAGGAGACTGAGGAGGTAAAGAAAGTGATTACATCCTATTCAAAAGGGCTACACAGGTAGGGTAGTTAAGCCTAAGAGATGAACTAGTAGACCGATGAGAATGAGAGGGTCAGCTGAAAGTGGGATACCTAGGTTCATAATGTGCCTTAGATTAAGGATTATAATGCGACCTGGATTCTCTAGCAAGTGCAATGAAAAATTCAAGAGGAGGACAAGGACAAGGTGTGCATGGAGGAACACCTTTGATGTTGAGAAATTTCTTGTTGTGAATGAATTTTAGGGATAAGTGATTCATGGAAATGATAGTTGCGGTACCATGGAGCCAAGGAAGACCTAAGAGCATATCGTAACATTGGAAGGTAGGTGCCACAAGTGAATGGCACAACAACAAAGAGAGGCCCAAATGTAACTAGAAGCTTGGTGTAATATTTAGGAACTGGATATGAAACATGAGATAGTGGGTAGTTGATAGAGACGAAGAGTGAAATAGAGCACACACTCATATGAACTGATTTTTGTGTTATTGATAGTATGAGGTCTAATAGAAGTGTTGATATGTAATGTAATAGAATAAAATGTACCATCATAATCATGATCGAGAGTGTGATGATAGGTGGATATGCATCAATATGAGCAACTAAAAATAAAGAGGCCCAAATGAAGGAGGATCATTAAAGATTTTGTGTTTTTTATTTTCACTTACTACCGTAGGTGTAAAAGGCTCAAGTGAATTGATTGCATTTTTGTCAATTAGATTTTGAATGAGATTTTTGTTTTTGAAACATCGATCAGTAGGATGCCCAATGCATTGATGATAGTCATATCTAGTATTTTCATCATAATTGCGTCCTTTAGGGTGAGATGGATCTAGATTGAGTGGTGGTGGAAGTGTAATAAATTTGCTTTCGATGAGTTATGGAAATAGAATATGTGGAAAAAGGAAATTTTGTAAATGTATGCTTTGGAGGTTTCCATTAAAGATTTTCAGAGTACATTAACAATATCATTTTCTTTAGTGGGCTTATGATATGGATTTAAAGTTGATTATCTTCGAAACCGATTAGAAGATGAAGCTTGATCATGATATTTGAGCTTGCCCATAGATAATATTTTTATTTCGCGTAACTTAAGAGTATGGCATAATTGATCAAATGATGGAGAGGTCCAAAATATGGCATTTTCTTGCAATCAAGGAAAAATAATTTGGACAAAAATATCTAATAATTCGATTCTGCATGTACATTATACATCTTAGCTAATTTGTTCTTATATCATAACACATAATCCACTAGATGCTCATTAGATCCTTTTTTAATTTGTGCAAGTTGAGCATAGGATATTTTAGAACCAATATTGATTGAAAATTGTGTGAGAAATCATCAGCTAAATGTGTAAATGATGTTACCGAATGGATAGGTAGATCGTAGAAGCAACACATAACATAGTCTTGGAGAATCCATGGAAATAGCTTAGCTAATAATGTATGATCATCTGCATAATCTATACATGCCACATGAAAATATCGTAGTCGGTATTGATGGTCGCCATGGCCATTGAAGTTGGGAATCTTAGAAGTGACAAAGTATGGAAGAAGTTCATAACTAGATATGGCAGTTAAAAAGGAGTATGAAAAAGTAAGGTGGAATCGGGAGATGGAGATTCATGAGAGGTAGCTTGATAAAGTTGATGGATTTAAACTTATATATCCTAATAGAGTGAGGATAGGTAATGAGTGGCACTAGAAGAGATTTGCATATGAGAAATTATAGATGAGTGAATTGGTTGGTGGGATTATGAAAAGATACAAGAATGATATAAGTAGGTGGAAGGCTGGACTTATGGGGTTAAGTAGCAATAGAAATAGAAGTCATCTTTGGATGTAGGAATATTAAGCTCAACTGGATTGGTGATCTCCTCACAAGAAGTGAATAAGAACAAATCTTGATCTTTTGCATGTTCATCGGGATGAGCACTAAGATCATGAAGGTCTTCATGAGTAGAGGGGACATGACTCTCACCATGACAAAATGATGAAAAAATACCTAGAGGAAAGGTTGGGCTCAAGCAATGGGTTTACCAAATGATTCAAAAAAATAGAATTTTTGTAGATTAACCGATGTAAAATCGATAAGAAACTTTTGGGATATAGATGAAACAAGTAATAAGTTAGATAAATATGAAACCCAAAGTTCAAGAGAGAGAATTAATGACCTTTTTTTTTTGCACTATCCCTTGAACTGATCTAGACTAGAAAATTAATGGAAAGGAAGGGGAGATCATCAAAAATTTGCAGAATAAATTGTAGATTTTTTTTTCTTGTCCAGACTAGGGATCCTAGATTGCAACAAGGGCACCTAGGCACTAGAGATATCTCTAGGGTTACTAAGACTACGTAGGATCTCGAAACTTGTTTTTCCGGTGTCACAAGATGGTTTCTCATATTCATTGTTTGTTTCTTGTATATTGCATCTTAATTGCGAAGTCACCTCTAACTCCGCAAAGATATGTTGACCAAGAAATCCCTCAATCTACACTAAGTCCCAAAAATAAAACATGCAATTTGGGGAGTCGGACCAACCCCAAAGGTAAACTGACTAAGTGAACTTACGACCAAACATTGTACTACATCTCATACTCTATGTAGTTCTTCCGTGTGTGTAAAAGAATCATTCTCTAGGAAGACCTTTTACAAGTGTAATTGATAGTGGGATATAGCTATACCTATCAATGTAAATAAAGGTATGGATGGTAAAATGGTCTTACCCTTCCTATGAAGTGTATGCTTTAAATGGAGTCCCTTGTCCCTTGAATGAAAGAAAGGTGGATGCATTTGATGCTCTTATATACCTTTGGATCTAACCATAACCGATGATAATAGATGCTTAGAGCTTGGTCTTTTATTTTAGTCACAAAATTGATATTTATATGATTCCCATGGTTAAATTTTGTAATTGAGAATTGAAGACCAACCCATAAGAAAATAAGATTCCCAAAATATAAAAGAGAACCATAAGAAGAGAGTAAGATATAAAAGGGTCAGTGCATAAGGGCTCGCAGCACTCGGGGTCCTATCTCGGTGTTGGATTCTAGAGCTCAAAAAGATAAGTGAATTACTGACTAGGCTATACGGTGTAAAAGACAAGAAAGAATACAAGAAACAAAAGAAAGAGGAAAATATAGTTTTCAATTGCTAATTATCTCACTTACGATTCATATAAATGTAAGTATTCTTTTAGGACCTATAATTATACCCAAGTGCGGGAATTTTTTTCTACACCACCCCACTAAGGCTCTACGACATCTAATTTTTCAACTCTCATATCCTACACATGATTAAACTAGAATGGGAAATGGGGACCTAATTTATTTTAATCTAATTTTATGCTATGTAGTAAATAAGAGATAAATAAACAGAGGAAATGAACCAAGTAACTAAGTAAATTAAATGTGAAACCCTAATGTGCCAAAAGGGTTGGAGAGTTCTTATGTGATTCACAGACTTATCAAGAGTTTGTTGTAGTGTAGACTAGATAAACAGAATGAAGAAATGACTGCACAAGACCTCCGTAAAGTGAAGATTCAAATTGTTTGAGTAGAATGGGGTTCTTGTAGAGGTAAGGAGGTGCCTAGGGTGCCATGGTATGAGATATGGGCACCTTGATCTCGTGGAAGTGATAAGGGAACCTCCTTTGAGGTTTTGCTTTGAGTACTGCTTTCCTTCACTTCTTTTTGCATGTGTGTCGCTGAACCTCGTTAGATGTATCTATAAATCAAATATGGAGAGAGAACCTGCAAACCCACGACAAAACATCAAAACCATAAAAAGAAAGATGCATATGTAGGGTTCGGATTATCCTTAGTTACAAAATGGAGGAATTATCACTGAGCCTTGCACTACATCTTATACCCAATGTAGTTTTAGGTGTGTGTGTGTGTGTACATCATGCCCTAGGTGCTCTTGTGCCATTTGCACTTTTTGAGTAGTGAGCAATGACTAGAAGTAGAATGTAAATAGATGGTGTATGGAATAGAATTAACTCCCCTCCCATAAAGTGTGATGAAGAAAACCAAATTTTTTTCTCTTGTGATGGAGCCAGATGGATGAAAATGAAGTAGTAGAAGCCTTTAATGTATGTAACCCTAGGTAATGGTAGTGGTTCATAGTGTTTCATCTGTCATTATCATTTCAGAAATTTATATTTATATGGTTCTCTTGTTCTAATTTCGTAATTTACCCCAAAAAGGCTAACCACAAAAATATTAAAAGATGAAATGCCTATAAATTGCTGAAAATATGAGAGTAGAGTGTAATGGGGATCGTGGTACCGCATAGGGGATAAGGGATCTCGAGGAACCCTAGTATTGGCTAGGCACCCCAAATTAGAAATAGGATAAATGTAAAATGACATATCAGACTGGGAATGTTTATGTAGAAAGTTTGAAGGAACAACAAACACCGAAGTAAAATTGCCAAAGAACATGGGTTGATAAATACTTTCTTGACTTAAAAACCATATGAATAGTATTATGAGACTGGGACTAAATAATACCTAAAGTGCATGATTTAGTGACTACATTTTCCTCCACTTTATGTTTGGTAACATAAAGTAGATAGAGATATGTAACCGATATCCATTAGTAGAAACCTTGTCAATGGACTAGATAAAGGGTGGAGTGATGAAACGATTGAGTGTGGAGACTAAAAATGTAAAATTTTAAAAAGTGATAAGATTTAATCTGTTGTATATATATCTACCCCCGTAAATATAGAAAACCCGACACAAAGGAAATATGTCGAGAGGGGTTCCAAAACCCGACACAAAGGAAATATGTCGGAGAGGTTCCAAAACCCGACACAAAGGAAATATGTCGGAGGGGTTCCAAAACCCGACAAAAAGAAATATATCGGAGAGTTCCAAAACTCGACACAAAGGAAATATGTCGGAGAGGTCCAAAACCCGACACAAAGGAAATATGTCGGAGAGGTCCAAAACCTAACACAAAGGAAATATGTCGGAGAGGTCCAAAACCCGACACAAAGGAAATATGTCGAGAGGTCCAAAAACCCGACACAAAGGAAATATGTCGGAGAGGTTCAAAAACCCGACACAAAGGAAATATGTCAGAGAGGTCCAAAACCCGACACAAAGGAAATATGTCGAGAGGTCCAAAAACCCAACACAAAGGAAATATGTCGGAGAGGTCCAAAAACTTGACACAAAGGAAATATGTCAGAGAGGTCCAAAACCTGACAAAAAGGAAATATGTCGAGAGGTCCAAAAACCTCGACACAAAGGATTTCAGGTTTCAGGTTTCAGGAAACATGAGACATGAAGCATGAAAATCGCAAGGCATGTCCCGATGCTTGTCATTCGCCCGAAACTCGAAACACTACCTAGGCAAATTACATTTTGGAGTCGAAAGCATGGGGTGAAAACATGTTGAGGCACCCTCCAAACCCGATGCAAATGCAAAGGAGAACCCCGAACCCGACTGGAAACAGACCCGACTTGGGGAATATTCAAATGGCCATAACTTTTCACAGGGAGCTCGGATTCATGCAAGGTTGGAATTTTCGGAAAGCTCTCGGTGTCCTCTACCCAACTACGACTGGATATATTTATTTGGGTGAGAAAAATTTCTTCAAAAATTCAAAATACAGCTCGCCATTTTTTGGGTTTGCTAGGGTTCTCACCTACCGCCATAATGAGATGAATTAAATGTAGTCTGGAGGTGGTTGGGGTAGATTTCAATTCCTCTCTTCTCCCTCTCTTTTCCTTCCTATAAATTGTAAGGAGGGGCTTCTTTCTAAAGGTTGGACATTCTTGTTTTGCCCCTCCCTTCTTCTCTTTGGTAGGTGAATTTGTAGAGTTCAAACCTCCCATCTAAAATTGTAATGCAACTTTTCCTCTTGGCATTTTGTAGTGTATTGTATCAATCTTTGGAGCAAATAATGCATGTCTATGGATGATTCTCAACCCTCTCTATGTTCATTTGCATCCTCCTGATCTTTCATTGCAAATTTGGTTATTTGTGCATGATCTTGCATTGCATTTTAATGGTTTGTGTTTATTGGCAAGACAGGTGTTTTTCATTCCTCGGTGCATCACCTTTGTTAGTTTAGGTTTATTTTTATGCATCTTCTTACCCTATCTCCTTGTCAAGTTAGATTAGGTTTTTGAGTAAACCCTCTACATTTTTATGTGTGTATCTGAATAGAAGAATAGGAACCGGCCTTCATCCGGAGAGCTTTCCCGATTCGAAAGGTCCTACACTTGGGAAAAGCTCCATGTTATGCAATCACACTAAGAGTCTCAACCGATTGAGTTGCAGACATTTAGAGGTGTTGTGATTTGCCATCAATAATTTTGGCATGCCCGATGGGACAAGAGGTCATTCCAAAAGATTTGAAGGAATTTTAAAGAAATTTGGACTTAAAAATTGCAAGTTTTACAATTTCAGATTTTTTTTCACCTTTCAGCTTAACTCAAATTGATTTTCAAGGGCTTAACTTGCTCAAAACAAGTTCAAATTTCATGAGTTGGTAAATCAGGGGATAATCTTAAAGGGTATCCTCGATTTTTTGAGATTTTGACTTTCAAAATTTCATGGTTTTTAGTGTTTCAGGTTTTCAAGGTCGGAGAACATCAAAGAAGACCCAACTCCTTCATTTCAGGTTTTGGGGGATGCGTTGCATGGTCCTATTCCCGAAAACAATCATTTCAGGTTTTCTGGGGTGTTGAGCATGTCCCAAGTTCCGACACATGTAAATTCAGGTTTTGTAAGTTCTATTGCATGACCTGAGTTCCGCCTGTACCTTTCGTGGATTCACAGCTGTACAACAAGACCCGAATTCCAAATTGAAGATGGTATCCTCCTGGTCCTTCAAAGTTTTAAATTCTATTTCTAATATTGTAAGGTTTGGTGTGTAACTTGGCAAAATATAGCCTTTTGAGGCTCGCTCCCTAACGTATCCTGGCAACTCCAAAGGTATATAAATTAGAGGTGTAAGCAAGACAAGTTACCTAGGCACATGAGAAGAGTTCAACCTAGGTATTATTCTGAGAAGAGGGGCTATTTGTCTACTTGCAACTATCACTAGGCAGAGGAAGGAGAGGAAGAGCACCACAAATATCACCTTCTCCACCTAATAGGACTTTGTTTACACCTCCACCCAAGAGACCTTTTCTTGAATCAACCAGGGTTCTTAGGCTAATCATAATGGCACATCTACCACCAAATCCATTTTTCAATTTCACAAGAAATAGTCCACTTTCCCTAAATGCTATGAATCAAGTTCCTTGCAAAGTCTTAAAGAATATCCCCTATTTCACAAAAGAGAAAATCATACTACTCCTATTGACCACATCCAGGATATTGCTAATGCATGTGCAATCCATGAAATAAATGAAATGGATGTTGTAGTCAAGTTTTTGGCTTCATCTTTCAAAGGTAAGGCCTTATAATGGTTTAGGAGCCTAGTAACAGGGTCTATTACAAATTGGAACCAACTTTGTTCAACCCTTTGCAACCAATTCGGGGAGAGGGCAGACAATTTTTCTTTATTGGAGTAGATAGCAACAATCAAAAGGGATCCTAATGAACAAATGATAGATTTGAACTTCAGATTCTAATGGACATGGGAAAGGATTCTAATAGTTGTTAGGCCAACCACCGAAGGAGCATTCCTTTATTTCTTAAAGGCTTTAAATTCATACATAGCCATGATGATCCAATCAATGGGAGGAATAACACTGCCAGGGGCCTATGACATAGCTATCAGAGTAGAGAACTATTTGATCCAAGCTGGCAAGCTTGCACTAAGGCCACCAATGCCTCTTTATCTGGATATGGGAAATCCTAAAACCAGTCAAGCACCAGAGTTGAAACCTATTCCAACTCCTAGAAATCAAAGCAATAATGAGGCAACAACTTCTTCAAATACTTCAAAGGAATCACAGGAGGTTATGAAATAGCTATAAAACCTTGGAAATGAGCTAGTGACTATCAAAAGACAACAAGCTCAAAGTGCTAGACCGTATTAGCCTCAAGCACAGTACCAAGCTAGGCCCCATACCAACAAAATAGACCACCACCTCAGGCTGCAAATCAAAACCAAAACCAAGGACAACCTCAAGCTGCCAGGCCATTTTGACCATATGATCCAAATGCAATGACATCCTCAAGAGCCTTGGTTCCAACGCAAAATAACATGGCATAGGAGTATGACTGGTGTTACCCTTGCAATCTACCTCACAATCAGCAAGATGTTTCAATGGTGCACTAAATCAAGCCTTGATGGTGCAAACCATTGGTGTGTCTCAAGAACCAAGCCAAGCAGGGAATCAACAGCAAGAAACACAACAAGAAGCACCTCCAACAGAAACCACATTGGCCAATTGGAAAATGGAAGACTTCTGTGGAGTTAACCAATAGCCTTTTCAAGGTGTGGCTGTCAACACATGGTCAAAGAAGAGAAGCATAGAAGAGGGGCAACCATCTAATCCAGTTGTTTCTCAACCCACTCCTACACAACAAGGGGTCAGTAGACCAAATGCAGTTCCAAATGTGCAAAATCAGCCTAAGGTACCTGTTATAGCAACACATGCGCCTGTTCAAGCTCCAGAAAAGGTTGCGCCAAGTAAGGGACAACAAAAAGACAGATCATCCCCTTTTAACATCATCGATCAAATGAAGAAGACACATGTGAACATTTCCATGTGGGAATCACTAGCAATCCTAGGGCAATAAGATTTATTGCAAGCTGTAATGGCTAATTGGTCTGCCTCAAATGTATCAAACGAGGACAAGAGAAAGTTCTCACTAATGCAGTGCAACCAGGTGGGGGCCAACCAAGCAAGAATTTGAAGCCTCCACCATTCTATGTGTCATTGGTTATTGGAAACCACTTGGTACACAACTGCATGATAGATTCAGGGGCAAGTAGTTGATGATGTCAAGAAAATAGCGGATCAACCGGTCCGGAGTATGAGCCGCTGCTTTGAAAGGAGTAGTGCAACTAGATGGAACAAGTAGTAGGAATAGTTGGGGTCATCAAGGGGTTAAGCCTAATACTACATTCCTATCCTAATGTCACAATTTACGTAGGATGTGTCTATAATTGACCTTCTGCCACTCTTTGCATTATGTCTATCAAGAGATTTCAATACAAAAATTGGTGGACATCTATCTACGATTGGTCACACATGATTTTTAGGATGAGGTATGGGGCCAAAGCAACAATCAAAGTCGAGAACTAATTGCCAATTTCCATATCAAGCCTCATGTACCAAGTCCTATCAATGTAAATTTCTCAGCCTTTGATTAGGAGGAGTGTTCAAATGATCTAGAAATAGGTACTAAGGCCGAGGGAATTCCTGATTTGACTTTGGATGAATGGGAAAACAGAAGTCATGGATTCGACCCATACAAGGAAATTAAAGAATCAATCGTGTGTGTATTTGTACACGAAGAAAATTCACCCATTCCGACATCGCTAAGCCTAAACAAAAGGATTAAAATGAAGTTTGCAAACTATTTTTGATGGTTCAAAAGGCACAAGGTGTTGGAGGTGGTCCAATGTTGATTTCACCAAAAGACATCAAATATTATTAATATTTTCGTTTCCAGTTTTCATGTTCAAACAACATGGTTGAATATGAGGCCTTGATTCATGGACTTCATTGGGCCAAGAAAAAGGGCATAAAGAACTTGTATGTGTTTGGAGATATCGAGCTAATCATCAACCAAGTCAGGGGACAACATGCTACAAAGAATGACCTATTGAAGAACTACAAGAATAGGGTATGGGACCTCATTGAGGATTTCAAAGCTTTCAACATCGTGTCCATACCTAGGAAGAAAAATGAAGCTACGTATAGGCTCGCAGCAGTTGGAGCAACATTTGATGTGGTTGACAACATCATAAGGGAAAAAACACAACCACATATCCATGTGATTGTGAGGCCAACAGCTCCAGATAATAACACAAGTTGGTAGGTGTTTGAGAATGATCAACAGATCACCAATTTCTTACAAAAAGAGGCTATATCTCAAGCTCCAAATCTCGTCAATCCAAACTTCTCCAAGGACTTCATGTTATATGCCTTCGGTGGTGGAGACACAATTTCCACAATCCTAGTACAACAAAAGGAAGAGGGATTAGAACAACTAGTTTCTTTCTTCACCAAGGCTTGGAGGAATATGAAACTGGATACTCTTTCATTGAAAAGCATGTCCTTGCAAAGTGATCAGGAGCTTAAAGAAATTCAAGCACCCAGTCTCAAACAACAAGATCCAATTGTTGGTCTCTCATGTGGGAGTCAAGGACTTCCTTATAAACAAGGATTTGAATGAGAATTGTGCAAGATGGATCACTCGTGTAATGGAATATGACATCGAAATTAAGATTACTAAGCTAGTTCATGGAAAGGAATTATGTGAACAACTAGCTTTGAGTAAAAAAGTTGAAGCGAGTGTGATGAAAAGAGACTATCTTGGTACTACAGGATGGTCAAGAATAGGAAAATGATGATGTGCCCGCTCCTTGTTGGACTCAGAATATGATACACTTCCTACAGGTAGGCCTATGCCCTCTAGAATTGAGCAAAGCAAAAAGGAGATAATTCAAATTACAAGCCATTCCATATGTGCTTGTTGATGGTGTTTTGTTCAAGAAAGACATCAATGGAGTGTTATTGAGGTGCATTGGGACATGTCAAATTGAGAGGGTGATAAAATATTTTCATGATGGAGATTCCAGAGGACATTTTTCCCATGGGTAATAACTCTCAAGATAATGGAGGCTAGGTATGCAAAGTTGATAGAATTGAGGAAATCGAGAACATGCAGCTTCAAACGATTGAGAAAGATCGGGCCTTAGTAAAAATATGGTTTGATAAGAAAGCAAGAGCAATGACCTTCCAGAAGGGGGGACCTAGTTCTAAAATGGGATGTAGATCGCACAAAACCAGGAAGGCATTCCAAGTTTGATGCCATTTGGAGTGGCCCCTACATGGTCACGGATGTAAGAATAGCAATGCCTTCCAATTGTCTACATTAGACAGAGAAGAAATCTTTATTCGGTTAATGGAATCTATCTTAAACATTTCTACTAAAAATAAAAGGTTTACCCTTTTAAATAGAGCCTAGGGTTTTAATTCCTCTAAGTGTGTATGTACATTGTATTGTTGTAGTTAGGTTTCAGTTTCCCTAAGTGCCTTGGCACAGTTTTGTTGCTCCCGTGTTGGATTTCTATAGTTCAAAGATGCTCTCGAGAGAAGGAGTTGTGGTATCGTGCTCGGATCGGATATCGTGTTGGTTTCAGTTATTTCTTATGACTCCATGCCCAATGGATCGCTAAAAAGCCACTGATCTTCTAACTAGCAGGTAGGTAATACCATAGAGTCACCAAATTTTTATATATATCTACCCCCAGGTAAATATAGAAAACCCGACACAAAGGAAATATGTCGGAGAGGTCTAAAAACCCGACACAAAGGAAATATGTCGAGAGGTCCAAAAACCCGACACAAAGGAAATATGTCAAAGAGGTCCAAAAACCGACATAATGGAAATATGTTGGAGAGGTCCAAAAACTCAAAACAAAGGAAATATGTCAAAGAGGTCCAAAAACCTAACACAAAGGAAATATGTCAGAGAGGTCCAAAAACCTGACACAAAGGAAATATGTCAGAAAGGTCCAAAAACCCGACACAATGAAAAATATGCCGGAGAGGTCCAAAAACCCAACACAAAGTAAATATGTCGGAGAGGTCGAAAAACCCGACACAAAGGAAATATGTCGAGAGGTCCAAAACCCGACACAAAGGATTTTGGGTTTCGGGTTTCGGGAAACATGAGACATGAAGCATGAAAATCGCAAGGCATGTCCCAATGCTTGTCGCTGGCCCAAAACCTGAAACACTACCTAGGCCAATCGGGTTTTGGATTCAGGAAATCATGGGGCAAAAACATGTTGAGGCACCCTCCAAACCCGATGCAAATGCAAAGGAGAACCCCGAACCCGATGGAAACAGACCCCGACTTGGAGAATATTAAAATGGCCATACCTTTTCACAGGGACCTCATATTCACACAAGGTTGGACTTTTTGAAATCTCTCGGTGTCCTCTACCCAACTACTACTGGATATATTTATTTGGGTGAGAACAAGTTCTTCAAAAAATCAAACTACAGCTCGCCATTTTTTGGGTTTGCTAGGGTTCTCACCTACCACCATAATGAGATGAATTAAATGCAGTCTGGAGGTGGTTGGGGTAGATTTTGAATTCCTCTCTTCTCCCTTTCTTTTCCTTCCTATAAATTGTAAGGAGGGGCTTCTTTTTAAAGGTCAGACATTCTTGTTTTTCCCCTCCCTTCTTCTCTTTGGCAGAAAATTTGTGGAGTTCAAATCTCCCATCTAAAATTGTAATGCAAATTTTCCTCTTGGCATTTTGTAGTATATTGTATCAATATTTGGAGAAAATAATGCATGTCTCTGTGGATGATTCTCAACCCTCTCTCGTGTTCATTTGTATCCTCCTAATCTTTCACCGCAAATTTGGTTATCTGTGCATGATCTTGCTATTTCGCACGGAATGTTTCGGCTCTGCAGAATAGACTTGCTTCTATCCTATCATTCCTTTGAGAAACAGATAAGGGTTAGGGCTAGGAGGAATACCTGTTGAATGTTGAGATGGTGTGCGCGTACCGTAGAGAAAGATCAGATCGACTGCGAAGAACTCCTTTTTGTCTTGGAAGGACTACCTGCAAGTAAGAATACAAGACCACCAGATTTTAATTAGACAATAAATGAGGGATCTGCCTTAGGCCCAGGAAATATAAAACTTCCTTTCGAAGGTGGTCGGTTCCCCTTTTAATACGAATTAACAAAAATGACAACAAAGGAAGCTATTGCAAAATCATGATTTAGGTATCTCATTACAAAGCAATAGAAACTAAATTATCAATAATAAAGCGTCACGTTGGGATAAACCAGATCGGATCCGAGGTTGTTAGGTGGCAAATAGGTGAGAATAAGTTTTTGGGGTATAAGTCACAATGACCGACACGGTCACCGGGTAACCGATCATGCGGTTAGAGAACCGGGCCGCGGTAGGGGATAAACGATACCGGTAGGGTCAGCAATCTAAGTGCTTCGGATAGAGGTTGGTCAGCAAGGTGATTGTGGGGTTATAGAGATTAAGGGATGGCCGAGGGGAATGATGGGAGGATAGGGAAGACTCAGAGTGTGGTAAAATGGCCTTCTGGGCAATATCAGATGTATGGGTGAAGGTTAAGTGCAGTATGTCACTGGTAGTAGATCTAGAAATAAACTTATGACGGCTGTGATTCAAAAAGTCTAAGAAATGTTATCAAAGAGAACATACAAGATTCTACTTACTGTTTATTGACGAGAATGCAGGTCCAAGAACTGTGATGATAAAGGTAGAACTCAGATAGGACGTCCTGATGATCAGAAGATGAGATGTCTTCCCTCACGATGATCAGCTGAGTGTCACAGGGCTCTGGTTGTGCAGTTGCAGTCTTGGGCTTGATGTCCTTCTCTGCAAACTCTTCATATTTCTTCACTTGTCTCTATTCGATCAAGCAAATCCGTATCCTTTCGATGATTTCTCTATCTCTCGATCAAATGAAAATCCGATGCTTGTTTTTGGTTGGAAGTGGTCATTTATGGGGAACCGATGGCGGTTACGCAACCGACGGTGGTCGAGTAGGAACCGGTATCGGTCCGGTCAAAGCGGGCTATTTTTGGTAAAATAGCCAGCTTTCCCTCCTTTTCTTCCGAGGGATTGGTAGCGGGCTTGGTCAAGTCATTATGAAGTTGGTTTTAGGTGCGGATGAGGAGTAATTAGTCATAGGTGTGGAATTGGACCAAGTTATAGGTCTTAATTAGGTTAGTTTAGGGTTAAGACTAGGTCATGATGAGGTGGCGACATGAGGTGGCAAGTATGGTGATGTGGATTTATTAATTATAAGGTAATTAATAAATAATTGTGTAAGGTTTAGGTGATGAGGTTAGGTTACGAAATGAGATGCGGGGCACAGGGGGTCGTAAGAAACAAATTTGGTGTCTACATTAGCCCCTTATTGTCGTGTAGTTTGTTTTGTAAAGCTGCACGAACAATAATAAGAAGTGGTTACCTCGTTATGGGTATAGGTAATCCCCTCAAATCTATCATAGATTGAGGTAGCGTGAAAGCGAGTGATAGGGTTGATAAAGGGTAAATGGTGTTGAGATAACGGTAAGAGGGGGGGGTAGGTCCAGGAAGCGCAGACGCACGTTGAAATGCGTAGTGCGACCGGGGTATATGATTTGAAGAGCAAACAAGCAATTCATAGGCAAAGGTCCATAGTTTATCCAAACAAGGGTGATATAATCCTGGTATCCAAGGCATAGGAAGTAGCTCCAGGATATATAACGGTAAGGTACAGGAACGTTTAGGCATGTTCGGCAAAGCACTGCAAATGGTTGGTTTGGTTGAGATAAATGTCACGGTCTAACTCTAGGAAAAGTTGGTCGACAGATCAAGTCAAGGACCCTAATCATGCTAAAACACGAACAGGTGAGCTCGATTGAACAAAAAGGTACATGATGGATGGATAAAATAAAATGTTGATGGTGGGTATGGTATTTAATTGGTGCGCAGCCTTGGGTCGGGCCAAATGGGTTGGTTGCGGCCGTGGTCGGGCCAAATGGTAGGTTACACCTTGGGTCGGGCCAAATAGGTTGGTCATGGCGCCGTGGGTCGGACAAATAGGTTGGTTGCGCGCCATGGGTCGGGCCAAATAGGTTGGTCATGCCGTGGGTCGGGCCAAATAGATTGGTTGCGGCGCTTGGGTCGGGCCGAATAGGTTGATTGCGGCCTTGGGTCGGGCCGAATAGGTTGGTTGCGGCCTTGGGTCGGGCCAAATAGGTTGGTTGCGGCCTTGGGTCGGGTCAAATGGTAGGTGACGGCCGTGGGTCGGGCCAAATAGGTTAACAAAGGGTTGTCAACGAAGGTGGATATAGGCGATGTTGGTAAAAGGGCTATTAGGAAATAAGGGCCAAAATTGGGGTAGAGGTGAGATAAAACCGATGTCGATTATCTATGACCGATATCGGTTATAGGTCAAAAAAATATAAAAAGAAAAATACGGCCTGTCATTGTCACATTTGCAATTTGAAAACCGATTTGGGTTGTCTGAGGTGGATTAGTGAGATTGGAGCATTTTTGGGTGAGGTGGCGCTATTTGAGTGGACGAGTGAGTGATTAGTGGGCCCGAGTGAGTAGGAGGCAGCAGTTGATTGGTGGAGGACCCAGCAGAGGAGAGGTGGAGCTATGGCATAGCCAGGAGGAGCAGGAGGGGCTGGACCAGCTGGACCACCACCACCCATCCCACCACGATGACGTGTCGTCGTACCGGTAGGTTCGAAACCCCTCATTGTGTGGATTTGAGTATATTAAGCTATTTTTGGGGGTTTGGGTAGGAATCCATGTTTTGGTAAAATAATGAATAAATTGACGTTATTTGAAAAATGAAGAGGATAGATGGGTAAAATAGGGCAAGGCGGCAGGGTGGGTAGATTTTTAGGGTGTTTGGGTGGGTAAATAGGGATAAATAGGGAAAAATGGATTTGGGGGGGCGCGCCGGATTCGGCCCGGTAATTTTTCAGTGACCGATGCCGGTCACTAAGCGACCGGCATCGGTCAGGAAGTTTCGGGGCAGGGTGGGGTTGTGGTTGACCGGTGTCGGTCGTATAGCGACCGGCGCCGGTGAAGAGAGGACCGGTGTCGGTCATAAGTGACCGGTACCGGTCCTTAGGTATTTTTATTTTTGTTGGGTTGGGTTTAGGTTGTGGTGGGGGTATTTGGGTATTGTTGGAGTGTTTTGGTTTGTTTAGGTGTTTTGGTTTGTTGGGTGTGTTGATTTGTTTAGGTGGTTTGGTATTGTTTGGGTATGTTGATATGGTTTGGGTTGTGGTGGAGGTGTTTTGGTATTGTTTGAGTGTTTTGGTATGGTTTAGGTCGTTGTTTGGGTGTGAAGAGGGAGGGGGATATCGTAGAGGTTGTTAGGGTAAGATAGGTGGGTGTAGAGGGTATAAGTAGATGTTGTGATAAAGAGTAGGGCTAATGTAGTGAGTTGGTTTTGTAGGCACGTCAGCAGCTGACGATGCGGGACAGGATGCCCCCGCTATTGAGACGGATGCGGCCACACGTGTCCGCAGCGCAGTGGGGTATCATGCACGAGGTGGGACTCGGAGTCCAAATGATATAGAGTGATTGATGCAGGATCATAGTTTGATGGTCGCCCTCATCGAGAGATGGGATCCGGCGACCAATGTGTTCCATCTCCCAACCGGAGAGATGACCATCACATCGAGGATGTGTATCACGCCCTTCGATTATCGATTGATGGAGAGGCGCTTTTCAAAGCCGACGCCGAGACAGCCATGGACAACATCCTACACATATTCGGGATGTAGCTGCGCTTCATCGACATATCACACAGCCGCGAGTATCGCGTATGGGGATATGTACCGAGCCCACCACCATAAGACACGGCTTGCCGTCTTGAAAGATGATCGGATCACCCGCTTCACCCTCCCAAACTCGCAGGGAGGCCTCTTTCCATGGGCACTTATGGGTGTGATACATGAGATGGTGGAGGAGCACACATGTTATGCTTGGGCACCAGTATACCTGGTGCAGTTATACCGAGAGCTGTGGGGCTATCGCCGGATGAGGTGATTCGGGATTTGCTCGACGTTTTTACTACACTGTTGGGCATATGAGCATATCGTATGCATTAGACCAGTAGGGCTGCCCCAGCAGCCAGGGCCACAGGTCATCTATAGATACGGCTTTCAGAGGTGGTTGGGGGTCGTGGGCCAGCCACGAGCAGTGCTTGCAGGGCGGGACGTCACTTATTACAGACATATGTTAGAGGGCTTGACAGCGTTAGATGTTGTATGGAGACCGTATAGAGGTCATCACCCTCACGGAGGAGCCCGAGGACAGTTGCAGTGGATCCAGTATACATTCTGGATAGCGGGACGGAGGCCGGAGAGTATGAGAGGATACCCCTGGAGAGGGTACGCAGGCAGATGGGGCTACGACAGGATGAGCCCCCTCGCTTCCCTCAGTACCGAGGGATGATGTAGAGGCTCCACTGCCTGCACCACAGCCCGTGGACCCAGATTGGGTTGCTGAGAGGCCGGCAGATGATACCGTAGATGATGTCGGTTGCACAGGAGCATTTTTGGTTTGGTGGGCCGAGAGAGAGTCATGAGATAAGATGTTCCGCACAACCCAGACTTTAGCGGCTGTTAGAGCAGAGAGTGACCAGCTCGAGGGCGTGCACACGCTTATTACAGAGGGCAGCTTACTACCGCACAGCACGTATAGGTGTCTTACAGGCAGCTAGCCTGAGCTCGTGCATGCAGTATAGCACAAGATCGTGCACAGTGAGGCACGAGCTCGTGTGCAGTGCGAGCACTAAGCAAAGACCACCACCAAGGCACTGCACCACCAGTAGGTACAGTACCACCACACCACAGCACCACCACAATGCACCACCAAAGACAGCACAGGGGCACCGGGTAGTAGGAGTCGGGGACTAGCCTCAGAAGACCTACGGTGGCTCGAGATCGTTATATGGAGGCTTAGAGCGGAGGCCCAAAGTACTATCGTGATATTCTTGATGGTACCAGTGGCTAATTATCAGCCATATGCGGCACATGAGAGCAGAGACCTCTCTGAGCCGAGATCTCAGGGAGGTGCGCAGCCACAAATGGTGGGTCTGTGACAGGCAGGAGGCAAGAGGCAGCACAGGACTAGCAGGTAGATAGGCAGAGGGTGGTGGAGAGAGCTGAGGGGTCCCGACATATTTTTGTATTGGTTCATTGGATATGGGCACCGGTCCTGTGAACCGGCCGTGTTTATGACACTGCGAGCCCTCATATGATTTATTCATTCATTTATTGTATATACTGCCTTGCGAGCCGAGTACGGGTTGTACAGTTGATACCGGCCTACGAGCCGAGTATGTTTTTGATATGAGAGACCGGCCTGCGAGCCGAGTTAAGATTATTGATAGTTATTGCGGCCTGCGTGCCAGCTTTGTTGTATTATGAGATCACAGAGGCCCCGATGCAGGGCACATTGTATATTTGACACTTTGTATATATATAGATATGATGAGTTGACCCACATGTTGTGCGTAAAATGTGTTAAGTGTTCTAAAAATGGTGTGTGATATTTAATGTATGATGAGTTTGATTTACATGGTGTTATATATTAATGATGTTGATGTCTTTTGTTGATGGGATGTATGTATGTATATATAAATGATGAGTTTAGTTGACATGTTGTATTATGAAATGTTGTATGTTTTGTCGCTAGTTTTGTGAAATTGAATGTATGTAGCTGTTGATTTGGATTCAAATGGTGTTAGATTGATGGTTTTTGGTATCGTTTGTTAATGGCTTGTGTTTTTTTGTAATGTAGATAGATGATGTTGATGAAATTGTAATGAGATGTGTATTTAATAAAAATATGTATAATGGTGTTGTTCATGCAGGAAAAAGGGACGGGCGCCACAAAAATTTGCAAAAATGAAGAAACAGCTTAGGTTTAAGCAACATAGGGCACATGACCGATATCGGTTATGTAACCGATGTCGGTAGCTATATGACCGATATCGGTTATGTAACCGATATCGGTTATGCAAGAATTATTTTCCTAAAAATAGAACTGCTGGGTTGGCAACTTAAGTTCTTATTTTTAGCATTCTTATTTTTAGAGTCATGAAACACGTTAAATATGCGAATGCGACGCTGTTTGACAATTGCTACAGGTAATTGCATGAAAGAATTTGAGTGATAAGGAGAAAAGAGACAGGTGAAGTGAGCGTGGGCTGAGATTCAGAAGGTAGAAAGACAAGTTATATTTGAAGAGGGTGGTGAACATGGCTGAACGAGGAGAAGCATCCAGCAGGTAGGGACGAGGGGGAAGACATGTTCTGCCCCAAGGTGGTACATCCCGAGAGGTAAACTATTTGGTTGTAATTTGATGCTTGCATGTGTTGTAAATAGGATGAAAGAAGTGTAAGTGGGTAAAGAGGAGGAAAAAGGTGATAGGCAAGGGTTGGGGATGGTATGAGTGCTACGGGGTAGGTAAACAGGGTGGGCATGTATGTTTTTAGGTATAAATAGGAGTAAACGGGAAAAATAATTATCGTAGGTGTATGCTTTAAGCAGGGTAGGTAGATTTTGACAAGGACCGGTATAGTTTGAAGTAACCTTAGTATCGGTTAGCAAGAACCGGTATCGGTTATGCATGACCACTATCGGTCACTATAAGGGTTTCCAGATTTTGAGAAAAAACCCATAGAGATTTGTTCTTTTGAATAATTATGTGTCGTTTTGATGTATGCAGGCAGAAGCAAGGTTAAGGATGAATGATACTGTGCCAGCGTTGTTGTCACGAATCCGAGCGGATGTAACACTAGCGGAATGGGCATTGATAAATCGGTTGGGGTTAAGTGGAATCCGCTATTATTCAAGAATCACGCAGAACCATGCTATGTTGCAGGCGTTGATTGAGAGATGGAATCCAGAAAAGAATACCTTCTATCTATCAACAGGGGAGATGACAGTGACTTTGGAAGATGTGTTTCGTATTTTGAGACTCCCAATGATAGGAAAAACCGTGTATCGTGGCATTGCCTAGCGAGGCAAAATAGCGATAACAAAGATATTTGGGTCACCGCACGAGATTTGACACAAAGTGAGGTTTATCATTTACGTATGGTACAATATATGCAACACACCCTGAGGAAACAAGGTTGGCCATGCTATTAATGATAGCGGTGGGGTATTATGCATTCTTGAGGGTGGAAGGTGGAAGATTTCCCAAAGCATTGATGAGTGTTATTTGGGAAATGATATAAATGAGCGTGACATTCGCATGGGCACCCGCATATCCGCAGAGTTATATAGGGGTTTATGGGCATGCAAGCGAAAACACGTAATGACACCGATTGTTCGTACTTATTACATTGTTGGGCCTATGAGCATATTGTTTGTGTGTGCGTCAATAGGCCGACCCATTGAGTCGGGAGAGGCAGGAGTGCAAAGGTTGGGATTCGGACGATGGGTCCGACATTATAACAAGAAGTGAGATCCCGTGCCGTGATAGATGACATCATGTATTATAGACAGATATGGGAGATGGTGACGATCATGGGATATTTGTTGGAGGCCGTACGGGAACTATATGGTGATAGAGCACATAGCTGAGGAGTTGAGGGGTGTAGAGTGATTGAGGTGGATCGTAGGGCATAGGCTAGGTGAATACGAGAGGATTCCTCTAGATCGCGTGTGGCGACAATTTGGGTTCGTTCAGGATATTCCTATGACATATAGACCATACATGAGGATCGACGCCGAGGCAAAGATTCTCACCTCCCGGCCTACACCTCCGTAAGGGCCGTAAGAGATAGTAGCCGATCGTAGGGTTATGGATGCAGAATGACAAAGACATATAGAGTATAATGGGTAGCAGAGCTACGAGGTGCACGTGAGTGCCTCGACATAGCCGTGATTACAGCGGAGAGAGATCGTCTACAGGATTTAGCTCGCCAGCTTCAAACACAGGTGAATGAGACAATGGGATTGTTAGAGGCTTCACTGCTACGAGTGGAGAGACTAGAGGCAAGATTCCTCCACGCGAGAGGACGTATTCATATGTTACAGGAGATGTTGGCAGATCAATGGGAGGAACCAATGGCAGTGGCACCTTTGAGGATGGAGAGGCCCACGGAGGGGCATCGACGAGCACGATCACCACCTGATTCGGGAGGAGGTGCAAGAGTCTAAGTGAATTTCATAGGAATATAAGAATAAATAAAGATGCCGACTTCGTGAGTTGATGATAGAGAAGATGTATTTGTTTAACATCTAAAATAAAACTAAAGATGTATGTTCTTTTGAGTGATGATAATAATAAGAATGGTTTTGTTTTAAATGTTGTTTTTGTTTGTTTTGAAAAGAAAAGGATAAAGATGAATGTTGGCAAATAGAAATACACAAAAAATATTTATATTTACAACACATGATAGGGTAAGGTAGGGGATGGTCGAGCTAACCTTGGGAGACCCCATGTCTCTTAAGTGCTGCCTACGTAGCCCATTGCACAAAGCAAGGAAGGGCCTCAGACCGATGTAGTTCTCCCTTAGGATCAGGGAGAGGTGAATTCAGGAAATTTGGTTGTGGTTAGGCAATTTGTCGGTTGGTAAAAATTTGATGTTGGTAGGGTAATGTTGTTGGTGTTGGTAGGGTAAAGCGAAAGTTAGCATTCCCAAGTAGTAGGGAATCGTGTCCTGATTAAGGTCAACACACAATCCTAGAGCCGAGCAAAAGAGGCAAGAGTGTCCCATAATTGAGAAGAGCTAAACAAACCACATATTAATGTAGGATGAGCTTGAATCCCTAGGTACCTTGCATAGGTGAGAAGTCGATAGGTGAAAAGAGTGGTATAATCACAATATATCGGATATACGTCACGTCCCTTGAGTTTTGTTGCTTTGAAAAATGGTGAGGTGAGGTGGTTGATGTGGGCGAGGGTGCAGAGAGCTTATTATAAGATGATTATTCTGACAAAAGAAAACCAAACCTAAATAGACAAGTCCATGACTCAAAAGTGCTTTGAAGTACTGCTTTTATTTTTTTTTATTTTGCTGGATATAGACTGATCGATGCGGGAAGTCTACATGGGATATGTATTTTTTTGTTCTTGAGGTCTTCACGAAGCTGATCAATGCGAGAAGCTTCTGATAAAGGCTGACTGTGTATAGCTGTCCTTCAAGGGAGCAGTCTATTTATAGTAGCAGATGCGGTGTTTATGTATAGTTGTCCTTCGGGGGAGCAGTCTATATATAATAGTAGCAATAGTTTGGCATATAGCTGTCCTTCAAGGGAGCAGTCTATTGTATAATTTAGAGGTCTAGATGTCCGTTGGGCATGAAGCATCTAGTTTTTTGTAGGAAGTTTGACTCAAGAAAATCCCATAAGTGTTTTAATTAAGAATGTGTCATTTTGATACTTTGAAGTCATGGACTAGACTAAAAAGGGGAAGGCATCTTTTAAGGGGAGGTGATAATCAAACCATATGAGCTTGATTGGATTTTGAAATGTAAGAAACAAAGTGTATGTGGTGGTAAATGAGCTCAAGGGACAAGCGTAAGGTAGATAAGAAGTGATATAACACTAATTTCAACAGAGAATGGTCAAAGATGCAAGGCATTAAGGGCTCAAGCTCGGCTTACCATTAAGTGAAGCTAAAAGATAAGTGCCTCGATCCATAAGTGTGAGTGATAATGTAAGGCCTAATCCAATTAGGAGTGAATTTTCCACGTTTACTCTTTTCTAGTTTGGTTACATGTTGATTCTCTTTGAGGAAAAGATCACCAACCTTAAAAGTATGCTCATGAAGTCGTTTATCATAGGCACGATTGATGCATTTTTCGTAGATTTGAAGGTGATCAAGAGCCGTAAGACGACGCTCGTCAAGAAGCTCTAATTGGGCTAACCGCTCTTGGTGAAATCATCATTGGTGAGAATATCCCGAAGAGATATTCCGAGGAAGGGTATTTGTACTTCGAGAGGCAAGACATGCCTGCACCATATACCAAAGAAAATGGTGTGGCATTAGTGGAGGTACGAATGCTAGTACGATAAGCCCAAAGGGCAAAGGGAATGTGATCATGCCAGCTTCTTCCTGACTCATTGACAACTTTCATGAGGATTTTGGTTAGGGTTTTATTAGAAGATTCACTTTGACCATTGGCTCTGCATGGATAGTAAGGTGATGAGAAACTAAGTTTGATACCAAAGTTGTCACAAAGGTCTTGAACAACTTATTTTTAAAGATTTACCATTATCTCGTTATTAGGTGATGAGGAATACCAAAACGACAGATAATGTGATGGTTAATGAATTCGACAATTTTTTTTTTTAATTGAAATGAGTGGAATGGCCTCCACCCATTTTGTGTAATATTCGTTCATTGTGATTATCCAACGGTGACATTGTGAAGAGGTCGGGTGAATCTCACCAATAAGGTCTAAACCCCATTGTGAGAAAGGCCAAAGATCTCGTGCGACACTGAGCGGATGGCTAGGAGTATGTTGAACGTTGGCATGTTGTTGACACATAACACAACGCTTAACATATTCATAGCAGTCGTTGTTAAGAGTAGGCCAATAATAACCTAGGCGAAGGATTCATTTAGCCACGGCAAGGCCACTAAAATGGCCGCCACAAATACCGTCGTGGACTTGTTGGATGGTATAGGTGACCTCCGCGCCGGTTAGACATCGAAGGAGGATGCCATCAAAGCCACGTTTATAGAGGAGTCCCCCCATGACAACATAATGAGAAACACTTTTAAGAAAAGCACGTTTTCCATTATTAGTAAGGTTAGGTGGGAGAACAGAGGTTGTAAGGTAGTCGTGAAATTGGTGGTACTAGGTATCCTGCGAATTAGCAGACACATTATTTATCATACAAACAACCGGGGTTGAGTAGGATGGGGAAAAAAGTTTTTGGACCAAGACGAATATGTTAGAGTCACCTGGTGAGGAAGGAATTTCCGAGGCTAAGCAAGCCATAGTATCCACAAATTTGTTAGTGGAGCGGGGAATGGTCTGGATAGAATAACGAGTAAATGAGGTCAAAAGTGAATCCACGTAATGTTTGTACTTTTGAATTTCCTCATTCTTACATTGGTAGATGCCCATAACTTTATTGACTACCAATTGAGAGTCGCTAAAAATATTAATGGATTTGACACCTAAGTGTAACGCAACCTGGAGACCCAAAACAAGGGCCTCGTATTCCGCTATATTATTAGTGCAGGGGAAATCAAGCCGGAATGAAAGAGGCATAGGTTTAGCATCAAGAGGAATGAGAACAACGCCGGCTCCTCCGCCGCGCTAGCATTTAGATCCATCGAAGAAGAGGGTCATTTGATATGAATCTTCCCTGAGTGAAAGAGTGGCGATGAGTTCGTCGGGGAAATTAAAATTGGTGAATTGTTCCCCAGGTAAAGGGGCCTCCGCAAGTTGGTCCACAATAGTTTGTCCTTTGATTGACTTCTGTTGTACAAACTCAAGGTCGAGGTCAGCAAGGAGCATAAGCCATCGGGTGATGCGTTGGTTTAGATGTGGTTTGGCATACATATAATGAATGGGGTCCGTGTTGGTGATGACAAAAGTTTTATGATTCAGGAGGTAATGTCGGAGTTTGGTGACTATGAATGATAGGGCTAGGCACAATTTTTCTACATGTGTATACCTAGTCTCGTAATCCACGAGAGTACGACTTATATAATAAATGGCTTGTTCTCGACGTGCCGATTCCCGATGTGCGAGCATGGCTCCTATAGCATGGTCAGTGGCAGAAAGGTAAAGGTAGAAAGGATGATCATCCCGAGGTGGAATAAGTACAGTGGCTGCAAGAGATAGGATTTGAGAGCTTCAAAGGCTTGGTGACACTCTTCACTCCATTGAAAGGCAATGTCCTTTTAAGAAGGTGATGAAAAGGTTGACATCGATCCGAGAGTTGGGAGATGAAACGCCGGATGGATTGAAGTTTACCCCCGCAAACTACGTAATTGTTTGAGGTTTTGGGTGGGGCATTTCTAGGATAGCTTTGACTTTAGATGGATCGACCTCAATGCCACACAAAGAGACGATAAAGCCAAGAAGTTTTCCTCGAAAGAACACCAAAGACACATTTCTTTGGTTGAAGCTTAATCAATATTGCAACAAAGCGATCGAAATAATGGTTAAAACATCGAGATGTTCACTGCGATGTTTAGATTTGCCAAGAAGATCATCGACATAATCTTCAAGGATAGTGTGCATAATGTCATGAAAAATGTAAGTCATAGCCCGCTGATAGGTAGCACCAGCATTTTTAAGGCCAAATGGCATGACACGATAATAGAAGGTTCCCCAAGGAGTTATGAAGGCAGTTTTATGTTGATCGGCTGGGGCTACCAAAATTTGATTGTATCCCGAAAATCCATCCATGAGAGAAAGCATTTCATGGCCCATAGTGAGATCAACAAGTTGATCAATACTTGGGAGGGGGAAGTCATCCTTGGGGCAAGTGAGGTTAAGGTCTCAGAAATCCGTGCATATCCGAAGTCCCCCCGTCGCTTTAGTGACAGGTACGATGTTAGAAATCCATTGAGGATAGTCAATAGGCAAGATGAAGGAAACAGAAAGAAGTCGTTGAAGCTCTTCTTTGACCAAGAGGGCAATGCGTGGATGCATTTTTCTCAATCTTTGTTTGACTGCTTTTGGAATCGGGGTTTAGGTGATGTTATGGACGGCAATGGTAGGATCAATTCCCCGACATGTCAAGATAGGACCAAGCAAAAGCTTGGTCATGGGTACGGAGAAAGGTAGTAAAGGCAAATTTGTTCGATGTGTTAAGGGATTGTCTGATCTTCACAACGTGAGGATCCTCCTCTGTGTGGATGTTGATTTCTATAGTCGACTCATTCAACATGGTTTGAGTTTCGCATTTCCGGTAAGGCGCGTTGAATATAGGAGTCGTCATCGTGGCACTCAACAACATTAATCGAAGGTGAATCCTCTTCGATCATGTCCTGGATACGTAAGGGGAAGAGAAGATGGGTCCCCATTATCACGTTGATAAGTGAGAGGACCTATGAAGATAGCATTTATGAAAAAAAAAAAAAAGGGATAGATTCGGGGTCTATCGACTCGGGTGATGATGGCAAAGTGGGTGATGATGGCTTGGTAGGGGTGACGCTGCCATCCTCCGTGATACAAGTGACACGAGGTTTCTCCGATGTAAGTGTTCCAGAAAACCGAGACCACCGCGATCATTGTGTTTGCGTGTAGTCACGGGAATGAGTGCATGTCGGCCTTGTTCATAAAGACCAAAACCAAAGCCTTTCCAAGCACAACGAGTCAAGAAGGTGAGGGTGAAACGACGATTTGTCAAGTAGTGAAAATTGATTGGAAGGGAACCACACCAAGAGGAGGTTTAGGGGTAACGAAGGATGCATCAACACCCCCATACGTTAGGTTGGTGCGGCAATGGGGTGGTCCGTAAGAGATTACCTCCCCATGCGACGGCCGTAATCGGGATGTGCATGTAATTGTCCGTACTCTCAAGGGGTATGGAAAGAGCTAACATTATATAGGCGGTACTCCCCAGCAGTAAGGCGTTGAAAAACATCTACTAAGGGGTCGAGGTTGGGATGTTATCTGTGGAAAGGAAGTAATATTTGAACGGCGGTTTCATTGGTCAAGGTGTAGGTGCGTCGAAGTAGATGGTCAGGTTGGATGAATGGGTGTCTTGACTAGTACGAGCACATCATTAGGGCGATACAACATATTGCAAGTCTTGAAGGGGGGAGGATCAGATTTTACGGTGTAGGACTTCCCCTCATACTCAAATTTTATGTATCTATGTAAGGTGGAGGGAACGCATCCCATAGCCCGGATCCAAGGGCGGCCTAGCAACATATTGTATTGGAACTCTCCCTCAAGGACATAGAAGAGTTTGGGTAAAGTACGTGGTCCTACATGAATGTTAAGGATCACGGTGCCTAAAGTAGAAGTAATAGCATCATTGAATGATCGCAACATGATGGGGTTGGCACACATGCAACTAGAAGGGATATTCATTTGTTGGAAGGCATTTGAAGAGATGATGTTTAGGCTAGTGCCCCCATCAATCATAACATGACGTACCCAAATATCTCGAATGTACGCTGAGATGGAAAGAGCAGGGTCAGGATCTTCGGCACCAAAGTCGATAATTTCATCTTCGAGAAACTGATAGTAGCGGCTTGCATGTCAGAGAGACAGTAAGGTTGGGGAGATAGATTGTTTGGTGAGCGAAGCAATGTGATTGGGCGTTAGAATAGAGGTAACAGAAAGGTTTGATTAGGTAAAACCTCTATCCTCAAGGATTTCAACGAGATCTTGTCGATGAGATTCGTAAGTCTCAATGAGATCATACAATGTCATTTTTACAAAGCGATTGGTGAAGTCTGTTTGATCATAGTTCGGTGGGCAATGCCATTAGAGACGGATAGGTGGGTCCGTGAATAACCACTTTAGGTGGTGGTGCAATCCGGATGGTGGACGAAGAAAGAGATGTCGAAGGTGTGTTTTCTTTTGCTTTCCCATTGTTTTTCTGCCTCGAGTAAAACACTAATCATATTGATCTTGTGAATACGAGAGGAGGAAGATGGTAGGGATAGATCATGGTTTTCGAGAGGTGGGGCTGTAATAATGATAGATCTTGGTGAGGCGGGGACAGTGGTAAGCAGGTATGGTGATGTGGATTTATTAATTATAAGGTAATTAATAAATAATTGTATAAGGTTTAGGTGATGAGGTTAGGTTGCGAAATGAGATGCAGTGGCACGGGGGGGTCGCAAGACACAAATTTGGTGTCTACACTTGCATTGCATTTTAATGGTTTGTGTTTATTGGAAAGATATGTGTTCTTCATTCCTCAATGCATCACCTTTGTTAGTTTAGGTTTATTTTTATGCATCTTCTTACCTTGTCTCCTTCGCAAGTTAAAATAGGTTTTGAGTAAACCCTCTCGCATTTTTATGTGTGGATCTCGAACAAAGGAATAAGAACCGACCTTCATCCAGAGATCTTTCCCGATTCGCAAGGTCCCACACTTGGGAAAAGCTCCATGTTATGCAATCACACTGAGAGTATCAACCCATCGAGTTGCAGAAATTCAGGGGTGTTGTGATTTGCCATCAACATTAACCTAGGGTGAAAGTGCTTGTGTAGATTCCAATGTGTGTGAGGTAACCGAATATTAGTATGAGGTTTGAAATACCAAATTACAATGATTTTGGTGTTGTTATTGACACCTTTGCTATTTTTGTTTTTGATTTCTTGTTACCAATATGGACGACATCCAAATCAGAAGATGATCAAGTAGTCAAATACGCAATTATATGTGTAAGAACCTCATGTATATAGTAAATAGACTATAATGAAAGTATGAAAATGAAAAAGGAACATGTGCACTGATCTTTGATGGGGAAAGGGTGTAAAAATGATATCCGAAACCATAAGTGAAGTACAAGTTTTTGGGTGATCTCATGCCACCGTAGCAAAAATAAGTGTACGGACAAAGTTGTGGTATTCCCAACATATAACTACTTCCCCGAGAATGTGAAGAGATATTTGTACTTGCACGATTCTTTGGGTGATCCGATGTCACCGGACGTAGTAGTACAGGGAGGAAATTTTGATGTATCCTCTAAATTTTTAGTGTTCCCAAAAATACTAAGGCTAACCTGTCACTTAAAATCCATTGTCTGTCAAAGATATTTAGACTTGTCTAAACCCACTCGTTGTATAACCCATTGTGTAATGGAAGAAAATTGAATTGAATTGTATTGGTGTATAACGTTCTATAGTGTAAACCCCAAATGATGCCCTCCTCTTTGGGGCACATAAAACATCACGGATAGTAGGATGCAACCTCAAACAAGGACCAACCATGTAAAATATGCTCTGTTGGGGAAGAAAATGTGATTTGTATTAACCAAGGTGCATGCAAACAAGTGTCTAGAATCAAGTGTTACTACAAATAAGGATGCAACTAGAAAACAAGTGTAAACTACCAAATAATGTGTAATAAAAATGTAAGTAAACACGCAAGAATCTAATCATAAACCAAAAATGTGGGTTCCAAACATGGAAAACCACTCACAATGTTGTACAACATTCAATGTCATTACATCCACATACAAACAAATAAGTTTTCACACCAATCAAAGGGAAAGGAATGCATACAATATAAAACAAGAGACAAGCAATAAAAACAAACATACAGATAGTCATGGAAGCAATTCATCCTAAAAACAAATTTTGCACATAAAGCACCAAGTTAGCATGTAAGAAAGATAACTCATATGTCAAAAACATGTATAAAAAAATTAATGTAAAGTTCTAAGTAAAAATGAAACAATAACACCTATATTATACGATAGTTGATGCCCCTAGTAGCTCCTATGGGAATGGTAGTGGCCAAGCCTCCATGTTGCATGTAAGAGACATGTATCTCGTGATCACACTAGACAAGGGCATTAACACACATGTGTGTGTGTGGTAAATATAATGAAATACAAGATATTTATCTATTATGTGTAGTAAAGAAAACATATATAAAAATGGAAGCAAGAGTAACATCAACCCCGATATGTAGTATTTCGTGGATGGAAGGAATGTAATGCAAGATGGATGATAGAATTTGTGTTCCCACTAAGTGAATGGATTTTTAAGTAGTGAATTTCATTTGGTTTTCCATTCAAAAGTAGTCAAGAAGTAATCATAATCAAGAGTACTTCATTGAGAAATGGTAGAATTATTTCTTATGTGTAGCACACTATGATTAGTGTGGATTTGTGTTGTTGATATCCGACCTAGAGATGATTTTTGTGTAACCCTACAGACCAAGCATATATCATGAAAAGATAATTGAAGGAGTGATGATGTAGCCTAAATCATATATCACTACAATATGAATAGAGGGAGTGGTGATGCAACTTAAAGAATATACCACTATAAGATGAATAGAGTGAGTAGTGATGTAGCCTAAAGCATATACCACTACAAGATGAATAGAGGAAGTGATGATGTAGCCTAAAGTGTTCGCCACTACAAGATTATGTAATGGGTGACCATTTGGCCTATGACGTATGCCACTAAGCTAGGAATGTCTCATGATATAAGGTTAAATGATGAATGTGTGAGTATGAAAAGGTCCATTTTTATGTATACCCTTAATTGTCCATTATGGATAGTGAGACTAGAGTGCATCACCCGGTAATGAGTGCATCGCGTAGTAAAAGAGATGGCATGTGTAATGATGAAAGATGATCATGTGATGTATAAAATGTGCAATTGTAGTATCTACTATAAAGTGTGTGGGGTTCATGTGTACTATTCCCTCAATAGTCACATGTGAACCGAGGCACAAGAGTGTGTCCTCCGGGTAATGATGATGCTAGTGTGATGAATATTCCTATTGTAGGATTAGGATGAGTTAGAAGATGTAGTATGTATGTTTTTTTAGAAGAGTGAGGGGATGATAAGCATCATGCCCCCTAAGTATGTAAGTGATGGATATTTATTCAAAAGACACTAAGTGGATCAATGTAAGGAGTAGTTTCTTCAACAAAAATGATGGGATGATGAGGTAGTAATTGTGTCCGACCATAAAATGGTTCATCATCATAGTAAGCTTCATCCAGGTCCCAATCATTGACATAGGTATGGTCTATAGAAGATGGCGGAATTACAAGTTTAACTATAAGAGGTTGTTATGAGAATGACTTGGCGATGTTGCGTATACATTGAATATAGGAGGAGTTAGACCAATATTAAAATAAGGTTTCTTAGTTTGACTAGGTAATGTTGTAGATGAATTAGTAGGAGGAGGCGATGGAAGAAAAACCTTGAGAGGTGATTGCTTCTTTGGAATGGGTTGAATAGGTAACACTTGAGTAACCGAAGAAGGCACATAAGAAGTGCTAGTGTGACGCTCATTAGGTGTAAAAGGAAAATATTGAAGAGCCCATTTGGGTATAGTATTTATAGGTGGACATGTAATATAATGTTGTTCAACGAATGACATAAAACATTGACTATCAAGATGTTTTATTCGACGTTGTAAATCATAGTAATCTTTGTCATTATGTACATTAATTTGATGATAATTACAATATGGACATCCTTGATATTTGGATAACCGATAAGGAGGATAGTAATGAGTAGGTGGTAATGTGTTCAATTGACAACTAAGGAGCTCAAGAAGAAGGTCATGTTGTTTATTATTGTGATTAAAGATGAGAAGCTATGGTATTGGTATCTCTTGAGGCTCACTGATACGAGAACATGTAGTAGACATAGAATGAGAATGAGATGTAGAAGGAGAACAAACATGAGCCTGAAAAGCATCCTTGAGATGTTGGATTTCATATTGTACATGATTAAAACACCGATTCCATAGCCTTAAGCTTTTCTTGAAACAAAGAATGTAAATCTTGAATTGAGTCCAACATATATTTATTAGATGTGGGATCACGAGGACTACGGTCATTAGATAAAAAATTGAAGATAAGAATTATTTCATATGGAGGCATACATTTAGGATGATATAAGGTGTTTAATATTATTTTCAGAATAACCTAGAAATTAGGATGCATCTTGAGTAAAATCAGAAAAGAAAGTTGAGAAACTTTAGGATCCATGATAAAAAATGAGGGCCCTAAGCATCAAGATCGAGTATGGGTTAACCAAAATTATTAAACTAAAATGGGAAATGGTAACCTAATTTAATTTAATCTAATGTTATGTAAAGTAGTGAGTAACAACTCAATAAATAAAGGAAATGATACAAGAACTATATAAATGAAATGTGAAACCCTAATGTGCAAAGAAGGGTTAGAGAGGCCTTAGTTGATTCAAAGACTATCTAGGACTATGTCACAAAGTGAATATGAGATAAAAAAATCAAGAAACAACCACACAAGAGCTCCAAAAAGTGCAGATCTGAGATTTATGAGTAGTCCGAGGTGCCCGGAGAGGGAAGAAGGCACCTAGGGTGCCCCGGTATGAGATCCGGGTTCCCGGGTCTATGGAAGTGACCAAGGAACCTCCTCGAGGTTTTGGTGAGTGATTTTATTCCTTCTCTTCTTATCATGTGATTTTTGTTGACCTCACCACCGAAGTCTCCACAAATGAAAGATGGAGAAAGCAAATGCAAAACTATAGAAAAAGCATCAAAATAGTAAAAATATAGATGCATATGAAGGGGTGGGACTTTCCTCATCTGCCAAATGGATGGAATTATCACTGATCATTGCACTACATTTCACAACCAATGTACTTCTAGGTGTGTGTGTTTAAATCATGCTCGAGATGATCTTGTACTAGTCACACTTTGTGAGTAGTGACAAATAACTAGATGTAGAATGTAAATAAATGGTGCATGGAATGTAAATTAGCTCCTCTCTTATGAGGTATGATGAAGAAACCTAGCCTTGTGTCCCTTGTGATTGAACTAGATGGATGTAAGTGAAGTAGTATAAGCCTTTGATGGATGCAATCTTAGGTGATGGTGGTAGTGCTTAGTGTTTTGTCCCTCATTATGATCTCATAACTTTATATTTATATGGTTCTCTTATTCTAATTTCATAATTAACCATGAAAAGTCCGACCACCAAAACTAGGAAAATATTAAATAGATAGAAACTTCTCATAAGATGAGATTAAAGTGTTAAGTAGATCAAGGCACCCCAAAGGGGATAAGAAGGCCTAGGGTGCCCCTCGTCTGGTTGGGTGCCCCATCTAGAAATAAGACAGGTTGAAAAATGAAAAAATGGACTGGGAAAGTATATGCAGAAGGTCTAAAGTGACGATATGAAGAAAAGTTAAATTTCCAAAGGACATGGGTTTATTAGTACTCTCTTCAAGAAAAAAACCATATGAATAGTAGTATGAGATCGGGACTAAATAATTCCTAAAGTGCATGATTTAGTGACTACAACACATTTCATGTTATATTGCTACATTACTCGGTAATTATGATTACATTTACTTTACTTTTCACTAATATATAGATAATTTGACATACAATTTATCTTTATAACATGATAATGGGTGCTTCATGTGTAGAATGCGCCTTACAGACTATCTACAAATATTGTTATCTCGATACATTGTTCTTGATATTGTTTTTTATTGTATATTAGTGTTTGCGGGATATGCCCTATGTCTTGTGTGATCATTATATGATTTTCACCACTTCATCCCTGATTTTCTTGTGACATTGGGAGAAATGTCCCATGTTTGAAACCCATTTTTCACAGTCCACCCCTTTTTCACACTTGATTATTACGTTGTTTTCTAGTACATGATAGCTATTGTTGATACTAACACTTATTACTAGCCCACTTTATTTGCATGTGTCTTTATTTCTACCAAGCACATCCCCAACCCCCTTTAGGTATCCACTTCAGATCAACATTAGGTCATATCCTTTGGGAAAAAATCTCCTATAGTTTTTGCATGCACCTTAAAATGATAAGGGTCATTCATTGGTTCAATAAATCACCCCTAGAACAACTTAGAGAAATAGTTCAGATCACCACAGTATAAAAATGAAAGAGGTATACATTTATGGAACAATTCATAGTAAACCTTGGACTTCACACATGGTACAGACACTAGCTCATATACCCGCACACTAGTGCTTGGGTTCTCCCTGTCCTCCACCGAGAAATAATGTCTATGAGGAATAAATAGGAAATTTATCAAGACAACAAAATCTTGAGTAGTCTTTAGTACAGTTCGCTAGTAGCAAGCACTTTCCTCCAATTAAAAATGCATACTATCTCCTGTAATAAGTTACAATACAGAATAATACAGAGAAAAATGCAACAACATGGGATGTACCATCTACAACAGTGATAATTTGGGAAGAAGTCATGGAAGGAGAGTAAAACTAGACCTCTCTCTCTAACACTATTTCTTGTAGTGTGAGATCTCCCAAAAAAAATTATCTTGGAATGAGATCACCCAAAATACTCTCCCTTCATAGCATTTCAAGACATCTTTTTATCATTTACAATATTTTACATCAGGTGCACACTTTCCTTTATTACTATCTTTTCACATTTGTAATTACTTTGCTAATATTTTTATATACAAAAATTTGACCACTTTTTCGCTCTTCTTTTACATTTCCATCCTTAGTACGCAACAAGAAGTAACTTACATTAAAAAATGAAAGATTAAAAAAATATGTACAATCCATATACACTTCACCCCTAAGTTACACTTCCCTTTCCAAGTCTCCACACTTCACATTACGATCTCTTCAAGATACACTTGTCCACTTAAGTACGCTATTCACCACACTATCTAGAGGATCATAAGCTTTGCATCTTCTAACTAATTTATGCTATAGAATATTCACTGAACAACATAAAGTGGAGGAAAATGAAGTCATAAAATCTTTGCACTTGTGTATATTTCTAGGTCCTAAAAGCATGCTAGTATTTACATGATTCCTAAGAAATAAGACTAGTAACCGACAAATCCCTTTAGTCTTTTTCTTTTCCTTCTAAAATCTTATGTCCTCATACATCTTGCATTCTTACCAATATTTAACTATTATTTATTTCTATGGAATCATACACTAACATCCATTCAGAAACTAGTGACACGTGTTCATGTCCCTCTTTATGTCTTACTTACTCTTTTAGACCCCTTTTTATTCTTAATTACTTTTTAATACTTTGGGTCAACCTTCTAGTTTTTAATTATGAAATTAGAATAAGGGAATAATGTAATTACACATTTATGTTTTAAAAACAAGGAACCAAGCACTAAGCATTGCATACTATAGACTAAGTTTACATTCAAAGGAACAAAGAGTATCAAAGGCATCCATCTATCACTCATTCAAGGGAAAAATGTTGCACTAAATACACATTTATAACATAGGATAGGAATTCTATTCTATTCCATCCCACACATTCTCTACATTTTCTAAATTCTATATCTAGCTCAGCTCACTATCACCGTGTGACTTGAACAAAGGTATCCTATGGAATCACATCTACACACCCACATAAGAACTACATGTTTTCTCGAGATGTAGTGCAACGCTCAGCTTGTAAGTTCACTCTTCGGGTGAATGTCAATGTCATTCTAATTCCACATTATGCATTTTATTTTCTAGTTTCGATGTTGTTTGTGGGTGTAGACACTAAAATTAGGTCACACTCCCCTTTGGTCCCTCGACGAATAAGCACCCTTCATCACATTCACCTAGCCATGGCCCCTTTCACCCTACTAATATTAATTTAATTAATTTAATTAAATTAATGCATTATCCGCACTATAATTATTATTCAAATATCTTATTTTAAATAATATCCACACATATAGTTCTCTTAGACACCTCATCAAGCCAACTCAACCTAAGACTTGTTCTTATTAAGTTGCCATAACTAACTATGACTTACCCAAACCCTAAAAATAAATGCCTACATTCCCTCTAACCACATTTTGCATGCTCACAAGAATCTCCCGAGTCCTAATCCACAGGTTAACAACATGAGATCCGAGGAAATCAAGAGGATCTCCCTAGTTTAGTAAACCTAGGAAATCCCACGTTGACCAACACCGATTACCCCTAACGATGCCGGTTAAGCCGGAACCACCGCGCTATCCTTTAACCCCAAAACAACCTTATTATCAAGGTTGGAAGTTAGAAGCAAGAAGAAGAAGGTTGGCAAGCATTAACACATCTTAGAGAGATAACACATCATCAGAGAGTGAATTCTAGCAAGAATCCACATGCAAGGAAGGAGATCAAACATATTTTACTACACACCATCCCAACCATGATTTGATCTAACCAAGTAAAGAGGAATGTAAATGCAGTCCATGCAAGCTTTCCTTCGAGTTGGTGATCACTTGCAACCTTCAAACCTCTCATCATCACCTCCAACCCTCACTCACAGTGTTCGTGATGGAATCTAAGTAAGTATAACATCATACATTTTTGGTTTATTTCATTTCATCATCATTTTATCATCTATTGTTTACATAGCCACCTATTGACCTTCTCCAACATTTCCACCTCCATATACCCATTCAAAACCTTGCTAAATCCTACCCCAATCACCCAATACTTCATCCTGACTAACCAAAGTTCTTTGTGTAATCACAAAGGAGACCCAAAGCTTGTTTTGTGGCATTTCTAGATTTCCACAGTAATCGACACCGGTTACACCAGGCCGACGTTGGTTACCCTTAACCGACATCGGTCTCTGTATTTTCCCATACAGCCCAGAACAAGGATCTACCCACTAAATTTCATCTCACCCTCATCCACCTGTGATCTTCTCGAGACCTCTAAAAACCTACGAACTAATCATTTGGCCTTTGGATTGTATTCTAGCTTATCCTGTTAGATTAGATCTATTTATTATTGTGTTTTAAGTGAGATACCTAAATCATTTCAAATGACAATAGGATTTACTTTGTTTACAACATTAAATTCTTTAAAACAAGGGATTGACACCATCTAGTAAGTATCACACTCCCGGATCTAACATACGCTAGGCGCTTCACCGCCCATATTGTTTTACTCTCTTCGGTGGTCTTGCTTTGCATTACAGGTAGTTCCTCCTAGCCAAAAGGAAGATCTCACGATCAGATGTGGATTTGGAATTCATATGCACGCAACAACCCATCAACCAGCATTTGAACAGGTATTCCTCCTATGCCCGTTACCCTATTTGTTTCATCAACACATAAAAGAAATGATCTAAGAAATAGGTGAAACATTTTGGCATGCCTAGTGGGACACATTTGAGGTTCCTTGCATTTCATTCATAGGAAAAATTGTGTGTTTGTTTCCCTTATAAAAACCTTAGACAATAATTTTCTTCCTTGGTAACCCACCTCTTCTTTCTATTTTCTATAAAGGAAAATTTTCTTTTGGTGTAATTAAAAAGAACAATTTCTTTGTGCTTTCTACATTATAGTGAAAGAGCATCCCTCTTCCTCTTCATCTTATTGTGTCATCGAAATTCACATCTCGATTTGGGCTTAAAAATAAGTGCATTGCATTATGATTCACTACATTAGCTCACATTAATTAAGGGCAACCTATATGCTGGAAGTCATGCCCAACTGATGGTTGACAAACAAATCATAGAAAAGAACTTCTTTCCTTTTCCCTTTCTTTGAGTCTTACCAAACCTCACAAAAATTCAAAATACATACATTCTTAAACAACATCCTACCTGGAAGAAGTTGTAGGTGATTACACGATCATGACACAAGGGCACCCAAAGCTGCTCTATCGAGTCATACTTCAAAGTGAAGCCCACCCCCAACATAACATACCTAAAACCTCACCTTTTAGATCTCCTTCTTTGTAGGAAGCCATCCTCACCAAAAAAATCTATTTTGGAATTCATGTGTCACCCCTAAATAACATAAGCTAAAAAACATAATAGAAAGGGCACTTCTAGGAGCACATTTTTTCTTAGTGTTTCTGTTTGGTTTGCATTTTGAGGTGAGAGATCACGTTCTTCACTTTTTTGTTCATCCTTATACGCTCCTCATCACAACTGGTGTATTCCAACTTCACCTGAGTGTGCCTGGGCCATATCACCATCATTCTTAGAATTTTGGGTCTGATTCCACACCATATTTTAATTCCCAACCACTTTTCTTTCATCACTATTTCAATTTCATAGTAACCATCATCATTACACTCGACCGTCATCGGTTATACCCAACCGACATCATTTCCGTGTCCTTTTTGCTAACCTACTCAAAAGAACATTTTTATTTATTTTCTTCAACTTTTCACAATACCTATCACTACCATCATACCCATTAACATTGTGAACATCATTAGCTTTGGCATACTGTCATACTTCACCTTCGCCTTGTTTTTTCACTCACTGCTCATTTTATACAAAGTGACCGACAAATGGTTACCCCGACCAGCGTCGAGCTTTCCCTAACCGCATCGCTAGATTATTTCACATTCCAACCACCATTTAGTTCCTAATCCACTTGTTGTCACCACATTCACCTGTTCCTACTGTTCTCTGTGACATTTAAAGAGAAGCAACCCTACCCGATTAGTCTTGGTTCACATGGTGCTGACCTTGAAGATAAAAAAGCACACTCGTATTTCACGCTAGTTATCAACGACTCCCACCCAGTCCTTCACCACCTTCCATTTAATCACCAGCCATGGAGCCCATCCACCTATTACTATCTCTACTCGGAGATGAGGAGTTCGCACAACTCCTTGACCAAAACCATTCGCCTTGTAGTTCTACCTTTCCCATTCATCCACTCGAGATGTCTCGGGTCTATTGATATACGACATACCCGTATCTATCCCCCTGAGTCTCGCTTCCACTCTCGCATCGGCCCCATCTCGGCTCTATGCTACCCACATCTACCTTACCCCCAATCGCTTCACAAATGCCTAGGTCCTATACCTGCTATAATTACTACATCTGCTACTTCGTGGCACCCGCTACATCCACCATACCTATAACAACTACCCAAAACACAACCTCATCCACCCTTAATGTCTCACACATACTCGTAGCTACATTACCACCTCCACTTTCGTGACCCCTACCTCATTTCATAACGTGGTAATTTCCATTCCACAATCATTAGCCCCTATTGCCACTAGGGTTACCATGACCCTTCCACCCCCATATACATACTATCAACAACCTCCCATTTCATCCATTATACACATGGGATACGTACCCCCTGTTTCACTGCCTTCTTCTCAATCAACCTACATGAAATCCCCATACACACGGGAATGTCACCCCTATTATATGCCCAAAACCAACCCTCTCATGCTATAGGAGGCACCTAATCATCGTAACCCACCAACGACCTAATTAAATTGATGTTGGACAAGATGTAGACATTTGAGGCATCGGGCCTAGCTCCCGCAATACTCTCACCTATGACGAGATTTGCAACGATCCCACTCACCCATCCATTCATATCCGCTCATACCTGTGCATTGGCAAATGCCTAAATTCAATCATTTCAATAGTAAAGAAGACCCGCAACAACATTTGTAGTCATTCAAACAGGGGTGTCATCCGATCGCTCATGATTATGCCTTGCTCTTGAGGACCTTTCCCATGTCCTCACTAGACTTGTATTAGATTGGTATAGTGGGTTACCAAGACACTCTATATTCTCATTCAATCAGGTAGCCCAAGCCTTCTTGGATCATCTCTCTATCAATATTGTTAAGAAGGTTACCATGACCGATCTATACTCCACATGTCAGTATGAGGATGAATCTATCACAGATTTTTTTGCTCATTAGCATAGGTGATCAACCAACTTAACTTCCAACTCGCCACAAATGAACTCATCGAGCTCCTCACATGGGCTTGTGATAGGTATATCTCACTTACCTTGCAGGTCCAAACCTTCCGAACATTCGGTGAGAGCATTCACTATGGCACAAAAGTTAGAGATTCGGGCCATCGAATAAAAGAAAATCTAATTACGCAATAAGAATTTAGAATTCAAGTCGAATTATCTTCTTCCAAACCACAAACCAATTATTCAAAAGCTAAGGAATCGCTAACGCAGTGATACTCAAGTCTGGCCCAAGACATCTGTCACAAATCAAAGCTACCCTTTCATCTACTCTCTCACCTGTCTAAACTTTTCAATTCGATAAGAGCGTTGGAAATATACCCCAATCGGGAGCCTTACTCTTCCGTCTTATAAAATCTTATCAAATCTAGAGCCATCACTCTTCCACCCATAAAACCACACATTGGTTTTGACCTTTGCTCGCCCATGCCCGCATGGTATAAAGAAAACGATTTCTATAATTATCATCGAGTAAAGAGTCATAGTGACAAAAACTACATCTCTTTCAAAATATTGTCAAGAAATGCTCAAGAAAGGTGAGTTAGTCATGGATAATCCTAATACACATGCCAACCAAAACCTACACATCTTCAAGAAACCATTTCCCAACCATGCCCCTTTGTTTGATCAAACCGGTGAGAACTCAACTCATAATACCCATACCCGTGAGGTTCATGCAATCTTTAATGATGTACATGTTGCCTCCCAATTACCCCATATTACTTCAGAGAGGAAATCCTTGATAGAAATCCTCCTTCCACATTGGAACCAACCTCTCCTATTCCTTAACCAACAAAGGAACACCTTTCATCTCCTTCATCACCTACAGAGGATTCTTTCACTAACATTGAGACCATCTCACCCCTTGCTTCACCACTTAGAGATCCTTTATCCACAGTACCTCATCCACCCATAGAGAAGCACCCATTACCTCCTCCACCAATATATGATCACCCATTACCTCCTCCACCCATGAGGAGCACCCATTACCTCATCCACCCACGAGAGGAACACCCATTACCTCCTCCACCCACGTAGGAGCACCTATTTGTTTCTCCACTTATAGAGGAGCTCCCATCATCTCCTCCACCCATCATAGACCCACTTGTGATGCCTTTTCCTCATGGTGAGCATTCTCCATCAGCTACCCAAAATCTTATAGACCTACTTTTGGCTCTGTTACCCATAGAAGCTGAAGCTAGCCAATTCCCCATCTTTAAGACACATTTTATGAGAATTTCCATTAGGTCCTCACCAAATCCACCTACAAACATTTCATTCTCACGTTTTTCCAATCACTTAGATTATGTGGATAGGGCTCTACTATGGGGGCACCTTTTACTTCCCATCTCAACACGGATGCAGAGATCCCTTCCTGTACCTCTACTATCTACCCAAAAATATTTTGACCAATCAAACTAAACACAACCACCTCTATCACAACCCCTTCCATAACACCTATTATAGCTCAAACCACACCCTTACCCACAACCTGACCTACATCTAAACCCAAATCCACACATACAACATCTTCCTTAACTAAACTCTTACCACTTTAGGGGTCACCCCAGTACCACCTTTACTCATCCACTTATCAAACTAGATTTAGCTACATCCTCCAAAGAAAACACCACACCTACTCCAACACCCAAGTAGAATCACCAAACTATTAGAACTTATACCCCGGCTATGCCAATCACACCTATACCTATCCTGTCCATCTTAGGACCTCAAATGCCCAACATGGTCAAGCAACCTCCACCCACCAAGAAACCAAAAACAATAGCCCATTCCTTCCTCACAATCCTCTAACCTACCCGGATGCCCAACATAACTTACACCCACACCTACATCCTCTTTACCACCCATACCTCCAATACCCTTAGCTATTTCTTCACTACCCACTACACTTCGAGTCACCGTCTCTCACACCCCAAGCACGACTAATGTCATCTACCTTCACAAAGACCCTTCGTTATCCCCATGGGTAACTTGCTCTCTTCCTCCATCTACTTTTCCTTCTAGACCTCATACACCCACATCACCTTTACCCAAGAAGGTGTAACCTAAAACAAAACTCCACTACCCCACAATAAGGTAGTCAAAATGACCACACACCCTCCTACCTGTCCATCTACTATACCCCTACCTAAACAAGCATGACTGACACCTAAAACCACACCAGCACCCAAACCCATGGCTTGACCCCCTCCTCTTCTAAAGACCATTCCTCAACAATCACCTACACCTACACCCAAACCCACATTCACTTCCCATTGTGATCCACTAGCAGGGTCTTATGCCAAAATTTTAACCAACCTCCTTGAGACTTCTATCATCACATTACTACCAAATGACAACCCCCTCAAACCCAAGCCAAAAGGGTTTGACGATACTAAAATTTGTGCATACCATCGTGTGCTAGGACACGATGTGGAGAATTGTAAGGCCTTGAAAACCATCCTTATCCAATTGTGTCCACCAGAAACCAACTTTGACGACGATGACCTTCTTGATGAGGATATTGCTACACCAACACCCATTCCCACACTGCCCACTCAACAACCACAACCTCCACACACAGCTCCTAGATCCATAACTAAGATTTTAAATTAATATGGTTCACATCGAGAACTTGCCACGCCACCACCCAAATGTCATTGCGCCCAACTCACCCCACAGGTTTTCCTCCTCCTCTAATATCTTTTTGTCTGTTGTGTCGTTATACCAATCACCCTACCTTCTCCATTTTCCAACTCCCAAATCAACATGATACACGTCACTACACATGTGCGAGATGGGTACCGAAAAGGCAATCGAACCACCAACAAATCCTATACCCAACATAGCATCTCGCACCCATACCTAAAATCACTATCAACACCCCACGTAACCCATTTCTAATGGTGTCAAACATCACACCATGCTCAAAAAATTACACCAATCTCCCCTCAAAATGTCCCTATATGACCTCATTCAAACCTCAAAATCCCATCATCAAGCTCTCATGGAGGTTCTTTAATCTATCGAGGTTTTACCCAATGACCCTACACCTGTGGCCTCCATTATCACACCCCATCATGTAGCCTCTCTCACCAAATTACCATCTTCATCTTCACCCCACCCTATTCACCAAGTGTCCTCCCTTAGCTTCTCATAGGAAGAGATCATGTCACACCAAAATGATGACTGGACCAGGCCCTCTTCATCTCTATCCACATTGATGACATACTTTGGTATGCCGTGTGATGATTGATGGGGATGCTAGCATTAATATGATTTCATCCCATGCATTCTCTCAAATGTGCATACCTAAAAATTACATGCATAAACATCTAATCATGTTGTAATCATTCAACGACGCTATCACCTCTACACTAGGCACCGTCATCCTACACGTTTGCGTGGGTCCCCACACTATTCCTGTAATTGTTTTACATTTTGGAGGGGGAATTCCAATATAACTTGTTGCTCGCGGACCACGGATCCATTTCATGGGTTGTGTTCCTTCCAATTTACATCATTGTTTAAAGTTTGAGCATGAAGGACACACTTATACCATTCTAGCTGACCCATCACCTTTCAAAACATGCAACATGCTTTAGAGACCCAATGATGTGCTCATACTTCCCAAGCCATCTACCTCCATGACCAATCCTGCTTCACCTACACCTCCACCTACCAGTACAGCCACTGCTTCTACCGCACATACCTCCTCCATGGTTGACCCATTAGCTTCCCAATTTGTTAACTTCACCTCCGCATCAACCTCCGACACATTATCCATACTTGCTACCTACATATACCCCACCGATCCCTTGGAAGGTGTTTTCATTGCCTCACTGAGGAGGAGTACCGCTTATATAGTGTCAACACATTCCTTACTCCACAAGAGTATGGAAGTATTCACCAACACCCTCGCTATGATCACCACATAGGAGAACATCTCCTTTATGGTCCTCTTCATCTCCGTACCAATCTCACCTATGGAGGACTTGACACTATCACTTACACACCCGTACCACCATCACAAATCCATCCATTTTCCTCTAACTTCCAATCACTTACCAATCACCATTTTTCCCATACCTTCCTACATCGATGTGCGTGGAAGCATTTTGGTTTTGGCTTTTACGAGCAAGGCCACCATATGTTATTCCATGTACCACCCACAAACATAATGACCGTAGTGGTATCAGCTTTCCCTAACCACCTACCAAACAGCCCGCATTAAACTCATTAAGGACACTATCTCTTCTCCACCTTCTTCACCCGCTCTACCTTCATCACCATCCTCACCGGCAGATTCGATGGATCCCGAATCTATCTCTCCTAATTCTTTTTTTCATAAACACCATTTCCTTGGGGGATATGACTTATCAACGTGAGGGTGAGGCCCCTTCCACTCTTCCTTTCCTGTATCCTAAAATGATCGATGACAACACACCTATAATTAACATCATTCAATGTCAGGATGATGAATCCATACTCACCTACCTTGGTGCAGAAGACTCATATATTCATCGGTTGTTACCCTCTAAGACATAAACCATGTTGAATGAATTGACTATCGAGATCAACATTCATACTTAGGATGACCCACACATCCTAAAGATCAGACAATCTTTAGATGTTACTTGAACAAGAAGCCATCACTTCTTTTCTCAGAGATCATAACCATGCTTTCACTTGGTCTTACATAGACATGCCTGGTATAAACCCCACCATAGTGGTCCATAATATCATAACCATTCCCGATGCCAAACCCATCAAAAAAAGATGAGGAAAATGTACCCTCGCATTGCTCTTCTCGTCAAAGAAGAAATTCAATGCCTTATTTCTGTTTCCTTCATCTTACCCATTGATTATCCTCATTAGATTTCTAACATTTTCCCTATCACTAAAGAAAATGGGGGACTCCAAATTTGCATGAACTTCGTGACCTCAACCTAGCCTGCCTGAAAGATGACTTTCCCTTACCTAGTATTGATCAACTGGTTGACCTCACCACTAGTCATGAGATTCTATCACTCATGGATGGATTCTTGGGTTATAACCAAATTTTACTTGCCCCAAAAGATCAACATAATACCTCATTCATCACTCCTTGGGGGACCTTCTACTATCGAGTCATGCCTTTTGGCCTTAAAAACACCGGTGCCACATATCAATGAGGCTATGACTTACATCTTCCATGATATCATGCATCACATATTAGAAGATTACGTGAATGATCTCTTGGCCAAATCTAAACGTCACTCCGATCACCTTGCCTGTCCTTAAAACCATCTTTGATCTCCTCATTAAATATTGTGTCTGCCTGCAACCTAAGAAGTGTGTCTTTACTGTTATTTTAGGAAAGCTCCTGAGATTTATCGTTTCCCTCCATTGTATAGAAGTCGAAACTACTAAATTCAAGGCCATTCTCAAAATTCCTCCACCTAAAAACCTTCGAAAAATCCGTAGTCCGCAAGGTAAATTATAGTCCATTCACCATTTCATTTCACAATTATCTTATTGGTGTCAACCATTTCATCATCTACTCAAGAAGGATGTCTCCTTTAAATGGGATGATGACTGTCACAAATATTTTGAGGCCTTAAAACAATACCTTCTCCAACCACCTGTACTCATTCCACCTAAACAAGATCAACCTTTTTACCTATACATATCCGTTACCAATCACTCCTTGGGAGCCATGCTCACTCATCACGATGAACAACACAGGAGCAGCGCTTTATCACATAAGCCATACTCTTTTGGACTTTGAAACCTAATACAACCATCCCAAAAAAATTTCTTAGCCTTATTCTTCGTTATCACCAAACTCCATCATTATCTACTCAACCAAAAACCTATGTTGTGACCAACACCGACCCCTTACACTTCATGTATGTCAAACCTTATCAAAATCAGCATGCCGTATGATGGCTTATGATTTTAGCTGATCTTGAATTCAAATTCATTCATCAAAAGTCCATCAAGGGCCAAGCTATTACAGAACAACTGGCTGATGCACCTATTTTCGGGGATCAACCCTCTAATTTTGACTTTCTAGATGTGTCGATTACTACCATTTCCTTGGACGAACCTCCTTACCAAATGACACTCTTTTTCGATGGTTCCAAGTGTCAGCGTTGGGGTGGGGCTGGTATTATCCTAATTCCTCTTGATGGTCAACCCATGCCTTTGTCTTTCAAACTAGATTTTTAATGCACCAACAATATTTCCAAATATGAAGCACTTGTACTAGGTCTCCAAGCCTCCTATGCCCTAGATGTCAAATCAATCAACATATTTGGTGATTCTCAATTGGTCGTGAACCAAGTCAATTGTATGTACTAATGTTGTAATGACATACTTCAAAAGTATAAACATCATGTAGACATACTTCTCCGACCACCTTTGATCGTTACACCCTTCAAACCATCCCATGTTTAACCAACAAATTTATAGATACCATGGCCTCTTGGCTTCCCGGATACCCTCTTCACTGCTGATTCTACATTCTTTGTCACCGTATAATGACTCCAATCACCTTCTTATTTACCTCATGATGTTTACATGATCAGAACCGCTACCCCTAACCTAAGTGACCGTGGTATAAACAATACTCGACTACCTTTCTCTCTCCATCTTACCTCTTGATATCACACGTAATGCATAACACGTCTTCCTTAAAAAGGTCTCTCGTTATGTCATTCGGGGCCTCCTCTATAAGCACAACTTTTATGGTATTCTTTTATGATCCCTCGTAATTTATGAAATTCCTTATATCATTAAGGAGGTTCATGATGGCATATGTGGAGGTCACTTTAGTGGCCTTGTTGTTGTTAAGCGTATTCTTTGCATAGAATATTACTGGCCAACCCTTAACCATGATTGTTGCAACTATGTCAAAATGTTGTGTAAAATGACAACAACATTCTAATATTCATCATACACCTAGCCACACCTTACAGGTCACTCGTGACCTTTGGCCCTTCTCTCTCAATGGGGTTTGGATCTTGTTAGAGAAATCAATCCTCATTCATCCCAATGCCATCAATGGATCAAAACTTCTACCAAATACTATACAAAATGGGTGGAAGCCATACTAGTCATCTCCACGAAAGCCAAGAAAATATGTGAGTTTATTAACCACCACATCATTTGTCACTTTGGTGTTCCTGATCACCTCATCATTGATAATGGAAAACAATTAAAAAACAAAACATTTCAAAGACTTTACGACGCCTTTGGTTTTCAGTTTAGTTTCTCATCACCTTATTACCCACAAACCAAAGGCCAAGCCAAATCCATTAAAAACCCCTCAACAAAATTCTCATGAAAGTGGTTGATGATACTGGGAAGGATTGGCATACACACATTCCTTTGCCCTATCAAAGATACTGCACTAGTATTTTTACTTCCACTATGGCCACACCATTTTCTCTAGTCTATGGTACATAGGCTGTTCTGCCTCTCGAAGTCTAGATCCCCTCACTCCGTATTTATCTCCATGACATGCTCACTAATGATGACTTTCATTAGGACCGTTTAGCACAACTAGAGTTATTAGACGAATGTCATCTTAACATTCTGGACCACCTTCAAGTTTACCAACAATGTATCAAATGTGCCTATGACAAACGTTTCCATGAACGAACCTTCCAAGTCGATGACCTTGTCCTTAAAGAAAATCAACATGTAACCAAAGCATAAAAAGTAAACGGGGCAAATTTTCTCCTAATTGGCTTGGACCATACATCGTGACTCATACCTATGGATCAGGTGCTTATCATTTATCTTCTCTTGATGGTAAACCCAACCCTGAGCCCCTTAACACCTTGCATCTTCGACCATTCTATTGTTGACTCGTCATCCTACCTCACCCTTTGTCTCTTCCCATGCTCATCCCTTGAGTGCCATTCACCCCATACACCTCCCTAACGATTAAACAAGAATCATGTGAGTACCCGTCACTAGTTATCTTCTCTTAAATATGTGTACCATGGCACTGCACATAGCATGATTCTCATGGATACTTTTTGTCTACCTTTAGATGAGATCCCATGGTCATTTCACCTTGCCCTTTGAACAAGAGTCCTATCTTTCACCTTGGTCTTGTCCATGACTGTAAAGACCTCACAATGGGACCAAACTCCTTGAGTCAAACTTCTAATAAAAAGATGACTCCCTCAAAAGGACATCTTCCTCTCGATAATTGTTGCTATAAATAGACTGCTCCCATGAAGGACAGCTATGTAAATCTCTTAAAAAAAAAAAAAGCAACCGAAGCTTCCCGCATCGATCAGCTTCACGAAGACCTCAAGGAGTTCAATTTTTCCCATATAGACTTCCCGCATCGATCAATCTATCTCAACTATAAGTCAAAACACTCAACCTTTTTGTCATGGAATTGCCCATTGTGACCTCAGATCTCTTCTAAAGCGCATGCTACCTCATACCATATAAAAATTACCTACTCTTCACCCTTTGAACCATGCCCACTCTCATTTCCTACTACCTCAAGGGACTTCTTGGAACTTAGACATTTGGTGATCATGTGACTACTTTTCACCATAGAACAGTCCATCATGCAATGTCTTTAGGGTCTTATGTTCATCACCTCCACCAAGGTATGATCTACTCGGTATGATCCTACCGTCAGTGGGCTTTGCTTTGTTACCCTGTTTTATCTTTTAACCATCTTTGTTTACATTTTGATTCCCTTATACAGGACTTGGTCCTTGATGCTTACTTTTGGGGTAATCTCCTTCTTTCACCACAATCACCCCCACCTACATCATTTTACCTATAATCTACCCACACCTAGCAGATCTAAACCCACAACATGTCCAAAAACCTACCAACTCATTTTCACACCTCTTCATTTTCATTTTCTTCCCTAGCTTATGTAGGTAGGCAGACTCGAGGAATGGGGCCCTTGAAGGTTATCTTGGCCATCCTCTACCCTAAAAATTCATCTTCCATGTTCCCCACCATTACATCACACCTTACTCGGTTTCCCTTTATATACAAAATTGAAAATTAAGCTACATACATAACAAGTTGCTCCATATTTTATACATTTATTACAGATACCATTTCTCTATCATCACTATGTATAGATTATACCACATCTCACATATGACCCATAATATAATTCAGTGGAAAAAAATAATGAATCACAACTTCACCTACTTTCAACACAACCATGCCTAACAAACATAACTCAATCATGCCTAAACAAACCTAACTCAACCATGCCTAACAAACCTAACTCAATCCATGCCTAGCCAAACCTAACTCGATCCATGCCTAACCAACCTGACTCAATCCATGCCTAGCCAAACCTAACTCAACCATGCCTAACCAACCTGACTCGATCCATGCCTAAACTGACTTGACTCCATCATGCCTAACTCACCTAATTTCCATCCATATCAAAACAACAAACCCATATCTCATCTAACACAAGCCATACATCCAATATCTCATAAACACATCAACACATCACAAAATACCATGTATCTCATCATATAAATCAATAAATGTGTATCACAATAAACATTTCTATCTCATCATGTCCATCATCTCAAAATGTCAAGACGCTTGGTGATATACAATACAAAATGTCATCCACATGCAGGCCGGTCTCATATATACAAAAATAATGAATCAATACAAAATATCTTCGGCACGCAGGTTGCTATATGCTCAAAATATACAAATCACTCGTACATCCTCACTGTCTTTGAAACGCAGTCGATATGTGATAAAAATACAACTATCTTCAGCACACAAGCCGGTATATATATCTCAAAAAATAACTAGTATACATCAAAAACTAGGTGACCACATATTAGGCATCTCACCGGATGTCCTCCATCTCTGTGTCACCTGTGCCCTCTAACTTTTGTGTTCCTCCTAGAACCTCACCTAGAGTTGGTCACCGTTCGCTAGTGGCCTCTCCCGATTGGGCTTCGAGCTCACCGATCACTGTGTTATCCACACTATGAGTTCAAGATCTCGTCCTCTCACTAGATGCCTGTTGTGCCCTGTACTTGGCATAGGATATGAAATCTATCCCGGCCACCATAAGCTGGTCTGATAGTATCTCACCTCACCTAGGGCATCCCGTAACCTCATTAAAGGCTTGGTCTATGGTGGTCCCATAGGTCTTGGCCCCTATACCTCCCCCGTAACAACCTCGCCATATGCCTACTTGTGAATTAGGACTTGCTCTCAGTGTCTAGGGTGGTGTCCCCTACCCCTATGCCTGTATCTAGGCTCGTAAGGCCCCAATCTATGCCTGGGATGTGGCCAACTAGCCTCGTAAAACTACCAACCACCATCCCCCCTGACCATCTCCATCTCCTCCATCTGCCATCTGCGCCTCTGATCGCCACTTGTATGTGTAGCTCTACTACCTCTACCTCAGAACCCTCCAGTTGTGTCTACAATATACCCAACTGGGTAATCAACATAGCTACCTACCCCTGTAGGGCATCTCTCTATACTGTAATGGTAGCTAGGTCTGGCTACCTCGGTCTGGGTGGTATGGCTCATAACTGAGCCACTCATCACCGCTGTTGTACCTATCTTTACATCTCGACATCATCTTTCACAATCCACCGGCCGCACCTCCTACCTTGTGGCACTTTGTAGGCCGTGGTAGAGGTAAGGGCCTCTCCACGTCATCTCTCTGATACTGTGGGAAGGGCAGAGGAATGTCCTATAAGAGCCCAAACTACCATCGACTGCCTACTCTACTAGGATCATCTCATCCTCCCCAAAGATGGCGACCCCGTATCCACCTCTCTCTAGCTGAGCTTAGCTAGCTCCTCATGCATATGCCTATATGAGGGGAATACCACATATGGCGTGCATATAATGTCCTCCAGCACAATCCCTCTAGAACTACCGAAAATGGGCCACGTCATGTGTCGACCTATCCAATCTCCGCTCTCCTATCACCGGTACCCATCTCCTGTATCCCACCCATACAAATCTAGGTGGGAATGCATCTACTCGGGGCATCCCTATAGGTCACACGCACACTATGTGCTCGTATGCCCAATAGTGTAGTATAAATGTATAACACAGGCTAAACCTGCGCAACCACCCATATGCCCACAGCTCTCTGTATAGCTGCACCAAGAATGCTGGTGCCCAGGAAAAGTGTGTCTCATGCACCATCATATCGTGGAGTACCCCCATTAGTGATCAGGGAAATCATCCACCCTCTGCATCTAGATAGTGCATAGTAGCACACTACCTCCATCAACAGAACCACTAGCCTTGTCTCATGTGGACGGGCTAGGTACATCTCTCTATAGCTCAAATTGGTGCTATGGAATCTCATATCAGTTGCTCCCTCACCAATAATAGTCCCAATCAACTCCTCTGAGGCCTCGGAGGAGATAGAGTACACTTGGGCACCCAATATGGGTAACCAAAAATATGGAACATGTCCTCCAGGGTGATAGTCATCTCACTCGTCGACACGTGGAACGTGTTGGTCACAGGATCCCATCTATTGATGAGCGCAACCATCAAGTTGGGCTACCGAACAACATGTTTGTAGTGACAAACCCCACTCAAGCCCACTACCTCCACATGCTGCAGCTCCAACGAGGTCACTGCACCATGCACTGTCACCAGTAGCGGCGGAACCCTATCTCGCATATGTAACTGCGCTCTCCCCTGCATCCAATACAAACACAACATTAATTTACCTTTACCATGACCATATTCACCAATTATCATTACCCTCCACCCTATTTTCACCTTACCCATCTCAACTACCTAGCCCACATCATTTTTGCACCCTTGTGCCTAAAAGCTTGACCGGTATCGGTTCATCCTAACCGACTCTGGTCACCCTTAAACCGGAATTGGTCACCTATTTGGTGACCGATACCGGTTCACCCTTACTGACCATGGTTACCCCTTAACCAAGATTGTTCACTTGTTTAGTGAATAATACTAGTTCCACCCAACCGACGACGGCCACACTTGATTGACCCATCCACTATCGCGGAAAACCCTGCAACTTCCCAAAACCCCCCTTTTCTAAAAACTTCCCCCTTCCCATTATTCCCAACCTATAATGAGCTATACTACCCCTAGACCTCTACCCACCTCACCTATACCATTTACTACCCCCGCTTGTTCCTACAAATAAAAATACTCTACTCCTACAAATAAAAATACTCTACTCCTCTAATCTATCAAATCCAAAATGTAGAGTAGGGTGCTTACCTCATCGTGCTACCACCATCTTGGTGGCACATCCAAGCCACCAGATCTTGGTGGCCCGCTTGATCCCTCTTGAGCTTCTGCCATCACCGAATAGCTACCCACAACCTCTGATCAATCAAATCTCTCACCTTGATCTCGTGGACCCACTACTCACCAACCAAACCCTCATCTAATCACACTACCAACTCACTGTCCCATTTCCTCTAGACACTTTTCTCTCTTTTCTCCCTTTTTTGTAGTTTTCTCACTTCACAAATAACAAATGAATACAAAAACGTGGATTTTTGTTTTATAACCAACCTCGACCTAACCGACATCAATTACCCTTGACCGGCATCATTCGTGTGCCCTACCTAACCATTGTCAGTTGCCCTATACCGACGTCAATTATCCATGACCCGCATCGGTCACCCTCACCTGCACATTGTCTTTCCTTTTACCCTTTTACCTCACCGTTCACCCCGATCCTTTACCCAACACTAGCTTTACCCAACCCATTAACCTTAACTTTCCCGACCTTGTCATTTCCTAACTCCCTTTGTTCTCCTTTCAAGACTCATTATTTTACCCCTACGTTGGCCTTACCCGTGTTGTGACCTAGTTATTTGGACTTGAACGATCGCTAGTGACCTTTGTCCTCATGTGTTCGCTATACCCTGTGGCATTGTTAGCTATGTTGTTGACCTAATGACCTTACCTAGCCTATTGCCATGACCGTTTATCCCGACTCCAACCCTCGGTGTACCAGAACATACCTAAACGTTCCTACACCTAGCCTACGTCATTTTTCCCGACCATATCCTATACCTTGGATACGGGAATGACTTCAACCTTGTTTAGATATACCTATAGACCTTAGATGATGTAGAGTTTTCCTTCTCTTGACAACTCCGATATCGTGCTACGCTTTATACGTGTGTGTGCATTTGACTGTTGCTACCTTTGACTAAGATCCATTACTGGAATGGCCCAAGTAGAACTTTTACCCTTTTTCCCTATGCCCACCTGCCTTTTCCTCACATTCACCTTTTTATCAAACCACTCACCGATTCTACCTTTAGCCTCATCAGTTCTTGGTTTGAGGGGGATCACCTTCACCCAAACATGGGGCAACCACATCTTATTTTTGTTAGTGTTGCTTACCAATACAAGCTACACAAAAAGGGGAAAATGTAGACACTAAAATTAGGTCACACTCCCCTTTTTCTTGTCCGATGAATAAGCACCCTTCATCACATTCACCTAGCCATGGCCCCTTTCACCCTACTAATATTAATTTAATTAATTTAATTAAATTAATGCATTATCCACAATATATTTATTATTTAAATATCTTGTTTTAAATAATATCCACACATACAGTTCACTTAGACACCTCACCAAGCTAACTCAACCTAGGACCTATTCTTAGTAAGTTGCCATAACTAACTAAGACTTACCCAAACCCTAAAAATCAATGCCTAAATTCCCTCTAACCACATTCCCGCATGCTCACAAGAAGCTCCCAGTCTAATCCGTGGGTTAACGACACAAGATCTGAGGAAATCAAGAGGATCTCCCTATTCTAGTAAACCTAGGAAATCCCACCTTGACCAACGCCGGTTACCCCTAACCGTCGTCGGTTAAGCCAAAACTTCTTTTTGGTTACCCTTATAACCCCAAAACAAACTTATTCTCAAGGTTGGAAGTGGGAAGTAAGAAGAAGAAGGTTGGAGAGCATTAACACATCTTAGAGATACGACATCTTTAGAGGGAAAATTCTAATGAGAATCCGCATGCGAGGAAGGAGATCAAACATCTTTTTCTACATAGCCATCCTAGCCATGATCTAATCTAACCAAGTAAAGAGGAATGTACATATAGTCCATGAAAAATATTTCCTTCAGTTGGTGATCACTTGCAACCTTCAAACCTCTCATCGAACCTCCATCCCTCACTCATATGTATTCGGACCGAAATCCAAGTAAGTATAACGTCATACTTTTCTGGTTTATTTCATTTTATCATCTTTTGTTTACTTAGCCACCTATTGACCTTCTCCAACATTTCCACCTCCATATACCCATTAAAAACCTTTCTAAATCCTACCCCAATCACCCAATACTTCATCCCGACCAACCAAAGTCCTTTGTGCAATCACAAAGGAGACCCAAAGCTTGTTCTGTGGCATTTCTAGATTTCCACAGTAACCGACACCGGTTACACATGACCATCATTGATTACCCTTAACCGACATCGGTCTCTATATTTTCCCATACAGCCTAGAACAAAGACCTACCCACCAAATTTCATCTCACCCTCATCCACTTGTGATCTACCCAAGACCTCTCGAAAACCTACGTAACCTAGAACCAATCATTTGGCCTTTAGATTATATTCTAGCTTATCCTGTTACATTAGATCTATTTCTTATTGTGTTTTAAGTGAGATACCTAAATCATTTCAAATGAAAATAGGATTTACTTTGTTTACAACATTAAATTCTTTAAAACAGTGGACTGACAACCATCTAGTAAGTATCACACTTCCCGAATCTAGCATATGCTAGGCGCTTCACTACCCATATTGTTTTACTCCTTCGGTGGTCTTGCTTTGCATTACAGTGTAGTTCCTCCTATCCAAAAGGAAGATCTCATGATTAGTTGTGGATTCAAAAATTCATACGCGTGTAGCAACCCATCAACTAGAATTTGAACAGTATTCCTCCTACGCTCGTTACCCTATTTGTTTCATCAAAACTTCAAAGAAAAGATCTAAGAAACAGGTGAAACAGTGGGTATGTGCAAGTGAACTTCTCTTTTTCAAGTTGTAGGCACAATCAAAAATTAGGAAATGAATCTGGAGCAACACACAAAAAATAACAATGAATCTTATCTGAAATTGAAATATACAGATCCGCAAAGACCTCCCTAGATCCAGACACCAACACCTAGGAACTCCTTCACTCCCATGAGCATTCATGTTTGGAATAGTTTCAAATATCATAGTCTATAGTTTATAGTGATGAATATATTTAGAGCCCTGTTTCAAAATTTCATCTTCCCATATCATTTACTTGTTTGGATGGAAGTCATCTAAGTTCCATGTCTCTCCTTCTTGTATAGGGTTTCATATTTCATATTCTTTATTGCTTGCATCTTACTATATAACTTAACATTTGTACCGTATTTTCTCATAAATATAGATTTAATTCTATTATTATTAAATCATTTTTGTTGATTACGAACTTATGGTCATATGTAAAAATTCATTTGAATAAGTATATTGTTTGTATTAAATGATTTCATGGAAAGGTCCTAGTTGAAAGGACGAGCATATGACTCGATGCATTATCCTAGTTAAGGATATTGTTGACTTTATAATGATAATATTTATTTTTCTAACTTCGTATGATTTCATGTTTGTAAAGATATGGGTACCCTATATAATTGACCATAATTCATACATGAGTAGATATTATCTCATGACCCTATTTTAATGGTTATGTGTTTCTACCAAATAAAGACCGTTAGATGATTTATTAAGTCATTTTTAGTTAGTCCAATGATTAAGTTGGAACAATATAAAACATGTTGTTGAAATAAAAAGTTTATAATGTAAGTAATTGTAATGATCATTGATGAGTTTATAAAGTAAAATGTATATAGACTGTGAATAATAACGAAGTAATTTATACTTCATAATAAGAAGATATGATAATAGTGAATGTGATTAATATACTCCTAATTGAGAATAAAATGGGCATGGATAATGCGAAATAATTATTCTTAATCATTATTTCCTTATGAAATATTAAGGTAACAATAATAAATAAATGATTTTATCATCACAAATATATAAACCATAATTAATAAACTAAGCCAACCTTAATTTCAGAAATCTTTTAATCGCAACATGATTACCTTACAAGAGGGTAATAAATAGCTACTTCATAACTTGAATAAGTCATAGAGTTATTAGAAACATAGTTAGATGACCTTAAGAAGTCTTAAATAAGATTTCACGATTATGACTTAGGAAAACAAAAATAAAATTAGGTATTGTATAAATAGTAATAAGATGAAATATGTTGCGGTAGAAAACCTTATGTAAGACATACATTGGATGTAATATTACTTCAGCATACAAACATCTTGACATACTTCTAACTAGGGGTAGTTACGAGAGGAGGGAAGGAGGATGCACATAGCAATAATTCCATTACGTGTTCTCTCCTATTCCATAAAGACTTGGAAAAACTTATGGTTATGTTTGTTTACAGAGAAGGTCCAATAAAGAACACACTTCCTCTATCATAACATGTTCATCTTCACAAAAAAAGATCTAGATAAGCTGTGTCAAGATAATTATTTAGCGATGGAAGACTATATCCCTTGGATTTTGTGTGGTCTTGGGATAAGTTGTTTATGCATGATGGGAAACTTTTTCCAAATTAATGTAAGTAGCCGAATGTATTTGCTAACATTTACCATATCCTTAATTTATTTATTTTAGATACTAGAATATGAAGATTAACTTTCATGGTATACATTTAAGAATTGAAAACATAGTTGTCTCAACCTTGAAAAAGGTATACCTGAACATACTAAAGATTGTATGGTTACTAATGGAGAGTGGACTAAAGGGAAGAAAGAACAAACCATTCTCATCTTCACAAGGTTTATACTCAAATGAATAATCGAATGGATCAAATCTAAGTAATAACTAGTTGTTTAAATTTTTAACTAGTTTTTGCACTTAACTCTATTAGAAAACTTGTAATTGGAAAGTGAAGATAAAAAAATCGTTTTGGAAAATAAATTAGGTGTTTTAGTCAATCATTGTTGAATGATGATGCCATCACAATTGTTGATAGGAGAACTATGTATGACATCTCCACCTTTGGATGCTATTTCCACTCCACATATTCCTCTCGTATAAATGAAAGGAATAAAACTAAAAACACATTTTGACTTAATTTTTTTTTCTACCACTCCTTTCATTCACAAATATATCTATAAATATTTTCCTCATCATTTTAAGAAATACCCATGGCCTCCTTAAAGGATTGGCATGTATGTCATGATTTTGTTAGACATTTGAGTTTCACATTGTTCCTCCTTTCTATGTTTTCCACCCTCACACTTTTATACCATCTAACCTCTTCATCTTCACACATCTTTCTCCTCCATTGGATTTCTCCTTCCAATATGAATCCTTCAAAAGATCCACTTCAGTTTTCCATCGTAAATTTCACATACGATTGCTTTTATATTTTCGTTTACTTTTTCCGTTTTTGTTGAGATGAAATTTAACCTTATATTAAACAGAAAAAAACTATCATGCGTGGGTAAGTCCACAAATATGGGGGAAAAAGGGGGATCTTAAAGGGAAACCTTTTTAATGAAATCAGCAAAACACGAACTTCATTAAATAATTCGGTATGCCTATGCTAAAAATTTCACAAAGTGATAAGAATAAGTACTATAGATCTCAGAATCTAGTTTCTAAACTACTATTTTTTAAATGGTTGAGATTAAGAGGGTCAAATGTGGTGTGCAAACAAAGTATCCTTATTTTTGTGTCATAAAAATAAGAACCTATTGTGTGCCCCCCCATTTTTTTCAAATTTGTATATATATTTTAAAATCCCTTTTGTAGAAAGTTTGTTGAGACCATGTATGAGTTCCCATTAATGTTTCATAATTTTTGGATGAATTTATAATTTTTTATTAATTTTCAAAGTGTACATATCTCGAATATGAAATATTTTTGTGTGTACCCCCATAACTTTGAGAAAAAAGTCATTTTTAGTTTTTTTAGTGCATGTAGAATAGAGTTCGAAAAAACAACTATTTTTATTTTAATTTGGATGAAAAAATCATAAATCATGCACCAAAATGTATGCATAGGTTTTCCAAGAAAACAAGGCACTAGTAAAATAAAATATGGATGAAAGCGTTAAAATAATCAGATTTTAGAAAGATTTATATCATCATCAAGGTAAAAATGAGCTTGAAATCATAGTATATTTTATTTTTGAATATTATGTTTTAATACATGAGATAATGGGGTACACACGTGAAATTTTGATTTTTTTGTTAAACACGGTTTTAAACACACATAAAAAGTCTAAAACTTTGGTTTGGTAATCCAAGGAAAATACAAGCCTATGGATTGGGAATTTCAAGCCCTAAAAAGGTGAAATGTGAGTGAGCTATAAAGTGCTCGTGTTTCAAATTTTTATGGGGTATATGTTTTTAGGCATGCTTTTATGTACAAAAATAAATTTTTAGGGCTCGGGGCTCGGGGCTTAGGGTTTACGGATCAAGGTTTAAGTTTAAGGGTTCGGGGTTTATGGTTGACGATTTAAGGTTTAGGGTTTAGGTTTTTAGGTTTAAGATTTAGGTTTTATCATTTAGGGTTTAGTGTTTATGGTTTATGAATCAAGGTTTACAATTTAGGGTTTAGGGTTTAGGGAACATGATTTTGGGTTTAGGGTTTAAGATTAAGGGTTGAGGATTTAGGGTTTAAGGGTTGGGGTTTAGGGATTAGGGTTTAATGATACCTTTCCAGATGCACCTCCCCTCATGAGGATCATATTTATATTCAATGTATCACCATCGAAGAGAGAAGCTTTTGTTGATAATTTTTACACTTGTGTAAAAATGGGTAACTCAAAACTTTGTTACGATGGATAGAATTGGTGAAGTATACCTAAGCTAGGGGAGTTTCTTTCAGAGAATATGGTTACTATTGAATTAATTCATGATTACATGAAATCTACAGCTATGTGTGCTATTACAAAATGTAACAGATCACATAGTCTACAATTTCATGACTATCTTCAGCAAAAGAACACAAGGCCTGAAGGATAACTGTGTTGTCTTGATGAAGACATCCAATTGTAGAATAGATGAAATGCTAAGTTTTGGGACAAAAACATAATTGCAGATTGCAAAAATCAGAGTTCATTCTTTGGATGTTATAGGTATTCTTTAATGTTATTTCCTTTATGATTAAGACATTCAATTATATTACTGAGTTGTTTAGTTCATCATACAATCCATACAGAAAGCTGAAATGTAGAAAGAAATACACAACTCATTTTCAGAATTCAATGTTTTATTCATAAAAATTTTCAAATTTTTCCCACACAAGCCATGGGATGTGACTAAAAATTAAAGTACAACTATGGAAATAAGATATATGCATGCATGAAAGAGAAAAGAAGAAGTATGAGTGAACCCATCATTGCCTTGGGGTTTTCTTCTTTGGTTGAGACATCTCCATTTCAAGCTTTTTTCCTTCTACATCTTCATTGTAGAAGTCACTGTACCTAAAAATAAAAAAAAAAGATAAAAACTATCGATTCTGAGCTCGGGATCAATCCATATTCCTATATTGTCCTAATTCATGCATATGAATCTCTTAACAATAGGAGATATAGATTACTTGAAGATCAAAAGAGAGAAGAAAAGAAAAACTATGGACACAAGAGAGGCCAAAAAGTCTAAGTTGGGTCAAAGCATACAAGTGTGTCCCACTTTGTGGCCATAAATATTTTAAAATCTGACTAGTAAATAAATAATTAAAAATACTATAAAAATTTAAAAAATCAGGTAAATTCTGGATGCCCTGCACCTTGGTATTTATAGCCTCTTAAAAATGCATGTTTGGTCATTTTATATGTGTTTGGTCATGTTTTGGTTGTCAGACATAGTTTGTTGAAAGTACAAAAACTACAAAAAAGTGGGACACAGTTATATGCTTTGACCCAGTTTTTCTAAGCATTTTCTTAAGTTTGCGGTAGTGCAGTTGCAGCCAAGAAGGAATAAATCATGTCTTATAAAGATTATGGAATTCAATGACTTCTATCCTATGGCATAAAATAGATAAGTCATAAGTACATGTGGAATAAAAGAAGAATGCAACTCAAGGTTTAGTAACTATCCTACAAATGGAAGAAGTTATAGTACATAAGAGAAATTGACAAATGGAAATATATGTTTTGGATACAACTAAAGAGGAAGAGTCATATTTCAAGAAGCAAAACTTAACCGAAAGAAAGGGTTACAAATGAAACATAATGAGAGAGAGAATTGCAGGAAAATTTTGACAGGATTTGCCATGTAAAATGAACATTTACATCTTTTCATCATGTTTTTTTACTAATACATGCTTTAAAAGATTTATGTAAATCAAGTAAGTGATACAGAAAAGTAGAAAAGCATGACATGATCAATATAACAGTTATTATGTTCTAGTCTCCAATAACAAATCAGCTTCAACGAGAAAGTGTTATATTTTTTTCCTAATCGGAAAACACAACTACTACGGTGGAAAAAGGAAGAAAGAAAGAATTCTAGGAAAAAATCCTGGGATTCACCATGAAAAATAAACATTTCAAATTTTCCATCATGCCAGAAATACTACTATCAAAGAAATAAATCATCTAAGTAAAAGAAATAAGATTACAGTATTTCAACAAAGCATCTGAATCAAGGCTTATGCCTGAGAATGGTATTACATGGATGAAGAATTGCTTCCAATTTCAAGAAAGCCACATACAAGGTACATGTTCTTCAGAACCTCGAAAGTGAAATTAAAATGCAAATGAGCTTTGTTACTGTAGTAGGTCATGAAGGAAAGTAAAGTTTCAGCTTGCAAAGATACAACCAGTGAGGTACAGGAGAAATGTGCACACAATTTATTTTCAACTGTCAAGTTTTGAGAAATACAGATTTCTAGAAATACAGTTAAGAAATGTTATCATCACATAAGTTAAGAAATAACAGTGCAAACCTAGTATCCCCACAAGATCCAAGATTATGAATATCAAGGTTCTCAGTTACTTAAAAGAGTAAAAGTGACAAACACAGACCCAAGTCCTCAATGAAGGAGAATACGAGTAAATATTGCACACAAATGGCTCTTAGTCAATCTCAAAGATATGAAGATGATCAGAAAACCACGGAACCACAAAAATTTCAATACCGAAATGGAGCTATAAATAAAAAATGAGCTCATACAAAGTAAATTAGAGCTTCATAGCAGCAACATAATAATCACAGTCTTTTTCAAGCTCATTTTGTCAATGGCCAAGTGTGAAGATACAAGAAAACTAGGAAATGAGATTAAAGTGCATGATGAAACCAATACTTCAAATTTTACAGATGTTTTCTACCAAGATTTGAAGAAATTGATAAAAACATGGATCTATGAGTACCCATGACTCAGAAAGTAAAAATCCTGTCAATGAACGAAGACCCATTAATGGGTAGCAAGAAATCACAGAGAAGATACAAAAGGGAGATTATTATTAGTGTCTCAAAAATCAAATGGAAAAAATGAAGAAGATTCAAATCTAAGAAATGCTCGAGCAGAGGTCAATAACAGAGATGCCAACAAAAGAGGAGAAGTCTCGAGCTCAAACATGAATACCCAAAATCAGAAAAGTCCAGATCTAGAATTTAAAGAAAAGGATGCATGAACAGAGAAAACCCTTCAACAATGAAGCTTCCTATTCATCATTTAGAAAGGAAACCATTCAAAATATTGCAATACCCAACAAGAGAGGTTTGAAGATTTGAGAATAGATATCAGAAATACTTTACAAACTATGAAATTGCTTCCTTTTCAAAAAATTTATACGAAAAACGTAAAAATGGTCAAGAAATTATTGTTTCAAAGTGTTTTCTTCAAACCCTTGAGTTGCAAAAATTAATAGAATCCCATAATGAGTTGTCAGCTCAAGAATCCAAGGGAACCATGAAATCACAAAGAGAATGCAAAGAAAGAACGAAGTATCAGTATATGCATGGTCATAGAAATAGTGAAAATGAGATAATTTTCATGTTCAAAGACAAAGAAGCTCACCCTTTCCAACATTCATGGTAACCCTCAAAGTTACAGAGGGCCTAAACCAAGAAATGGTGACCATTCTTTTGCCACAAGAAACCGAAGTCATGAAAATGCAAATATACGAACCTTCCGAACTCTCAGGCAAGAGCAACCAAGATTCAAACTCACAGAGACCAAGAATAACACAGAACCAAGTTTCAAAGGTCAACAATGGTGGAAAGCATCCACAACATCCCACTTAGAAATATCTAACAGAGTGAAATATGAGAAATAAAAATGCACAAAGGATCAAAAATTGTTTATGTAGAAGGAAACGAGCTCAAAGAGATCAGAATTAGTGATCTGAAACAACTTTTCCAGGGTTTTTCTCTCTGTGAGAAAGAAATAATGGCCAAAGAATAGGGTTCAAGTTGATTTAACTCACCCACCTCAACCACAACTTAACCTAACTCATCCGGAGTTAGTGATTGATGATCAACGTTCAACAAGTACATAGATCGAGGGATGAGGATCGATCTCCAAAATCAATGTAACAACCATGGTTACAAGGTCAGCGACTAAATTAATTGCAGGGTTAAAAACCCTAACCACGGGCCATGAATCGATACGAAAGATAAAATTAGTACACAGATCAACGGTCCGCATCAAAAGACCTAATTCAACCTGAGTTGCAAATGCCACCGATAAAGCCACAAAGGGTCGATTCAACGTTGGATGGGGGTAGCCCAAATGTTCCAAAAAATAAATCATTGCATATTGAATTTTATAAGTCTAAACTATAGTCCATATATTAAATGATGTAAATACTAACCAAATCATGTTTACAATGATCACCGAAATGGGTGAAATTTAAACCTTAGTCATCATGTGTTATTCAAATTTGCAAAATTCGTCCAATATACAATGCAACATTAATCAAAGGTGGTAGTGACTATAGTAGGCATGTATAATAATAAAAGGTGGTGATGAGGGTCGTCAATCCTCACCATTAATAATGTCAATCCAGGGCTGGTGTCTGATGGTTGTATGCATTAAGAGAAGAATATCTTGGAAAGTAACTCCTTTAAACACAAACCAAACTTGCATAAAATAAAAGCACACATGCGGAAATTTAAATGCACACTTGTAGAAATGTAAACACACTTGCATAAAGAAAATCACACTTCACACTTGCAGGAATAAAACACACTTGCATAAATTGAAATTGTTGAATGGGAAATAAGCAAAATTAAATGAAACACCTGCGTATTTTACAAGAGACTAAATTTTCACAATACGAAGATAAAAACAATACAACAGAATGAATTAAAGACAAATGAATAAACATAAACATAAATACAAAGATCCATCTTCCTTGGAATGAGTGTCTAGCTCATTCCTTGGAAGAGGATTTAAATCATACTTTTGAGATCTTAAAACTACAAAATATTTGAGAGGAAAGAACAAATCTTTATTTCTTGGGAGAAAAGCATTACATATCTGAGTGTGGAAGGTTGCATTTATAATTTATGTGTCCAACCAAATCCTTATTTTAGAAAATACAATATGATCTTATCTTTATTCTAATCCTAACAACTAAGATCTCCATCTCCACAAAATATGGAGAGAGATATATTATTGAAGTCAAAGTCTTATCTCACTTATTTTAGGAAGATTTTCTCCCAAATCTTCTCCTTACTTTTTCGGTAACAAGAATCATAATGATTTTATTCCTCTAAATTATTGGAAGGAGTATTTCCCTCAAAATATGATTTTGACCAAATACCTTTCTTGGATTTTCCATTTGACTTTGTTGTTTTTGACTGTAGAAGTTTTGACGCTTGTCTAATACACTTTTTCCTTGGACTGTAGTTCACTAAAAGTTAGATTTATCTTCATTGGTAAAACCTATTGCAAATCTGAATGAGGTTTTTGTTAAACACATTGATATGAAAAAACCTCTCTCAGATTTTCTATTTGAATTTTCTATTTCTGTTTATGGAACTTTTAACACTCGTATGATACACTTTACCTTGACCGCAGCTCACTAAAAGTCAAATCTATCTTCATTAGTAAAACTCTGTAGCATATCTAAATGAGGTTTTTGTTAAACACATTTCTATGAAAAAAACCTCTCTCAGGTTTTCCATTAAAATTTTTGTTTCTGTTTTTGGAACTTTTAGTGCTCATCGATACACTTTTCCTCGGACTACACTCACTAAAATTTAGATCCCTCTTTAATGGTAATACCAGCAAAAATATGAATGAGGTTTTTGTTAAACACATTGTTATGAATAAAAACATCTCTAAGATTTTCCATTGGATTCTCTGATCTTTCACAATTTCTCAAAAACTATTAAAATTTACTTAGTTCCGGAACTAGGCTTGCAAGTTCTAAAACTAACTCGTGAGTTCTCGGAACTAACTCTATGAGTTCCTAACTAAGCCTGCGAACTTAAAACAACTATAACTTTTGCATATGATCTCGGATTGAGATGATTCTTTTTTGAACTTGCATAATTTTTTGAAAGAAATCTAAATATGAAATTAGATTTGAGTTTATATATACCATCCATGATCAATTCCACTTTTCTCAATATTAGCATTATCTTTCCTTTATGGCCTGCATACATAAGACATTGCATATTTTCCCAAATAATCAATAGGATTAGTCAACAAAATAGATAACAAAATATTTCTAAATAATGAACAAGATATATATCCTATATTATATCTTAAGCAAACTATAAGTTCCTAGATTACATTTATATCCACTCTCAAAGGTAACCGTAGAAGGACAAAATTATGGTAATTTATGGCATCACTAGGTGGTAGACCCAATAATTTTCTAATTCCACAAGAGTGGCCAAACTCAGTTGAAGACAAGTGTATGAATCAGAGGTGGTCCCCACATGGGAGCTAATTGCTAAGTATTGGAGATCAAAAAGTATTTATTTTTCTTGCAGAGGAGTATTTTGCATGCCTTCACAAGAGGAAAAAATAGACAAGAAGACAAATTTGCATGCTCAAAGAAGGAGACTTTCCCAGCAAGCAAGATTTATTGTTAGCAAATTATTCACCCATTTTTCTTAAAAATAGAACAGTCAACTGCAGTTTGAATGTAATGTAATCAAAGGCTATTAATGTCTATTTGTAATTGCATGTTCTATTTTTATTCCTTTATTTATTATTAGATGAAGGATAAAAATAGGATGCATGGGTGAGTACAGCCTTAGTCTATTTTTAGGAAGGGTGGAAAATTTATTTTGCTATATATTGTGTGCCTTAACAAACCATAAAAGAGGACTTTTAGATACGATGCGTTTGAAGAATTTTTTTCTAGTTTTGCCCATTGAATGTGAAGTATTTTCTGCCTTTCCAATCATTTGTAGTCTTTTGTATGTTTCCATTAATCTTGTGAATGCAAATTCCCTGGTTAATTATCTTACCCTATTGAAAATTTAGTAATTTTTGCATGATATTAATGTGCATGTTTAGCTTAGCAATATTGTTGTGATACTTTCCTCAATACCTTGAAGTGTTTTTCCCTTAAAATTCTGTAGAAAACTATTTGTTTGTGCATCAAGAATCCTTTCACATATCAATTATGCATATACTCAGTCAAATCCCTCATACAAATTTGGTGTATCACCTTAGTTTTAATTATTTTACAATCATCTTTTACCCTTAAACCCCCAGAAATTAGTTTAGGATACATCAATAAGGAACTGACCTTGATATCGAGACTCACCTCAAAATAGGTATACCCATAGACCTAAGGTGTTTCCATTGTATCTATGAAAGAGAGAGATCAATTTTGCAAGCTTAGAAAACCTGCAGCCATCTCTCTATAGGGTGCACTTTCGAGAGATAGCAACTCCCACGTAAAAATCTGGTTATTTGGTATGATGCGAAAGATGAGTAAAGAAAATGAAAGTTGGATAATTAGATTTCATTGGTAATTAGTACTAAGTATAAACAAGACTAATATGGCTTCCAAATACTCAACTAGGAGGCCATGAAAATATTAGGACCATATTTCCTAGTCTCATTCCTAGAACCATCATTGAGTCTACTTGTGTAAAATAAACGTAGCGATAGGGGTATGGCTAATAACACAAAGGAGTTATCAATTACCTAGTAAATATTTCTTTTTTATCTCTAACAAGGATTCAGTTTACCTATGGCTTAGTGACCTTCCATTCATTCATAATTCCTTTTATGATAAACCCATGGATTCTTTCAAAAGTGCCTTCAAAAAGATAGGGGTAGTCATCAAGCCTAATGAAGTTTATGATGTGATGTGTCAAAACTATATATTCACGAGAACCTATTCTTCCTTGAAAGTCCCTAGTTTTTCTTAGTAATGATGTCTCCTTGTATCCAAGGATCGAGGACTATTGGGGTTTGTGGTAGGATTGGACATTCAGGAATCATCGAGCATCTGAATCATAATTTCATTGCATCTGGAGAAACATTCTCAAATGTTGGAGTAATGCATCTCAGAAATTAAAATTGAACCTTTTAAATCCTGAAAACTTTCCAGGTCTAGGTCGTGTTCCTAGTTACAGAATCATTATCAACGAAAAAAAAAAAAATTGACTAGAATTAATTACAAAATGCATTCCTTTGCTTTTAGGTTATCTTTATAAATGTAATCTAGTGTCCCAAGCTCTCCATATTTTCCAAATTTGGGATGAATTGACATTCTGCACTCTCAAGGCATGAATAAGCTGACCGTTGAGTTCATTTCCTCCAACAACCCTTAACCCAGAGCCCTAAACCCTAAACCCTAAAACCTAAACCGTGAACCCTGAACCTTGAGCCCTAAATCTAAACACTAAACCCTCAAACCTAAACACTAAAACCTAAACTATAATTGGGTAAGTGTAGCAAGTTGGGGGACAATTAAGTGGACATCAAATCCTGAGTTTTACATCAAAAACAACAAAACATAAAATTTAGTCTTTCGCGGACTTGAACCATGCTGAAAATTCAAAAATATGTGATAAAAAGGGTACCATCCTATAGGGGAGACTGTTATATTTTTAGAAATGTTTATTTTAAAGTGAATAGAATAGGATAAATATCATTCTATAATTTTTTACTAATAGTAGGTCTTTAAGACACTTTTTCCCGTTAATGTTTATGTCTACATTTAAGACTGAAAATTTTGTTTCACTTGTTAGAATGTAATAAAACTTATACCATCCCAACTATGGTGAAATTATATACATGTTCAAAAAAAATTATTTTATTTCAATATTTTTTTATGAAGTTATGGTGGGTAAACGGAAAGTGCTCTATTTTCTTTATGTTTTCAGACCACTTTCATGGAAAAAATCATAAAAAATAAAATATTTCTCAAAAAAGAGAAAATAAAATCTATCTCAAGATAGATATAGACATCTAACTTCTCACCAATGGAAATATATATATATCAATTTTTGGCCATCCAAATCACGGGAAAACGGACTTCAATCTTATAGGCATTTAAAAAAAACAAGTCATTTAATGTTGATTGTTTAATATAGCTAAACTTGTCCATTTAAAAAAAAAATAGTTTAGAAAGTAGATTTCGGATGATATGATTCATATTGATATAAGTTTTTCTAATTTTGAGTGTATGCATTACTAATAATCCCTACAAGTTGATATTATGTTGTTATTTGCAATATGATGTCCACTTATGACCCCTTTTTGTCCCCAACTCATTGCACTTACCCAATTACCAAACTTTGAGCCCTAAGCCCTAAACCTTGAACCTTGAATCTTGATAGCTATACCGTAAACACTCCACCTTAATCCATAATCCCTAAACCTTAAACATTGAATATTAAACCCTAAACTTTGAACCCTAAACCTAAGCCCTAAATCCTAAACCGTAAAACCTAAACCCTAAACCTTAAAACGTAAACCATAAACCCTGAATTATAAACCTTGAATACTAAAAATACTTGTTGGAAATATGTCTAAAAAAATACTAATGAGAATGATTGAAATTAGGAAAAAAAAATTGAAGGAGGAAATTGCAGATAGCCATTTTTGTACAACCCTTTTCTAAGAAACCATTTCTCTGTGGGAAGCTTGAAAAAATAAATGTTACCCAATAAATTTATCATGTTTTTCACATCACATGGGAACTATTTCACTCATTGTAATGTTTTGTGTCGTACCCATTATTATTAGTATTGACAGAGAGTATTCAATTGAAATGGGTTCATCTGCTTCGTAGGCATTAAATTGAAAGAGTTTCATCACAATTTGAAGCCTTTCATCTGCTGATATTTTGAAGGAGGGAAATTCTAGATATCCAACATTGATTTGGTACAAAGAAATGTTATATAATATAACTATCTCCTTTTTCTATAGCTTGTGAAATGTTTGGATCTCCACGAGTGTTATAAATAGCGTAATTATTTGTAGAAGATCAAGAAACATGCAATAGTGCAAGTATATGTGGGGAGAAACATGTTTGGCAGAGATGTACAATATATATATGGTTTTTCAATCCTTATAGTGAAGAAGATCAAAAGAACTTTTCACTTTGTAATCACTACTGTAGACTGAAAATCAGTGCAAAAGATCAATACGATTAGAGTGTTTCTTCCTAAACACTAAACCCTCGATTGTAAACCTTAACCCTTGAGCCCTAAACCCTAAATCATGGACCATAAAACTTGAAACCTAAATCCTAAACCTGAAAACCTAGGCTATAAACCCTAAACTGTAAACCATAAATGTTAAACATTTATCCCTTAACCCTAAATCCTAAACCTAAACCTTAAACCCTAGGCTCTAAACCCTAAACTCTAAACCATAAACCCTAATTATTGAGACCTTAACCCTAAACCATGAACACTAAACAGTAAACCCTAAAATCTAAACCCTAAATACAAAAACCTAAACCCTAAACCATGAACATTGATCCCTAAGTTCCCTAAACAATGAAACATAACCCCTAAACCCTCCACCCTTAATTGTAAAATCTCAAACCTTAAGTGTGCAACATTACCAAAAAGGAATTCCTGCTAGTATTATGGTTGGATGATGGTTGAATCTCAAGGATCATATTCATATTCGGTGTATCACTTTGTCGAAGTGCGAAACTCCCCTGTCAAATTGGTTATTATTGAGTATGATGTGGAAGATGAGAAAATCAAATGAAATGCGGAGAATTATATTTCATGGGTAATTAGTACTAAGTATCAACAACAATAATATGGCTTCCAACTACTCAACGAGGATGGTATGACAATGTTAGGATCATATTTCCTAGTTTCATGCCTAAAACCATCATTGAGTCTACTTGGACAAAAAAATCATAACAACATGGGAATGGCTAAGAATACACAGGGGGTTATCAATCACCAGTAAATATTTCTTGTTTAGTTACGAGTAGGAGTCACTGGCCTATGGCTTAGTGACCTTATATTCAAAGATAATTCCTTCTCTCGATAAACTCATGGATGCTTTCAAAAGCACCTTAAAAATATAGGGGTGGTCATCAATCCTAGTGAAGGGAGTGATGTGATTTCCAAATTTAGAGGTCATAACATGAATTTACCAATATCTATATCATTATAAATAGAAGCCAAGTAATGGTGTCTCCCTAAATTTAAAGATCGAGGACTACTTTGGGTCTATTGTAGGATTGGACATTCGGGAAGCATCGAGTGTCTGAATGAGAATTTCGTTGCACTTGGAGAAACATTCTCAAACATTGGATTAACGCAACTTGGAAAATAAAATTAAACCTCGAAATCCTCTCAAATTTTTTAGTCTAGGTCCCGTGTAGGTCGTGTTCATTGTCCTATTTCTATTTAGAGTTCTTCTTCTAGATGTAGTCATCAAATATGGAAGTTTCGGAAAGGAATCAACACTTGAATAATTATTCCCATTTAGATTATTGGAAATGCTAATGGCACTGCAGCCTCTGTTGAATTCGGTTTGTGGATGTCGGGGTTGTGCCCTTGTTTATTTTTCTCATGGCATTATTGGTAGCCTTTCTACTATTATCGGAGATAACTACACATGCTTGTGTGATAAGTTTAAAATCTCCCTCTAATCCTCGAACTTATTTTTATCATGATGCGATAATAAGGCTAGTTTGAGTGGGTATTAAGAGAAAAATAAAATAATTTTGATTGGAATTACTTAACAAATGCATTCCTTCACTTTAATATTATCTTTATAAATGTAATTCAACTTTCCAAGTTCTCCATATTTTCCAAATTTGGGTCGAATTGATATTCGGACTGTAAAAGTGTGAATAAAATGGTGAGTCCATTTCCCCCAACCTTACTTGAAGTGAATTTTAAAAGAAATTAAATTTAGAATTTGGAGGTGACACGGAGTAGACATTGATTTTCCTACAATATATTTACTTATTGATGATTGATTGTTATTAGTTGGATTTATTTTCCATTATTATGATAAGTGGTTTTTTGAGATTACCAAATCATTGTCGGGTTTATTCATGAGAACACAATTATTACTGTGGCATGGTTGATAAAACTCCTTAAATCCTCCCATAATTATGAATACTTCTCTAGAAACCCCATACAAGTGGATATATGTTAACCAAAGTTGTCATACCTCCTTGAGATTAATAAGGGTGTTTTGGGATGCTTTTATCTTGCTTGAAGATTTTGTAGTGTATACAAACCGAGAAATGACCAATGAACCTTGCTCTTGTGCAATGTAAGGGAAAGTTTGGTAAAGGCAAGTGAGAGGAGTCTTTGGATAAATGTTGAGCAACTAGATGAGTGAAACAGGTGGTTTAATTATATGAGAACATGATGGAATCCTAAAAATCCTACAAATATCAATAATCAATCAATAACGCATCTAAAACCTACAAATATAAATAATAAATCAAAAAAGCCCCAAAACCTCAACTATGCCTCTATTCTTTCACAAAAATATATCTATTATATAATTTAATCCATAAAATCTTGAAGGCTGAATGCTAAAGTCTGAAAAATACCTATGTACTGACTAGATTAGAATTTGAAAAACTATCTTCTAAACCGTGACAGATGGAGTTGTGAGACTACTTCCATAAGGTGCAGAGTGACCCTAACATTTTATATTTTGTAAAATAAATTCAAAGTATAAGAAATAATAAAATATAAATAATAATAAAAGAAAAACTTATACTTTTGTGCAATTTTTTTACATAGAAGCATGCCTCAACCACATATACCACATAGCACATAGGAACATGCAAACACACTATAACGCACTCATGTTTTAGGTTTGGTAACAACCAATCCTAATAATTCAGAATACGATCATGCTTTAACCAAACATGCTCACATTTTTCTTAAAATAAGATTTAAGTCTCGCTTTTAGGCCCCCATATTTTTAAATAGGCTCGATGACATAATTAGTGCACTAAATGCTATGAAATATCTCATTAATTTTTTGAAATATTATAGGGTGGGAATTAGGGATACGGAAATTTAAATTATATACAATTATCTTGAATCATATAAATTACTATTAGTGAAAAATCACAACACCCCCGAATGGCACGGTTGTGAGTGGGGTATTCGATGTGATTACACAACATGGTACCATCTCTCAAGTGTGGGAATTACAAAACTTGAGATGAACCTCTAGAGAAGGTTGATTCATGCTTCTTAATTTACTCGCCCACAATCTACTCCTATGCGGTGAAACTTGTCTAAGCTAATCTAACTGCATTCCAAGGGGGGAGAGATAGAGAGAGAGAGAGAGCCTACGGTGAGTGGTTATACACAAGAAAAGGAAGTGGTGAGATGCTCTGTGAGGGAGAATAAAATAGGCCAAAGGGGACCGAGGGAGGTTAGACAGGCGACATAGACCCGGATCCAACTCCACCATCGAAACTCCATGAAGCATGAAATATTACACTGCAAAACATAAAATATAGACACAAGGAGAAAACATGAGATAGAGAGGTACAGAGAAAACAACAAAACAATGCAAGGGTTGAAAGATGCCACAAAACACAATTTTATTGTTGTATAAGGTGCACATACTATTATATGGGTGCTCAGAGGCACAAATACAATTGTTAGGTGTAAGATAAGGCTTACAACTCAAATGGATTCGGAAAATAACTTTGAAAGAGTTTCCCCACATCCCAGAATGTATCTCCCTCTCAAATGAGAAGTGTTACAATATATAGATGATGAAAATTAGAGGGAAAGAAGAGAAACTCGATCCTACTCTTAAAGCTCAACCACCAACCATCAATGCCCATTACGAGATCTGCCCACAACTGTCAAATCTTACTTCTATGTATGTTTGGCTTGTTGAAGATTGAAGAACAATGGATCAAATCAAATCTGATATGGTAGCTGAAGCAATCAAATTCTACATTAATGGCCTAAAATATGTTTTCCCATTTTTCACCCACCTAACCTCATCAAAATTAAATTTTTAGGCTCCCATGGCATAGACGAGGTCGAGATCTTTTGAAAAAGTCATCTCTGCCCAAATCTGAGCTTCCAGTCAAAATATATGGTCATCTGAAGATCAAAGTCGCGGGCGCACAATATTTATAAGTGTCTATCCGTAAAGGGTCTATGTGGAAGCCTCACGCATCTTGAAGATTCACCCCTACCTTTTTATTTTGAAAACACACTTGAATGACACATGGCAGCTTCCACGGGCTCCATGGTTTCCTTTGTATTTTACCTGAGTCCCTCTTGTTGGCGGAGACACTATGGCTTACCCGAGATATGTGGAGGCTTGGCTTGATTTAAAGGTTCACCTAGATTTTACTTTAGAAGTTGCGGACGATGATACTCGTGGAATCCTCCACAAGCCTTTATACTTTTCAAAGGACTGACCTTACATCTTCAAAACCGCTCATTTGGGAATTGCCATAGGCTTCATCTCTTGAAATCGCGCACCAAGAGACATGTGGCCCCTTCCGTTGGATTGTTCCTTACTTTGTATTTGGCTAAGTCCCTTTTTACTTGGCAAGGACCATAAGTATGACCTTAAAAATGTGGAGGCACATCGCACATTTGAGTTTGCCCCTTGAATTTTAACCTTTGGAGCTACGCGGGCCGACACATGTCTCTGCCTGGTATCTCTTCTATACTTAGTCAATTCAGTGACCACTTCTTCCTTTTCGGGCTCTAGACACGTGGCGAGCGTACACTCGTTTGCATCTCCATTTTTAGTTGTGCATTTGAATTTATGTTAATCCAACATGTGGTGTCATCCACAATCTCTCTATACTTAGCCAATTCGAGCGGATGCCTTTCTCGACCCTTTTTGACTCTTTTGGACCCTAGAAATGTGGAAGCCTCGTACTCTGTTGGACCTTTTAACTTGCGCCGAATCAACATGTGGTTCTTTCCAGTCGTTTGAAGACTTTTCAACATCAGCTCTGTCCCTTTTCGAGCCTGGGACACGTGGAGACTTTGCACTCATTTGAGTTTACCTTTCGAGTTTAACCCTTGGAGATGCACCGATGAGGCACATGGAAGCTTCCGCCGTCTCCTCCATACTTAGCAAATTTAATCCCGCTCTAAATCATTTGTAAAGCCTGAAGCCTTTAAGCCTTTCCCCGATTTCCTCCTTTGAGCCTCTGGTTTCTTTGACGTAGTTTGCCTCCTTAGCCGTCCCTGCTCCTCCATTTTGAGTCTTCCTGCTCCTCGGATTCAAGATCAATTTTCAGATTTGAAATGTGGCTAGCATGACAAAGTGACCCTTGTCTTTTCTATGCGGGTCGTGTTTGATCAATTTTGTGGGGGAAAAATTGAGATAACAATTTGGTGACTCACAGGGGACATTTTCTCCTTAGATGAAGAGGCTAGAAGCCTTAAAGCATCAATTGGGCATGGAGTCAAGAATGATAGCCTAATATTGATCCTTTTTTCTTTAAAAATTCTCCCCAATTGCCTACATCCTGCTGACCCTGAACTTTCCCAGTGGGGCTTTACTTGTTCCCGAGAATGGACTGTGTTGAATATGATTTTAGTTGCTCTGTATTTGTGTTTTATTTGAAACTAGCAACTATTACAGAAACTATGGGTCTCTCTATCGTGAATATTGAAGGCCCTGACCTCTACACCTCCGGAGCAATATGAACAAAACTTATGTATAAAGAAAAAAATCATACATGCCTCAAATGAGACATGCAGAGTGTGCACGAACACTTATTCTATTGAAAACAAAATCCACTCCTACTCCTAGAGTAACCCTAACAAATAAAATATTTAAACAAATCCTTCCACAGGAAGGGAGAAATATTTTCCCTTCCTTAAAAGGGGCAGCCATGTAAATGGTTTGATGCTAAATATGGCTACTTCTATGAGTGAAAAATTGATAAGGGGTCGATCCTCCACCCATATCATCAAGGTATCAACATTAATGGAAAATACCTCCTCAAGCTGATTTACATTGGACTCTTGGAGGTGTTGATGGTGACCCTTGGTGCTTTGATACTCATCCTCATGCCCTGAAATGAGCATGACTGGTGGCAACTCTCTTGGCTCCAATGAAGCCAAGTACCTAATTGGGCATAGTCTGATCCTTTAGATGTGCCCCTTGCTCTAAATTTCAACTCCAAGAATGGAGTCTTCTTGCTGACCTTCCTAGATGGATGGTGTGAGAGGGATGATGACATCCTCTTGCCTTTTCTCTTCCTTCTCCTATGAAGAACATGGAAGACTCATATCTTCCAACCTTGGTTCCGTAAAAAGCTATTATTAAGTGTAGGATATTGTACTTGAATGCTATCCTTCATGGAAACGAGATCATGTGATTGGAAGGTGGATGATGGAGGAGTAAATGATGTTATCTCCATAATATCCTCAACATCAAAGCAATCCTCCAAGTCAGATAGATAATCTACCTCGTTGTTGTCCTGTTGCATGTGCTCAACCTCCTCCATGGTGTACTCCTGATATGGAACTTGCTCACCATGGTTCCCCTCTTATTTAAACATGAATTTTGAAAGCTCAAACTATTCTTTGACATTAGAGCCTAAAGGTGATGAAGTGGGAGGAAGAACTAAAGGTTCTTTTATGGCTTGCTCCGCACTTGGAACCTATGAAACCGTATGGTCTTTCTCCACATCTCGTAATAAACTCCTTTTCTTTTGGATTTTGAATAGCTTCTTCTTCCCATGCTTATGTTGCGAGTTGGATTTTCCACCATTTTTGGCTTAACCTCAGCCTCCTCCATAGGTTTAACAAACAAGGGAATCTTTTTAAACTCAAATCTAGTAGCCTAACTCTTAATATTTTCTATCATTTCATCTCTATTAGGTTCCTCTACTTGATTCTCCTTGGCTTTTTTTTCGGTAGTATCTCCTGACATGGACTTGTGAGAGTAGGATGAGTGGTGGATGGGGTCTCCACTAGTTGTTTCCTTGTTTGTGGTGGAGGGGAAGGCATTGCTTTTGGATCCTATGGAGGGGACTCAGATTTAGAAGGGAAAAGGGAAGAGGAGAAAAGATGAGATGGAAGACTAGAGGAAGGAGAAAAGGAATCAGCACTTGGTGCAAAAGTAAGTGAGGGGCTTGAATCTTGACACCGCTGAAATGATAAAGCTTGAGAAAGAGGAAATGAAGAACAAGGAGCCGGTGACTGACTTACCCATTGACAAGTTTGTCTTGTGTTTAGCTCATAAGCCTTAATGTCCTCAATCCAATGTGCAAGTAGAGAAAACACTTCAACCATGAAGTCAAGCTTCTCATGAGGGTTGTACTATATCTTGGCATAAGGCCTACCCAGGGGACAAGTTTCCCCATAAATTTTTTTGAATGATTTCATTTATGATGTAGCCCTCGGATCGAACCATGCTAACCTCCATTATTTGAATCTTCTCCAAAGACATCAACATTTTCCATGTAGTTGTTATCATCATATGCATCCCCTTGTTCTTGATAAGCTCCATAGCCAAACTAGTTTTGACCCTACTCATATGGGTAGGCATAATGTTCTTTGATATAGTCATAATGCTGATATGGAAGAGTTGTGAAATACATTGGGCAGAATGCACTTCGTAGGTATGAATTCCGTGAGGGGAATGAATTTATGATTGCATAACTTCATGGAATGGAAGAAAAAAGGGAGATATGGAAAGATAAGTGGGTGGAAATGGATGGGAGAGGGTTTACAACTTCGAGAGATGGGTTGTTGACCGAGATGAAGTCACCATATGTGCTTGCATGTGCCTCAAAAGGCTAAACCTTAACAGAACACACCAACCTGCTAAGATGAAGTGGTAAGGTTATTCAGACCTATCCCACCAGGCATGCCAAAACTATTAGTGTAGAATCACAACACCCCCAAATGGCCTGGTTATGAGTGGGGCATTTGGTGTGATTGCACAACATTGGACCATCTCTCAAGCTATGGGACTTGCAAAACTTGAGATGGACCTCCAGAGAAGGTTGGTTCCTACTTCCTAATCTACTTGCCACAAGCTACTCTTGTGTAGGATGAAACTAATCTAACCTAATCTAACCATTCCAAGGGGACATAGAGAGAGAGAGATAGAGAGAACCTTTGCAGCGGTGATACACCAGAAAAGGAAGTGGTGAGATACTCTATTGAGGGAGAATGAAATAGGGAGAAGGGATTGGGGAGGTCGATCAAGTAACACAAACCCAGATCCAAATCCACCATCAAAACTCCATGAAGCATGACATCTTACACCTGTAAATGTGAAATACATACACAGGGAGAAAACATGAGATATAGAGGCACAAAGAAACAACAAAACAATGCCAAGGGTTGAAAGACGCCACAAAACATGATTTTATTGCTCTATAAGATGCATAGACTATTATATGGGTGCTCAGAGGCACAACACACTTTCTAGACATAGGAGAAGGCTTAGAGCTCAAATGGAGTCGAGAAACAACTTTGACAGAGTTTTTCCACATCCCAAGATGTCTCTCCCCTCTCCAATGAGAAGTGTTTACAATATATAGATGATGAAAATTAGAGGGAAAGAAGAGAAACTCGATCCTACTCTTAAAGCTCAACACCCAACCATCAATTCCCATTGCGGATCCACCCACAATGTGTCAATTATTCCTACCTATGTCATCTGTGGGTGTGTTGAAGAAGGAAGAACAAAAGATTAAATTAAATATTTTTTTCGTAGCTCAAGCAATTAGATTTTGCATTAATGGCCTCGTAAGATGTTTTCACATTTTTCACCCACCTAACCTAGTCAAAATTAAAGTTTCAGGATCCCATGGTGTGAATGAAGTCGAGACCTTTCCAAAAATTCTTCTCCCGCCCAAATATGAGTTTCAAGTCAAAAGATATAGCCATCTCAAGATTAGAGTCACGGGCGCGCAATATTTAAAAGAGTCTCGTCCATATAAGGTCTAAGTGGCAAAGATCGCGCATCTTGAAGATTTTCCACCTACCTTTTGCTTTTTAAAATGCACCATATTGACACGTGGTGGCTTCCGTGGGCTCCACGGTTTCCTTTATATTCTACCCGAGTCCCTATTATTGGTGGAGACAATGTGCCTTAACTAAGACACGTGGAGGCTTGGCACTTGTTTGACAAATTTGCCCCTAGATTTTAAGTTAGAAGTTACATGGACAAGACACATGGAGGACTCAATAGGCCTTTGGAATTTTCAAAGGCCGACCTTACGTTTTCGGACTGGGACACGTGGTGCATTGACACTCATTTGGGAACCGCCTCCGGATTCGTCTCTTGAAAGTGTGTCGAAGAGACACATGGCCCCTTCCACTAGCTTGTTCTTTACTTTGTATTTGGCTAAGTCCCTTTTTCCTTGGCAGGACCATAAGTTTAACCCTGGACACGTGGAGGCTTAGTGCACATTTGAGTCTACCCCTTGAGTTTTAACCTTTGGAGTTACGTTAGGCTGACACGTGGCTCTATCCACTAGCCCTTCTATACTTAGTCAATTCAGTGACCGCTTTTTCCTTTTTGGGTCAATTCGGTGACACTCGTTTAGGTCTCGATTTGGGTCACACCTTTGAATTTGTGCTAATGCAACACGTGGTGCCATCCACGGCTCTCGATTTAGCTGATTCGAGTCGATGCCTTTCTCAAACCATTTTTTTGACTCTGTTGGACCCTAGACATGTGGAAGCCTAGCGCTCATTTGGAAACCCACTCAGGATTTTACCTTTGAAGTTGCACCGAGTCGACACGTGGTTCTTTCCACTTGTTCGAAGACTTTTAAATGGCTAGCTCTATCCCTTTTTGGGCTTGGGACACGTGGAGACTTCACGCTCATTTGAGTCTACCTTTCGGGTTTAACCCTTGGAGATGCATCGATGAGGCACGTGGAAACTTTCATCATCTCCTCCATACTTAGTCAATTTAATCCTACTCTGAATCATTTGTGAATCCCAAAGCCTTTGAGCTTTTCTCAAATTTTCACATTTGAGCCTCTAGTTTCTTTGATACTATTTTCCTCCTTAGCTGACCTTGCCCCTCCTTTTCGAGTCTTCCTGCTCCTCAAATTTGAGATCGATTGTCAAATTTGAAAATTTACTCGCATGACACAGAGCCAACCATTATATTTTTTGTGTAGGGTCATGTTTCATCATTTTTGCTGGGGGAAAAATTGAGATAACAATTACATAACCTATAAAAACTTTAATTCTATCACATTTATATTAAAATTTTATTAAGGAAGAGAGTGATGAGATGAAAGGGACAAGGCCCTAGAAATTAGAAGTGAAACATATTGAATAACCCTCATGTATAACAACACTTATTTAAAAGGAAAACACTCGAGATAATCTGCATAAGTAGGTGTAAACAAAAATTAGATCTCTAAACATTTTTACAACTCTTTTTACCCAAAAACCAAACCCATATCCTAGAAAATCAAATAATAAGTAGGCCGTCAAACTCAATAATTGTTTATTGAAACCCGTCCCTCTTTAGGTGTTCCAGTCTATCTAGATACTATCGATCCATATTTTTGAATATTTTGCACGTTCGTTTCTTATTCCGATTCTTGATCATCTCTACAATAGAGTCCCAGGGAGCATCTTCTATTCATCTAAGTTCTTTCCTCTTCTCTCTTGCACATTAGAGTTAGAATTTTCTTTTCCATAGTTTCTTGGTCACTTATATACATCTTTAATGCATTTAGTTTCTTTATTTATAGTATTTTATAGCTTAGATTAGCTATCGCCACATACTACATATTAGTCAATTTTAGTTAATCAAGTAGTTTGAGGTGGTGGCATGGATTAAAATGTATCTATCATGCAAATTACACCTTCAAGTGGTGGTAGATGAGGTGGTTCATCCATAGGTTGAGGGTCATAAGTAGTATCAGTTCGTGGGGTAGGAAGTGTGGTATGAGGATCACAGTCACAATATTTGCATGGATGACTGTCATGAAAAACATTATATTTGATGCCTTCATGGATGAATTTCACATATTGATGTAAGGTAGAGGCAATGGTTTGCATATCAATGAACCATGGCATACCAAGTAAATACTTATATGAGACCAAAAATTTAATGAAAAAGAATACCATGTTAAGGGTTTTTGGCCCTAGAGTGATAGGTAGAGTAAAGTGATCTACAGATGGGTGGACATAACCATCATATGCACGAAGGGAAAGACATGATGGATTAACATTACCGCGTAAAGACTGAGTTTTTGAAGAATGGCATAGGACATAGGTTGAGCTCAAAGCCATTGTCAATTAAAGTATGCTTGACACCCACATTGTAAATGTGAATCATGATATGCAAAGCTGGGTCATTATCAAAAATATTAAGATCAACAGGAGGATTAGACGGAAAAGCAATATGTTGAGAGAAAGCATCGACAAATGATTGATAGACTGAGTCGGGATGCATATCAGTAGGAATGTGAGTAGTAGCTAGGAGATGTTGGACTCTATGTCTTAAGTCGATATTAGCAAGCAAGAAATCATTAATTGAGATACTCATGATGAGAATATGCTAGAAAGATGAGCAATGACAGAATGAGGATCCTAGGAGTGCAATGATCGAGTACAAGTTCACCAAAATGATTATGCTAAAATGTAAATAATAGCCTAATCTAATGTAAATAAATAAAGGAAATTCCCCAAGAAAACTAAGCAATGAAATTTAGAAACCCTAATGTACAAAGAGGGTTAGATAAACCTTAGTTGATTCGTAGAGGTCGCGGGAGTGTGTTGCAGTGAAGACCGACCGAACAAGAATGGAAAACCGTTGCATAGGAGCATGAGAAATGCATATCGAGTGATTCAGCTAGATTGGGGCCCCTGGGGCACTCTAGTCTGAATTCTTTGCGCCCTGGTATGTGAAAATGGCTCTAACCTAGTTCTGATAGGGTCGCTAGAGCTTCACAATTGTTCTCTTCTTGTCGTTTGTATGTAGTCAAACTTCGTCGGATGTCATTGTAAATCTAGAATGAAGTAATCAACTGCGCAAAACCCCAAAAAAAAAAAACCAAAATTCTAAAAATAAAGATACATATGAAGGGGTTGGATTTTCCTCACCGACACAATGGTGGACTTGTAATTGAGTGCTACACTACATCTCGTAACTAAGGTAGTTTTTTGTGTGTGTTGAATTTTTCCCTAGGTTGCTCTTGTGCATGTTGTACTTGAAGCAATGAGCAAGTGGATGGATGTAGAATTTAAATAATGTGTGCATGGAATAGAATAAACTCCCCTCCTATGAAGTGTATTGCAAATGAACTAGCCTTTTCCCCTTGTGACGGAGCTAGATGGATGTAAATGGAGCTTATACAAATGCCTTGATGGATGCAACCTTAGGTGGTGATATCTAGTGCTTGGTGTCTGGTCCCTTATTATGATCACATAATTTTCTATTTATATGATTCCTTCACTTGAATTTCATAATTAACCTTGAAAATTCTCGCTACTAAAAAGATAAGATGCTCAAACGGCTAGAAAGGACCAATAAAGTGAGAGTAAAGTACAAAGAGGACAGGACACCCAGAGTGTACGAGGGCAACCGTGTCGATCATCTGGATGGGCACCCTTGTCAAGAAAAGGTAAAATAGAAGTATGATAAGCCGCATAAGGTCAATAAAGGTGTAAGACCGAAAATAGTAAAAGAAAGCAATGAAAGATTGCAAAAGACATCGTTTAATTAGTATTTTTCTCGCTAGGAACCATATGAATAGTAGTATGTGATCGAAATGTGATGAATAGTAGTATGTGATGAATAGTAGTGCATGATTTTGTGTCTACATTGCATACCTTGTAATTGGAAAGTGAAGATAAAAAGATCTATTTTTTTGCGAAATAATTGAGGAACTACGGTTGGTCATTATTGAATGACGATGCCATCACAATTGTTGATAGGGAAAACTATGCATGATGTCGCCACCTTTGGATGCTACTTCCACTCCACATCTTCCTATCTCTAAATGCAAGGGCTAAAACTACAAACACATTTTCACTTCGAAAAAAATTTCTTCCACTCCTTCCATTCACAAACATATCTATAAATTGTTTCCGTGTCGTTTTAAGCAACACCCTCGACCTTCTTAATAGGATCGACATATATGCCATGTTGTTGTTAGATGTTTGAGTTTAAAATTGTTCCTCCTTTCTATTTTTGCCACCCCCATACTTTTCCACCCTCTAACCCCTTCATCTTCACCCAACTTCCTCACCCTTCGTTTCTTTCCATCAAAATATCCACTTCACGGTTTCCATTGTGCATTTCAAATATGATTCCTTGTATTTTTCCAATTACTTTTTTCCTTTTTGTTGGGGCGAACACAATGTAAATTTAAATTAAATAATTTAAATATTAAACTGAAAAAAACTATCGGGAGTGACGTTAATGCATTAAATGGTATGAAAGATGGAAATTAATTTTCTGAAGCCTTATAAAGTGGGAACTAAAAATATTTTTATTGGGTGAGGTAAGACATTGGTTTTGAGGGGAGGGAATTAGGAATATGAAAATATAAATTGTATACAAATTAACTCCAAACATATAAATAATTATATAACCTATAGACAGCTTTAACTCTATCACATTATTATTCCAAAAATGGTTAAGGTGGTTAAGGAAGAGAGTGATCAAAGGGACAAAGACCGTGAAAATTGGAAGCACAACATGTTGAATAACCCTCAGCTACAACAGCACTTATTTAGGAGGAAATCACTCACAGTTAATCTGCATAAGTTGGGGTAAAACAAAATTAGATCTCTAAACTATTTTTGTTTTTCGGGTTAAAAAGTATAGAGATCTATTGAGGTTTAAAAAATAGTGGTGTTTCTCCTCTAGGTAGTCAAACTCAATAATTCCAAATTGAAACCCTTTTCTTTGTTATTGAAGATGGAACACAAAACAAGAGAGGCGTCTCCGATAGCGTATCCATGTGCAGCGTGTACGATGCAGAGACGAAAATGCGGCAGCAAATGTTTGCTTGCTCCTATTTAACACCGCACGATCCTCACAAGTTCTCCATAGTCCACACAATCTTCGGAGCAGCCAACATTGTCAAAATTCTTCGAGTTATGATCCAACAGTTTTCTTCATTAATTGTTTTTGTATCAATACTGTTCTTTTTGTTATATCCACCGAATTAACAAAGTAATAGCTAGAGCAGCGAATCATCCGAGCAAGAGGAGTCTTTATTCCGATGTAATTTTAAAAAATCATACACAAGTCTTCCGCATCCACCGCCACAGAAAAATATAAATAAAAAAGGTATCTACAAACAGTAAGCAGCATCGCTAGGGGTGGCTGTAATTTTATAGCTTCGTTTTATGTCATTTTTGACGTTGCAGGATATTCCGTTAGAGAGCAGAGAAGATGCTCTAATGAGCATGGTATACGAAGCAAGGGCGAGAGTGCAAGATCCTGTGTATGGTTGCACCGGCAACGTGTGTCGACTTCAGCAACAAGTGTTAAGCTTGCAATCACAATTGGTGAAGGAATTATATCTAACTCCTAACCTAGAGGGTGTGTGCTGCAAATAGAAACAATATTATGAACACACACAAACTCACAAGAGAAATATAAAAACAAGGCTTTGTATTAAAAATACTCCAGAGCACTTCGGTGCCTTCTCTTGCTTTTCTTGCTTTTTGAATTACAAAATGAAACCTCTTATTTATAGAAGTTTTCCAACCTTCTACCTTAGAAAATATCTCATAATATCTCATAATATCTTATATTAGATATTATTGATCTTTTGGATATTTTATAGATATTCCCAGATATTTCTAGATATATATAATATCTCTTGATATTTTCTAGATATTATATACAATATCTTTTGATATTTTGGAGGAGTTAATATTCACAATAAATGTGAATATCTTTTACATAAAGTTGAATTCCATAAAGTTAAACTTTATCTAGAACAAGATTAGATATTTCCAACACTCCCTCCTAATCTTGATTCTTCATGTATTGTTGGAGCAATACGGACCTATGATGCCTAAGCAATCTCTCATATGCTCAAATGTGTCCTTTGGTAATGGCTTGGTGAAGATATCAACATATTGTTCTGCAGACCTGCAAAACTCCAAAAATATTTGTCCATTGTTGACTAGCTCTCTGATAAAATGATACCTTGTATCAATATGCTTGCTCCTTTTGTGAAAAACATGATTCTTTGATAATGCAATAGCTGAATTGTTATCACAAAATATCTTTGTTGATCCTTCTTGTTCTTGCTTTAGATCTGATAATACTCTTCTCATCCATATTGCTTGACATGTTGCTGTTGTGGCTGCCACATATTCTGCTTCTGCCGAAGAGAGAGTGACAATAGGTTGTTTCTTAGAAGCCCATGAAACTGCTCCTGAACCAAAATGGAAAACATAGCCGGATGTGCTCTTTCTCATCATATGCTTCTGCCTTTTGATCCTTTATCATGTAACCAACTAACTTGAAAATATTAGAAGTTGTATATAAAATACCAAAAGCTTTTGTTCCACTAACATATCTTAAAATTCTTTTTCCAGCTTGCCAATGAGAATCCTTTGGGGATTCCATAAACCTGGAAATAAGACTTACACCATACATGATATCAGGCCTTGTAGCAGTCAAGTACATCAGACTACCAACAAGTCTTTTGTATATAGTTGGATCAATATCACAACCTTTATCATCTTTGCTTAGCTTCAATCCTATGGCAACTGGTGTTGATACTGGATTGCAATTCATCATCTAGAACCTTTTCAAAATATCATTGGAATATTTTGATTGACATATAAAAATTCCATTTTCTGATTGACTGACTTCTATGCCAAGAAAAAACTTCATTAGACCCAAATCTGTCATTTCAAATTCTTTCTTCATTGTTGTCTTAAACAAGTCAATTGAAAAATCTCCTATGAATATTAGATCATCAACATATAGGCATACAATTAGAATTTGTTCTTGATCATTCATTTTGATGTATAGTGTTGGTTCACTATCACTTTTTCTAAATCCATTTTTCAAAAAATATGAATCAATCCTGCTATACCATGCTCTTGGAGCTTGTTTCAGACCATACAAGGCTTTTTTCAATCTACAGACCTTGTGTTCTTGACCTACAATTTCATATCCAGGAGGTTGTAAAACATAAACTTCTTCTTCTAGTATGCCATTCAAAAATGCAGACTTGACATCCATTTGATAGACTTTCCAATTATTTTGAGTTGCTAATGCTAAAACAGTTCTGACAGTGTCTAGTCGAGCTACTGGAGCAAAAGTCTCATTATAATCAATTCCGGGTTGTTGTGAGAAACCCTTTGCAACTAACCTGGCTTTATATTTTTCAACATTTCCATCTGCATTGAATTTTGTCTTGTAGACCCATTTCATGCCAATTACACTCTTTCCTTCTGGAAGGCTCACAAGATCCCATGTACGATTCTTTTCAATAGAATCAATTTCTTCATCCATAGCTTTTACCCATTTTTCATTTTCAAATGCATCTTCAAAATATATAGGATCATCATGAGAAAATAATGCAAAATCAGAATATAAATCAACATTCTCATCACCTTGAGTTTGTTCATAAATCTCCCTTAAGCTTCTTGTCTTTCCTGGGGTGTCCCAAGTGAGACCTTTGTGTTGCCAATGTTGGATCTGATATGTCACTGCTATGAGACTTTGAATTTGAAGAATTTCCTTCATGCTCTAATGTTTCATGAGGATGTAAATTTGCTGGAGGGGATGACGATCCACCTGAGATACCTCTTGTGATGCTTCTTGAAACTGGAGTGCTATTTGAAGAAGACATCACTGCACTGATCCCTTGAGGTGCTAGATGAACATTTTGTGTGATATTTTCATCAAACTCATTCTGATGATGAGGTATTCCTGCAGTGATATTTGTTAGCTTATCAACACTTCCATCCCATGCTTGTTCTTCAATGAATTGAACATCTCTACTAATAATAGAATTCTTTGTGATGGGGTTATACAATTTATAGGCTTTTGATTGCTCACTGTAACCTACAAAAATACATCTCTCTCCTTTATCATCCAATTTCTTTCTCCTCTCATTTGGAATATGTGCATAAGCTACACATCCAAAAACTCTTAAATGTGATACACTGTGTTTCTTTCCACTCCATGCTTCTTGAGGAACTTTATCCTTCACAATTTTTGTTGGACATCGGTTCAAGATGTAAACCGCACAAGCTACTGCTTCAGCCCAATACTCATTTGGTAAATTTTTGGCTTTCAACATACTTCTTGCCATTTCCATAATTGTTCTATTCTTTCTTTCTGCTACACCATTCTGTTGAGGTGTGTACCTTGTTGTAAATTGCTTCTTAATCCCATGAAATTTACAAAAATTTAAGAACTCATTTGAAACATACTCTCCTCCTCTATCTGATCTTAACAACTTTATAGAGTAACCGCTCTGCTTTTCAACCATGGCCTTAAACTATTTGAACACACTAAAGGCTTCTGACTTATGTTTCAAGAAATAAACCCAAGTTTTTCTACTCAAATCATCTATAAAAATTAGAAAATACATGCTCCCTCCAATTGATGGTGTTTCCATACGTCCACATAGATTTCAATGGACAATCTCAAGAAGAGATCTAGCTCTATATGACTTTCCAACAGGAAAGTTTTCCCTGTGTTGCTTCCCTAGAATACAAATTTCACAAGGATTGTTTGGTTTCTCTATCAAAGGCAAACCCTTCACCATATGCTTCTTTTGCAATAAATCTAAACCACCAAAACTTAAGTGTCCAAATCTCAAATGCCACAACCAAGTCTGATCTTTTAAAGAAACTTTAAATGCTAGTGAAGAAAGCTCTTTAGATGACAAATCATGTTGAATTCTTAATGGAAACATTTTGTTTCTTGTCATCTCAACCTTTGCAATCAATTTGTTACTTGGATTTCTATCTAGAATAACACATGCATCATCTTCAAAATAGACTTTATATCCCTTCTGCACTAGCTGCCCAATACTCATTAGATTATGTTTCAAACCAGGAACATAATACACATCTGGAATGTGTTTGTTCTCACCTTTCTTTGTTTCAATATTTATGGTTCCTTTTCCCATTACTGCAACTTTATTATCATTTCCTAACTTAACTTCAGATGTAATTGACTCATCTATGTTTGCAAACATCTCCTTACATCCAGTCATATGATTACTGCATCCACTATCTAGAAACCAAATATCCTTTGTACTATCTTGAGCAACATTGCATGTAATAAACATTGAACCATTGTTATAACTTTCAGACTGATTTTCTTCAGAAAAATGTGCATTCTGTCTACTCATATCAAAATGTTTCTTCTTGCATTCATTGGCATAGTGTCCATACCTTTTACAGTAATGACATTGAACATGTGACTTATCATACCTTTGACCATAAGTATGATTCTGGTTGTTTCCTCGGCCTCTAGCACTTGTAGTGTAGAAATTTGAATTTGTTCTTCCTCCTTCATAAGATGTGTTTGCTCTTCCAGATCCTCTTTGGAAATCTCTTCCTCTACCTCTGTTGAAGCTCGATCTTCCTCTTGCTCTATTACCGCCAATTGAAACTTGTGATTTGAAGGCTTGCTCAAGAGATGAGCTACCTGATCTATTCAATCTTTGCTCATGGGATATTAAAGATCCCATTAATTTGTCTACAGACATTTGGGTTAATTTTTTTGTTTCTTCTATTGCAACATCAATCACATCAAACTTGCTAGGAAGACTTCTGAGTATTTTCTCTACAATCCTTTGATCCTCTAAAGTCTCACCATGAGACCTAATTTTATTTGCTACACTCATCACGTGGGTAAAAAATAAATCTACTGAATCTAAGTCTTTCATGCAAATATTCTCAAAATCTCTTCTAAGATTTTGTAATTTTGCAACTTTTACTTTACGAGTACCTTGATAATTTTTTTGAAGACTTTCCCAAGGTTGATTTGATCTAGTTGCTGCTGCAACACACGGAAATATGGACTCGTCCCACTTTGCTTGAATTTGAAATAAGGCTTTTGCATCCTTCTACTTGTTCTCCTTCAACAAATCCTTATCTGCTTGTGCTAGTGCTTGAAATGCTTGAAAATCTGCAGGTTCTGGAAACCCATTCTCAACTAGCTCCCACACATCTAGTGAACAAAATAAGGTCCTCATTTTTATGCTCCAATAATCGTAGTTCTTCCCATTGAATATGGGGATGTGGGCTTGAGTGAGGCTACTGCTCATACCTGCCATTTTGAACTAGACTAATAGAGTGAAATAAAAACTTATAACTTAAGCTCAACCTAGCTCTGATACCAATTTGAAGGAATTATATCTAACTCCTAACCTAGAGGGTGTGTGCTGCAAATAGAAACAATATTATGAACACACACAAACTCACAAGAGAAATATAAAAACAAGGCTTTGTATTAAAAATACTCCAGAGCACTTCGGTGCCTTCTCTTGCTTTTCTTGCTTTTTGAATTACAAAATGAAACCTCTTATTTATAGAAGTTTTCCAACCTTCTACCTTAGAAAATATCTCATAATATCTTATATTAGATATTATTGATCTTTTGGATATTTTATAGATATTCCTAGATATTTCTAGATATATATAATATCTCTTGATATTTTCTAGATATTATATACAATATCTTTTGATATTTTGGAGGAGTTAATATTCACAATAAATGTGAATATCTTTTACATAAAGTTGAATTCCATAAAGTTAAACTTTATCTAGAACAAGATTAGATATTTCCAACAACTGAAACCGCAAAAGCAGACCTCCTCAATTTACGAGGCTTATCTCGCTTCGCCTTGTCTTCGGATTTTCTAGTGCGGGTGAAGCTGGAAAAACATTCGATGAACAAAATAATGGTCACAGCGATCACGACCCAATAGTTTCGAGACGATGTTTCGGATCCGTTCGGTTTATGGGAGCCACTCTAGACACCTTGAAGTGAAGTGGCCATGGCATTCATTTTCACAATCAGCACTCTCACTATCTATGCAAATAAAACCTTGTCGTCTTTTTCGTGAATTTTCTTGTCTACTTATATATTAATTCTTCCACAAATCAATTGGAATCTTCTTCTCTTAATATGAATTGAAATCTAGCCTTAATGATTTGTAAGAATAATGAAACCCATGGATGTTAATCGGGCATGTGTCCCTCCATTTTGTTATTCCATGTCTTGAACAAATTTGAATTCAACACTCAATGGAAGTCAACATTCAATCTAATGTATGAGAGTGTCACAATTCTTATTTTGGAATGTATGCGACGAGAATTAGTAAATACTAAAAATGTTCTCTAAATGTATTAGTTCTATTTTTATATGAGTTTGTTTTTGAAAAAATAATTCTACTATTACAATCTCAAGATCAGTCCTCAAACAAATTTATTCTTTAAAAGTTGGTGTGCGATTGATTATCCTAATACTATTTTGTAGTTAGAGATATATTTAATTCAAATTAGGACCCTATTATAACATGAAAATCCGAAAACATTAAGAGTTCAAAATCATTGTAAAGATAGAGCTACAAAGGAAGTGAGCACTTCTATAATAAGTATGAAAATGTTAAACCTATTCAATACCGTACATAAATGGTCAACAACTAGAATAAAGATAAAAATAAAGGACGAGAAAAACTAAGAGACGACAAGGGAACATAAAATGAAAACTAAAATCTTGAGGAGCTCACTAACGAATTGTAAGGAACATAAGAAAAATAATTTGAATTTTAAATAATGTAAGGCCCGCTAAAAATCCCACTCGAGACCCAAGAACAACTTAGGTTTATTTAGAAAAATTATGCAATAATTTTTTTTGAAAGGCGAGTCCTCAATAGGGTTCGAAAAACTACGGTTGTCACAATAAGATTGAAAGTCAATTATAATTAATAAATAAATTTTTCCCATTATAACAATTTTTAAATCCACATTATAAAATCAATGAGTGTAATTAATCCAAATATAGTTAAATTTCTCTTAGGTGTTAATTTAATAAATAATTAAATTGACACTATAGTTAAATATTCCTTAATTAATTTTAGAGGGTTTAAAGGGCCAAAACAAATTAAATAACCAAGTTATTTAATTCCACCGTGTCTAAACAAAAATAAACAAGGTTCTTATTTACATGGGTTGGAAAAACATTCTCTTATCCCCTAACGTGACCCCCTTAAAAGGGTCAACCCATGCTTTAGAGTTAAACATTTAAGTTAAAAAGGGGTAATTTCCCACTTATCCACTCTCAGAATCATCTTCACACTTTAACTTGATTTTTCACATATTTAACACAATTAAGGTTTTCTAAAAACATTTCCATTAGATAAGAAATTTATTCCCCTTTCCAATGATATAAAGAAGTCCTCATAACTCCTCATATTTCTTAAGTTACAGGACGACGGGCCTGGGGAAGAAATTTTTCCCAAAGGTGGGGCTACGGGTCTGGGGAAGAAATTTTTCCCAAAGGCGGGCCTCGAGCACGGGACGAAATTTTCTAAAGGCGGGCTTGTAGGCACAGGAAGAATTTTTCCCAAAGGTGGGCCTACAGGCCCAAATATGACTTTTCACTCGGGAAAGGTTTCGAACCGCAGTGAACCTAGGAGACATTTGGCACTTTGCACTTTTAACTAAAAAGTGCAATTTTCATTTGCATGCTTGTGAGCCCATGGCGGGAATTTGCGCTGAGGAAGAAAATTTTCCCCAAGCCACAAGCGACACGTGTCCAAAATTTTGAGTCGACGGAAAGGTGGTTTTGGTATCCAAATTTATTCTACCTTTGAAACCGAGCAACATTTAAGATTTAGAAAGACAACTGAGAGACAAGCATATCTTATTATGAGTCATTTTGTAGGCCGGGAAGGGGATTTGTCGACTCTTTTCACTCGGGCATCAGAGAAATGGATAGCACCTTCATTAAGGATTTGATCTATCCTCACTACTTTAGGCCATGCTTTTCGACTAGGGTGAGAGGACCCATTTTGTAACCTTTGTCGGTGAAGGAGAATGAAGATATCCTTCTTTGAGAAAATCTGAAATGAGACCACGAGAAAATATGATTCATGCACCACAATTTAACTCTCATGAGTTGTCACTTCTAATGAATGGTGATATTTCCTAAACAGGGCTAAGGTTACTAGAGACATTATGGAATCCTGATTGCTTCTATATATTTTCGTAGTAGAATTTATACATTTGTGGACATATTGAGGAAACAGGGGTAGTTCACGTAGGATTCATTATTTTGATTAAATTTTTGGTGAGAGATTAAAAATATAAAATTGATTATCCTAGATCTTTGAGAACCTTCACAACAATTGGAATACTAAATGATAGAAAGCTTCAAAATAGCTAAAATATTCCTTCAACCAGAAGGTGTGCATCAATGGAGGCCCAAATTTGCACGGTTTCACACAATCTCCAAGAATTTAACACAAAGGCTCGAGCTAAAGACTCAATTAAACATTAATACCCTTGGTTCCTCATGCCTAAGATACACTCAAAGGCTTACAGACAATCTATATCAAAATATGACAGTAAAGTGATTTTAAATTGTTTATCTCATTGCAGGATGAAGGTTTTTCTTGAAATGAAATTACAAATGCAACTAAATTGTCATAGGGACGAGATCCTGTGGATTCAGAGGGGAATTTAACACAAAATTGCAATAGGAATAATAAAAACTACTTGGATACTTTCTGAAATAAAGCAGACACAAATTGGTCCAAGATTGACACAGATTAATTCAAAATTGATTAGATTCATCAGCATTGGAAAGTTTCTTTGAACATTCTCAGAGCTTGTCAGTGGTTGTACACTCGCAACCAACTTGATGTGATTGAAATCTAAAACACAGGAAATTAATAGGTTTCTTGGATTGGTCTCTTAGGAAGATGGGCTCTCTCAAATTTTCTCTTAAGAATTCAACCCCCGACCATTTGCAAGAGTATTCTCATTACATTTATACATTTCACTCGCTCACTCATCCCAAAATTTCCCCCAAAAAGAAGAATATTTGAGGAACCTTTTCTTGTTACCAATTTGCCTCAGAAAGTGACGTTTAACAAATTCATACCCGAAAGCTGCCAGGTGGACAAATTATGAATTGATCACATTTCTCAAACCCTTGACTAATGACTAGGATGCCATGCCACAACTTTTTGATATTCCTTTTAATCATTCTTATTCTTTCATGCGAAAACCCCGTTTTAATCATTTTTTTGTGGCCATGTACAACTAGATCTGATAGGCAATCCTTTTCACCCACGAGGAAACACCTTTTTCATCCTTTGCACCTACAACCTTCATAATTTCATCCTTTTCCCATTCTTTCCTCTGCAACTCTACCCCTTATCTAGTTGCTCTGGTAATTCACATTTTTGCAAGTGCCCAAGAAATTCCAACTTCAAAATATCAACCTTAACAATCGTTGGACTCACAAATTAAGCTCTTAATCCATTCAATTGTACTTTGCAGACAAAAATGACAAGGAATTTCATCAAAAAACAATGAAAAGAAATGCTTATTTACATCTCCAGGAGTCTTGGAGCAAAAATTGTGAAAAAATAGATGCAATGCACAACAATTGTTGATTCTGCCCCTTCTCAACTTCATATTAGAGTCGTCCACATGTTTCCTTGGTGCAACTACAAAGGATAATTACAGAGGTAGGTTTCCAAACAAGCGTAGGCCTTCCACATGCCCTAGGCCCAAGAAAAATGCCTTTTGGCCTTTTAAATGTTTTAGTATAAAAGGAGCCGAGAGGAATCCTCCACGTGTCTCTTTGGTGCACATTTGGTATGGTGCCCAAAATCGGAGACTCCAAACAAGCGCAGGCTCACCATGTGTCTCAGTCCAGTAGAATTGTTGAAAGCGTTGAAGGACCAGTGGAAGGCACCATGTGTCTAGGGTCCGAGAAAGTTTCATTGACCATTGAAAAGTCCAAGCAAGGGTAGAGTGAGTGGAAACCTTCAAGTGTCCTCCTGGCACTTCTTCAAAATAAAATTTAGGGGTAGGTCCCCAAATAGGTGTGGTCCCTCCACATGTTCCAGGCCTTTAGAAAGTTTCTTGAAAATTTTAAGCATAAAGAGGAGCCAACATAAACCTCCACATGTCTCCCTGCACAATTTTGAGATTGTGCCCAAAATCCGAGACCCTAAACAAGTGAGGGGTCACCACATGTCCACTTGGTGCAACATCTAAGGTGGGACCCTAAGGAAGATCCTCAAATGAGTGCCGAATCTCCACATGTCCATGGTCTGACAAAGTTGCACCAGCCACATGAAAAAATGTCTAACTCTGGGAAAGGCCAGCAGAAACCTCCATGTGTCTACCTGACGCAACTGCAAAGGTCAAACAAAGAGGTGAATTTAAAATGAGCGCCGACCCTCTACATGGATAAAACATGAGTTAAAGTGAGCCTTAGAGTTTCAAAGTGTCCCGCCAAGCCACATCCAATCAGAAAGGGCCACATTTCCAGAGATGCTGAGATATAAATTGTGGGGAAAACACACCCGTCAAACCATAAAATGTAGGGAAATCACCATTTGTGCCTCAAGATGAATATTTCTTTCGGGAAAAATAATTTGTAAATGATATAAAGCCCAAATGTGATCCACCAAGATGCATTCAATCAGAAAGGACCGCTTTGCCATAGGTATTGGGACAAAGATTGACAGGGAAAACAAAATGTGACTGTGGAAAAATGAAAGGAAGGAAAAAACCAAATTTTAGGCCCAAGTTACAAATTCTTCCACATGGACAGAGGAATGGAAAAAAATTGTGGACTTAAAGTGATCCTCGACCAAAGGAAGGGACTAATCATGGTAACCAAATGAAGGACATAGCGATCATGCATCAATACGAGGAGATAAAAAACACGACGAGCCCGCATGTAGAAAGAATTTCAAGGACAAATGGGGATAGATAAAATTGAGCACCAATAGGCGGGTCACTTTGGAGGCACTTAGGTTTTTAGCTTTTTTGGTTGAAAAATCAAGAAGTTTAAAAATAGCCGCGCCTTCACCGCGCCTAGAGACGCCACGTGTCATGCCCAAAATTTCAAGCGGGGAAGTGAACCATCGGGAAAACTTAGAAATGTTGGTTTTGTGTTAATAAGAACAAAGGTTAAAAACAACCCGCACCTCCGCCGATGCCAAGCAATGCCTTGTGTCGGTCAAGCGGTGACTGCGGGAAGGCAGGCCGGCGGGGAAACTTAGGAATTTTTCCTTAAGGAAAATTGGGCTTGCGGAGCTGCAGAAGAACTTGTGAATTTTTAATTTTTGTAAAAAGTGCCTAAGTAATTTTCAAGCCCGTTGATCTGATTTACAAAAATTTCCCTTTTGATAGTGTTTTTTTGAAACCAAACAAAGTAAAAACTTCAAAAGGCCATAACTTTTGACTGGAAGCTCAGATTTGAGAAAATAAGGAATTTTTGGAAAGGGCTCAAACTCCTCTTTGCATAGGAAGCACAAAATATTATTTTCAACAAACTTAGATGGGTAAAATTTAAGAAACGTATTTCCTGCCATAAAAATGTCAACTGAACTTTTTCAACTGCTAGAATTTGTCTAATCCACTATTCTTTCTTCTTCAACACACCAAACAGCGTGGAGAAACACACTTGAAATATTTCAAATGGATTGCAAGGATTAATTGATTAAAGGTTGAGATTTCAATACAAATTTATTTTCTTTTCTGTGAAATTGCATTATTATGCCTCTTGCCCGATTACTGAAGTTATGAATAAATTACTAGGGAAATGCAATTGTTTTATGATGTGCTTTGTTCATCCTTAGTTCATTTTAAATGTTCATTTTATATTTCATTGTTGCAAGGTAATCTGTATGTTTTTCGATATTTATTTGCGAGGTTTTATAATGAATCCAAATGGAGAACATATTTAAATGCAAATTGATCTATTTTCATTTACCATACTTTAAATATTTAAGTTCATTTCATTCCAATTTTACAATGTTAAACTTTCCTTTAATCAATGCATGGAGAGAAAGAATGTAGTTCTATTTTCAAAATGTGCCTTTCAATTAATACAAAGGAAGGTAATATTTCCTAACACAGACTTTTTCCATCCTTCAAACAGAGAGTTTGCAAAAGTATTTCAATCAACAGATTTCCAAGCAAGAGCAATTCCATTTTGTATAAATTAAATCAACTTCTATTAAACTGAAGTAATTTCCTTTACAAATTTCTTTTCCCTTAATCACAACAGATTACCGAATATGTCTTTCTCATTCGAATGTAAACTTCATATCCAAAATAGAGAAATCTTCGCCACAATTAATATTACAATGCCATCCACTTAAAGTGGGAAATTTCACAATAAGGGAACCCAAGGAGAACTACAAGATTTGTCTTCACACAAGCTCTACATACAACAACAAGAGAGATCCACCAGATTTAATTTGGTCACAACAAAGAAAAGAGGGAGAGGCAATGCTCTCCACCCAACCAAGAATTCAAATGAAGAGGAGAAGCCATCCTCCTCATTGGCTCCCGAGCCCAAACCACATTACTACTAAATGGATTCAACTCATGGCAACAAAAAAATCTTCTACAACATAAAACAAATTTCACAATCATATCACAATCCAAAATAAAATGCAGTTACTGATCAAGAAGGAAAGTAACAAAATATACAAGGCCTCATCACACAAAGGCCAAAAGAGAAATATCTATGGGGAAAGCTACTTATACCTCCTAATGGGGAATGGGTGACCACCTTAAAAACCTGCCAAAATATTAATCTGAAAACCCCTACATACTCTTATGCCTCCCCATTCTATTATGCCTCCCCCAAAAGTAAGAAATGCAAGTTATTTCTTGTCCAAGGTGGGACACCCAAACAAAAATACCTCCACAAATAAATCTTATTCCTCCCCACAACTATTATGCCTCCTCAAAAAATATCCCCATAATCTTCTCCTACACCACACCTAGGAAATATACCAAACCAACCAACAAACATACCAAACATTCAAAAAAATTCACATAAGCATAATACGAAGAAAACTTTATACAAGGGTCAAGCTCCTACCTCTCCATAATAGAGCTTGATCTAGAAGTTCAAAAACAAGCCTTTTTCAATTGAACAGTACAAAATCTCCAACAATCCACAAGCATACAAAAATATCTAGCTATCTCTCCAATTGCAAGAGCCACCCCAAATCTGAGATGAAGTAACCCCATGAAGAAACCCCCAAAACAACAAAATAATTCGAATAAATAGAAAAGGGAGAGAGGAGGATGAGGTGGCTATGTTGGTGCTCAAAATTATCTCACCCCAATTTACCTTCAAAAAATTATTGATTTACGGCATCTCTGTCATTTTCTCTTTCCTCGTGTTGAGCTTGGTAAGTCTTTGTTGCTATTTTTAGTCATCCTAGGTCGAAGATCATGTATGGGTCCGTGTTTGTCTCCTTGTTTCTTTGTTCCTCTGGAAGGGTCTATAATTTGGGTCTCCTGTTCTCTGTTCATCAAAAAGTCAGGTTCCCCCATGTTTTTTTTCTCCACGGTTGGGATTTGTCTCCCTTATCATTTTTTCCCTAAATACTTGAAGAAGAATGAATTTATGTGCCTCTCGAAACGTATTTGAGCCTTGTAACATTCATAAACTTTCTTTCCTTGAAAAAAAGGTCATTCCTAAGCTCAAATGGTCATTTTTCTATATTTTGCAGTTTGACGGTTGTTTCTCCCTATCAAATTTTCATCCTAGCATCGGCAGGGGACATGGCACCTTTTGGCTGGATGTGGCTCTGCTGGGCACTTAGAAAAAAATCATCGGAAGCCTTAACTTGAAATATGTCCATCTGGAGGCATGGTGTGCATTTTAAGATTTAATTTTTGGTTTGGCCTTCGATGAACACCGGAGGACACATGGAGGCTTCCGCCGCTTGGCCCGAATTACACAAATTTTCATGCGGTTGGAGAATTTTTGCGGAGCAACAGGGACACGTGGCAAGCTTTCACTCATTTGGGTCTCCGCTTTGGCACCATCTTGAATTTGTGCCATGCGGACACGTGGAGGCCTCCGCTCAATTTTCATTTTACTTAGACTTTTCAATGGCCAAAAGGAGATTGCCTCGAAGCATGACACATGGCGAGCTCACGCTTGTTCAAGGTATCAATTTTTTTGGGCCGCCTCGAGGTGTGCCATGGTGACACGTGGAATTTTGAAAAGTCAAAAGTCGAGCAAGGTAGACCATCGGAGGAAACTTGGATTATTTTCCTCCTCAAGGATTAAAATTTCAAAATGGCCCACAAGCCCGATGAGGGAAAAGGTCAATGTTTTACCTCGGTCAATGGCGGAGCTGCAGAGCTCTCGGGAAAATTGGAAAATTTCCTTTCAGAGAAAAGAGTCAAAAGTAAAAATAGAAGCGCGGGTCTGCTTTAACCACATTTGGACACATGTCGGGCTCATTTCCAAAGGGCGAAGCTACGGGAAAATTTCAAAAAAATTCCCTTTTCCTAAAAGAGAGTAAAATGATAGAATCGCCCACGCAGTTCCACTCCATTACATTTGGACACATGTCGATCTCATTTCCCGAGGGTGGCGGTGTGGAGAAAAATGTGAATTTTTCCATTGTTTAAAAAAGTTGTAAAAAGTCAAAGGAAGCCCCAGGAGTGCATTCTAAAGTTTGAATCTACCATGTGGATGGAAAAAATTCAAAGTAAAGATCAACAACTGTTGTGAGTCTAAATTTGATTTTCCCCCCATTTCTCTGAAACACATGTATAAGTGTGAGTCTCCATGATTTCTTGGTATTTTCTACATACCAAGCAGAGAAGGAAGTTAATGTTGATATTTGAAGTTTTGTGGGAAGATCTGGAAGGTGTCTTTCGCCATTAAAATGGTCTCACTTTCGTGCCCGATCAAATTTTCTATTTTTCTTCTCCCAGAGCATGCAAGGGTCAGATTTGATAGATTATGGGTGGAAGTGGTTGGGAAGTTGAAGTAAAAGTGATCTACCGAGAAAGGAGTTGAATGCGGAAGACAATTGATGAAATTTTCCCCCTCGATCACTGGAGACTTCTTATAGATTTGATTATGAGAATCATGAAAGAATCATGGCAAACACTGGTGCATTAAACATTTTTGTCTTTTAGGAGGAAGAGGCTCTATTGTAAATGCTATAAATGGCATGAATTTTTCATGTAAAAGGTTGGAAGTTTTAAGTTGGAGGTCAGAGTGCTAGAGGTCAAAGAAAATTCCCAAGAGGAAAATTTGACTAAGCTTGTCTTTTGAGAGTCCATCTAAGAAACTAGGTTATCTCTTTTTGTATTAATCTCTATTGTGTCAAGGTGGTTGCAAGTGTACAGCCATTGACAAGCTCTGAGACTGTTATAGAAATTTTCCACTGCTAATAGACTTAATCAAATTTGATTTTTTCTATGTTGTTTTGAGAAAAATGTGTTTGTATTATTTTTGGATATATGCAAGTAGTTTTTTTTTGTTTTTGTTGCAATATTGTATTAAAATTTGATTTAATTACACAGACCTCAATTCTTGTGACAATTTAGTGGCATCTGCAATTCAATTTCTTAGAATATATTTCATTTGGGATTGGAATAAACAATTTAAAATCACTTTTCTCTCGTCTATTGACAGAGATTGTCTGTAAGCCATTGGGTGTACCTTAGGCGTGATTTGACTCAAATTTTTATGCTTTGTTGGGTTTTGTAATCCGAGCCTTCATGATAGAATCTCAGAGATTATGTGAAAGAGTGCTAATCTGGGCCTCCATTGAAGCACATATTCTAGTTAAAGAAATATTTTAGCTATTTTGTGGCATTTTATTGGTCTGACTTTCCATTTTGTAAGGTTCCTCAAGGATTTGGTGAATCTAGTTTCACCCTACCCCACCTCCCACCAAAAATTCATTTAACAACAACCAATCCTACCCATACTACCCTTGTTTGTCATGTGTGTATGCCAATGCACAATCCTCATCACCTAAACATGCAGAAGTAAGTAGGGTCTCAAATGTCTTTAGTAACCTTTGCCTTGTTGTGAAAGTATCTCTATGATCTGGAAGTGACAACTCGTGAGATTTAGATCTGGTGTTTTGATCATAATTTCCCAAGGTCCTCTCTATAAAATTTATGCAAAAGAAGGATTTCTCATTATTCTTCAAAAAAACAAAAGGTTACAAAATAGGTTCTCTTACCTTGGTTGAAAGGCACAACCTAAAATAGTGAGGATAGATCACATCATTTTAAGGTGTTACCCACTCCTCTCAAAACCCGACTATTAACAAGGTAGTTTGATTGCTTCCCAGCCTACAAAATGGTATAAATAATTTTCTATCTGCCTCACGAGTGTCTGTCTAATCCATGATGTTGATCAGCCTTTTAATGAGGTTAAATTTGGGTACCAACACACTCCAGTGCTATTTTTGGGGATTCTCAGTTCAAAATCAAGAACTGGTAAAACACTTCTTGTATGCTCCAAGTGTTGTGTGCAGTCCTTTCATTTTCCACACCTATTGCACTAGATTTCATTTGATACATATGGGTAAAGAAAGGTTAGAATCTTTCCATTTATAGTTTCTAGCATTGACAAACATTTGATAGATCATATTTAGTGCATCTACACAACTAAGGTGGAAATACTTAGTGGAAACTCACTTTGTTGATCGATTCTTAAATGAGTACCAGTGTCCTAAAATCATCAAAATCAGATGGTTACTAATATTTGCAAAGCTAGAAGGAAGAAGGTCTTTGTTTGCTTTGGGGACCCTTCTAGGAAATTGTTTCGAGCTAGGAAAAGTAAAATCAAAAGTAAGAAAATCTTGGAGAGCTGTTGTAGATCAGCAGATAAGGAGAGGGATCTCCATTGATGAAAGTGAACGACCTATCATTGAAGACTGCCATTCAAGTGACTCTGAATCAGGTAGCCTCTTTGTGGGATTGAACTCTCTAGCTAGAGAGGGGCCTTCATTTCATTTTGAAAGGTTTGCTTCACACTCTACACCTATCTTTTCTGAAGTTAATAAGGTTTTCCAAGAGACAAGGCCTTTGGGATATTTCCAGTTTGAAAATTATACTCCTGTGCTCCAAGGACCTTCAGCCCCTCATCAATTTGTCACTCCTCCAAGGTCACCTCCTCAAAGAAACATGGTCCATCCTCCACCCAAACACCCTTTTGTTGTAAAAACCATTAGAAATATAAATTTTTTGGAGAAGGCTGGATACCCAAATGCAGTGCCTCAAGATGTGAGGAACATAATGCCGAAGTTCCAAGGAAAAAATGCTATTACTGGTGATCAGCATCTAAAGATTTTTATCAATATGATGGAAGATTTTGTGATTGAACATGAAGATGTATACATCAATATATTTATCCATACCTTAGAAGAGGATGTTAGGGACTGGTATAAAGCATTGTTGGATAACTCTATTGACTTTTGGACTGAAATGAGAAATGCATTGAGATTGCGGTATGGTGATAGAACTGACCTTAGGTTTCTTTTGACAGAATTTGAAAACATCAAGAAGAACCCTAATGATTCATTACATGATTTCAACACAAGGTTTAAAAAGACCTTGAGAATATTTCCTGTTAGAATAAGGCCTTGTGATGAGTCACGTTTGATCAAATATAATGATGCATTTGATAAAAGGCTGCATATTATTTAAGAGACAAAAACCCCCAAATTTGAGGCGGAGACCTTAACTATGGCTTTGTAAATAGAGAAAAATATCAAGGAAATTAGAATGCCTCCAAAAATGGAAGGTATAAAGTTGGTTAACCCAGAAAAACCCCAAGCAAGCAAGACTGTTGATTTGGAAGAAGTTGTGAAGAATTTGGCAGGGGATGTCAAACAAATCTCCTATAAGCTAGCCCGATCGAGAAGGGAATTGGGCAGAGCTCACAAGGTCAACACAAGAAACAAGGCCAAGATAGATTCAAAAATCACCAAAGATCTGATGATAGAGGAAAGGGACCTATTGGATTTGGAAATAGACATTCCCAAGCCAGGGATAATAGAATGGTGCCTGATCCTTTGCTTGCACAGGAGTTGCTTGTGTGGTGGAGGAGACAAATTTCATTAATTGGTGTGAAAAATGTTTCATGCCCCATGTTCCTTCTGAATAATATCAGCAAGAAGGAGCTAATAATGATAATGATGATGATGTTTGCATGATGGGTTGTTCCAACAGCTCATAGCAAGGGGCAAACTCAATTGAGGTGATAATTGCTAGAAATGATGCCACCTTTTGGGACTACATTCATAGGGTATCTATTCTTCTTCTCTCTCATACTTTATAAGTAGATAATGTCCAAGCTTTTGAATTTCCCAATAATGAATTTCAATATTTAAGGGCTTTGATGATCAAAAAGTATGATGGAGGAATTCCATCTGAGGATGATAGAGAGTTGATGAATGTTGTTGTTACTCAAGAAAGGTAATATAACACAAGAAGTAAGATTGTAAAATGGGAAGGGCCTCAAAGCAAGCCTAAAGCTCCCTTACTTTCAAACATCCCTAAAGAGGCCCCTAGGAAAGAGGCACCTACTAAAATCCCTATGGTTCCAAACAAAAATCATACCCCTCCTCAAGCCCAAGTTGTCAAAAATCATGTACCACCTAATGAGTGTGTTGGCTTTCCTTCCAAAATTGTCTTGCCAAAGAATGTCCCATATGATATTGCCCAAGTTTTAAGTCAAATAAAAGTCTCTATTCTAATTTTTGATTTTCTTAGGATTCTAGAGCATAAGAAGAGAGCATTTGAATACTTGGGGTTGAAAGAAGAGAAGATTACCCTAGGTGGAAATGTAAATATTATGGAGACTCGTCCATCATTGAAGAACCGGAAGCACCACCGGCATCAAATAATCTAGATGAACCACCTGAGGTCTACTTGGAAACATCCTTGGTAGACTCTCAAATGAATGTAGATTCATTCTTTGCCACTCTGATCATCAAAGATAGGCTTCTCCATAACTGTATGTTTGACTTAGGAACATCATGCAATGTTATGCCTCTGAAAGTCATGAATGAGCTGAATATTAAGGTAATAATAGCATATGGGAAGTGCACTACCATGGACTCCAAAGAAGTACCAGTAGTGGGATGTGTGAAGGGTTTAGTGGTGCAACTTGCAGCTTACCCAGGTAAAAACTTAAAACTTGATGTTTTCATTGTTGACTGCCTAGCCAAGTGGGGCATGCTACTGTCAAGAAAATGGGCTGTAAGTATTGGCGGGAGTTTCCAAATGGATGTGTCTTATGCTACCATTCCATTTGAGGGAAGCCTTGTAAGGTTGTATGGAGAAAAGAAAATGCTACATCTTATCGAGGATCCCAACAATGCATCCTATGAGGTATTGTATACAAATGTTGATGCAAAAACTTTATGGGATTTCTGATGGGAAGGAGAACAAGATTGAGGAATGAAAATTCCTTTAATAAATCGGTTCTCCATGGAATCTATTGTTTGATGGATCTTTCTCCAAATTTGTGAATGGTGCTGGTATTGTTCTACTTTCTCTGGTCAGAAAAATTTGTTTTTTCCTTCAAACTCAACTTTGAATGCACCAAAAACATTGCTGAGTATGAGGCACTGTTGTTGGGTTTAATAATTGCTTGGAAATATGGTGTCAAGGACATCATTGTCAAAGGAGACTCAGAATTAATTGTGAAACAAGTCAGAAAATTGTATGCCACAAAGAACCAACTGAATGAAGCAATACAAGCATGTAGTTTGGGACTTCATTGAGATGTTCGATTCATTTAACATATTGCATCATGATAGGAATTTCAATGACTTGGAAGACAATCTTGCAGTGTTGGGGTCTCGGTTTAATAATTGTACAATGTCCCCATATTGTGAATATGAGGTTGAGGTATTGACAAGACCTTCTGTCCTTGACAACATTAAACATTGGCAGGTTTTTGATGATGATACTCAAATCAGAAGATTCCTGCAAAACAAGGGAGAATTTTCTGATCAAAGTATTGATTGGGAGCCGTGGTTTGTACAATAGAAGGAAAAGAAACCTTGTTTGGCAAGGATATCATCCAGCTAAAAACAAATACCATTCCTAGAGGGTTGGTTGCTCTTGAGTCCAATTTTGATAATGTTGATCGCATTGTTAATAGATGCATGATAGCCTCAAGGGATATTAAGGAGCATGATCTTGGTATAGAGGAGAAGCCAAGGAAAATTTGGTTAGGCAGTAATCTCAACAAGGAGGAAAAGTAGTCATACATCAAATTGTTGAAAAAGTATCAGGATTGCATGGCTTGGACCTATTCTGAGCTAAAGGCATATAGACACGACTTGTTTCAACATTAGATCCCCTTGGCATCTAATGAAAAGCCATTTAGGAAAAAATAGAGGCCCATCAATCCACTCTTATCCCTCAAAATGCAAGAGGAACTGAAGAAGCTAAGAGATGGAGGGATTATCTAGCCCACAAGGTATTCCTCTTGGGTTGCAAACCTAGTGCCAGTGAGAAAGAAAAATGGTGACATCAGGCTATGTGTGGATTTCAGGAACCTAAATAGAGCATCAATGAAGGATAATTATCCTTTACCAAATATGGAGAACATGCTGCAGTTAGTGACTAGTTCTGAGTTGCTTTCCACCTTGGATGGTTTCTCTGGTTATAACCAAGTTGTGGTGAAGGAATCAGAAAGGATCAAGACAACCTTCACTACTCCTTGGGGACCTATGTTTATGTCAGGATGCCCTTTGGTCTAATGAATGCTGGCACTACCTTGCAAAGAGAAATGGATGTTGCTTTTACTAGTTACATCAATAAATTTATTGCAGTCTATCGAGATGATGTAATTGTATTTTATAGAAAGAGAAGTGATCACCTGATGCACTTGGAGAAGATGCTGATAAGATGTAGAGAATATGGCATCTTGCTCAATCCAAATAAATGCCATTTTGGAGTACGAGAAGGAAAAGTTTCTTGGTCACATTATGTCACAAGAAGGAGTGATGATTGATCCGAGAAAGAGTAGAGGCCATCGGCGAGGTTCCAACCCAAGAACTAAGAAAGGAATTCAGTTTGGGCGAGATAAAATTCATCATAAGATTCATATCAAACTTTTAAGAATTGACCATTCCAATCACTTCCATGATGAAGAAAGACTAGGGCATCAAATGAGAGGAGGATGACATATAAGATTTCAAGTGGGATTAAAGAGGAACTCAAGCATGCACTGTCTTGGAAAATCCAAATTATAAGAAGCCCTTTCAACTATTCTCTTTTGCTTCGAGAGAACACTATTATACTTCTGCTTCTTGTAGATGGATGATGAAGGGGTTGAGAGGCCAATTATCTTTTCATAAAAAGCCTTGCAGGGTCTAAGTTGAAGTACACTATCATGGAAAAATAGGCATTTTCCCTAGTAAAAGCAACAAAGGTTTTTAGACCTTACATTCTAAGTTCTAAAGTGGTTTCTTATGTTCCCCACACAATGGTGAAGGACATCTTGTTAGAGATGGAGGTCTCAAGAAAAATATGTAGATGGGTGAACAAGTTGCAAGAATATGACATGGACATCCAAACCACAAAGTTGGTGAGAGGTTTGGGCCTAGCTAAGCTTATGGCTAAGAGAAACTTGCAAACTATTGAGGTAAATGAGGTAGAAGAAGAAAGGGAAGGTGTATTTGAAAGGTTGATGAATTCTAAGTGGTATAAAGGTGTAATCTTTTATCTTAGACATTTGAGCTTCCCTGAGCACTTAAGTAAGAACCAGAAGAGAGACCTTAAGTTGGCTTCCCAAAAATATGTCATCACTAATTATGGGTTAGCTTAGAAGAACCCAGAGGGAGTCCTCTTAAGGTGCATTACTGAAGAAGAATCCCCCAAGATAATTGCTGATCTCCATGGAGGATTTTGTGGGGGCACTTTGCTACAAGAGTCACAACACATAAGATCCTGAGGGTTGGTTATTGGTGGCCAACTCTTTTCAAGGATACAACCTTATTGGTTAGAAGATGTGAAAGCTTCCAACGCTTCTATGGAAGAATGAAAGCTTCAGGCTCCCTTCCTTTGTAGTCTGTATCAATTGAAGCTCCATTCAAGAAATGGGGAATGAATTTCATTGGTGAGATTTCGAGACCCTTTAAGTGTTGCCACAAATGGATTCCTGTAGAAGAACCGATTATTTCACTAAATGGGTGGAGGAAATCCCCACCAAGAAGGAAACACACCAAGTTGTCATGGATTTTTTGCTAAACAACATCATCTGCAGGTTTGGGGTACCAGTCAAGATTATTGCTGAAAATGCCATGAGCTTCAGAGCTAAACCTTTGGTGGCAATGTGCAAAGAGTATGGGATCAACTTGACATATGCCTCCAATTACAATCCTCAAGGAAATGGACAAGCTGATTCCAGTAATAAAAATTTGCTAAAGATCATCAGAAGAACATTGGAGTAGAATAAGAGAAAGTGGGGTGAACAGTTGAAGTTTGTTGTTTGGGAAGATAGGATCACTGTCAAGAGGGTCATTGGAAAGAGTCCATTTGAGTTGGTATATGGGACTCGAGCCTGTTACCCCTTCATAAGCAAATATATTCATATCGGTGTATGCAACAACTTGAAGATTAGGAGGTAAGTCCTTATGATGCCCACATTAATCAGATTGTTGAGCTTGAAGAAGAGAGGAGGGCATCCCACCAGAGGCATGTAAAATTTAGAAATAAACTGAAGAAGTTATTTGAAAAGAAGGTCACTCCCAGAGATTTCAATGTTGGAGATCTTGTGCTACTATGGGATAGTAGACATGAGGATAAGGGAAAGCATGGAAAATTTGACTCATTATGGATGGGCCCTTACTCTATTGACATCAGAATTGGGGAGCATACCTTCTTCCTCAAGGACTTAGATGGTGAACTACTCGAGTTGCCTATCAATGGTAGGAATTTGAAGCATTTCTTGGATTGATTCCTCTAAATCAAGGAAAAATATTTTGTATAGTGTATAGTTTGTTGTTTGTTCCTTGTTTTTTGTGTTTTTGCTTGTTCTGGTCCTCGGTGACCTATTTTTGCTTGTTTATCTATTTGTTTTTGAGATGGCTCTGTTTCTCTTCTGCAAGATGACTCCATTTCCCAATGGATATTCTTGGCACTTGGTCTACCTTTGTTCTTGTGGCACTCACAGGGAGTGCCCATCCCCGAGTCAAAGCCTATGTTGGTGCTCAAAATGATCCCACCCCAATTTGCCTTTGAAAAATTACTGATTTATGGGCTCTATCATTTCCTTCCCTGTGTTGAGCTTGGTCAGTATTTGTTGCTATTTTTAGTTAGGTGTTGGGTTTAAGATCATGTATGGGTCCATGTTTTCTCCTCATTTCTTTGTTCTATGGGAAGGTCTCGTAATTTGGGTCTCCTATTCTCTGTTCATCAAAAATTCGGGTTCCCCCATGTTTTCTACTCTCCACGGTTGAGATTTGTCTCCCTTATCATTTTTACCCTAAATACTTGAAGAAGAATGAATTGATGTGTCCTTGAAGAACGTATTTGAGCCTTGTAAAATTCCTAAAATTTCTTTCCTTGAAGAAAATTTCATTCCTAGGCTCAAATGGTCATTTTTTTGTATTTTACGATTTGTGACCGTTTCTTCTAGTCAAATTTACATCCAAGCATCGAGAAGGGACATGGTTCCTTTTGGTTAGGCACGCGCTCACCGGGTACTTAGAAAAAATCATCGAAGCCTTAACTTGAAATATGTACACGTGGAGGCATGACATGCATTTGAAGATTTACTTTTTGGTTTGGCCTTGGATCAACATCGGGAGGACACGTGGAGGCTTCCGCTTCTTAGCCTAGAATTACACAAATTTTCATGCACTTGGATCAGTTTGGTGGAGCAGAACACGTGGCAAGATTGTGCTCATTTCGGGTCTCTGCTTTGACCACTATCTTGAAGTTGCACCATGGAGACACGTGGAGGCCTCTGCTCACTTTTCATTTTAATTATACTTTTCAATGGCCAAAAGGAGATTGCCTCGAATAATGACATGTGGCAATCCCGTGATTTTCAAGCTATCAAATTTTTGGGACCACCTCAAGGTGCGCCATGGTGACACATGGTAGTTCAAAAAGTCAAAAAGTGAGGGAGGTGGACCATCGAGAGAAAACTTGTACTTTTAGCCTCCTTAAGGATTCAAATTTCAAAATGGCCCAAAAGCCCGATGAGGGAAAATTCAATGTTTTACCTTGGTCAATGGCAAAGGTGTGGGCTCTCGGGAAAATTTGGGAAATTTTCCTTTGGGAGAAAAGAGTCAAAAGTAAAAATAGAAGTGTGGGTCCACTCGAACCACATTTGGATACATGTCAAGCTCATTTCTTGAGAGCGGAGCTGTGGGGAAAATTTGGAAAATTTTCCCTTTTCCAAAAAGAGAGCAAAATGGTAGAATATGGCTACGGTTCCACTCCAATCACATTTGGACATGTTTCAGGCTCATTTCCTGAGGGCGGAGGTGTGGAGAAAATGTGAAAATTTTCAATTTTTCAAAAAGTTGTAAAAAGTTAAAGGAAGCCCCTAGGTTTGTTCTAAAGTTTGAATCTTCCACATGGACGGCCCAAATTCAAAGTAAATATCAACGGCTGCTTTGTGAGTCTAAATCTTTTTTCCCCCACCCTTCTACGAAACACGTCACGGAAGTGCGAGTCTCCATGATTTCTTGGTATTTTCTGCACGCCAAGTAGAGAAGGAAGTTAATGTTGATATATGAATTTTGGTGGGAAGATCTGGAAGGTGTCTTTCACCATTAAAATGGTCTAACTTTTGTGCCCGATTAGATTTTCTATTTTTCTTCTCCCAAGCATGCAAGGGGCCAGATTTGACAAATTAGGGGCGGAAGTGGTTGGAAAATTGAAGGAAAAGTGATCTACCAGAGCAAGGAGTTGAATGCGGGAGACATTCGATGAAATATACCCCCTCGAGCACCTGGAGACTTCTTACAGATTTGATTATGAGAATCACAAAAGAATCATGGCAAACACTGGTGCATTAAACATTTTTTTCTTTTAGGAGGAAGAGGCTCTATTGTAAATGCTATAAATGGCATTGATTTTTCATGCAAAAAGGTTATAAGTTGGAAATTCGAGGTCAAAGAAAATTCCCAAGAGGAAAATTTGACTAAGCTTGTCTTTTGAGAATCCATCTAAGAAGCTAGGTTATCTCTTTTTGTATTAAGCTTTATTGTGTCAAGGTGGTTGCAAGTGTACAACCATTGACAAGCTCTGAGACTATTCTAGAAACTTTCCCCTGCTAATAGACTTAATCAAATTCAAGTCTTTCTATGTTGTCTTGAGAAAAATGTGTTTATTTTATTTTTGGATATATGTAAGTAGTTTTTCTTGTTTTTCTTGCGATATTATATTAAAATATTATTCAATCACACAAGCCTCAATCCTTGTGATCTTTTAGTGACATCTGCAATTCCATTTCTCAGAAGAGCTTTCATATTGGATTGGAATAAAAAATTTAAAATCACTTTTCTCTCATCTGTTGACAGAGATTGTCTATAATCCTTAGGTGTACCTTAGGCATGATTTGACTCAAATCTTTATGATTTGTTGGGTTTTCTAAATTGATCCTTCATGATAGAATATCAAAGATTTTTTGAAAGAGTGCTAATCCGGGCCTTCATTGAAGCACATATTCTAGTTAAAGAAACATTTTAGCTATTCTGTGGCAATCTGTTGGTCTAACTTTCCATTTTGTAAGGTTCCTCAAGGATCTAGTGAATCTAGCTTCACCCTACCCCACATCTTATGAAAAATTCATTTAACAACAACCAATCCTACCCATACTACCCCTATTTGTCATGTGTGTATGCCAATGCACAATCCTCATCACCTAAACATGTAGAAGCAAGCAAGGTCTCAAATGTCTTTAGTAACCTTTACCTTGTTGTGAAAGTATATTTATGATCTGGAAGTGAAAACTCGTGAGAGTCGGATCCGTGTGTTGATCATACTTTCTAAAGGTGCTCTCTATAAAATTTATGCAAAAGAAGGATTTTTCATTGTTCTTCAACAAATAAGAGGTTACAAAATAGGTTATCTTACCTTGGTTTAAAGGAACAACCTAAAATAGTGAGAATAGATCACATCCTTTTAAGGTTCTACCCTCTCCTCACAAAACGTGAGTGTTAAGAAGGTAGTTAGATTGCTTCTCTAGCTACAAAATGATATAAATAATTTTCTATTTGCCTTTGAGATTCTGTCGATCCATGATGCTTGCTCGGCCTTTGAAGGAGGTTAAATTTGGGTAACAATAGGGTGCATGTATGATGCCACATCACTCATCATCAACTCCACCTCACAAGTTAACCTCAAACTCCAAATCAAAATTAATAAGTGGGTGAATAAAATGACATTTTACTTACACACACAATCCAAGCCCACAGCCCATAAGGACCAAAATTAATATCATGTAAGAAGGTGCAATAAGAACTTATAACTTGTCTTCCCAAAATGTATAATAATGCCTAATTTTGACTCCCCAATCCCATAGGTAGAGTTGGTGTAACAATTTAAGATGTGTGGGACAAGTTTAACTTGTCCCAAAAGCCTCCAAAATCAGCCCCTAAGGAAAGATCCAAATTTCAAAAGGAAGGTGTAGTGTTTCACACTCAAAGTTCCTTAGACATTACTTACAAAACATAATCCAAGATCCATTAGCTCTAATAAATGCATTCTTTTGACCCATTTATAATTAATTTAACAACATGATTACTCACTAATATTGACACAAATTAAATAGATAATAAAGGGGAAAATACATCACTAAAAATCACATACTAAAATTAAACAAAAGAAACTAAATAAAAGAATACACATAACCCCTTGGTCACATTCGAAGGTGATCCCCCCATGGGAACCCCTAACAACAATTCAAACAAACACACACAAAAATACATGTTGCCATGGTGACCCTTGTTGAATTCATCTAGAATTCCAATGTGGTTGGTCTCCAATCCCCCGATGTTTGTTGTGACATGTTTACCTACAAAACACAATACCTCCTTCAGCCTTGTGGCCACATCAATTCATCCAAAATAAATATACAATATAACTCCAATTCATCTATGTATAAATCAAAACATCATCAAGCAAGTAACGACATCATTTACAATTTCATCAATAACCATATGATCATAAAATTAGTTCAATTATCTAGGTCTACTCAATATGACGAAATAACACATGTCAAAAACACACATACACACACTCACACACACACACACACACACATAACCATGTCAACGTTATAACAACATCAGTATAAAATGTCTCCACTACCAAATGCACCATGTATGAATCAAAAGTCAACAACAGTCCATGATCTCTAACATCTAACATCATACCAAATCTAAAGCTATAATAATGTTCATAAGTATAGTTGATGAAGATCATAATCAACAACAAAAAGGTGTCGGAGGGAAGTGGGCACTACAAAGAACATTAGAAACACATGCCAACAAGATCCTAAATTCGAAAACACTCACTAAATACATAAAAATAATAGAAGCATGATGGAGCAATTAATTCTTTTGCATAAAAAAAAAGATGTCTACATAATACCCCACATTGATGTTTATGTGTGCATACATATAATATTAACAACTCATAGTCGAAAAGCAAATGCTCATTCACGTAAATCAGTAACCCAAACTTATAGTGCACTCTCTATTATTTTTATCAGCGCATAGACTTGAATCATCATTGAAGGGGTGTTTATTCCTAAAATATAATGCCTATATTCTCTTATCATCCTTCCTAGACTTAGGGTAAGGTTTATCAAATTGTATTTTCACATAAAGAAAACATCCTCAAAAGAGAGACATGATGATCAAACGGTGAGCATCTAAGGGACGCGACTAGAGTTTAAAGTATCCATCCCAAGAAAAAATCCCATGGAGAATCTAAAATCCCTAAAGCATCACATATCGGTCTCAAAAGTAAGGGCAGAAAATGCATTCATCACAGATTCATAAAATATAACCCAAAAAGCTAGTCCTTAATATTTCTGTACTATTTAAAATGTAATAACAAGAAGAAGTTTAAGTATTCATATAACCATTAGTATTCAGAAACATAGAGAATAAGAGGAAATCATGAATAAAACCATTTACAGACCCATATATTGTAAAGAATTATCCTTGGAACAACTAAAACATGAAGGAAACTAGAGGCATAGCCCGTAGGATGAAAATATATTGCATAACAACCATAAAACTCTAAGCAACAACCATTTCAGTAAATAAAATAAATTTATTTCATGATATGGTTAGAGCTAGCATATAAGTCAGATGGGTAGTGTTCATCATGCTTGGAAAAAGCTTCCACATGTTCCACACATTTGACAAGGCCCTTGACATAGAAAACTTGGTGAATCGTCCACGTTTTACTTGCAGAGGTTATCAAAACACACCACGGTTCACGTTGGCACAAGCAGGGGGTTTCTAAACCCATGAGTTGCATCAAAAAAAAGAATGTGGTCTTCAAGGAATACCATGACTGTAGTATCTACACAAAAATAGGATTACAAGAAGGCCTAGAAACCCAAAGAAAACGCATGACAGGGGAGAGCCGACTCCACAACCTTGCAAACATACTCCCATCTGCAATACGATTTGCTTCACCACATAAAAATAACAGACTATCCAAACTAATCATTTCTCTCTTTCGAAAATGGGCGCAACCAAACCCATGCTCCACAAAAAAACATTATAACTACCCATGTCATGGGCCAAGCATGGAAAATAAGAAGAAATAGGGAAACAACAGGTGACAAGAATTAGAAAGGACATTTCAGCCAGAACAATAAGGCTCCAAAAAAATATAAAAATAATGCCTTCCACAGTCCACACCAAGCATGCAAATTAAATGGCCATAAAGAAGATAGAAGGGAGGCAGGGTGACTGCTACCAAGACATCTCCATTCATCCACTTGTCAGAAAACTAGGAGGGAGGGAAAATCAATAATCATATGTCCAATAAGAAAAAATCAATTATAAATAATGGCAGGTTGGTGGAAGGAATGTCAAATTCTCCTTTAATTTAAATGATTAAAAACAAGCATGTATGCAGGCCTGATCGACCAAGGAGGAAAGCACTAGTGGTTGGAGTTTTGACGGCAACACGTAACAATGACCAACCATGGCGCCACAATGGAAATCTCTTCCTTTTCGTCAAATGAGGCTCATGCTACATAAATGATCAATAATAAAATAAAATAGCTTAGAGGTAATTAATAATAATATAGATAAAAATTGACACTAAAATAAAATAATCAATAAAATAATAATATTATTATTATTACTATTTTACAACTTAAAATAATTATTAGTCATATTAATAACAACCGACAATCAAGCTCGGAAAAATGAGAACAATATTTGCCTTTAATAGGATAAATGTACAGGACGACGCTGCAAGGTCGACAACTAGAGGTGTTGAAAATGACTTGAGAAGGAAATATGGAGAGGAAGGGTGTTAACTCTTCTCTGTAATAGGGTCGAAAGAAATTAACTATCAACGAGCGCATGGACACAAATGTTCAATGCTTAGTGATTGAGTCATAGAAGCAAAAACTAGGGTAAACGTCGAATGGGACATTACTGAGAATCTTAAAGAACATTAGGAACACATGCCAACAAGATCCTAAATTCAAAAACACTCACTAAATACATAAAAATAATAGTAACATGATGAAGCAATTAATTCTCTTGCATACAAAAATTACATGTCTACATAATACCCCACATTTATGTTTATGTGTGCATACATATCAAATTAAAACAAAAAAGCATTGGCTTTATATAATTTTACTATATGGTCATCTTTCTATCAATAAAAGAGAGATGATAATAAAATGAAAAGCGATATCACCTTAACTCACAAGTAGAGGGTTGTGAGGATCTAATGAATAGCATTTAGAGTCATGTGCTTCGAAACATGTGCTCATACATACATACATAAACTTTTGAATGTAACAATATGTATATGTATGTATGTATAATAACAAACTATTGAAATATCAAAAATATGAGATTTAACAATGAATAAGGATGAATGTGTTGCAATTGGATAAAATTTCTTCATTTTTGTGTGTAAGAATATGTATTGAATATGAATCTAACAAAGTGTGTCCTGTGGAAAGATAAATGTATATGAATCAATCTATTTTTTCTTAATATAATACCAAGTGAGGAAATTTTGTACATCATTCTATGTCTAGTCCTATGTACAAAAGTAATGAAATGTAAAGGATCGTAGATATTCAAGACTAAAGATAAAATTAATTGGGATATATCTGCACCGTGTAGAAGTGTAACATAAAATTTTGAATCGGATATATGAAAATAAATAGCTTACATACTCTAGGTTCATTCAATTAAAAAAATCTTAACGTAAACACATGTTGATATATGCACATACAAACACACATATCATATTGCAAAAATTCATTTAATATGTGATATTACCCTATACAAAAATTAATATAATTGTGGAATTTTAAGATCCTCGGATAATAATGAAAGCATGATATAATAACGTAAAGGTGGGAAACATATCATTATTCTAGTTTCAAATAATAACCAAAAAAACCCAAAGTGAGAATATTATAGAAAGTGTAAGATAGAAATAATATATTTCCTAAACGTATGAAAGATATAATTGGTGTGATTATGAAATAGAACAGAAAACTTCTTTTAGAATACATGGACCCATTAGTAAAATTAACGAAAGGAAAGGATATGAGTAAATGAGTACCGGAGGGAAAAATAAATAACGATGAACCCTAGTTTCCTATAAATTTCATCAAATATATTCATGAAATATAAATGCATTCTTTTGAAGTGCACAATATTTTGTTGTTATTGGTTCACAAGGAGATTTGGAGGTTGTATGGATGAAAATGTTATATAAATTATAAACAGATGGAACTCTTAAAATAGATCATTATATATGGTGAAACATGTAATAAATAATAGAATTAGATCGAAACAAAAATTATCACACATTCAAACACATGATATTGGAAACATAGTTACAATTCTATTAAATTAAAAAATATTGTAGATTACATATGCGTAAAATGCAAAATAAGATTGGCGGAGCATGTTACTATAATCATTAGAGGAGAACATTCTTGATGATATGTAAGAATGTTGTGAGTGACAAGAAAATGAGTTGAAAAACCTCCTCTAGTCAACAAGTTGAATCAAATATCATAAGCAATTTCTAAAATTTGGGAGATCGCCATGCATATGTTAGATAGAATGAGCATCATATAAGCATGTGGGAAAGATGAAAATTGATACCATATATGTGACGCATGTAAGTATTTATACTTCTAGGACATAACCAATTATAAATGGGGATAATAACCTCATCTTGCTATTACATTCATTTCCTCACAATATATCATTACAATAAATTAATTACAATAGATGAAAATTACAAAAGAGGACTCATTTGGTTTCTAGAATTTTGGTGGTTTAATTGCTCATCTTGAGGTTATTTGAGATATCTTCTACCATATGATAAAAATAGAAAGTTCAACCTAGAATTACACGTGTATAAGAATTAATGCTCCGTGTAGTGTATGTGTGTAAGATCTTACATGTAATGGGGATGTTACAAAATAGTATAATGAAATGGAAATCTACTTTGTTGAGTAAAAAAATCATGCATACAACATAATATGTTGAGAGGTTCTATAAGGATCTCATTAGAAAATAAGGGATAAAATATGTGGAAAAATCCCTCACATAATCGAAACACTAGAAACTAATATGCAGAAAATATTACAGGTCTATAATAAAAGTGCGAATAAAAAAGAACACAACACAAAGAGATATTATTTAATGTGGTTCATCTAATTTGGCCTACGTCGCCAAGAATCACTTCCTCGACTTTATTACAAGCCACCACTCACAATACAATACATAGATCTGTTTGGAGCTATGCTTAGAAAACTCTACAAAATTCACATCCGAATTCACACACATCTGCAATATTACATCAACCCTACCATATGCAGAAATCCACATAAATAGGCAACTTCTTAAGCGCTTTACAATACAATGCATACCAAAACCATGGGCCAAAACCGTTCCATAAACCTATGGGTCTAGAATCCCACACATATGAGAAGAGAATGTTTCCAGATATATCGAGCACATTTTTCGAACCAAGGTGAGAATACATGAAAAGTGTACAATACTTTTAGTTTACAGTCTTCAACACCTCCACACATGAAAATAGGCTCCACAACATAACAGGATCCAGATGATTTTTATAGAACAAGATGATTTTTTAATGGTGAAATAAATTGTTAATGATGTGGACTAATACATGGCATTTTAGTTGTTACAAATGATGTGATTTAGTGTTTATTAATATCATAGAACTTGGGAGTGATGTAGTATGTTTCTACAAAATCATATAAGATTCAATCATTACAATAGAAGTGTGCAAGATCTCTCAAGTAATAAATTATAAAATATATGTTAAATCATTCTTCGTACTATGAGAAGATACATGTATGTGAGATCGAGTAATTCGATGATATATAAGTAGCATTAAAGAGAACGAGAAGGTGCATTAGTATGCATAAAGAACAATACATCATCGTTGCTTTCTAGCGATAAACAAATATGGATGAATTAGGATGAGAGATTCACATGAATTCCTTGGTGTCATGTGTTACCTTGAAGTTATGTCAATCGATTGGACCATAAAAAGGAAAATAAATTGCGATGTTGTCGATTTCGGTTGAGCTAATCAATCATCCATGACAACATGAATTGCATTGAAATTTTGTATGTAAGCTTTGATCATGGAAAATGATATGTTTTCATAAATATTACTCATGTTTAAGATGTTTTCATAGTGAAAGGTCTATGGATAGATGTCTTAACCTATGAAAAGAATCTAAAGTTTGAGTGATATTTCCATTCATCAATGAAGTTATGTAGGATATATACCCTAAAATAATTGGATAATATTGTGTTTTTGCGCACAAATCATTCATCAATCAGAAGTTAATGTCATATTAATGGGATAGGATTAAGTAAATATAAATAAGGGGAAAGGATTGAAATAAATAAGGAAAAAAATAGAAATATGCTAATAAATAATGAAAGCAAATAATAACCATGAAGCTAAAATATTTCATAGAAAAAATTAAAAAATGTTGCTAGGATGTGTTAGCAAAAGAATAAAAATTCAAAAATAAACTCAAGGAAAAATAAGAAGAAATGGAAACTAGGGAGAATATGAAAGAGGAATTATGAATCTAATTTAGAGAAGATATTTGAGACAATTTAAGCTAGGATTTGATGAAGGTAATGGAAAATCACCTAATAAATAATGAAAACAAATAAGAAAAAAATAAAAATATGCTACTAAATAATGAAAGAAAATAATAACCATGAAGCTAAAATAATTCATAGAAAAAATAAAAAAATGTTGCTAGGAAGTGTTAGCAACGGAATAAAAATTCAAAAATAAACTCAAGGAAAAATAAGAAGAAATGGAAACTAGGAGACTATGAAAGAGGAATTAGGAATCTAATTTAGAGAAGATATTTGAGATAATTTAAGCTACGACTTGATGAAGGTAATGGAAAATAACCTACATTGAAGATTCATTACAATATTCCACTCCAAATAATATAACTTTATAAATCTATGTGAACTTGCATTACAAGAAGATATCTAACCTCCAAAGAGGTTCGGTCATGATACAATTTATTTCAGATAGAAGATGATTACATGGAAGGGAGAAATTTCTCCTTCGATGGAAAAAAACACTTTGCAACTCTGGAGCAAAATTGGATTTGGATTTTCTAGGGTTTATCATTTGTAACTGCCATACTGCGGCCTTTTTAGGCTCTAAGGGAATTTATTACTATAATTTATCCTAGGATTTCTCTCCCTCTGGGTGAACCCTATATAATGTTATTTCCATATTGAAACCTGGTTTTTCAACCATGTCAGGAGATAGTGGAGTGAGCAATGGAACTGTCGGTGAAGTGACTAGGAAATTCATCCCAAGGTCTTCCACGACATAATATTTCTCCTCCTGATGTGGTTATGCCCATTCCTGAATTTAATGCTACTTGTCAATGGTTAGAGTATTTTTCCACATTGGGTATTTTTTGGTTTGAATCCCCTATGAAATCATGCTCAAATCTTGGGTTAACATAGTGTTTACTACTCATAGAGTCTTCCTGGATAGCATTCAAAACATGACCAAGGGTTTCTTTATTTTTCATTTTTCTAACCCTACTAATGTGCCCAGTATTCTAGTTAAGAAGGAAAATTGGTATGTTTGCAACTCATTGCTTGTGCTTTGACACCCTCGAACAAGGAATATTTTGTTTCGATAAATACCTCCATTAAAGTACCTATTTTGGTTGAGTTTCTTGGTCTTTCTTTGCTATACATACCTTTTTGGCCACAAATTGTTACTTCTCTTGGGTTGGTAGTTTTCCTACAAGCCAATACGTTTACCATGCTCGGTTGTAAAAGTGAGTATGTGTTGATATTGATCTCTCGTCGTATCTCAAGGAATTTTTGATTTCTATATGGGTGATAAATGTTATTCCCAACGAGTCATGTATATCAATCAACCTAACACTTGCTTCCGTTGCAAGACGTATGATCACAAGATCCGAGGATTGTCTACTTTAAGTACCTCGTGAATCGGCCTATGGCCAATGCAATCCGTGTTTAGGTTGTGGAGATTTTTTTCAAGTGTGAAAGTGTTGAAGACTCTGTACACTAAGAGTAAATTTTTTGGTCCTTAAAATTTTCCCGATATATCGGGAAACGTGATTTTATCATATGGGTGGGATTTTGACCCATAGGTTTATGGGATGGTTTTTTCCCATGGTTTTGATACCCATGGTTTTGTAAAACTTCTTCAGCAGTTGTCTATTTCTATGGTTTTATGTATATGATAGAAGTATGAAAAACATTGCAGATGTGTTTTGAATTTGGTTATGAATTCTCAGTAGAGTTTGTTGAGCATAGCTCCAAACGGATATGGGTATTGTATTGAGAGAGCAATGGCTTGTAATAAAATATGAGCAAGTGATTCTTTGTGGACGTAGCCCAAATTGGGTGAACCACGTTAAATACTATCTCTTTGTGTTGTGTTATTTTATTCTGCACTTTTATTTGAGATCTGTAATATTTTTTGCATATTAGTTTCTACTGTTGCGATTCTGTGAGGGATTATTCTCCATATTTTATCCCTTATTCCCTAAAAATTTGTATCGAGCCTCTGGTTTGGTTTGTGAAGTGTTAAAATGTAGGAAAATTTTTATCTTGAGTGGGAGTTGTGGCAGATGATGGAAGATCGAGGTTGATAAATTCAACGGGCAGAATTTTTGTCTTTGAAAGATGCATATGGAAGATTACCTTTATCAGAAGGATCTTTATACTCCACTGTTTGAGAAGGTGAATAAACCCTCGAGCATGATAGATGTAGAATGGGATTTGCTGGATAGGAAGGCTTTTCGAGACAATCCGGCTCTGTCATACATCTTCCTTATTATTTAATGTTTCAAAGGAAAAGACTACAAAATAACTGATGGATGCATTAGGGAAGTTGTATGAAAAACCCTCTGCCTCTAATAAGATATTTTTAATGAAATTTTTTTTTTAATATGAAGATGTCTCGAGAATGGTTGAGTAGCAGATCATCTAAATGATTTTAATCTTTTAAATATGCTAGCTTCGGTTCTGAATAGAATTTGATGAATAAGTTAGAGCTTTATTAGTTACGTGATCTTTACCTGAGAGTTGGAATAGCCTCGTAATGGCGGTAAGCAACTTGGATCCTGCCAACTCAAAGTTGAAGTTTGAGGATGTTGTAGGGGTGATTCTAAGTGAGGAAATGTGAAGAAAAATCTCTGGTGAATCTTCTACTTTAGGGAATGCTTTGACAGTGGAAACTAGAGGGAGAGAGAAGAATAGAGGAAACCGTGGAAAATCAAAGAATCAGGCAAGGTAAAAATCTAAAAGCAAGATAGTATGTTGGCACTGTGGAATGTCTGGGCATGCAAAGAAGGAAAATTGGGAGCTTCGGGACAAGAAGAAACAACATGAAGAAAACAAGGAGGCAAATGTGGCAATGGATAATATATGTCGATGCTTTGATTCTTTCTTTGCACAATAATACCGAATCTAGGGTTTTAGATTCGGGGCTTCTTTCCATGCTTCTCCAAATAAGCATTAGTTTTTTTATTATGTTCAAGGAGATTTTGGGCATGGTTTTCTTGGTGATGATGATCCTTGCAGCATAGTTGGAAAAGGTTATGTTTAGGTTAAGATGCGAATGGGAATACTTAGCTATTGAAGGATGTCAAACATGGGCCTACATTAAGACGAAATTTGATATCGGCGGGCGGTTGGGAAGTGATGGTTGTCTTTGTGATATTTACAAGCAGATTCTTGGAAGGTTACAAAGGGTGCTCTTGTGGTGGTAAGAAGTAACAAGGTTGGGACCTTGTATTTAACCACTTCAGACACTAATGTTTGTAATCTCGTGGCTTGAAGTAGATACAAAATTGTGGCACTATAGGCTTGGTCATATCAGCCATAAGGGCATGGAGATCATAAAGAAGGATTTTCCCGGATATACAAAAACAAGTTTGGAGTTCTGTGAGGACTGCATATATGGGAAACAAAAGTGAGTAAGGTTTCTCAAGGTTGGACCTACAAAGAAAGAAAGTAAGTTAGAGCTGGTGCATTTTGATGTGTGGGGGTCGGCTCAGGTATCATCTCTTGGGGGTTCAAGTTATTATGTTACTTTTATTGATGATGCAACAAGGAAAGTTTGGGTTTATTGTATTAGAAACAAATCTAATGTATTTGACACTTTTGTTAAATGGAAAGCCTTGGTAGAGAATGAAACAAGTCTTAAGCTAAAATGTCTCAGGTCAAATAATGGAGGGGAGTATTGTAGCAATGAATTTGATGATTATTGTTCTAAGAATGGAATCCACAGGTAAAAGATGGTTCCAGGAACTCCGCAGCAGAATGGGGTATCAGAAAGGATGAACATAACAATAATGGAACGTGTTAGGAGCATGAGGTTACATGCAGGACTACCTCTTTCTTTTTGGGCAGAAGCGGTGAGCACAACTGTGTACTTGATAAACAGAGGACCCTCAAGTTCCTTGGATGGAGGCATACTTGAGGAGGCTTGGTATGTTAAGAAATTTGATTATTCATTTCTTAGAGTCTTTGGATGTGAGGTATTTGTTCATATAGAAAATGATGATAGGACCAAGCTAGAGGCTAAGTCAGAAAAATGTACTTTCATTGGTTATGGTGGTGATGACTTTGGATATAAATGTTGGAGTATTAAGGACAAGAAAATCATTCGATTTAGGGATGTGATCTTTAATGAGAAAGTCATGTATAAGCAGTAGTTGTAGGAAAATAGGAAAGAATCCAAGAAAGAATATGCAGAAGTAGAGGATCTTCTGAATGGAAAAGTGACACATGAATTAGTTCAGGAACCTCCTCAACAGGAACCCCAAACTCCTATATTGAGGAGGTCTTCTAGGGTAAGAAGAGAACATGATTTTTTTTCTCCTTCTCTTTATTATTTATTACTCACTAATAGTGGAGAGCCAGAGAGATTTGATGAAGACATGAAGGTAGATGTCAGGAAGAAGTGGGAGCAAGCCATGGATGAGGAGCATCAGGCTCTCATGGAGAACCAGACATGGGATTTAGTGAATCTACCCGAAGGAAAAATAGCATTACGAACAAGTGGGTGTTCAAATTCAAAGAGGAAGAAGGAGGAAAGAAAAGATACAAGGCCCAGATTGGTGGTCAAGGGGTTTGCATAGAAAAAAGGTATATATTTTGATGAGATTTTTTCTCCTATAGTAAAAATGACTTCTATTAGAACTATTCTAGGAATAGTTGCAATAAAATACTTGCACTTAGAATAGATTGATGTAAAGACTACATTTCTCCATGGTGATTTGGAGGAGGAACTATATATGCAACAACCAGAGGGCTATGAGGTCAAAGGTAAAGAGGAGATGGTGTGCAAACTGAAGAAGAGCTTGTATGGCTTGAAACAAGCTCCATGTCAATGGTATAAGAAATTTGATAGCTTCATGATGGAGTAAGGTTATATTAGATGTCATTATAACCATTGCATGTATACAAAGAGATTTGAGAATGGCAGTTATATTATCCTGTGTGTATACGGATGAGATGTTAGTTGCGAGGTAAAAACATGCAGGAAATAAAAGTACTCAAGAAACAACTAAGTGAATCCTTTGCTATGAAGGATTTGGGGGTAGCCAAACAAATCCTTGGTATGAGGATATCTCGGGATAGAAAGGAATGGAAGCTGAATTTATCTCAGGAAGAGTACATTAAGAAAGTGTTAGAGAGGTTTAATATGCAGGATGCTAAATCGGTTGGGACTCCTTTGGTAGGCCATTTCAAGTTATCAAAGGAGCAGTGTCCCAAGACAAAGAAGGAGAGAAACCAAATGTCCAAGGTACCTTACTCATCAGTAGTTAGAAGTTTGATGTATGCCATGGTGTGTACCAGGCCTAATATTGCCCATGCAGTGGGAGTGGTGAGTAGATTTATGAGTGATCCAGACATAGATCACTGGTAGGTAGTAAAGTGGATCATTTGATATTTGAGAGGGACCATGGGGACAATGTTGTGCTACAGTGGACCAGACACCACTTTGTGTGGTTATGTAGATTCATATATGGCTGGATATGTAGAAAGCAGGAGGAGCACAATAGGTTATGTTTACACTGTATGTGGGACAACAGTGAGCTGGATTTCATGACTACAGAAACTGGTGGCTATGTCAACCACAGAGGTTGAGTATGTTGTTGTCACAGAGGAAAGCAAAGAAATGATTTGGTTACAAAAATTTCTTGAGGATTTAGGGCATAAGTAGGAGGAAGGAAAGCTACATAGTGATAGTCATAGTGTTATACACTTAGCTAAGAACTCTGCTTTACACTCTAGGACGAAGCATATACAGTTAAGGTACCATTTCATCAAGACAGCTTTGGAGGAAGAGAAGTTGAAGCAGGAGAAGATCCATACTAGTCAAAATCCTACAGACATGATGACCAAGGTGGTAACAAGGGAAAAAATGAAGTTGTGTTTAGCTTTAGTTGGTCTTCACAGAAACTAATGAAGGGTTGAGATGCTTTCTCAAATGAAAACTAGTCTCCAAGTGGGAGATTGTTAGGTTGTGGAGCATGTTTTCATGTGTGAAAGTGTTAAAGACTGTACACTAAGAGTACTATACACTTTTCATGTATCCTCGCCGGGGTTAGGGTTAAGTCGGGCCCAGTGGGGGTCTAGGGGTGGCAGTCCCCAGAGCATGGGTTTGGGGCGTAGCCCCTGAAAATTTTTTTGGCCTTAAAACGTGCCCGATATATTGGGAAATGTGATTTTATCATATGGGTGGGATTTTGACCCATAGGTTTATGGGACGGTTTTGCCCATGGTTTTGATACCTGACGCTTTTGTAAAATTGCTTAAGCATTTGTCTATTTATATGGTTTTCTGCATGTGATAGAAGTATGAAAAACATTACAGATGTGTTTTGAATTCAGTCAGTGAATTCCTGTAGAGTTTGTTAAGCATAGCTCCAAACTGATTTGGATATTATATTAAGAGAGCGATGGCTTGTAATAAAATATGAGCAAGTGATTCTTTATGGACGTAGCCCAAATTGGGTGAACCACATTAAATATTGTCTCTTTGTGTTGTGTTATTTTATTCTACACTTTTATTTGAGATCTGTAATATTTTATGCATATTAGTTTCTACTATTGCGATTCTGTGAGGGATTATTCTGCATATGTTATCCCTTATTCCCTAACATCCCCGAGCCATTCAAACCACAACAGGAGGAAGGTTGGAAATTTTCAGGGGCTGGTGAAACAATAACAAAGCCTAAAAATCAAAGGTATCTGGCTCTCATGTTGATCGGTGATCGACTCTTAAGGAAAAAACTCTCAGTATCCCAACTAAGGAGCCCGTAGTTGCTACTAAAGAACCAAGTCCTACTACCATCTCGGCTACTCTGTACCAAAATTATTCTAGCAAATCCATTGCGGCATCGGTTCTCATGGATCCGATAAATTTTGTTTCTCATGTTCCCATCTAGCACTCAAGTATAACTATTATTGCCAAGCAACTCACAAGAGTCGTCCCCAATGGCCTCAAAGTCCTTCCCATATTTTTTAGGACCATAGCCCAACATGCAGATGGATTCCATCAAGTATAATAAAACATTGAGTATTCCAACTAAAAAGAAAGTTGATTTGTAGGACATTTTGCACCACAATTTTTCTTGTTTCCTACACAATCAATATGATGCCCTTGATGGCTTGGAGGATAGGGATATGGATCTGGACCAACATTTCCCATGAATTGTTTATTTTTATTATTTGGGGTCTTGCATACTCGTTTCATGAGTATGTTGTGTGTAAACTCGAAAATGATGTGCAAATTTGGATGTTTTAGTTTTGTGGGAAGTAAAACATTAAAGGTTTCAAATTATAGATGGTTTACAAATCCATATTTCCTGACAGCTTTAGATTTACAGCAATCATGAAGCAAGATGTGGGAAATCATTTTCTCTTTTTCTCCCAAATAACAAACTTTATTAATTGACCATGGTATTGACCCCACCAACCGATTCATATGGGTTGTATTTAATGATTATTAGCTATACATGCACTCTAAATTAGAAAAATTATATAAATATGAATCGTAGCATTCGGAATCTAGTTTCTAAAATACTAATTTTTGTAAAAAACGGACAAGTTTAGCTATATTAAACACTTAAAATTATATGACTTACTTTTTTTTTGAAAAAACTTATAAGATTGTAGTCCGTTTGCCCGCATTTTGGATGACCAAATCTTGTTATTTTTTTTTCCTTTGGTGAAACGTTAGATGTAGTTGTCTATCTTGGGATGGATTTTATTTTGTATTTTTTTTAGCAATATTTTTTTTTTTATGATTTTTTCCGTGAAAGTGGTCTGAAAATATTTAGAAAATGGAGCGCTTTCCGTTTGCCCGCCATAACTATATCAAAAAATATCGAAATCAATTTTTTTTTTTTTTTAAGGTGTATAGAATTTGTCCACGCTTGGGATGGTATAATTTTTATCATATTTTGATAAGCGAAACAAAAGTTACAATCTTAAACGTAGACATGAACATTCACGGGAAAAAATGTCTTAAGGACCTATTGTTAGTAATAAATTATAAAATGATATTTATCTTATTCTATTCACTTTAAAAACAATATTTTTACAAAGCTAAGAGTCTACCCTACGTGATGGCACCATTTTTGTGAAATGTTTTCAGTTTTTTAGCATGGTTCAAGTCTTTGGAAGAAGCGCGATTTGAGGTTTTTTGACCTTTTGCACTTCATAATGACCTTCCATAGCTTTGGTTGGGGAAAAACAAAGATTTTCCGAGGCTTAGGTTCGGAAAATAGCTCCGCGATCGCGGTTTTTGTAAAAATACCATGAACGTGCTTTATAAAGCGCTCGCGGTTTATAAAGCGCTCGCGGTTTATAAAGCGCTCGCGCTTTATAAATCATATTTACACACATCCCAATGTCTGAATTACCATGTGATTTTTACTCTCTGACCTTACCGTACGAATTACTGCGAAATTCTGTCTTTTTCCAGGCACGTTTTTTTATCACCGAAAGCAAAAACATCATGGGAGACAAAAAACGAAGTCAAAAAAGGAAGTCATTAAGTAAAAAAACACCAGACGAATTAGAGGCCAACAAAATTGAAAATGCTGAGCGAATGCGGAAACTTCGTGAATCTAGAAGAGGTTCATCTTCAATCCCAACTCTTTATAAGCAATGAAGAACTAGGTAATGTTTCTCTTGTCGATGTTGAAGTTGAATTAAATACTCGTGATGAAGAAGTTTTTCTTCGTGTGTTGAAGAAGAATTAAATACTCATGATGTAGCAAATGTTGAAATTGAAGGAGACAATGAAAATGTGAATAAGGAAATTCATGTTGAAACTATAGACAAGCAAAATTTGACAAAAACACCTCCTAGGATTTTACATAAGAAACCTAATTTTTGATTGAAATTGATGAAAACATTTTGAAACCAATGTCGACAAACTTTACGAGCAACAAATCGGAAGAAAAAAGCCACTTTGAAATTTGGGATAATCATTTTGAAATTTTAAATGATTCCCAAAGATGTCAGTTGTTGGTTAGTTTGATGAAATTGATTAAAATGAGACCTACATTAAACACCTTAGGATTGACAACATCTAACATACGTGGTCAAACCTCTACAATTGTTGAAAACCTTCATGATGCATATCACACTGTTGGTGTCAAGAGACGCACTAGGGATAGTAATATTGTGCGTCGTGTACTTGCTACTAGTGTTGTAAGTGAATCAATAAAAAAACAACGTTTGATTACGCAAACAAGTCGAATGTTGCAAGTTAATCGAAAAACTCTAATGAAAGCAATTGAAAGACGTAATATCCTTCAATCACTCAATAATGTCGATTTTGGGCATTTTATGCTAGAGCACCGCGTAAGGACAAAAATAATTCGATCTTTATAAGAGAAGTTGTTATTAAATTTTGGCATGATAACACTAGAGTTTCACCTAATACAAGAGATGTTATAAAACGGAGAGTTGGTTCTACTAATCGTGAACCACATCCAAAGCATTTCTTAGATATGACTCAAACTCAATTTTTTCGTAAGTTTGAACAAGAGAATCTGGAAATTAAAATTAGTCAACGTTTTTTTGAAATGTTGAAACCATTCTATGTGAAAATCAACCATGCTCGCACCACTTGTTGTTGTAGGCAACATGTTGAATTTGCGATGCATTATGCTAAATTTTTACGTATTCGTTCTATATTTTCATTCTGAAACTATGTTATCTGAATGTGGTGTTCAAGTTCCACCAATATCTTCTAGGGATTTCATTCCTACTATATTTTGTGAAAAAGAAGTTGGACAATTTTTTTATAGTCAGGATTGTTTAGATGGAAGTTGTAGTACATGCGGCGGATTACCTAAATTGGAAAGTTGCATCCATGAACAAATTGAAGGTACAATAGGACATAATTTAGTTGAATTTGATAAATATAAATCAGTTGCATACCAGTTGAAAGATGGAAAAGAGTCGAAACGGTGTGAGCTAGTTACAGAACAAATGCCCATTTTTCAATTTATGACAAAATTTAAGGATGAAATTGTTTATGAGTATGCGAGGCATACACATAGAGCTCGATGGTTGGATGAACAATTCAAGCTATGCAAAGACACATTTCCTATTGGTACTATTGTTTCAGTGGTCGATTTTGCAGAGAATTACACATTGCAACCACAAATGGAGGTTGATCGCAATATTACAACTCGGTACAAGTTGCCATTTTTGTGCATATAGCATTTCTACATTCTCTGACATCTGAGAGAATGATCGAAAATTTTTAAGAGTACCACTTTTATATCGGTGATGATCGTACTCATTCTCTTTGAATTTGTGCAAGGGTGTTTCCAGTTATTTTATGGAAACTTGTGTGATAGGGACATCCACTTCAAACAACATTATATATGGTCAGATAATTGCACGTCTCAGTTTAAGAATGCACGAATGTTTTATTGGATGAGCAGAATGCATGTCAAGATGGGTGTGCAACATATTTGGAGTTTCACTGAGGCTGGACATGGAAAAGGAGAGCATGACGGTGCAGGGGCATGTGTGAAAAGAGCTCTTGCAAGAGAAGAGTTGAAGTACAAAGATGGTGCTGAATTAAAAGATGCAAAAAGCATAGTGGAATGGTGTACTAACAACATGGCCCGAGGTTCTCAAGAAAATTCCACAGTTTGCAGATTTTTTTGGTTGATAGAGGAAAAACATATTGCTAACTACGAGGATTGTATGACACTCACTGGGTCCAGTGATATGCACTCATTTTGTAGCTCAGACGCTACTTCGTGGGCCGTATGGACAAGAAAGTTGACATGTTTTTGTGCATCTTGTATCGAATTTGTCACTGCTGAGTGTGATTCACAAGAATGGGTGGAAGGATGGATTTGTAGGCCTCTAACTCCGCTTCCTAGTTATCAACCTCCACAAGCATTACAACTTGTTTCTGCAGATGAAGTTATAACATCCAAGGACTTTGATGAAATTTTGATTTTGGTGCGACAAGGTATTTATCCAGTTATTTATTTAATTTTTGTATTGAGTTATGTCCATTGAAATTTTAATATGTAATTTAAATTTGAGTTTTTCAACCTTGGTTATTTTTTTGTAGGACATGTGTTTGCAGTAATTGCGACAGAAGACAATGAAGAAGGAACAGACTATTTCTTATGTCGTTGCATCGAGGAAAGAAAGAAGTTGACTTCTCCTATTATAGATGGCGAAGAGATTGAGTATCCTACAGGGTCAGTGGTAGTTACTGGAACTTGGCTTCGACGGTATCCATTAAAAAACTCCTCTGTTTGGGTGTTTGAAGACTTTGAGACACACAGGAAAATACTCTTATATTCACATCTAGTTCTAGCGACAAATATTCAGTTGTATAGATATCGAGGAAGACCTAATAACAAGATTCTTTGGAAGGTTCGAGTCGAGATCATGAAGCAATCTTATGCTGCTATTCGAGTAGATCCGATCCTGATGGTTCATTGGAATGAATTTACAATGCTCATGTCTGGTATATATTTAATTTCAAGTTTCAATTTATATAGCGTATATATATATATATATATATATATATATAATTTTTTTAGTTTAAAGATCTAGATTTAAGTTTGAATATATTTTATTTTAAATTTGTGTATTTTGTATGTCATGTATATAGATCTAGTATATGGTTTTGATTTGAAACTTAAATTTCTTTGACTAACAATTTTATGTTTAGGTTAGTGGTGCCAGAAAAGCTTCCACCTTCACGTGGTTGGTATCGTTAGTAGAGAATTTTAAATTCTCGAAGCTAAGAGAAGCTTGAACATTGTTTGAAAAATTTGTAAATTTTGAAAAGTCAAGTTTGTAAATTTTGAAAATATTGTAAATTTTGAAAAAGTTGTAAATTTTGAAAAAGTTGTAAATTTTGAAAACGACTCCTCTAGGTGCCACGGAGTCCGAGTAGTCACTCGTCGAATTTGAACGATATTTTGGTCTCAGGGCTCTTAAGGGACTAAGCCCGAACGAAGTAGCCCGGAAGCAACGACCCTTTCGCGCACCGAAACACCGCCTCCTCTAGCGTTCACTGCCACCCGGACGTGCCGCGCGGGCGGTTTGGTGCCACGACCCACCGTTTGCAAAATACGACGTTTGTGACCTTACACTGGCTGGCTCCAACTGCACTATTTCGCGCGTTTGCAAACATTAGGACAGCGAGAGCACCGAAATGAGAAGGAAAAAAATGAGAGAGGCTATTGTAGAGGGTCCGTATGCCGAGGTGTCGGATCAGACGAGGCCTCTCTAGGTGCCACGAGTCAGAGTAGTAGTCACCCGTCGAATTTGAACGATATTTTGGTCTCGGGGCTCTTAAGGGACTAAGCCGAACGAAGTAGCCGGAAGCAACGACCCTTTCGCGCACCAAAACACCGCCTCCTCTAGCGTTCACCTAGCCACCCGGACGTGCCGGCGTAGGCGGTTCGGTGCCACGGCCCACCGTTTGCAAAATACGACGTTTGTGACCTTACACGGCTCTCAACTACACTATTTCGCGCGTTTGCAAACATTAGGACAACGAGAGCACCAAAAATGAGAAGGAAAAAAATGAGAGAGGCTATTGTAGAGGGTCCGTATGCTGAGGTTTTGGATCAGACAAGGCCTCTCTAGGTGCCACGGAGTCAGAGTAGTCACCCGTCGAATTTGAACGATATTTTGGTCTCAGGGCTCTTAAGGGACTAAGCCCGAACGAAGTAGCCCGGAAGCAACGACCCTTTCGCGCACCGAAACACCACCTCCTCTAGCGTTCACCTGGCCACCCGGACGTGCCGGCGTAGGCGGTTCGGTGCCACGGCCCACCGTTTGCAAAATACGAGCGTTTGTGACCTTACACTGGCTCCATTGCACTACACTATTTCGCGTTTGCAAACATTAGGACAGCGAGAGCACCCGAAATGAGAAGGAAAAAAAAAATGAGAGAGGCTATTGTAGAGGGTCCGTATGCCGAGGTTTCGGATCGAGACGAGGCCTCTCTAGGTGCCACGGTCAGAGTAGTCACCGTCGAATTTGAGCGATATTTTGGTCTCGGGGCTCTTAAGGGACTAAGCCCAGCAAAGTAGCCGGAAGCAACGACCCTTTCGCGCACGCCCAAACACCACCTCCTCTAGCATTTACCTACCACCCCGGAGATGTGCGTGCCAAGCGTAGGTAGGTTTTGGTGCCACGGCCCACCGTTTGCAAAATACAGCGTTTGACAACCTTACACTGGCTCCAACTACACTATTTCGCGCGTTTGCAAACATTAGGACAGCGAGAGCACCGAAATGAGAAGGAAAAAAATGAGAGAGGCTATTGTAGAGGGTCCATATGCCAGGTTCGGATCAAGAGAGGCCTCTCTAGGTGCCATGGAGTCTGAGTAGTCACCCGTCGAATTTGAACGATATTTTGGTCTCAGGGCTCTTAAGGGACTACGCCCGAACGAAGTAGCCCGGAAGCAACGACCCTTTCGCGCACCAAAACACCACCTCCTCTAGCATTCACCTGCCCACCCGGACGTGCCGGCGTAGGTGGTTCGGTGCCACGGCCCACCGTTTGCAAAATACAGCGTTTGTGACCCTTACTGGCTCACAACCATTGCACTATTTTCGCGTTTGCAAACATTAGGACAGCGAGAGCACCGAAATGAGAAGGAAAAAAATGAGAGAGGCTATTGTAGAGGGTCCAGTATATGCCGAGGTGCCGGATCGGGCAGAGGCCTCTCTAGGTGCCACGGAGTCGAGTAGTCACCGTCGAATTTGAATGATATTTTGGTCTCGGGGCTCTTAAGGGACTACGCCGAGCAAGTAGCCGGAAGCAACGACCCTTTCGCGCACCGAAACACCACCTCCTCTAGCATTCACCTGCCCACCCGGACGTGCCGGCACAGGCGGTTTGGTGCCACGGCCCACCGTTTGCAAAATACAACGTTTGACAACCTTACACTGGCTCCAACTGCACTATTTCACGCGTTTGCAAACATTAGGACAGCGAGAGCACCGAAATGAGAAGGAAAAAAATGAGAGAGGCTATTGTAGAGGGTCCGTATGCCGAGGTGTCGGATCAGACGAGGCCTCTCTAGGTGCCACGGAGTCCGAGTAGTCACTCGTCGAATTTGAACGATATTTTGGTCTCAGGGCTCTTAAGGGACTAAGCCCGAACGAAGTAGCCCGGAAGCAACGACCCTTTCGCGCACCAAAACACCACCTCCTCTAGCGTTCACCTACCCACCCGGATGTGCCGGCGCAGGTGGTTCGGTGCCACGGCCCACCGTTTGCAAAATACAACGTTTGACAACCTTACTGCTGGCTCCATTGCACTATTTTTTTTGCGTTTGCAAACATTAGGACAGCGAGAGCACCAAAATGAGAAAGAAAAAAATGAGAGAGGCTATTGTAGAGGGTCCGTATGCCGAGGTGTCGGATCAGACGAGGCCTCTCTAGGTGCCACGGAGTCCGAGTAGTCACCTGTCGAATTTGAACGATATTTTGGTCTCAGGGCTCTTAAGGGACTACGCCGAGCAAGTAGCCGAAGCAACGACCCTTTCGCGCACCAAAAACCACCTCCTCTAGCATTCACACTGCCACCCGACGTGCGGCGTGGCGGTTCGGTGCCACGACCCACCGTTTGCAAAATACAACGTTTCCTTATTTATTTAAATTAAATTACAATGACTTGGTTGTTATGTTATCTGTTGTTGTCATCTTGTCCTTGGTAGGATGATATACATCCAGGGCTATGAGTGTGATCTAGGATGTGGTTAGTTGTATTCAGATGTGTGTCTAGAGTATGACAAAAATTAGGTATGAGTATTTTTATCTAGTGGATATACGGTGCGAGATAGATCAAGAAGGCGCCTATGGTTGTTAAAACAATGCATAAATGAAGTGTATATCAAAATAAGTACAAAATTCTATATTTCCAAGTTCCCAAACCAAATTTTGGGTACTAAACATTTATATCTTAATGAATTCAACACTACATGACACTTTTACTATTGCACATGTGCACCAATTAAATTACAACCCTTTTGATCAGAATATTTTAGTGAATTTTATATATTAAAGATATCCTAAAAATTGACACAAATACACATTATATCCAGCATGGTGTTCTATATGGCATGGCATGGTGTTATATCCTAAGTAAATTGTTTCTCTCATATTTGTTTATCAGATCAAATTTATAGCCTTACATCAACACCACTTTTTTGTTAACATAGTAATATAATTGGTTTGAATTGAGCATCGATATTATAAATAAGGTGTGGAAGTTATGGAATCAATATAATAATTCATATTTTTAGAAGTGACATGTAAACAAAATAAAAAACTAGAGAAAAATAATGAGAAAAATAAAAAGTAATCAACCTACAAAAAATATCCAACATGTAAAACTACAAATGATTGAAGAGAGGGAGAGAAGCAATATTTCTCACATTTAAAAAATATCCAACATGTAAAACTACACATTTATTGACTATGCTTAAAGCATCTTTCTCACTCCCAAATTCTAAGTCCGCCATTTCATTACTTTTTCTTCATGTAAATTGGTACCTCAAGAATCAATGCACGTTATACATAGCACATCTCTAGTTACTAATACTTAAGTTGGCTTGATATAGAGCTAACAATATTGTTTTAGTTTGAAAAATAAAAATTCAAAATGCCCATGGCACGAAATATACCACAAATAATAATCAGAAAGATACTAGAAAATATATAACTAGAAGTAATACACTAAATCCACCGAACAGAGATCAAAACCCACTTTCTCAGAGTTAGCAATAATACCAAAATAACCAAATTTATAGCCTTATTTAACCAACACACATGGATATATATATATATATATATATATATATATATATATCATATAAATAAATGTATATATATCCAGACGCGCACGTCTCTGAAAATATATATGTACATGTATAAGTTCATAATGTATGTATACATCTCGAACTAAGCACGTGTCATAATGTACATATGGGACCACATGCGGTCGCAAAAGGCTAGATATATATACAATGGACTGTGAATAGATGTACTCATGACCACATATATGTGGCATCCAAGTGGACTATAAATCTACTCATGAAACATCTTCCCTCTCTTCCCTGCTAGAAGTAGCACGTCCACGACACAGGGATGTGTGTGGAGGAGATGCCACTACGGATTTCATCCGTGTGGTCTAGGTGTCTCAAGCATGCATGCTGACCTAACTGCACACATTCATAAACAACAAGTTTTTAACACCCAAAATTTTAAAATACCTTCAAAATTTAGAAACTTGTACAATTTAGTTAAAATGCATGTGCAATCTTACCACAATGTCATGATCCCTATCGATTTGTTGTTGACGCGTCGCAGGGACAACAATAGACTCACGAGGGGTAAGCTACATACAAATAATTAATTTTCAAATTAAATATTTCACACATATATATACCTACAAAATTTGATATTGTAGATTTAAGTTTAATAAGAAATAATGAACCTCCAAAATTTAACAAATTTAAAAAATTGTGTACCTCGGTTAGTGGATTTGCGAGATCTTGTAGCGATATCTACAGCAGCCTCCACAGTCTGCATATGTGGAGGAGTCTCTGTAGCAGTCATAAGCTATACAAAAAACATGTACAAATCAATTTATTAAAATCTACTTAAGAGCTATACAAAAAACATGTACAAATCAATATTTAGTTACTCAAGAAAGAATAAAAATACATTATTAAATTTTATCTTCTATTTAGGCTAAATACATAGGATCTATAAATGTTAGCACGGAGGCCATCTATCTTCATAAGATTTTGACAAACTTTTGTATTTAATCTAGGTAACCCATAGTCATCTTCTATGACAATTAGAGCATCATTCAAATTTGAAGAACTTTTAAATCTAACATCACCAGACCAAACATATAGATCAGACGAAGAGTAGACTAGAGTTGTATATCCTTGGTGGGCAAGTGTGTTGCAAATATATAGATTATAATGCACTATTTATATGTATTTGTGTCCAAAGGTAGCTGAGTTTGAGTTTTGGTGCACGAGCCTAGAGGATCTTACTTGTGTGTTATCCCTTTGGAAATAAAGAACATAACCTCCTTCCACCTTGCTGGCTTAGAGATCTTTATTTCGGGTTTTTATGTCCACGGAATTGTCCACCAACTTCGTGCACTTACCCTGTCAAGCGGTTGGGAGTCTGACTACCCAGGGTGGTCTAGCATCAAACACACACATATTTTTCTCCTTTGGTTTTTTAATGCTTTGATGAAGGGTTTTGTAAGTTATTAGGGTTTCTACTTTACTGTTGATCATTACAGGTCATCTCGATGTTGTGTGAAAAAGAGCAACACAATGATCACACAATTTCTAAACAAGCAAAGCACTAGAAAGTTGAGAGCTCAACTACCTTATGATCTAAGACTGTAAATTCCTTGTATTAGACTGTACAACTACTACATAGACCATACATATCATGTATGGTCTTGAACCTACATGTTTTCCAGTTCTATAATCTTCTTTGTAGAATCTAAAGTCTTATCTTCTCTGCTCCGCTCACTCTGTCACATCTAGCTCATCCCAGAATCTTCCTAAACAAGCTAAGTTTCTCTCCCCTCTTGTATATTGATAAAGTTATTGTTTATCACTTAGTCCATTTCAAGTTGGAATGAATTATTTTTGTCATGCTTAATTGATGTTGGAAGTTAATTAGATAATAATTGTCTACCTGTTTATAATCCTTGTACCTTTTTCAGTAGAAATTTTAAATAAGGGTATAAATATGACCAATACATTATAGCTCCTCAAACCCATTATGAGGTGTGGCATAATATATAATAGAATACAAGCCCTTGATTCATCCCTCACACATGGAAACATGCACAAATTTAGCTCATGTTTGATCTATGGGAAGAAACATGGATAACTTCAAACTGGTAGTTTGTTGTTGTTATGGGTACTCTTAAGGAATCAAATGGTCCAATGTTTCTTCTTAATTTTATTAGAGTGAGAATAGAGGATCCTTGAATTTTCCAAGGTCACCCTACTAGGTTTTAGTGAATGAATATTTATATATGACCAATCGTTAGATTTCTTACTCAACAAACCTAAAAGTACTACCTAGGTTGACTAAGCCAAGTAACCCTTTTGAAAAAGTTAATATTAGAAGTGTATGGGATAGGTTCGTAGGGGGTGGATAGGTTGGAGTTTAACTTATCCTAAACCTACAAACATGTCCATGATGTCTAATAAATTAGGTCTGAGACACATGGAGGATTATGCATATGTTCAATAACATGTGCAGTGATTTGTGAGGGGTTGGGATGGAGAATACTTGTTATCTAGTAGAAGCGAAGTGGATATAGAGTGAGACATTTCCTTAAGTTGTTCAAGTTATGTGTGAATGAGATATATATCATTATAGTTGTAACACACGTCATGTTTCCAAGTGTTGGGAATACATTTAGGTACTACAAATTACCCCCATTTCAATATAGTATTGATAAATGTTGGATTAATAGATAAGAAACAAGTAAATACAAACCTCACTTCTTGATCATACAATGATGTTGTAAATTCTTAAATCTCAGTACACCAATCCATATAAAACTTATAATCATATGGAAAGGACGCATAGATTTTTTTAGATAAAGGGTACAAGAGGATTTAATAACCTTTTTTACATTTCTTCATCACTCTTATCATTCATTTTGATTACGAGTTGATCGCTTCCACCTTGTCAAGTATCTTTTCCTTCGTGACTCATGGTGTTACATATCTAGAGGTAGTTATTGAGAATCAAGATATAGTCTAGGTAAATAAGTAGATATGGGAAGATATCATTTTACATTGGATTGAGAAGTTCATCATGTACAAATAATATACCTATGACGATGCGCGTACGTGTCATTATTTTGGATGTTGGGAACATGTAGACCATGTGTATCCAGTTTAGTACTACAAAGCGAGACATAAGGGAATTTATCAAGCTGGCGAGAGGATCAAGAAGATCAAGAGGATTGGGTCGAGTAACACCTAGAAAAAATACTTATGAGATTTCTATTTACGGATCTAGAGGATAGGGTCCACATCCATAATAATCACTTAATAATCCTCTTCACCTAAAGTAAGCACCTAGTCTATTATGACATGTATCTCCAATTACAAAAATTTTAGAGGTATTGAAAATGCGTAGAGCATGTGTACAAGTGTGAGATACTATGGTATTCTAAGCAAATTACAACTTTATATATGGTAGTTGTTGTATGTATTTTATATACGTTGAGTATAAGAAAGTGAAACTCATGTACACGAGAGGTCAAGAATTAGAAACAAAGTGTTTAAAGAGATTTGTAACTAACCTGCGTAAAACTCATGCGAGGCATGCCAGTAGCTTCAGTTCCCTGAGCAGATGATGACCCGCCAGGCTCCTGTGTATAAAAGAGAAAAATATTAATACATGTACAACATACACGTGAAACAAATTATAATAATAATCTAGTGCAATTAAATGATTTATTAAAAATGTAAGTTTGTACAACTTGAAACTTACGTTTGAAACACGCCCAACCGCAGTAGCTAGCATGTCAACACCGGATGTTTCCTTCACCGGCTCTTGCTATTTAAAATAAAATAAAAAATTAGTTTTTTACATGTATGTACATGACGTACAATCATATATATATTAATATCTCAAACATGTGAATTAAACTATTGTACATATATATATTATTTAAATTTATTTAAAATTTACCTGTGAAAGACCAATATCAGTGGCTCCAGTTCCAAAAACATTCCCCAGCATCTCATCTATAGAAAAAAAATCCTGTGAACCAGCAAATGATGTCTCGTCTGCAGTGCATATGGCACCACATGATCCACGGTGGTGTGGTGCACTAGAAGCGCGCCTCCACCAACATCACCGGATGCGATGGGTGCTATCTTTGGGTGAGAGTGTCAGTGAGCTCCCTCAATGCATGCAATGTATCAATCTCCACAACCTCCTTCACTGTAGGAGGGATAACTGAAGGCAGTGGGGGTTTGGGGCATGGGGGATCCTAGGCTGACCTACGCGTGCACCAGGTCTGCTGTGCATGTAGAGCCACCTCCTCGACCAAAAAAGTCAGAAAAGTCAAAATAATTCGGGACCTCATTGAGCACAAACTCACAATATAATTTCTTCAAAAAATAAAGAGGAACCTCATTGTTGTTGCATGGTGGATAATCAAAAACCATCCACCATCGGTCCCAAAAATTGTTTTTGATTCTATCATCATGGCACCAATGGATTGGGAACCGTTTGCAAGTAACTGCGGGGGGGCATTGGTTCTAGGGTCGGTAAATAATGCACAAATGAGGTCTTTTCCAATTTTTTTGTCTTTGACGGCCGCATGGGATAGTTTATCCGCATACCACCGCCTACAGTCACTTCTAAAGGTGTTCCATCTATGTATTTGGTTGGTTGCGGACTCGACTTCGCCAATCAATGTTTGCAATGTATTGGCTAAAGTCATGCGGGATGGATTTGTAGCATGATTTTGTCTTATAGTTTGAATTAGGTTCTCAATGACAATTTTATTTTCTTGGATTCTTCCAATGATATTATCTTGCGTTCTGTTGGCTCTCGGTGGGACGAAGGAGCCACGGGGCGGATCTATGTTTGGAGGAGGGTTTTGAGGAATGTTCGGAGGGTTTTGAGGAATGTTCGGTGGGTTTTGAGGAATGTTTTGACGGTTTGCACGAGCCCGAGCTTGCCGACCAACTGATAAAACAATAAAATTGTATACATAAACAAACAATTCACAAAACCCATGAAAATGCCAAAAAAAACCTAAAATGCAAAAAAAAAAACCTAAAATGCAAAAAAATGATTACAATCGGGGACTTACCTCCTCGTCTTGGCGGCATGGTTGAATCTATCGCTATCCAGAAGTCCGATGAGCAATTTTGAGATAGTATTGAAAGTGCGAGTGAAAAACGTTTAGGAAAAGTCGCGGTTCGAAATGAAAATTAGGAAAATAACGAGTCGCGGGACTGTTAAATTTTGTCTCAGAGTTCCGCGATCGCGGTTTATAACCGCGCTCGCGGTTATAAACCGCGATCGCGGAACTAGGTTCGGTAATTACCGAACCTAGAATTCAATAACCGCGATCGCGGTTTTAGGACCGCGCTCGCGGTTTTAAAACCGCGATCGCGGTACCTTTATTTCGGGTTTTTATGTCCACGGAATTGTCCACCAAGTTACTGATGCTTTGAAACAAATCCAAATTGCGGATAACTATAATGCCAAGGGCACACAAATCTAGGCTTGGATGCATTGGCTCAAAATTGGAGATCGGGTCTCGAAATAATTCTTTCTTTCTCTCAGAACTAGAAATCCTTCCCAACATATCTAGGCTATCATGGACAACAAAGCCCGAATTACAGGACCCACAATTTATGTTGCAAGCCTTTGTATGCCATTACAAGCTCATTTTTCAAGCTCAACCACCCTCTGCAGCTTGCCAAGTTTCTCTTGATCAATGTTTGGGTGTTATGCCATACAAACTATCAAAGGCTCAAAAGGTGATCTGCGAGATAATTCTCACCATTGAAGACCTCCATGAAGCCACTATGCAAATGGCTAATGATAAAATGTCGGGCTGCGATGGGTTCCCTTGTGAATTCTATAAATCCCTTTGGGATTCTGTCGAACAAGACCTATTTCAGGTTTATCTTGAAGGATTTCATAAACAATCCCTAGGGCCACACATTAATAAGGGAAACATAAAATTTATCCCTAAGCAAGGAGACCCCGAGAAAATCACTGTTGAATGTTTACTATAAAATCATTGCCAAAGCGTTAGCTCTGTGATTACACAATCTTCTACCTGTTATCATTCAACCAGAGAAAACAAGATTTATATAGGGATGATTCATCCTAGATAACATCATGGTGGTGTGGGAAGGCATGGAATGGGCTTGCAGGTCTAATCAAGTCGCCATGTTTATAAAAATCAATTTTGAGAAGGTTTATGACGAGTTGATCAATGACCATTCATTCTCGCCATGCTTCAAACCCCAGGTTTGGTCCCATTTTTATTCAATCTGTCAATATGCTTTTTGCAGATGCCTCTACTCAAATCTCTATTAATGGTCTCAGCTCAGAGCCTTTTGGGATTTTTTTGTTCTATTCGGAAAGGATGTCCTCTTTCCCATGCACTGTATGTGCTCACGATCAAAGGTTTTGATTATCTCTTAGCTCATGTCAAAGCACAAGGTCTCGTTCGAGGAATCTCATTGCCGGCTAAGCCCAATTCTCAAATTCTTAAGGGGAGTTTTGTAGACAATTCATTTCTTACGCTCATTGAAGATGATACCAACATTTGCAATACTATACAATGTTTGGATACTTTCTACCTAGCTTCTGGCTCATCCATTTAATGGCAAAAAACCCAGTGTTATCGACAATCTTTCCTTCCCGCACTAGACTGGCTTGCCACTTTTGATTGGAAAATCCTGACACATGGTGAGATTTTTAAATTCTTGGGTATTCCTTTTTCTTTTGTAGCCTCCTTGGATGAGCTATGGCAATATGTCATTCAATGGGTGACCAAAAAGCTGGAATATTGGATCACTAGCCCTTTATCCCTAATAGACAAGTTCAAAATCTGATTCAAAGTTCTTACTGACCACTCATGTTTATTACTCATTGTGTTGGGTTGCTTCCAAAGCTTCCATTCAGAAGATGGAAAAACTACTCAAAGCTTTCTTATGGGCTAATGCTTCTATAGGAAAAGGTTTTCATCGGGTAGCCTGGGATATATGTTGTTTGCCTCGAAATTCTGGAGGCCTTAGGCTTATTCACATTCAATGCCAAGGACAAGATCTTTGCGCTAAATGGATTATCAGAAGCATTACTGGCCAAGAAGCTTGGAAAGTTCTCATACAACATGGTATTGTGGAAGGTTCTCCTTATGGCCTCCTATGTGGAAAGGCTTAGGGTTTGTCAATTTTCTCATCACCCTAGTGCCCATCAAAATTGTTGGCACCTTTGTGCTTAAGAGTATTTGGAAAGCGTGGGAATGTGTTAAACCCCGTATTTTGTTGAAAGGGGTGGATTTCATAATGGTATTTCACAACCAATAGTCACTCTAGTGGTCGTTGATTTTTCAATCTCAAGATAAATGCTTAATGAGAGGTCCTAGGAATATTCACACTCAAATTATTCGAACGTGAAATTCGCACCATCGAGGAATTCTTACGTAAAAAACATTCAATCTTGGTTCTCTTGGCCAGATTTTAAAGCTTTGTTTCAGCTTTCCAACCAAGATTAGGATACTTTTACTACTCTAATCAATTCAATTCCCCGACCACATTTTGGATAATATTCTTGTGCATTCCTCTCACCCATGGTGGATAGGATCTGAAGTGGTATGTCGATACCCCATTACTGTAATTACAAAGCCAACAAAGGCTATCATTGGCTCTCGCCCCATTTTCCCATGGTGGAAAAACTTAATACATGTTGGGGAATTCATTCCACTCTGTCTACCTGGGGTAGGCGATTTGAAATTGTTTGGACTCTATGTGTGGAGCCCAAGATTGCTCATTTCCTTTAGTGTATTCTATACCAAGGCCTTCCTATCGGAGCTCATCTTGTTTAAATTGGGATCCCAGCTCCCAAATGCCCTTTTGTGGACATCTAGAAATGATCTTACATGTTTTTTGGTTCTGTCCCAAAGCTCAAAATGCCTAGAACTGGATCCATTCATTTTTCTTTCCTTCTCGGCCTCATTGCTTCACTTGGCAACATATCCTTTCGAGAGATAATCCCAAACTTTTTCCTTTGTTTACCCAAATTTGGCATGTTTTCGAGAGGGAGATTCTATTTTGGATATGGAAACAAAAAAATGTTTTTTCATTGCTAATTCTACATTGATCAATCTTTCTCGGTTTATAATAAATCTACAAAGGACCTCCAATGTGCTTCTACACATACAAGTTCAAGCCAACAAGGTTGCGTTGAAGGTGGATCACCTCCGCACCCATTGCACCACCGGGGGAAGCCCCATGCAATGTTTCCAGAGTGCCTCCATCTCCCACCAGGCGTTCCTCGCCTTCCACCCATGGTGGCCGACGCAATGGCCGATCCGAACATCGTGCTTTGATCGCACTCGCCGCCGGGCCATTATATTAATGCGATTTACTCACCACTCGCCGCCATGGCTGAGGCTCACCACCGCATTTGTCGGCTCGTCAGCAGGGCTAGGGCTCGCCACCTCACCAACACGGTTAGGGCTCTCCTCCCGCCTCTCGCATCGGGATGCTTGGAACCCACCACCACCTCTGCCACCATATGACGAATCCCCTTGCCTTAGCCTTGCCATTCCTACTCGCAGAGAAGCGGACCCAGAGGAAGAAATTTTCACCGGTAGGGAATTTCTAGATGTTCGCAAGGACTTGTCAGTTCGGGGTAGCTAGATGATCGGATCTGCCCGCCTCATGCATGTTTTTGTTGTTGCATGATTGTATTTTTTGTCTGCTTTTAGGCAATGCCTATTTTATTGTACTCTCCTAAGCTCGGCCTAATTTGACTCTCGTTGCTCTAGGCTAGACCTAACTTTGTTTGTAGTTATGGGGTGTGCTCTCATACCACCCGCATTTTCGTTGAACGTTATCGTATTGAATTGAATTAATATTATATAAGATTCTTTTCATAAAAATAAAATAAACTTTTCCAAAACATATATTTAAAACTTGATTTCTTATGAGTTCCTTAAAAACAATCTACCAATATTCTATTCAACATTTAATAGTATCATCTCCAACCATTGCGAGTGAGTTTTTTCATTTTTATGCCCCAATTGATATGCTTCTATCAATTTAGACTGACAGACAATATCAAGACACACATATATCATATTTTATTAGTACCTCTCATTATTTATCTAAAATACTATTTCAGGTAGGCATTTAATTAAATCCTTTGGTGTGATATTATATATAACACTGTAAGTCATTAAATTACAACGACAGACCTGACAGACAAGGAAATTAAAAATACGCACCGATCAATTAAAACGATCGTTGATTGGTGGGAAAAGATTTTTGAAAACCGAAACTACTTCAGCTGCGTATGAACAGGGGAAGAGTGAAGTCAAACTCGTACCCCACACTTCAATTTTTAAAAAATTGTTGACTTTAGGAAAAAGATGTTATGGCTTCTTCAATTATTAAAACTCCTTAGAGTAGGTGCGCGTAACAACAAACCAGAAAAGGAAATTCTAGGCAAGGACTAGCTAGATTCCCAATAATCATTGCATTCGGGTCAGTCATAGTTTGAGTTCCACATTCATCAAACTTGAGAGATTCCTTCCTCGTGTTTAATCCTAGCTTTAATCATCTGCATTATTACATTTATGTTATAGGAAGAATTAATACCTCTCCTAATCTTATTTTGAACAGTGCCATTAAAATAAATGTTTGTGGTGTGTTATAGATTTAAAGTTATTTAAGATGTGGACAAGAAACAGTGATAATCTGTATAGACCAAAGACCACAGACCAAATCTGCAAAAAAATTAAAATATATATATATATATTCCACAAACCATCTTCTTGTACAGACCATCTAGAAATATCTTATTATATTTTAATCCTCCATTGTAATCTATAAATACCAGTTGAATGAATGCCTTACGAAATCAACTCAATCTAAAATTTCTTGTGTTTGTATGTCTGATATATCAACAATTTATGTACGTTTGATATGGTATCAGAGCTGGTTGTGAATGGGATGGGTATAAGAAAGCCAAGAATGACTAAGAGTAAAGAAAAAGAGCTACTGATAATTGTGAAGGAGCAGATTATTCCTTTGGAAAAATAGAGAGGATGCTGCCGGAAAACACAGTTTGATATGGTTCCAGAAGATAATAGTCTGTCTAAGATTATTTTCTTTTTGTAATTGAAAATGCCACATAGATATTGTTGTGTTTTACTATGTAATTAATACTTTTATTTGGGGATTTCTCTTATTTAAATTGAAGAATATTTCTCTTGGCTTATTATGTGATTAATAGTTTGATATGGTATCAAAGCTGGTTGTGAATGGGATGGGTATAAGAAAGCCAAGAATGACTAAGAGTGAAGGAAAAGAGCTATTGATAGCTGTGAAGTAGTAGATTATTTCTTTGGAAAAATAGAGAGGACGTTGTCGGAAAACACAGTTTGATGTGGTTGCCATAAGAGAATAGGTTGTGTAAGATTATTTTATTTTTGTGAATTGAAAACGCCACATAGATATTGTTGTGTTCTACTATGTGATTAGTAGTTTTATTTGGGGATTTCTCTTATTTAAATTGGAGAATATTTTTTTGGGTCAATGAAAAATGAAATTGAATCTTGGTGAAAATTTATTATTGTGTGATGGCTTCTTCAAGTATTCTATATCTTAACTACAAATTAGTTGGGAAGAATTATTATTTATGGAAATATAAATAAAAAATGTATTGCTTACAAAAGATTTGTTGAAATTTTTAGAAAAAAGAAAGAAGCCCCTACTAATTATAGAGATTTAGCCCAATTTAAAATAAAGAATAACGAAGCCTTGGTTATTATTGGTGTTTCATTACTAGTGAAATCATCTCACAAATTAAATATATTAATAATGCAAATGATTCTTGGAAAACACTTAACGAAATATTTGAAAAGCCTACAAAGACTAGGATTTTGCTTCTAAAAATACAATTACATAATTTAAGAATGCTAAATGCTTAGGATGTGACAGATCGTCTTACAAAAGTAAAGGCGATAAAGAATTAGTGAGAGATTATGAGAGAGAATGTTGAAGAAAAATCATTAGTGAGATATTTCTTAATAGTCTCCCCACAATGTATAAATATCTAATCACATCCTTACAAGTTCTTGATAAGATTGATAATGTAACTCCCACAATAAACACACACAAATACAACGGAAAAAAATTTCCGAAATATTTTTTTACTTACATTGTCATATACATGGCAACATAAGGGATTGTTTAGGATAACACATACTCATGAGACACTTGCACAAATGTTATCCCACATAGGTAACATGCAACTCACATGAAACACATCGAGCCACTTTTCCCAAATGACAAGGCATAACACGATGATTCCACTACAGTACAAACTCCAATATAGGCACCATCCCTAACACACACTTTCCTTGTTTGCATATTTATTACATTTATATTTTGATATTGACCTTAATTTGCTTGGAAATAACTTATGAATTATTTTATGACTAAACTGCATTATCTTTACTTTATTTAACATTTCACTTGTAGTTATCCCACCTAACTTTGTTTGTTTCCGCATCTCACAAGAATGATGTAACAAGGATTTTTGTAGGAACATATGTTCCCATATAAGCTAGAGGTGTTTGTTCTAAGTATTTTTCTTTTAAGTTTTCGTGTTAGATTGGTTTAGAAATTTATCGAAGTTACCACAAATAAGGTTCACATGATACTAGTGACGCTGATTTATTCAAGAGTGAATTGGTTACATGTTCTTTGAAAATTAGAATTTAATTACCAAGGTTACTTGATTTATGATTTAAGTTATAATACCTACCACATAATCTAACTACTCTAGTTAAATGCTTACTCATCAAGAGCTAAGGATTATGATTTCACACTTAACCAAGTTTGGATTTTAGGGCAATAAGTATTAGATGCATGATATTAGGAGACATTCAATTATAAATTTTACACACCTTTACTAAGGTCACAACTAGAGTGATTGTCCACCCTTATCGCCAACAGTCATCGTGTAACTATAGGTTATCTCGATACTACTTCGCCAAGCTTAAAAACTTGTTTGAGATGGGGGTGAAAGGGGATTCACACTTAGCATTCTCATATGAAGATATCTAAAACATAGGGTCCGCTTCGGATTGTTTACAATCATCTTAAAATGATTTCACTTAATTTTAATTAATTAGTGTGTTGGAATTGTTAAAAAAACCCATTCGTTAATAAGGACATTTGCATGCTTGGGAGCCTACTAGTACTCCTCCTAGGGAATTACCTCAAGAATAAGACCACTTGGTTTCACAACGTACCTTTATTACGCATGAGGAAAAGTGAGGAAAATGATGGAATACTCCTTCGTTTATAGGATTATGGTTCACATTAGGGATTGCACGTCATGAATTTAGTTCCTTGACCCAAGAGATGGTTTAAAAACATTATCTCAATGATCTAAATTTCACCTTTCTCTAAGCATATCATTTTATGGTTAATTTTTCTCCAACTAATCATAATTTAATAATTTTCTAACTTTCAAAGTTAACCCTTAGTATTGAACTATTAATCCTAATGATAAATGAGATTCCGTACCAAATTCAATTATAATCTTAACTCTTAAAATATGACTTCCAAGGATAGTTGGTGATCTTTTGCACTTACCATCTATGTTGAACCCGAAGAGGACACATTCTCCTTACTACACACATGATAACCAATCCTGGAAGGTATCTACATACTCTAGATAATGTTTGAACATGACATTCTAAACTATCGGGTTCACAACAATGTCGTTGAGCATATAGGCTACGATGACAAACTCAAACATGTGATCTTATTTACTTCAATTAAGAGGTGTCATTGAGTGTAAAGATTAATTTCATTCTACGGTTTCAATTTATTCTATGCTCAGAAGGATCATTCGAGAAAGGTAGATATGCGCAAGTTTTACACTAAGGTCGAATGTTTTATTTAGATTTCATTATTACAGTTTCAAGGTAAAGAACATAACACACCAATTATTTAATTGTCTATTACACACTTTGAAATGCATTACAAGATATTAAATTCAAATTAATTTAACATATATATCGAACACTTTTTCTTAAATGCGAGTGACTAATTCATATATTCCCAAAACAATCATTTTCTCCCAATATGATAAGACAAGTATATTAACTTTATTAATTTCCAGAAATAGGTATTAAATCATGGTCATAAAAGTGATAATAATATTTCCTTTCAAGACAATTACAGATAATTGATCAAGGGTATTTCTCATTTCTATATAGAATTATTTCAATTACAATTTTAAAAAACAAGTATTTCATTCAACCTTTTCAGTCAAAATAATAAATGCAACTTTTTATACGTCTTCTTTCTTCATCTTTCACGAATTCCATCTCCAAGGTTGTTAGTACTGTCGATTCATATGAACCGAGCATGATAGGTCCTCAATATTTAGAATAACATGTTCTAACTTAGTAATTTAATAAAAGGAATGTTTATTTTAACTACAATATTCTAGGGTTCAAAAGGAATATTAAACTCTTTCAAACATTCATCCTAAACATATTACAATCATCAACATAACGAATACAAGATAACTAAGTACCTTATTCTAGTAACGGCCATGCAAACAATAGATTTATGATACATCTAAGTAACTAGTTAATAACAACTTAGTCAACAATCAATTCTCAGCTATGCAAATAATAGCTTCATACCACAATCATATATGCCCACACACACACACACACACACACACACACGCGCCACAGATATAACTATAAATTGTATAATAGTTACAACTAATCTAAACAACAATAGTTTGTTATAGAATTCAATATCCTACATACCATCCATACTTTGATAAAATAGGCATCCATCAACACAAGTTATGCATACAAAAATTGTATTCACTTTCTAGTATAAGATATAACTCAAAATTCTTAGATATGGTAGAAAGGTCTACGTGGCTGATACGAAACTTAGCAACTCACTCCATGTTTCCTAAGGGTTCTTTAAATCCTAGGTACCATCACTTAACTATGTTACTATAATATAGTAACTTCCTGCTATGATAGGGTAGGACTCAATATATATTCTATCACTAAGGGAGGAGATGTATATACGTTCAATTGATGATCAATGGAAGTGTAAGACCCGAAGTGAGCTCTAAGAAAAGGTTCAAACCAAAGGAAAAAGATCATAACTTCTTAAGATTTAAGAAGAAAAGAATACCATTGAAACTAGAAGAACGTAATGTAAGTAGGGAGCGAAACCCATCCTACAATCTTAACTACTTGAAGAAAGGTTTTTTATACCACGTATAAATTAATCCACTTCCAGCACTAGGTTCGATAATTACCAAAACTAGCATCGATTCAACATTGACTCAATTCATTAAACAAACAAGAAAAACAAAAAATAGTTATCGGACACCCATATCGAATTGTATGAGCCTAAGGATCGATACATCACTGAAACCCGTCGGGAAGTTCACGAAGCATCTAAACATTATACATTAGTTAAGTGAAGTGAATATTAAATTTACAACTTATGTCTAACCATTGTTTATTCCAAAGTGTGACTATAGACCAAGTCGACATACCACAAACCCAAAATGGGGCATAATCGATAACCAAAGGTTTCGACAATAGTTCTGAAAGTTACGATCTATCACATGTAATAAATACAATCAACGTAAATCATTTATAAAAATAATTCATACCCATTTGCATTTATTAGAAGAATATGAATACCCAGTTTGACCTACGATTAGTGAGGACCTATAAAATAAAAAATCCATTACCATTTAAGGGTTTATAGACAACCTAGCTAAAGTTGTTTATGAAAAGTATAACGTTAGCAATATACATCGACATAGATCAAATCGATTCGATGTCCATATCCTTAAGAAACTGCTTCAAACAAAGATAAGAAAAAATACCCAATAGACGTTCAAGTTTTAAGAAACCAAGGAAGTAGAAATAGATACTCCAACCGTCCTTTGAACCACTTAACAACAAGATTCAAGGTTTTATATCATTTAAGCAAATAAATACAAACCCACTCATTGATATATTCCTACGATATCACATTACATTCATATGGCACTAATATGAGTTTAAACATAATAAAATATGCATCCATTTAAGTAATACCCATAACCGTATAAGTTATACTAGAACTCTGCAGTCATTTCAAGCGGTTGAGGTGGAAGAACAAAGAAAACAAACATATTTCCAAGCTTCAAATCAAATATACAAATTCCAACCATTGAGCAATTGTTATTTTTCTAATACGAACTTGTTGTTTGAAGTTGTTTCTTTATTGAAATTTTTGAGGAAATGAGTTCCTCTTCCTTCTGTTGTTTTGGATTTTGAAGGAAATAGCATTAGAGTTTTATTGAGCATCATGAGCTCGGTTTGAAGGAAGTAATAGTAATATTTTTATTGCTGTGCCTTTTTCTTGTATAAGAAATGAACGAATACGTTTTGGGTATTCGTGAAAGTAGGAGAAGGTAACTGTTTTTCTTCTGAACTTATAAAGGATTATATTCTTTCCTTGCTTTGTGTTGGAAAGTTGATTTTATAGTGTTTTATGGATGCGGTTTGATCTTTTAACTCAAACTGTCATCGTGAAAACGCACTTGACTTTGGATTGCTGTGCAAAGGAAGAAATGCATGGGAATTTGTCTTGTTGTTTGGGTCTGTCTTGACTGTACCTTGTTGTGCATCTGATATCCTATGCGGGTTTTCATTAATAAGGGTATTGTTATATGAAAATTGCATTTTTGGGTTCTGCACATCATTATGAAATAGAAAAATGGATTTCGGGTAGAAATGTTTGTTGGCAAGGAACTCTAGTTGGGTATTCATTGCATATGGTATGTTGAATTGAAACTGTACAGGCTATGTGAGTTTGCTTTTCATTGTTGAACGATTGTTCAGTTGTCAATATGAGTTGAGCTGTCATGATAAGATAAACACGATTTGGGTGTTTTTATTATATTTTGAAGAAGATGATTGTTTCTTTATTGAAGGTAGAGGGAAACGAGTTCTTCCTTTCTCTGTTGTTTTAGATTTTGAAAGAAACAGTAATTGGGTTTATTGAGCTTTATAGGTTCAGTTTGATGGAGGTGACAGCGGTATTTAGATTACTTTCTGAGTGTTGTTTTCTTTCTGTACAAACGGAAGGTTGAAATGTTTCGTGTGATATCTGATTTTACACTGTCAAAAAAAGGGAATTCGACTTGACTGATTCTTGTTGTATTTGAAGAAAATGGATGTTTTCTTATTGAAATAGTTAAGGGAATGAATTTTTCTCTTTTGCTAACTGAGTTCTGGAAATAGCAATAATAGAGCTTTACTGTGTAATATGAATTGGTCTTGTTGTAGGTAACAACAATGTGCAAATTGTTATTATGAACTGTATGCGTTCATGGATATAGAAGGTCATGTTAATAAGTGATTACGTGATTGTATAAATGTTATTTGGTTAGAATACGGTGAAGGAAGTATGAATTCTTCTAATATAGTAGGAACATAGTACGCATTCTTATATTGCTTTCTCTATGATGGATACGATATTTTACCAACTTGTTTTTGGTATTCGTATGAACCCGATTTAAAAGAAGTATTGATAAGGACGATAAGTTCTTCCTTGTTTTCATTTAAATCTGATTATGAATGAAATTATTCTTCTTTCTTTGGAAAGTGAATTACGAATGGATTTTGTAAGTTTCACTCTCGAATCACATTATCTTGATTTGTGTCTCGTTTGGATTCAATTTTTAGGACAGTCATGAGGAAAGAAATAGGAATGTGAATGGAAAACTTGGAAAAATGATCTTTTCTTCTCTCATACAGTTGGAAATCTGTAATCGTTTAGGAACGAATTTTGTAATTGCTTGGGTATAAGCAACTATATTTATTGTTGTTTGCTTTCTCATCTGTACTTGATTGCTTGGAATCAAATGAGATGCATGAACTGAAAGGAAAGTAATTGGTTTACATTTCAGTTAGATTTTATCCTTTGCATTTATTACTAATGAAAGGAATGGAAAGGATAACAGTTATGTTATAACAGCAGTATGCTTACTTATATTCCTAGTTCTTACAAATGTTGTAATCTGGAACTGTTGAAGGAAATTGCGTCTTGTATGGTTATGTGGGAAATAGGACAGCAATTCTTTGACTGATTGGGATGGTATTTAGATGGTTCAGTTGTTATACTGTTCATTCTTTTTGATACTTAATTCTTGATTGATGTTCATACTGTCATTTCATAAAAGCAGGGTTCTTTTATTGAGACAGTTAATTGAAGCACCTCATTTTAATGACAAGTGCTTAATATGCTCAGTTCATGAACCTGACCCGTGCAAGTAATTTTGTAGATGGAATTTGAGTAAAACGAAGACATGGCTGTTTTCTGATGCTTCTTTTGATTGTCTGAAGATGAATTGTATTTGTTAGTTATTATTCCTCTATGAGGAATTGTGAAAAGAAGAAAGTACATTCTTCTATCTATGAGTTGTAATGTTGTTTTATATAAACAAAGTCCAGTAATTTGGACTGGCAACTGTATAGATTATGAAATGGATTAATGAATACAAGTGTGATATTTTGATGACTATATCAGTTTGATATTGTTGATTAAATTGGAAATATAATGTTATTTCTTGATTTGGAATTATTCAATTGTCCTTGGATGGATTTAAAGGGAACTGATTTCTATTCTTACCTAAATGCAACTTTTAAGTTGAAATGTGCAATTAGTTCATACTTGGGTAAAGATGAATTTTTAATTGACATTAAAAAGGATTAGGAAGAACATGATTCCATAACTGATAGGTATTCAGGATTAGCTTGGAAGCTAAGGAATATCAAATAACTTAGGAGCAACTGACAAAATTTGCATTCGGACTCCATTATTAGCCTCGAATGTTAAATTCAGAAAGTAAGGATGTGGGATAAATATATCCAGGGCTAATAGACCTTAACTATGTAAGGTTAAGGAGAATAAATGAATACATTTATTAAGAATTAGACCTCGTTTAAATGATGTCTAATAAGCTGGAATTCTGAATTTGGTTACAGTTGTGGAAAAACTTGGTTAAGTTTAATAGGTTAAACTTATCATGTCCGTCGGTAATGGGCTGCTTAATCCAATGATTAAGAAAAGAACCAAGTAGAGAAAATGCAACCCTTCGGTATGAAGGAGAAGATGCATAACAAGCTAGAAGATGGATTTAGTCTCTCTTAGCTCCATACAACTGTAACAAGAACGAGGATAAAGGATCAACATGGTTGCTGAAAGTTGATCTTAAATATTAAGATCATATCCAAATCACTTGAGCTGGATGTGTACTCTCGATGGGAGGATTCCGTAGGACATTGACATATGCCAGCTATAGCATGGTGTCTTCATGAAGGCGGGGTCTTCATGACGACACAATGTTATAGCTGACATATTACAATGCCCTCCCGAATTAAATCATCAAGAATACATAGGCTGAATATTAAGTTCTTGGCTGGGGATAGGAGTATGATCACGTATACGGAGTGACTCCGGAGGACTAAAGATAACTAGACACACGGATTCATTGGGAACGACACCGTATGTCTACATGTCTTTAGTTACCATGAGTGCCTTCCTATATTCGTTCATATTGCTAGTTGGAAATTGGAAGTTAGAATTTGACCTTAAATTCAAAGGACTGGTAGGAACCAGGAAAGACCATTCTAGATAACAGGTGAAGTGAGGTGAAGGACGTATTCCATTGGTGTGTATCACATCTAGGAATATGATCATGTAAAGCATGTGAAAATCTTTGGCCAAAGTATCACAAGTGCTGGTTGCGTTGTCCTAATCACTTAATTTAAGATGCAGGATGTCAGATGAATATCAGTAACAGATCTTCAGATAGGCTTCTTAAATGGATCACTTCGATAATCGGAAACGGTTAAGAGAACCTTGTATATATAATATACTATGCATGAATGAACATGAAGGATCGGTAGTTGCCGAGTCATGAAATGAGAGATCGTTGAAACTCTGAGCCATGAAAATGGGAGATCGGCAGTTCTTCGAGTCATTTACGCAGCATATAGAATCATGTTATAAGATTGAATGGCATCTTGAATGTGTGTTCCATATTGCAAATATGTGAACAAGGAACATTAGTTTTAAAAGGAAATTGTGTGTTCCAAACTGTATTGTTTGGGCAGAGAACAATTATTAAAACTTGAACATGTGTTTGAATTATATAATTCATAACAGAGAACGTTTTATAAAAAAAAAAAAAAAAAAAAATTCCCTTGTTCTAGTATCTTAAAATGGGGATGTTACAAGAGACATTCATGATGCAATAATCTTAGTGAAATAAGGATCCTAAAAGGCATGATGATTAAAATCGGGTTGATTGAAATGATTAAATAAAATGTGAATTTTTTTATAATTCTAAAGTTAGTCTAATATAAAGAATAATAGTAAACAAAATATGTAAGCCATAAGAAAATGATCCAGACAATCTAAGCTATGAAAAATTAAAATCCTAAAGTGTAAGAAAGGTTAGATAGAGCTTAACTAATTCGATGAAGGTGTTAAACTATGTCACATAATAAACTAGATGAATCGATTGTAGAAATGAACACAAAGAAGTTCCAAAAACACTAATTTTGAAAAGTAGGTTGGGATGGGATGAAAGGTACATGGGTGTCTGTGGGCGCCTAGGTTGATATATGGGGGTAATGGTCTCGTGAAAAGGTCTACAATTATCCTCTAAGGTGTATGTGGATATTTTCATGCCTTCACTTCCCGTCACACTAGCTTTCTTGACCATGTAGTATGTCACTAGAAATCACTGATGAAGGAGAGACCTACAAAATTCTAAGACAAGTATAAAACCCCTAAAAAGGAAAAATGCAAATGAAGGTGTCAGACTGTCCTCAGCAGCCATAATAGTGAACTTACTAACTAAGCATTACACTACATCTTAGACCTGATGTAATTCTATGTGTGTATGCAATCATGTGCTAGGTGTTCTTGATCGAGGATCATCTTTGAAAGTTCCCTAAACATCCCTAAATGATGTTAGTGTAGAATATCATCTCGAGATATTTCAAACTACTTTGTGATAATGTGACAAACGGACACCGGAGCTCTAGTTATGTCCGTCAAAGTTCGACAACGAGAAAGTCAACTCTGGTCAACTGGTCAATATTGGACCAATGGCACTGCGACATGTGGCGAAAAGGAAAAAGGGAGTTGTTTGTTTGTTTTCGATCACCGGTCTTCGACGAGCATAAAAATGGTGCACGGAACAAGAGGCTCAACTTTTATTACGGAGGGGAGCCCGACCGCCGTGTGGACTATGGTATTATCGCCAACGTGGTGGGTCCACAAGCCACCACGTGGCTTGCCACCACTCGTCGAATTCGATCAATTTGCCTATCGGAGACGACAAGTGGAATATATACTATTTACCGAGTTAATTATTTCCATACCACATTACATGGGTCGAAATTATATTTACTTGGTAATTCCATTTTCCAAATGCCACACATATATCCAAACCACTATATATTAATGTTTATACATTAGTATCAAAGCCCACATAATTCTCCTAAACCGCCAACATCAATCCATGCATGGATTTTCCACGTGGAAGGAAGGAGTGAAGCGGTTGTAGTGGAAGCTTCCACGTGAGGAGAGAGAGGTGGGGGCGGTTAAGCCCATGTGGTCCCATGACCACTTCACACAATGCATGGAAAGGCTATTTAAAGCCTTAAACATTATCAATCCACAACATGTGGGATTTATACCCACTAAACAATGCCGCCAAATATGGGAATTTATCCCTTATCAAATGCTAAGCCGCTCCAATTGGGATTTTATCCCATTAAAATATGTAAATCTGCCTCTTTTGGGATTTAATCCCATTTAAAATGCAAATCCGTGGCAAAATGGTAGGAGGCGGGATTTGAACACCCGACCTCTCAGGCTTCCAAGACATATCCACCAGCCAACTTGCCTAGAGGTTTGGGCAGGTTATAAAATGGGTCACTTCAACTTATACAAGTGGTGGAGGTCCAGTGTAAAAGCCATAAGGAGACAGTTTTGAAAACGCCATTTTGAAGGCCTTGCACTCAGATTGGGCACTTGGAGTAAAAATATGAAATGAAGAAAATTCTGAGATGATTCCAATGATGTAAGATTTTATATTTTTTTGAGTTTTAACATGTTTTTGGAAGCTTTGAATGCAGTTTTTAACAGGGATCTACAAGACAACTAGTTGGAAAACATGAATTTCAATGCACTTCTGGTCCGAATTGTGACTTGGTGTAAACATGAAAAGTGTTCAGAATTCAGAGATGATCTCAGATATATGATTTTTTTTCATAGAATGTTTTTAAATATCCATTTTTAGGTGTTTTTATAACACAGTTGTAGGGAGATCACATTGTGAAAACACTGTAGGAGCCACGGATCGTTCTTGGGATAGTTTCTGCTATTTTTCAGAGTTCTTGGGACATTGATCAGCTCATTTTCAGGTTGTGATTCATTATTGGTTGTTTGTAAGAGTTATTGTACTTACATTTCAATATTATTAATGGATTGGTTCTATCTCGAACCTTGGGGACGTCTGAATTTCCAAACCCCGTAAACAATCTCGTTTGTTATCTGAGTGTTTTTAGTTTTCTGATTATTTATTTGCTACACAAGTTTTCCGCACTTATATGGATGCATAATAATTAGAATTTAATCAATTTGTGGAGTTTAGAATACTTAAAATTGGTTAAGAAAATCACGATCTTTGGAGACTTTTAAAAGTAAAAAAATATAACACACGTTTTCATATCGGTTCTTGTGCAGTTAAACTTTTTAAAGTAACTAGAAACAAGTATATGTATAAATGCAATAAAATTTTGTATGGTATAGAATAAAATTCCCTCCTATTTAGTGTGATGTATATGAACCAACCTTGTACCTTGTGACAGAGCTAGACGGATACAAATAGAGCCTTTGAAGGATGCAACCTTAGGTGACGATAGTAGTGCTTAGTGTTTTATCTCTCATTATCGTCTCATAAATTTATATTTATATGGTTCTCTTGTTATAATTTCTTAATTAAAATAAAAAGGTTGACCACGAACAAGATAGAAAGCTCAAGTGACTAAAAAGTGCCCAAAAAGTGACAGGAAAGTTTAAAAAGGCTCACGGATCCCTAAATGGGTAACGTGCACAGGGCACTTTAGTATAGGGCTAGGTTCCCTATTAGAGACACTAAATGCCATAGCTGAATGGGTGAGTATATGTTGGAGGTCGACAATGAATACAATATGCAAATTAAAATGGCCAAAGGACATCGAGTTAATTAGTACTTTCTTTACTCAAAAACCATATTAATAGTAGTATGAGGCCGGGAATAGATGATGTCTAAAGTGCATGATTTTGTGACTACGATATAATTGAGTTCTTTAGACATGGTGCTTAAATGAATGTGTGAATCGTGGCCATTGAAACCCATCGATAGAAGTAATTATGTCTTACTCTCTTTTTTTTTTAAGTATACCAAACTATAAATCCAATTGTGTCACGTGTATAAATTTACAACTATGTTTGAGTCAATTATTTCGATCCCCATTCTTGGTAAGGGGTTCTTCTTTGTAAGAAAGTGTGATAAATTTGTGATAAACTAAATTTTCATCATGAAATAATAATTTGCACTATGAATTTGGCATTGATATATTTAGTAACAACTGATCAATTCATCATATTTTGGGGTTAGTACATTGAAACCCAGGCCCTTCTATTGTTCTAGGTAAAAATTCTTCAAAATCTTAGAAACAAATCTTTGTCTCCATAATGTAGCTTAAATTGATCTTCTTTATTGTGACTTAGGGAATTCTCGGGATGCATTGCTAATAATTGAAGCTCATGTGGGAAACCTTTTGTTAAGATTGGCAGTTCAAGTTTGATTAAATATCACTTGATCAACTGTGGGTGTTTTTGTAGGTTATTAGGAAATTTACCTATTAAAAGATAAATGAAAAATGAAATAAACACGGACCAATAAGAACTTTATACGGGAGGAATAATTTTTAAAAGTTATGAGTAAAAATGTAAATGTTAGGAAAATGATCCCTCACTCTAACCTTTTACCTTAAAAGGAGGAATAACAACTATTTCAAAATTACAAAGTATTCTCTAAATCCTCTCTCGTATCTCTATAGAAGTAATATTCTTATACATATCTCACATGGTAGGGAGAGGATAATACAATCATTGGTGTTGGTACTTGGTATCATAAATTAATGAGTTGATATTAATGAAAAATATATCAACTAAAAAATAAAAAAATTGAATTTATAAACATACTTATAACTTATAACCATGGAAAAAATTGGGAATAATTTATGCGTTCATGATCATGTAAAATGAATCAATAATTGTTCTCGATGGAAGATAATTATTCATGATACCTATAAAATATAAAATATATATGGTCTAAATGATAAGATCGGTTTAATTGTATACTTTTAATCACATGGTGAGATTTCTAGATTAGATGCATACTAGGTTTGGCGGTAATATTGATTAATATGTATTCCATGTTTTACTCTTATATATCTATATATCTATATATATAAACACATACAAAATTTAAATAAACATAGATGCATGCTAGATTTAATTTCTAGCTTTTGTTATTTGTTATGGTTTTATCGATGTATGCATAAGGATTTTATTTCCTTGATAGATCTATAAATTTTTGATAAGCATATTAGTTGACCTTGTGTTTCAATAGGCTAAAAGTTGCGCAACTATTTTAATCACGCTACCTACCATGAATGTAAAAACATGTGAAGGTAGTGTTGCATATAACATTATAAAGCATTTTTGGAGTTCATTTCCTTCCGTTCACATTGATTATCTCGTTATTTACATTATTAAAATATTATTTTAAAGCTAAATATGTTTGTAGCTTATGACCCCTTTTCAAAAACAAAAAACAAGCCTATATAACTAACCTTATGGGAAGTATAGTCCCCTTGGACTTAGCGGTGCATTGGTGACCTAGGATAATTAACAAGTCAAACAACATACGTTAAGGATATGGAGAAATATTGGAATCTTCCTTTTCCGTTAGAAGGAAATAAATGTTTATTTCTCTTGACCTCCTTGGAAAGTATGGAAGGGAGGGTTGTTTGTGTGGTCAAATAAGATATATGTTTGAGAGTTACCCTTGTAACTTTGACATGCGTTGAACCTTTTGAGGCATCTAATCAATTTTTCTAATTTTTGTTTTCCTTATTGGGTAAAAGGTTAATACTTATGACCATTTTAAAACTTCAAATGAGCCAGGTTATGTTGAAACAAATTTAGTGCTATTATTAGTAGATGTTGGTGGCATGTTAAGGATATGACAATATGAGAATCATATTTACTTATGATAGGAGTTTGATTTAATATAGACCAAAATAAAATTCTATAATTCTCACTTGGTTGTATAAACAAAAATAATTGGACATGATACTTGATTTACAATTAAAGGATAAACATACCAAAACCCTAAGGAAATAATTTTAACCTATTTCAATAATTGATCGTGGCTTTCTTGGTGTTAAAAGAGAGGAAATTGGATTACCATGGTGGAAAATTTCGATACACATGTAAACTATAAAAAATTAAATTATTCTTTCTTGGTATTATTAGGCAAATTTTAAATCTCAATCTTGATGTCCTAGAAAATGGTTCCAACTATGGAACCCTAAAAATAAACTAGAAACTTAATCCTAACTTTATGGTTGGCTATATATATTACACATAGAACTTGTTGAAAATTTTCTTTTTGTGAATGTAAATGGAATTTCTAAATCAATTCATCACCCTTATAGGATGTCTGATATTATGCGAACCTTCATCTTTGAACCTTTAATGAATGGTACAAATGCTAGAACAAAATTAGATATGCTTGTGAAACATTGTCAATAATTTAAAGATAAGTGTGAGTTAGGAAGTGAAAACACCTGTAAATTTGTAAATTGTCCTCTCTTTTTGTGTGGTGGTTTTGGCACATGGATGCTTTTCGTGAGTGGGTACATGCAAAATGAGTATGCATAACTTGTTAAAGGTTTTGAGATAAGTATTTATTTCCCATGGTTCATCTCACATTAGTTCCTTAAAATGACATATATGTTAAACATCCACTTACATGAACAATGTAGGGATTTTAGATGATAATGTTAATTAACTTCTTTAAAGTTACAATTTTGTTTAATTAATTTTCCCATGATGATAAATAAACCTAAGGCATGAAAAAAATTTATTTGGGGGACATGTTTTTGTGACTAACTACATGGTATGATGTGAGACCCTTAAAAGGAAATAAACCTACCTCTTCAAGTGAATTCTAGGATGGAGTCTAATTATAGTGAGTGGGATGTAGTGCCTCTCAAGTTCTCGCTCCTTTACTTAGCAATAAATTTGGTGATTGATTTAAGTTGGAGAAACATTAGAGAATAATATCATGAATTATGTTAGTTAAATTTTACTGAATTTGTGGTATCCATTGTTTTCACCTTGCCCTTGGTAGGAATAATACGAGGCTCATGGTGACTTACCGCCATTACCCTCACCACTTGGTTTTTATCTAGTGTGGTGAATATTAGTGATATAAGGTTACTCAATTTATATTAGGATAATCCTTAGATAGGTAAATTTATCAAATACATGTATATTAACTTGTCATTTGTATTTGGAATATGTTAATTGTATGATAGAAAAAGAACATTTGACCTTCTTCACACCCGACCTCCGGAGGTCATGCCAAGACATCTAGTGTTGAATGGAAATGAAAGTGAAATTTATGGTGGTGATCAAGATAATTGGGAAACCTTATGTCTTCGACACGTAATACTAGAATCTATGAATCTAAGGCAAAGAATGCTCTCCTAACTTGAAGGGGTGTGCTGGTGCGGTCCGTTATGATAGCTACTCGTATACTCCAATTGATGTCTAGTTCTTCTGAGATTCTATTGAGTGGCTACGGAATACGTGGAATATAACTTACACGTGCCTCGTATGGGTTTCAAGACAATGTCATGGAAGTGGAGACAAGAGGTGTAGAAAAGCTACAGGAACTATGGGTGATTTTTTGGTCTTGTCCAGAAAGTTTTAGCCTAATCAGCTGCTATGTTCAACAATGAAAACTGTGTAATAATATTTGGTCAAAGTGGTGAAGATATGAATACCAATATGCATAAACTAGTATCAATATCTAGTTGACTAGCAGGCCCGTTGGTTTTCGGGACTTGTGGATCACAACCGAAGACTCGTTGAGGCTGAGACCCTCTTATGGTCATGCATGCAATCAAGCCCTATTTCCAAGAGTATTACAAAAGTCATAGGCTTGATTAACAACGATATTTAGTGTATCTAACTATCTTATTTTCTTAGCATATGTTGCAGGTGTGCATAAGACTATTTATTGGAAACTTGTGTTAATGTCGCTTTATTATTTATAGCTCGTTGGGTTGTAGGACCAAGGGATCACAACTATAATTATTTTCCTGTTGTGGACCATTGATGGTCATGCAAGATGAATTCATTTTCTTTCGGTAAACAAACTATCTATCAAAGGAAATCTAACCTATGTTTTTGGTGTTTTCACAATATACTAAAACAAAGCAATAAGAAAAAATAATCTATGGAAAGTAATTTTTTTCTTTTCTAACTTTTAAGACAATCCATCTAATCTAATAATCAAATGAAATACAACCAATTAGCCGATGTAGCTAACTATTTATACGAAGGGTGAATCTAAATCTAAAAAAAAAAGGTCTATTCTAACTCAATAAAATCCTTCCAACCCTCCCTCGAAGTGAAGAAAAATTATAAACCTAACAGAGCTATTTTTCCCCATAGCTTCCCGGTAATGTTGAAGAGATAACTTCCTATTGATTTGATCTACTTGAAATTATCTAGCTAATTAGAATTAATTGTTTATCTACTCTATTTGATATGCAATTGAAATTAGAAATTCTTAATTGAAAATTTACTAAACAAAGTAAACAACTACACAACTCCAACATGGAAGAGCAAGAACCTTAACAAATCTAGTAGTATCAGTATTTGTCCCCTCAGTTATTTTCTTTATTTCTCTTAGTGTTCGTGTGAATCCAAAGGATTAGGAATGCAAAGAACAACAACAAGAGGATGGCGCTTGAGAAATGACATCTTGGAAGCAATCTAGATGCAATGCAAGTAGAAGAGAGATAACACAAGAGATATGAGCTTGGCTATGCAATTCCTAACAAGATTATGACAGCAAAAACAATACAAGATACACAAAATTCTTAGGCCTTTTGCTTGAATACAAGCATGGAATATATAGGAATGGAGGATAGGAGGTTACTTCATGCACAAGGCAAGAAGAGGCAATTCCAACTAATTAAATCTCATTTAAAATAGAAGGAGCAAGGAAAACCAAGAAAACAAAGCTATTTTTAGTGACTTCGGTTCACGATGCATACAAAAAGAAAATTTAAGTAAACTGTCACATGTTTAAAAATGCGTGAACAATTTAGATAAAGTGGGTAGGACCACCAACATACCTAGGTGGTGGTCGACAACCACCGCCTAGGTAGGGCGGCGGTCCCAATCTTGAAGGCCAAAACAAGCAAAAAAGAGGTGGGGAGATGGAAAAATGCATAGAAAAGTTAAGTAAGGCCATCTACGCTATAAATATATGATGTGAATGGGTTTTGGAGCTCGAAAACCTTCTTAAAAGGATTTTGAATCATCATTGGGAATTTTGTAACCATTCTCCCGAAAATGTAGCACGGGAAATTTTGGGTGCCTACATATTGCCCGCTCGAAAGAAGCATCTTAGCCATGAAAAGGCATAAAACATAGAGTCCAAGTATGGAATTCCCAAAATGGGGAGTTAGAAGCTATACCTGACACACCCGTGTGTGTTGAAATATCGGCGTCCAAACTCTCCTTTCTACAAGAAGGAGAAGAGAATCAAGTGAAGATAAATAAAATATTGGAAAATAAACACTAAACCAAAATGATAAGAGGACTTACCATCTATGCGGGGATGTAGAAATATACTTGTGCCAACACTCTAGCCATGTAAACACATACACTCAAAATGAGTTTAAAATTATATATATATATAAACTCATTTTCAATTGATTTTGCATTGGTTATTTTGTGAATTTAGAGCTCTAAACATACGTTCACCGTTTCGACACGGATACAACCAAAATGACCATTTTGGGATAGCGATCATGCCTCCATAATTGGGAAATCAACCGACGCATTCCTAAGTTAGTTATTTCCTCTTTTGTCTTTTTGTGCCCTAGATGTTAAAATGTTGAAAAGTTCACCTAGGGGGGACATTTTAAAATTTTCTTGTTTCAAATCAGTTCTTACGAGGGGGGTTGTCTTAGGGCATTCTTTTATTTTCGTTGAAAAGGTCAATTTTTTTCATTTTGGGGGTTAAGGGCATGTTTTAAGAAATCAGGTTAGAATCACCGCCCAAGATAGGGTGGTGGTCACGAGATCCGCCGCCACTGACAAGGCGGAAATCTGGAATTGCCGCCCTCCACTGGGTGGCGGTTTTAAACAAAATTTCTAAAATGTACCTAAACTTGAAATTTTTTTGTGCTTTCGATATTTTGCTATGTTTTTGATGAGCTTATCATGTGATGTAAATTACTAACTTTCTCTTTTCTCATGTTTTGGTGAATACAGAAGAAGGTGGAATACATACGTTGGAGCAAAGAGAGAGAGTGTGATTGGCTCCTTAGGATTCTAGATCGATGACCCAGGCTGACCTAGATCTTCTATAACAAGCACGCATCAAGGATAGCACGTGTGCCTCATGTCGATCTCTGTTAGTCACATTCATGCAACTTATTATCTTAGTGGGATGCGAGACTAGAACACCTTTTGGTTTCTAGGTGTTAGGGGTGAGTGGACCATCACCTGGAGGATGTATACCACATCCTTGGAATCCCAATACTTGGGAGGAGAATGAAATTGGAAACAACAGGGTCTAGGGCTATGATGACGTAGTGGGCCACATATATGGGAGACATCATTGTCTCATTTGGTTTAAAGAAGGGAATGAAGGTTTGGTCCATTCTACTGCTCCTATTCCTATCCTTCAGAGACCCATCATGGTTATCCTATCTTTGAGACTAGTAGGGGATAAGGGAGGAGATACACTCTTATACTATTGGGCCCCCATCATTGCACATATCGAGGCTCATGGCCATAAGTATTCTTGGGGAAGATATTTTGGGGACTACATACCATAATTTGTATAGAGTTTTTAGATTGTAGGGATAGTATTTGAGCCACCCCACTCTTGGTTATGAGTTGGGTTTATGAGAATTTCATCCCCTATGGTAGGGGGTACTGGTATCAAACCCGGGGGATATTCAGGGTAGCTAAATGTACTTGGTATGTCGGTGCTTCAAACACCACATTAGTCGAGCGTCTTTCCTTACTACAATAGACATGACTGTCCATAGCCTACCAGGACATGGTAGGGGTATGGGGTGAGGAGGAGGCTACAAAAATGGTAGATTTCTCTTCCATGAGCTAGTTAGTTGACAGAGCTAGGAGATTAGAGATTCACCCATTTGACCGGGTACCTCAGCAGTTTGGCCTTCCATACCCTGTCATGCTTCCTCTAGTGGAGCCTATTTATAGGACTATTTGGGAGGCTCGGAGGGGTCCTAGAGGGGATCCTAGTTGGACATTGGTTACTCCTAGCGTGCCTATTTTAGTTAGGCCTATAGTCCAAGATCGGTGGGTAGTTGGTTCACCTCGAGTACCCTTACTTCATATTGGAGTGGCTCATCCTCACAGTGGGGAGGAGGATGAGCCGATTTATTTGGAAAATGACTCTGAGGAGGATACGGGAGATGACACAGAGGTGGATTTTTTTAGAGAGGAGGTCGAGGAGGAGGATGAGGGGGTAGCCCATTTGGAGGGAGAAGAGAGTTACCTTGAGTGACATGAAACTTAGGAGATCCTCAAAGTAGCACATGAAGAGGCTAACATAGAGAGAGAGACACTAGTCTCGGAGGAGCCATTTGGAGAGGATGATGAGTCTATGATTGGACAACATCACGACTCTCGAATTTGGTAAGGCTTAGTAACCGCCAAAAGAGCACCTCTGACAAATATCCACTAATCCCACATGAATGCTCAAATACTTGAGTATGTTTGATACTCCTTTCTCAATTTTTTCTATTGATTTTCGTATGTTTAGCTTAGCATTCTCCTTTTGATTTATGTTATGTGATTTTCTATCTCATTATCTATCTCTTTTTTTTCTTTTTTCAGCATCTGCACACGAGTGGTGAGAAATAATTCATTGGGTATGCATGGACACCCTATTGATTCCCTCGGGAAGACCCAAACTAAGTTTTCTACGGATTCAGACAACCCTTAGCCATTGGTTGACATACGATGTCTTTTCTACTATTTGGAAGGTGGCAGAGATAGTGACCTCCCTTCATACCTAGGTAGTTGGATACGAGATTGTTGAGTGCACCGATGAGGAAGATCCATTCTCACGGTGAGGCTATGAGAATTGGGTGCCACCACTCACACTCACACCATTCATTCCATTCATAGTGTAATCACACCATAGAAGGAGCCCTAGATGTAGTTGTGTACCATCTGAGGGATCCCACAAGAATTAATAGGTTGTTGAACCTTTATTGATTTGATACCATTTTTTATATTATATGATTTTTTGTATATTTCGGCTCACTTCGAGTGTTTTGACAATGCCTAGTACATGATGACATTGTTTACAAACTTTACCTCTACTATGATATATACACACTCTTTTTTGGTTCGGTATTCCATTGTATACGAGTTGACTATCTTTTGGCTTATCTCTTATGTGTACTCTAGATATTTAGAATATCCTCTTTTCAATGCTTTTCAGAATGTATACAATGGATGTGGATGATAAAAAAATTATTTCTTTTTCTATTTTATGTTGCATATATGATGATGCAAACACAATGTGATCTTAAACTTAGTTTCTTTTGCAATATTTTTCACTTCATATTATCTTGATAAAATGTGATGATATAATAATACGATAAATATATGTACTTTCCCCACTCCTAACCCCACACAACTACTAAGATGCGAGGGCTCAACAAAAGTTAGAAAGGGCAAAAGTTATGAAAAATTATTGAATGACAGAGATGATGAGAGAAGATTAGAGGTTTGAGATAAGAAAATTGGGATGCTACAACCTTACTATACTCAAGCTACTTCATAGTTTAGAATGTGAATTACTTTATAGTTTATCTAGACTTGGATCTATAGATGGCCAGTTGGTTGAAAAATCTAGTTTTGATTTTAAGATCTCTTATAATTTTAGAGATCTAACTCAGTTTAATTTTTATTTATGATTTCACAATGTTTGACTAATTTGTAATTTTGAAGTTTATCAAAGAGACCCCCTATGCCTTGCCCCATACTACTAGTAAGAAGTGTGGACTCATCACCATGGACAAGGGATAGATGAGTAAGGGCATTTCCCTCCTTTCCCAAACATATGTCACTAGTAAGAGACGTAGGCTCTACATCGAAGGTTTGTAGGGAAAAGAAATGTGTAAAAATAAAATTTTCTATGGATTTTCATTTGATTTACTTACTTGATCCAATTTTAGAATGCTCTTATTTCCAAGGAGATGTATAAGGGATAGATGTGACACCATGAAGCTTCTAGAACATACCATGAACAAAGACACCTAACCTAAGAAGAGACCAAAAGTAGAACCAAGTATGTAGGCCTTGGTATGGTTACCATCAAAACTTTGTCTTATCTTGTTTGGATTGATAAATGATTCAGAAAAATTGATGATACTATGAAGGTTTGAAGAGACATGATTTGAATGTTTTGCCAATGTTTTTAGAAGTTTTTAGGAATTTCTATAAGAATAAGCTCCTTGATCACAATTTTTACAAAATGAATGGACAGATGAAAATGCAATGCAGATGCAATAATGTACATATGAAAATGTTGATGGATCATGCGTAGTATCTCTTTAGGTGAAGAGAGTTTACGGATTCGCTAAACTCCTCACCTTCTAGTGTACACAAGTGAAATGCACCATTTTTATAGTCTTCCACTACTCGATATGGACCTAACCACCTAGGTCTAAACTTCCTTCCCTCGCTGGTCTTTTTTCTATCTAGATATCGTGTCTTAATACCAAATATACTTCATAGATCTCATGTTTGTACATATTCTTATTGTATTGTCGAGCCATCCGGTTAACATAAACGCTATGCCATTTCTCAACATTGAGTCTAGCCTCATTGAGACTTTCTAACTGGGAGAGTTGTGCTTCTCGATAACCCTCCTCCCCCAGATCCCATGTAGTGAAATACAAAGACTAGGTATTTTGAATTCGAGTGGAAGAACCACCTCAAACTAAAACACTAAACAAAAGGGGTTTTCCCCATTGGCATTATATGCGACATTCGGTAGGCCCACAAAGCCGAAAACAACTTTAGGTGACAATCCCATTTATTCTCCTTAATGGTTTTGAGAAGGATGGCATTTAATGTCTTATTTGTAGCCTCAGCTTGTCCATTAGCCTGAGGATAGTAGAGAGAAGTCGTGTGATGACTTATTTTTAACTTTGTACATAACTCACACACCTCATCATTTTTGAAAGATGTGCCATTATCAGAAATAATGACTTGTGGCACCCCATACCTACAAATGATCTAGTTCAGGATGAACTTAGCGATTACAAAGCCAGGTATGGTGGTAAGGGGCATGGCTTTTACCCACTTGGTAAAGTATTATGTGGCCGTGATTATCAAGTTAAGGCCATTCATTAATGAGGGAGATAAATTCCCTATCAAATCTAGGCCCCACGTGGAGAAGGGCCATGGGGTTGTAATTGGTTGTAAAGATTGTGTTGGTATGTGGATCTCGTGGGAGAACTCTTGACATTTGTGACATCTATGCACAAAATCTACTTTGCGTCATGTTCTAGGGTGGGCCAGAAATATCCCATCTGATGTATCTTCTAGGAAGTGGCGTGGCCACCAAAGTGACCTCCACATACCCCGCTATGTGACTCATAAAGAATATTTTCAGATTCTTCAACGTCAACACATCTTAGCAACATTCCATCAAAGGCTCTGTGATAGAGCACTTGCTCCAAAATAACATACTTAGCAATGATGACACATAATCACCTTCTTTGTTATGATGTTTCCCCTTTGGGTATGTATGGTCCATGATGAAATTGACAATGTTGGTATACCAGGGACATACAAAGATAGGGGGCCTGGTTTCAACAAAGTACACACACTCATTGAGAAAGTCTAGATCTACCAAATCACCCCCATCTAATGGATTGTTATCCAACTATTCCGCAATGATTTTTCCCTTAATGGATATTTGATTTACAAATGTTAGTTGGAAATTACTAATTAAGGTTATGAAACGCCTGACCTTTTTGGACAAGGATCCTTGCATGAGGAATGTCTGTAAGTGGTATATCTTAATAATAATCCTTGTTTCTTGATTGAGTATATAATGCCTTAAATGCTTTGTTGCAAAAATTATGACAAGACATTCCTTTTTTGCCCATGTGTAGCATTTATCATAATCAAGAAACGTTTAAATAATGAAGTAAACTACATGCTTTGTTTATCATCATCCTATTGAGAAAACTTGCGGGATAGTGAAACATTTGTAGCTCATGAATACAAGATCAACGTGTGATCTGATCTAGGAAGAATTAGTTTTGAAGGGGATGAAAAAATTGTTTAACTACCTCGAAAGGCCTAATTGCATCATTCCATTACATAAATGCTATAATCCTTTTTCAACAAATTGTTGATGGGATGAATAGCATAGGTCAAGTCGTGCGATGGTGGAACCATTTCTAATATAGTGGAACCATTTTTTTTTTGGCTCGTCGACATCAATCCCTCGTGAAGATATAATGTAACTCAGAAGATTTCCTCATTTTACGCCAAAAACACATTTCTTCGATTTAATGATGACCCATACTCAATTAAGTATGACAGGATGATGTGAGCACCTCGGGGTGATCGCGGCTGCCTGGCCTTAGCCTTAACAATAGGCCATCTACATAGGATTCCACAATCTTATGAATAAGATCATGGAATATGTAGGTCATTTTCATTGGTACATAGTAGTGCTAACATTATTAAGACCAAATTTCATGATGGCACGGAATAAGTTCCCCCGAGGAATTATAAATGTATATTTATCTCGATCCTCTTTGAGACTTTGATTTGATTACATACTAAAAACCCATCCATGAGAGACAACAACTCAAACATAGATTTTGCGTCAATGATAACATCAATGGATTGTAATGGGAAATTATCCTTTGGTAAATCTTTGTTAATGTCCCATAAGTCTATGCAAATATGGATCTTTCCATTCTTTTTTAGAATGGGGACAATCTTTGATACCCATTATCAATAATCAACTAGCTTAATGAATCCCACCTAGACAAGTTTCATTACTTATTCTTTCACCATAAGGGCCACCTTTGGCTTCATAGGTCTTGACATTTAATTAATCAACTTTTCATCTAGTTTGGTGATGAGATTGTGCACCATGATATGTGGTGCAATTCCTATCATTTATTTGTAACTAAACGCAAAAGCCTTTTGATGTTCTTTGAGGATTTGGGTATGTATTTCCACTTCCTTTGGAGTTAAAGAGGACCCCAATTTTAAGATCTTTTGTTCCTCCTTCATTCCAATGTTTACACAAATGGTTCCTTGATTAAGGAGGCATTTCCCTCCTTAAATTATAGTGGGGCTTGAGAGGCAACTCCAAGTCCGCATCTTATTCTACCTCATAAATCTCAAGATCCTTTTCCGAAGAAGACATAATCATTGGATTCCCAAAATAAGAAGAGGAACATGGGATTAGGGAAAGGTCTATCTCATGATAGGTAAGATGTAGTTATACCAAATCGTTTAAATAAATTCAATTCAATTCATCACTATTGACGTGCTTTATGAACAATGACATTCACTCTCGGTTTCTACATATGTCAATGTTAGGGTCTTTGGTGTTTTACGAATCAAGTGTTCAGGCGTGAACTAAACCGTGTGAAGTTGGTAAATTCTAGGTCACTACTTGAGGTGAAGTGTGAAGAAAAATTTTCTAAGAATTTTTGAAAAGGTTTTGTTTGTATGGAACTGCTAAATTCAAATGAAACTGAACTCTTTTGTCAAACCCAATAGTGTTGTTTTGTAAATTTTAGATGCTCAACTCTAGTCTCATATAATTCAGATATTTTATTTGCCACTAGTTGTGAATCACCCAACACCCTAATATTAAGGATACCCATCCTCTTAGCTACGATGAGGCCTAATAGGAGAGCCTCATATTCATCCCCAGTGTTTGTGCATTCAAAATTCAGCTTGATATCAAAAGTTATAATCCTTCCTTCAGGAGAAGTAAGGATCATGCCTACCCCAACGTGAAAGAAACACTGGCTCCATAAAAAAGAGAGTCCAACAACTATTCGGGAAGATGGAAGTTGAGTCCTCCTTTGTACCTTCCCCCTTTACCTCGGTTACCTCAACCATGAAAACATCATCTACTGGAAGGGAACTAAGTCACAAGGCATGTCCTATAAACATGGAATCAAAGGGGAGAAGGATAGGAAAATCCTTTTCTAATAGCTCAAAAATAATTGATGTAGTTCCTAACGATACAGTCTTTATAACAACGTTTTCATTCTTGACCCTACCGGAATACCCTCAATCAAACTTGTAACTTTGAACTCCGTTATAGGAACTAGTTTTTCTTCTAGTGTCGCACTTGTAGGTTTGTTTAACTGGTTTGTACAAAGTTTGAATTCAAAGTAGACCCCTACCATTTTCTTCAAGTTGGCCAAATGTATATCAAAGGGTTTTGGATCACCTTGAGCCACAAAAAATTTCCCCAAATGCAAGAATATGACCTCTTGGAATAAATTAGAGCGGATTCCTTCATGCGGTGGATCCAGGGTGGTCAAGGATCATATTATAATTGGTTTCTGATCAATAAAAAAACTTAGTGAGTACCATCTTGGGCCCGAGAGTAACCAATAATACTATGGTTCGATCGAGGTTGTCTTGAAGCTATCATAGACCCTCGGTGTTTTCTTTTCGAGGAGCAATTGGTCTCTCCATACCTAAGTTATGAAGAAAATAGAAGCGAGACTATGTTAACCACTTCCTCATCATCGATCATTGCACGTTTTACATATTTTTTTACATCCAAACTTGTAAAAACAAGTCCGAATCACCTCTATGATATATTTTAGCATTCGTAGGCATCTTACTTATGTCCAACAAAAACCCAATGTCCCTTTCGGGTTACCCTGGAGGGAAACTGTCTAAGTCTATATGATTTATTTGTGCCTCTAGCGGAGGGTTAACATTAATCAAATGGCCAGAGACATAGTGCTTCTAAAAGAGTATCTCGATGAGCAGGGGAATTCTTCAGTAGATTTAAGAAGGAAATATGTGAAAAGGTCTTGGTCATATCACTGGTTAGATCATAAGATTCTACTGGATTTCTTAACGTTTTGTGAATATTTCTTGACACATCCGATAAATTGGGATTGATTGCGAAGAATAATCCCTAGCTCTTATTGTAGCGTTGATTTGGGGTTCAACGTCTAACTCAACCATGCCCATAATTTTTGTTTGTTGGCGACCATCTAGAGGAGGTGCCACTTGTGGGTTTGATGAAGTTGAATCTTCATCATCGTGAGTCCCTATTACAATACTCTTATTTGAACCATTTGGATCTATTCTACCATCCTTTGGATGCATTGTGAGAGGATCATTGAAGATTCCTAGCGGTGTGTTCTGTAGAGACACTGGTCCCATATAGGCATTTTGACTGGGTGCAGTTGGGTTTTCCAAAAACATGTCAACAAATAATTATCTTTGGTATTCTAGGAAAATCTGTAGAAACTTATTGCACTTACGACATGTTCTTGCATCATGCCCACGAACACTATGGAAACCATGGTATAAATCCGGGTCATAATATCATGGCCTTTGATTTGTTCCTTTACGTGGCCCAAAGTTATGGTTGTTATTTGGTTACTAATTGTTATAGTTAAAATTTTGAAACCCTTTCCTTTGGTTTTGAAATTGGCCAGTATTGACTAGGGCTTTGGGTAGGCATTTTCCTTTTTGCTAAGGTTGTTTCTTTTATTAAGGATTATTAAAATCCATAACGTTTATTGAGGGTGAGAAATTTTAGTTTCTCTTACTATTTCCATTATTGTTGTTGCTATTTGTAGCACCCGTACTAGTAGGATTAACAAAATTAAGATTTATGGGCTGGTTAGTCACATCATTGTTCGTGAATCCACAATTCTTATTAAGTATTTTTCCTCCTTGATTGTTATTTTTGTTGTTGGAGTAGGTGAGAGCATTTTGAGTAGGAGTGAATAACTTCTCATTTGCCTCGTAGGTCTTATGACCACTATCAATGGCCACTTGGTCAATTCAAAGAGCACCTTATAGCACTTACACATAACTCCTGAGTGGGAAATTTTGAACCTCTTCCTTTGTATCTCTATTGAGAAAGTGGAGGAATAAATCACAAAGTTCCATTTGATCCATGTTTGGAGTACTTGTTGAAGAATAGAGAACTGTCCGCCACTCTCGAATGAAGTGAGCTGCAAATTCACTATGTTCTTGCTTCATGTGCAGAATTCTCTGTCCTGTTCTTAGAAACTTATTCATCTTGAAATCCTTAATGAACTCTAACATGAGTTATTTAAAAGAGTGTATTGAGGCCTTTGGTATTCTATATTACCAAATGTCAAGAAATACATTCTAGTGTCTCGGGAAATTTTTGCAATGACGTCTTATGGGAGCAACTCTCGAATGGTTGTTACATAGGATTTGATATGAGCATTTGGGTCACTTGCCCCTTTAAACTTTGAAAGATCAGGAAATGGCCTTGGGAGCATGAATTTCCAAATGAAAAAGTCTAGAGGCTCGTTTAAGTGTAGTTAGACTAAGTTCCCATTGCGTACGTTTGAACCATTGAAGGTCCTTGTTGGGAAGCAAAGGTTACATTGGTTGCTGAAACGACATGGTGTAGGCATTTGTCATGGCATATGACATTCCTTGTAGATAAACATAAGGACCCAGATAGGTGTACGCATCTCCTTTTGGAATTTTAGGGTATGTGTGCATATAGGGGTGTTACCCACTTTGATATGGAGGGGTCATGAAGCCATGGAACATCCCATTCCTATATGATATAACATTTGAGAATGCACTTTCGGTTGGTGCCTATTGTAGGTATCCATTTGTGGCTTGAGGAGGCATACATAAGGTACCCATCCCGATTAACAAATCCTAGGGTTTTGAGTATTCATGTAGACTAGAGGATTCTATGCATTCGGTATTCATCTATAGTTACTGCGAGTAGGACGAGTTTGATGTTCCCTACACATAATTTTTGCATTTTCTAGGTAAGCTCTAACTCTTTGACCTTTTCTAACAAATCTTAAATATCATCACCCATTGACGGGGCGGTGTCTTACTTAGGTAACTTTTGTTGAACCATTGGAGGTTATTGATGAGTATGGTATCTTACTATGAATTGTTCACAATCTTACCACCCCTCATTAGTTGTATTGTCAGTTGGCGGTAGGGTAACATTATTGTTTTGAAGCAGGACATCATGTTGTCCTTGCAACTCATCAAAATATTGGTTCATGTGTTGGAATTTTTGTTCACTCCTAGCATATCTTGCTAAATACTTCTCATCTAGAAGGGGGAGTTGATCGGATTGCATGGTAATGGGTTGTCAAAACAATACCCGAGGAGATGAACTTGCTTCACCAATGAATGTCATGTTATTTGAACTTGATTGTTTGAGGGGATAATTCTAAATGACCTAATCCAATTCCTTAATGCATACATAAGAACCAACATTGGTTCATGAAGAAGAAGGTTTTTAGTGGATGAGCGGTTTTCTACCCATGTTAAAAGTGAAAGTGATTATTGTGGTTCACTTGATTAGTAATGGTACATGTCAAAACCTGGGATAGGATGAATGTACTCATCATATCCCGACTTATTCGGAGGGTATAATAATACCCGCATAAATAAGGGATGGATGAAGAAAGTGGAAATGTTTATAGACTAGCTCTTCATGTCGGGCTCACCAATTTTTACAAAAGCAACACATAAACATCTTCATACCTAACCTCCCCCGAGGTCGTGCGCCGAGAAAGCTGATGTGGAATGGAAATGGAAGTGAAAGTGATGGTGGTGATCGAGCTAATTAGGAAACCTTATGTCTTTGACACGTAATACTAGAATTTGTGAATCTAAGGAAAATAATGCTCTCCTAACCTGAAGGGGTGTGATGGTATGGTCCGATATGATAGCTACTCGAGACTCCAATTGATGTCTAGTTCTACCAAGATTCTATTGAGTGGTTGCGAAATATGTGGAAAGTAACCTATAGGTGCCTCGTATGGGTTTCCAGACAAGGTCATGGAAGTGGAGATAAGAGGTCTAGAGGAGTCAGTAAGAACTATGGGTGATTTTTGGTCTTGTCAGAAAGTCTTATCCTGATCGAGATACTATGTTCAATAACGAAAACTATGTAATAATATCGGGTGTGATCAATGAAGATATGAATACCAATGTGTGTAAACCAAGATCAATATCTAGTTGACTAGCAGGCTCGTTGGGTTACAGGACCTGTGGATCACAACCGAAGACTCGTTGAGGTTGAGGCCCTCGTATGGTCATGCATACAATCAATACCTATTTCTAGGAGTAGTATAAAATTCGTAGGCTTGATTAGCGGTGATATTCGGTGTATCTAATTGTCTTATTTTCTCGGTGTATGTTGTAGGTGTACATAAGAATGTTTTACACAAACTTATTTCAATGTTAGTTATTAGGTTTGGCCCATTGGATTATGGGACTATTGGATCACAACTATAAGTCTTTTCTGTTGTACACCATTATGGTCATGCAAGATGAATTGATTTTCTTTCAATAAACAAACTATCTATCAAAGTAAATCTAACCTATGTTTTTGGTGTTTTCTCAATATATCAGAACAAAGCAATAAGACAAACTAATCTATGGAAAGTAAATTTTTTTGTTCTTTTTTACTTTTGAAAAAAATGCATCTAATCTAATAATAAAATTAAATACAAACAATTATTCAGATGTAGCTAACTTTTTTGAAGATGGGTGAGTCTAAATCTTAAAAAAGGTCTATTCTAACTCAATCAAAATCCTTCCAATCCTACCTCAAGTGAAGGACAAATAATAACCCTAATAGAGCTATTATTCCCCACACCTTCCCCAGATAATGTTGAAGAGACAAATTCCTATTGATTTGATCTACTTGAAATTATCTAGCTAATTGGAATGAACTTTTTCTCTACTCTATTTGATATACAATTGAACTTAACAATTTTAAATTTACAATTTGATTAAAAAAGAAAAAAAAATACACAACTCCAACCTGGAAGAGTAAGAACCTTGGAAAATCTAGTAGTATCAGTATTTTTCCCCTTAGTTCTTTCCATTCTTTCTCTGAGTGATCATGTGATTCCAAAGGGTTTGGAATGCAAAGAAAAACGAAAGAGGATGGCGCTTGAGAAATGTTAGCTTGGAAGCAATCTAGATGCAATGCAAGTAGATGAGACATAGCACAAGAGATATAATCTTGGTCTTACAATTCTGGAAAAATTATGGCATAAAAACAATACAAGATACACAAAATTATTAGGCCTTTTTCGTGAATACAAGTATAGAATATATAGCAATAGAGGATGGGAGGTTACTTTATGCACAAGGAAATAAGAGGCACTTCCAACTAATTAAATCTCATTTAAAATAGAAGGAGCAAGGAAAACCAAGCAAACAAAGCTATTTTTAGCCAATTCGGTTCATGGATGCATGCAAAAAGAAAATTTAAGTGAACTGTCGCATGTTTAAAACACACGTGAAGAATTTGGAAAAAGTAGGCAGCAGCACTGCTGCCCTATTGAGGGCAGCACTTTGAAAACCACCTCCCGGAAGGGCGGTGGTCCTGGCACTAAAGGCCAAAACAAGCACAAAAAGAGGCGGGAGATGGAAAAATACATGGAAAAGTTAAGTAAGGCTATCTAGGCTACAAATGTATGCTGCGAATGGGTTTATGAAGTCGGAATGCCTTCTTGAAAGGATTTTGAATCATCATTGGGGGATTTTGTAACCATTCTAATGACAATGTAGCACGTGCGAATTTTATGTGTGTATATTAACCTTACTTGATAGATTGCATGTGAGGCGAAATTACAGATATTGTTTCCATTTCTTCTTGTTTTATTGTTTTTGTGATGAATTGTTTTGAGATAATGAAATTACAATGTCTTAAATTGATGCATCATGTTGGTATATGGTATTCACCGATGATCATGATTTTGAGCTATATATTGTTGATATTAGATCATGATTCTATGTATAAGTTGTCAATAGATGTGGTAAAATCTTATTCAATTGATACGGTTCATTCATTTTTAATATGAAAATTATATGGTTAGTTTATCATGTTGAGCAGATTTGAGGTTTTCCTTGAGTGTGCAGGGAGTTGAAGGTTAAACCACTTGGTGAATGTGGAACTCATTTGTAACACTATAAGGGATTCCTAAGCCATCTTTTCGAGCCATTTATCTCACTTTGTTTCATTTTGGTCAAGTATATGCAATTAGGGGATTTGGTTGATTCTTTCATGTGAATTTGATTTATTCATATTGTTATTTTCATAACCTTGAGAACCATGGTAAAATTTTAATTACTTTATTGCACTTAATTTGGATTTCTTAGTTCTATGGTGAGTTTTAGTATATTGAAAATATTTAAGGATGTCTTGTGAGTTTTGAAGCAACTTTATGTGGACCATTCCTTACCTTGATTCTATCATTAAACCCCACATCCCGAATTTAGTCTTTAAGGACATTTTTGAATAATGTATTTAATAGGTAAGGGTGTCCTTTACCTTAAAAATTATCCATGGGATCTAACCTATAGATGGGGTAGTTTTTGTGAACTTAAAAGTGTCTACCCCACTTCACCCTCTCTTAAGTAGCTATCTAATTATTTTATCCTTTGTTTGACATGTGTAAACTTTGGATTTTATGTGGGATTGTGGGCTAGTTGAGATTTTCTCCCCTCTTGGATTTATTGTTTTGTGGAGCATTGAAAGTGACTTGGGTAACATGGAGGATTTTATTATTTGGAAAGTTGACACATGGCATCCTCTCGTGGGTTTGTAGGATGGATATATTTCATATATCTTGCTTAAATTTGTATGTTTCGTTGATTTTTGGTGGATAAATATTGTTGGAATATTTAGGAGGTTGTGGATTTAATCTTGGACTATAAGGTATGTACCAAGCCTCATTATATTTTAATTTATATAACTTATTTAAAATGTGTTTTTGATGTATAGTTTTTAAGGTTTTTGAATTGAGCATTGGTTTTGGGATCATTGTTTCTTTTGGTTCCTCACTTTATTTTGAAAATTTTACATAGATTTTACTTTCTCCTCCACTCTAATGATGTGTGGATTTGGTGTATGGATTTTAAATGGGAGGAGACCCTTATCTTCTTGGCTTCTTCGAGAAAATGAGAATGTTTTCTTACGACATGAAAGTATAGATGAAGTATATGCACTTTGGGAGTTTGTGACTATTCTTAGAGATACTTTTGGAGGATATTTTAAGAACTCTTGATATTATATATTTTGGCACTATGTACTCTTCATTCCCTTTTCCGATTCCCACTATTTTTCATGTTTTTGGTGGATTTGGATTTCATTAAGTTACTTTTAATTTTATCTTAGCCATCCTTGTTTTATTTCTTTGAAAACCTGTTTTTGCACTTGACATTTTTGTAAAATGTTATACCTCTTTCCCATGGGCTTGGGGAAGCTAATGTGCTCTTCCTTTGCGAAGAAATTATGTGATGATGCATATAGATTTCGATGAATATCAAGCCTTATATTTTGGTTCTTAGAGCATGATGAATGTGAATATTTGAGCTACTTATGGAATTCATTTGGAGGGATTTCTAGTTGGCGATTAACCAATTTTTTTGTTCATGTTGTTCCCTTATTCGGGAGGGTTGTTATGCTTGAATTTTAATAGTTGTTTTTGTATTGTAATTCTATTTCGTTTGATATGCAAATCTCCCTTGAGAGGAAGGTTGTAAGATTGTAAACTATGGGTTTTGGAGTTTTTATTCTTTTGTATTCTATTGGATATTTAAGAAATTTTCTCCTCATTATCTTATTGTTTTCATTAAGAATGTTTCTTTCTTTTTGAACCACTTTGAAAATATGAAACACAAATTTTATTATAATTTTACTAGAAATATTATTCTTATTTTATCACATCAAACTCTTGAATACAAAAAGGAAAAAATCTATTCATGCTTCTATTTAGTTTTCCACAAACAATGCTATATTATAAGTTTTGAAAAAACATAACAACATATATTTCTTGGTTGCATTTTCTTAAGGTTTGATATTAAATATGAAAAGGAAATAAGGAAAGTTTAGTTTACTAATATCTAAGGAAAAATCGATTTTAAAAGTTTGTTATGTATGATTTCTTTTTCTTATCTGCAACAACATCTTGTATAACCATTTAAGTGAGAATATTACATCATTATTTAGACATTGTTTAGATCACGAGTATTGTATATAATAACATATATACGAGATTTAAGAATAAGTTATCTTCTCACCTCTTAGGAAATCATATTTTTATCAATGAAAATATGAGAATTGAATCTATATATAGTTATACATATGGATATATATATATATATATATATATATATATATATATATATATATATATATATATATATATATATATATATATATATATATATATAGAAAATGTAATTTTTTTAAGAAAGAAATACTATAGTCGGAATAATGTTATTTCAACCCTATCAATGTATCTAAAATACATATGTGTGTGTGTGTGTGTGTGAGGATATATATGTTTTGATGTATATGTTTGTAGACTTACATTTTCCCATAAAACTCTCTCTCTATATATATGTATGTATGTATGTATGTCTATATATCTCTATGTATATATATATATATATATATATATATTATATACATATACATATAAATATACATACACATGCACGCACGCACACACACATATATATATATATATATATATATAGAAACATTTTTAATTTGTAAAACAAAATACACAATGTGGGGTTAAAATTCCAATATGGGTGAAAGAGCCACGTCTTGACCGTACATCCCTCTACTAAATCTTCACATAGTCCTCATACTATTGTGTGGGTGGAATTATCTTTCCCCGACATCCTTAGTGAGGTTTCCTCTCCATCCTTACGCAACACCTTAACTCACTTCCACACATTGGCCTCCAATATTGTAAATACAACTCAAAAATCTTTTAATTTACCCTCTCTCTTAAAAGAAAACATCTAATATATTATCCCCAATCATGGCCACCCCTATAAATAAATAAAATGAGCCATACAAATGCATAAACATGATCCCATTAAAGCCTTCCACTACTCTCCCCATAGATTCGACATGGGGTAGGGAGATAAAAAGAAAATACTTTTAAAAATGTAAATTTAATGTGTCTTTAGAATAATTTTTGGGATTCAAGTCAAACATACATCCTTAGGCCCAAATACATTTAATCCTGGGGCCACTAGATTACCCTCACACTTTATTATTTTTTGTGGGGAAATAAATAAAGTGCATTTTAAATAAATTTATTATAACCACTGTGTACTTAATAACAAATAATGTCTATTCCCATAGCGAACCCTAGTAAAATCCCTAAATTATGTTGGTTACACTCAGGAGGTGGTGGTGAAGATAATGGCAATGGGAAGTAGGAGAAACTAGAGCTAATTCACCCATGTTGTGGTAAAAAAAAATTGATGACATTGAGGATGGTTGTTCATTTTTGAGAAATGGATATAAAATCATTGTGAATGGACGAGGTGGTTATAAAGACAACGGAAATGGGGATTCTTGCTCATATTCTGCATGGGCTACATGAAAAAACATTAAGTATGGAGACAACGACTGGTCTAATGGGGGAAGATAGAAGGAAAATATTGACCCAAATGTCTTTATGGTGGACAAATTCGGCATCACTACGGGATGTATCTTTGAAACAAGGGAGCACCAAAACATCATAGTGTCTTGTTGGATGTTGTAATTGTGGCACCGACTAGAAATTCGGGGATGAATTTGTATCTACACCAATAATATGCATGACATGAGAGAGGTAGTCAGCGAAAACAATATTTTCCTTTCTTTATCAAGTCAACGCCATGGGATTCTAGAAACAAAATACCCTTGCTACTTGTTAAAGACACCCCTTTCTTGAAAATAGAAACTGATGTGCTCTGTAAAGTCTGGAACTTAGAAAATTAGTAATGCGGAATGGTCTCATCTATAGATTTAAGAAATTATTGCCTAATATTTCCCTACTACATGAATGAATCACTACACATTGGAGCTCCAAAGTCAAGGGTAAGATTCATGATTGAGTCTAATGAGGATCATGAATGCATTCATAATAGATATTGGATATGTGGGGATCAACATGGATTGATGAATAAACCCTAGTATCTCTATTCGATATATTGAATGACTCATTTGAAACTTTTCTCATATGGTTTAGACTCTTAGGCCTTCACCGTAACTATTGGATAATTATTGCCTTTTAGCAATTGGTTAAAAGATAAGAGCCTTTTAAAAAATTGATAATGTTACCTCCCTTTAGATGTATACTACATATGATAGGATTCATATAGACACTGGATATCTCCCAGGACCTCCCCGAGATCATAAATTTACAGATTGGTGATAGAACCTTGACATAAAGATTGGAATATGAGAGATTAGTTTTTCATTTGTCAAAAGTGTTTGAAAACATGACATTTTCATGGGATTTTGGTCAAACTAATAAAAGGGGTTATATCCATCTGGTGTGTGGATTATCTCCATTCACATTTTAGCATTAATCCCTCTACTTTCCTTGATCCTATTTCTATTTCAAGCCACCTCGGGTGGTTTTTTCCTACTATAATCCCCTCTCGGTTTCCTCTTACAAGATCATTAAACCAAATTCTTTTTGAGAATGAGGAAAATATTTGATATCCATTGTGAATAATCAAATGGTTTAATGAATCCCACTTGGAGAAGTTTCACTACTTCTTCATCCACGATAAGGGCCACCTTTGGCTTCATAGGTCTCAAATCTTAATTAATTTGCATTGCATCTGGTTTTGTGACATGATTGTGCCTTTGTGATATGTGGTGTAATTCTGTTCATTTCTTTGTAACTAAACACAAAAGACTTTTGAATTTCTTTAAGGATCTGGTATGTATTTCCACTTCCTCTGGAGTTAAAGTGGACCCAGGTTTTAAGATCTTTGGTTCCTCCTTCGTTCTAATGTTTTTATCAATGGTTCCTTCAATTAATGAGAATTTCCCTCCTTGAATTCTTGTGGAGCTGGAGTCAACTCTAAGTCCACATCTTCTTCTACCTCGTAATTCTTAAGATCCTTTTCTAGAGAAGACTTAATCATTTGATTCCCATAATAAGAAGAGGAATGTGGGATTAGGGAAAGGTTTATCTCATGATAGGTAAGATGTAGTTCAAATAAATCATTTAAATAAATTAAAGTCAATTCATCACTACTAACATGCTCTGAACAATGACATTGACTCTCGGTTTCTACATATGTCAACATTGGGGTCGTTGGTGTTTTACGAATCAAGGGTTCGGTGCGAACTGAAACCATGAAGTTGGTATCTTCTAGGTCACTACTTGGGGTGAAGCATGAATAAAATTTTTCTATAGAATCTACGTGAAGGTTTTGTCCGTGTGGAACCTGCCTCAATTGAGATTAAATCAAACTTTTTGTCGGATCTAGTAGTCTTGTTTTATAAAGTTGTAGATACTCATCTCTAGTATCATATACTTTAGATATTTGATTTGCAACTATTTTTGAGTCATCCAAAACCCTAATATTAATGACATCCATTCTCTTAGCTACGATGAGGCCTAATAGGAGAGCCTCATATTCAGCCACATTGTTTGTGCATTTGAAATTTAACTTGAAATCAATAGGCATAATCCTTCCTTTGGGTGAAGTTAGGATTGTTCCTATCCCGAGAATGAAAGTGACACTTGGCTCCATCAAAATGGAGAGTCCAACAACTACTCAAGAAGATGGACATTGAGTCCTCCTTTGTACCTTCCCCCTTTACCTCGGTTACCTCAACCATGAAAACCTCATATGCTAGAAGGGAACCAAGTCCTAAGTCATGTCCCATACCCATGGAATCAAAGGGGAGAAGGATAGGAAAATCCTTTTCTAATAGCTCGAAAATATTTGATGTAGTTCCTAATGATACAGTCTCTATAACAACGTTTTCATCCTTGATCTTGCCGGAATAACCTCAATCAAACTTGCAGTAACTTCTACCTCCTTTGTAGGAACTAGTTTTCTTAAGTGCTATGTTTGTAGGTTTTTTTAAGCTGGTTCGTAGGAAGTTAAAATTGAGTGGACCCCTACAATTTTATTCAAGTTGGCCAAATGTATATCGAAGGATTTTAGATCACATTGTGCCACAAAGACTTTCCCCAAATGCAAGAATATGACCTATTGGAATAAATTGGAGGGGATTTCCTTCATGCGAGGATCTAAGGATGGTGAAGGATCATATTATAATTGGTTTCTGATCTATAATACAAAACTAATGAGTACCATCTTGGGCCCGAGAGTAACTTGTAATACTATAGTTCCAATCGAGGTTGTCTTGAGGCTATCATAGCCCCTCGGTGTGTTTATTTTTAGGAGAAAATTATCTCCCAATACCATAACTTATGAAGAAAAGAGAAGGGGACTATTTAAACACTTCCTCATATTTGATCATTGCACATTTTACGTAGTTGTTATACATCCAAACTTGTAAAAACAAGGTGGATTACTGTATGAGATATTTTAGCATCCGTGGCCATCTTACTTATGTCAAACAAAAACCCAATGTCCCTTTCGGGTTGCACTAGAGGGAAAATGTCAAAGTATATATGATTTATTTGTGCCTCTGGTGGAGGGGTAACATTAATCAAATGGCCGATACCTAGTGCTTCTAACAAAGCATCTTGATGAGGAGGGGAATTCTTGATGAGAACAAAGAAGTAAATATGTGAAAAGGTTTTGGTTAGATCGGTGTGTTTCTTGTCGAGAAGAAATTGGTCTCCCCATACCATAACTTATGAAGAAAAGAGAAGGGGAATATGTTAACTGCTACCCCATCATCAATCATTGCACATTTTACGTAGTTGTTGTAGATCCAAACTTGTAAAAACAAGGTCAGATCACCTCTATGAGCTATTTCAACATCCGTAGGCATCTTACTTATGTCAAACACAAACCCAATGTCCCTTTCGGGTTACCCTAGAGGGAAAATGTCAAAGTCTATATGATTTATCTATGCCTCTAGTAGAGGGGTAACATTAATCAAATGGCGAGACCTAGCGCTTCTAATAGAGCAGCTTGATGAGTAGGGAATTCTTCAGTAGATCCAAGAAGGAAATATGTGAAAAGGTCTTGGTCAGATCAATGATTATATCATAATCCCCTAATATCTTTCTTAGCGTATTGTAAATATTTCCTAACACATCTAGATAAATTGGGATTGATTATGAAGAATAATCCCTAGCTCTTATTGCAGCGTTGATTTGGGTTTCAACGTCTAACTCAACTCAGGCCGAGGCCCATAATTTTGGTTTGTTAGCAACTGTCCAAAGGAGGTGTCACTTGTGGGTTTGATGAAGTTAAAGCTTCATGACCATGAGTCCCTATTACAATACCCTTATTTGAACCATTTGGATCTATCCTACGTCCTTTGGACGTGTGGGGAGAGGATCATTTATGATTCCTAGCGGTGTGTTCTGCAGAGACATTGGTCCCATATAAGCATTTTGACTAGGTGTAGTTGGTTTTCCAAAAAAATGTCAACAAATAAGCTGTCTTTGGTCTTCTAGGAAGCGTTGTAGAAACTTATTGCAATCACAACATGTTCTTGTATCATTCCCACGAACCCTATTGAAATGATAGTATAAATATGGGTCATAATCTTGTGGCCTTTGATTTGTTCCTTGTTGTGGCCCAAAGTTACGGTTATTGTTTGGTTGCTGATTGTTATAGTTAAATTTTGAAACCCTTTCCCTTGGTTTTTGAATTGGTTGGGGTATTTACTAGGGCTTGGGGTTGGCATTTGCCTTTGTTCTTTGAGGTTGTTTCTTTTGTTGAGGACGATTAAAATCCATAGCATTTATTGAGGGTGAGAAATTTTTTTCTCTTATTACGCCATTATTGTTATTGCTATTTGTAGCACATGTAGTAGTAGGATTAACAACATTAATATTTATGGGCTGGTCAAGCACATCGCGGTCATGAATCCACGGTTATTATTAAGGATTTTTGTCCTTGATTGTTATTTTTGTTGTTGGAGTAATGAGAGCATTTTGAGTAGGAGTGACTAACTTCCCACTTGCCTCGTAAGTCTTATGGCCACTTGGTCAATTCGAACATGTTTCCACCTCTAAATGAAGCGAGTTCTGATTTGTTATTTTCTTGCTTCATGTGCAAGAATTCTCTAGTCCCTGTTCTTAGAAACGTATTCATATTGAAATCCTTAATGAACACTAACATGAGTTGTTTAAAAGAGAGTATCGAGGCCTTCGGTATTCTATATTACCAGGTCAAGAGGAATACCTTCTCATGTCTTAGGGAAAATTTTAGCAACGACGACTCTGTTCCATGGGTGTAGCTCTTGAATGGTTGTTGCATAGGCTTTGATATGAGCATTTGGGTCACCTTCCCCTTTAAACTTTAGAAGATTAGGAAATGGCCTTTGGAGCGTAAGTTTTTCGATGGAAATGTCTAGAGGTTTTTTCGGTAGTCGAGTAAGTTCCCATTGCGTATGGTTGAACCATTGAAGGTCCTTGTTGGGGAAGAAAAGGTTGCATTGGTTGCTGAAATGACATAGTGTAAGCCTTTGTCGGGGCATATGGCATTCCTGCAGATAACCATAAGGACCCGATAGGTTTATGCATCTCCTTGTAGTGTTTTAAAATATCTATGTATATAGGGGGTTAACCACTTTGATATGGAGTGAAGGCGCAAAGCCGGGAACATTACATTTCTCGGCTGGTATAGTATTTGATGATGCACTTTTGGATGGTGCATGTTGTAGGTATCCATATGTGGTTTGAGGAGGCATACCTAAGGTACCCATCCCAATCAACAAATCCCTAGGGTTTGGAGTATTCATGTAGACTAGAGGATTCTGTGCAGTCAGAATTCACCCATATTTCTATGGGTAAGACGGAGTTCAACCTTGCCTTGCGTATGAATTCTACATTTTTGGGTAAGCTCTAACTCTTTGACCTTGTCTACCAAAGCTGAAATGACATCACCCATTGATGGGGTGGTGTCTTGCTTAGGTACCTTTTTTTGAACCCTTGGAAGTTTTTGAGGAGTATGGTATCCTACTATGAATTATTCATGATGTTGCCACCCCTCATTGGTTGTATTGTCAGTTGGTGGCGGGGTAGCATTATTTTTTTGAAGTAGGACATCACCTTGTCCTTGCAACCTATTGAAATATTGGTTCATGTGTTGGAATTGTTGTTCACTCCTAGTATATCATGCTAAATACTCCTCATCTAGATGGGGGAGTTGATCGGATTGCATGGTAATGGGTGATGAAACAATACCTAAGGAGATGAACTTGCTTCACCAGTGAATGTCATGTTATTTGAACTTGATTGTTTAAGGGGATAATTCTAAGTGACCTGATCTTGTTCCTCAATGTGTATAGAAGAACCAACATTGGTTCATTGAAGCATATGGTTTTTATTGGATGAGCGGTTGTTTGCCCATGTTGAAAGTGAAGGTGATTGTTGTGGTATACTTGATTAGTAATGGTACATGTCGAAACCGGGATGGGCTGACCATACTCGTCATATCCTGAAATATTCGAAGGGTTTAAGAATACCCACAGAATAAGGGATGGATGAAGAAAGTGGAAATCTTTAGAGACTAGCTCTTCACATTGGGTTCACCAATTTTGTACGATAAAAAATCAACACATAAACATCTATGTACCAAACCTCCTGAGGTCATGCCGAGATAGCTCATGTGGAATGGAAATGAAAGTGAAACTGATGGTAGTGATAAAGCTAATTAGGAAACCTTATGTCTTCGACACGTAATACTATAATTTGTGAATCTAAGGAAAATAATGCTCTACTAACTTTGAAGGGGTGTGATGGTGTGGTCGATATGATAGCTAGTCGGAGACTCCAATTGATGTCTAGTTACGCCATGATTCTATTGAGTGGTTGCATAATATGTGTAAAGTAACCTATAGGTGCCTCGTATGGGTTTCCAGACAAGGTCATGGAAGTGAATATAAGAGGTCTAGCAGAGACGACAAGAAGCGTGGGTGATTTTTGGTCTTGTCAGAAAGTCTTATCCCGATCGTATATTATGTTCAACAATGAAAACGTGTAATAATATAAGGTGGGATCGGTAAAGATATGAATACCAATGTGTGCAAACTAGTATCAATATCTAGTTGACTAGTAGGCCCATTGGGTTATGGGACCTATGGATCAAAACTGAAGACTAGTTGAGGTTGAGAGCCTTGTATAGTCATGCATACAATCAAGACCTATTTCCGGTAGAAGTCCAAAATTCGTAGGCTTGATTAGTAGCTATATTCAATGTATCCAATTGTCTTATTTTCTCGGTGTATGTTGTAGGTGTACATAAGACTATTTGACACGAACTTGTTTCAATGTCATTTATTAGCTCCATCCCATTAGATTATGGACCGGGGGATCACAACTATAAGTCTTTTACTATTGTATACCATTGATGGTCATGCAACATGAATTGATTTTCTTTCGATAAACAAACTATCTATTAAAGTAAATCTAACCTATGTTTTGGTGTTTATTGAATATATTAGAACAAAAAAATAAGACAAAATAATCTATGGTTTTAAATGTTTTTGTTCTTTTCTAACTTTTCGACATGCATCTAATCTAATAATCAAATTAAATACAAACAATTATTTAGATGTAGCTAAATTTTTGTGCAAATGGGTGATTCTAAATCTAAAAAATAGGTCTATTCTAACTCAAACAAAATCCTTCCAACCCTACCTCGAAGTGAAGAAAAAATCATAACCCTAACAAAGTTATTGTTCCCCACAGCTCTCTCCCAAGTAATTTTGAAGAGAGACAACTTCTTATTGATTTGATCTAGATGAAATTATCTAGCTAATTGAAACAAACTTTTTCTCTACTCTATTTGATATACAATTGAAATTAACAATTTTTAATTTACAATTTGGTGAAAAAAGAAAAGAAATACACAACTCCAACCTGGAAGAGAAAGAACCTTGGAAAATCCAGTAGTATTAATATTTGTCCCCTCAAGTTTTTCCTTTCTTTCTCCGAGTGTTCATGTGATTCCAAAGGATTGGGAATGCAAAGAACAATAACAAGAGGATGGCACTTGAGCAATGTTAGCTTGGAAGTAATGGACGCAATGTAAGTAGAAGAGATATAGCACAATAAATATGAGCTTGGTTGTGCAATTCCTAACAAGATTATGGAAGCAACACAAAATTCTCGGACCTTTTTCTTGAATACAAGCATGGAATATATGGGAATGGAGTATGGGAGGTTACTTCATTCACAAGGTAAGAAGAGGCAATTCCAACTAAGTAAATCCCTTTCAAAATAGAAGGAGTAAGGAAAACCAAGTGAAAAAAGTTGTTTTTAGCCAATTCGGTTCACGAGATGCATGAAAAAAGCAAATTTAAGTGAACCATCACTTGTATAAAAATGCGTGAAAAATTTGGAAAAAGCGGGCAACACTTTATTTACCTTGTGTAGGGCAGCGGTTTGGGACTACCACCCTACTTGGGTGGTACTTTGAGAACCACCACCCAAGAAGGGTGGTGGTCCTGGCACTGAAGGCCAAAACAAGCACAAAAAGAGGCAGGGAGATGGAAAAAGGCATCAAAAAGTTAAGTAAGGTTATCAAGGCTACAAATCTTCACTACAAATGGGTTTTGAAGCTCGAACGCCTTCTTGAAAGGATTTTCAATCATCATTGGGGACTTTTCTAACCATTCTAACGATAATGTAGCACGTGTAATTTTAGGTGCGTATATTAACCTTACTTGATAGATTTCATGTGAGGCACAAATTACCATTATTGTTTTCGTTTCTTCTTGTTTTGTTATTTTTGTGATGAATCTTTTTGAGATAATGATATTACGATGTCTTAAATTGATGTATCATGTTGGTATATGGTATTCACTAATGATCATTATTTTGAGTTATGTATTATTGATATTGAATTACACTTCTATGTATAAGTTTTACAATAGATGTGGTAAAATCTTATTCAAATTGATCTGACTCGATCATTTTTAGTATGCAAAATATATGGTTATTTTATCATGTCAAGGAGATTTGAGATATTCCTTGATTGTGCAGGGGAGTTGAAGGTTAAACCACTTGGTGAATGTGGAACTCATTTGTAACACTATAAGGGATTCCTAAGCCATCTTTCCAAACCATTTATCTCACTTTGTTTCATTTTGGCCATTATTTGCAATTGTGGGATTTGGTTGATTCTTGCATGTGAATTTGATTTATTCATATTGTTATTTTCTTAACCTTGAGCACCATGGTAAAATTTAAATTACTTTATTACACACTTAATTTGGATTTCTTAGTATATTGAAAATATTTAAGGATGTCTTTGGAGTTCAAAGCAATTGTGTGTAGACCATTCCTTACCTTGATTCTCTCATTCAGCCCCACATCCCGAATTTAATCTTCAACGAAATTTTTGAATGATTTATTTAAAAGCTAAGGGTGTCCTTTACGTATAAAATTATCCATGGGATCTAACCTATAGAAGGGGAAGTTTTTGTGAACCCAAAACGTGTCTACCCCACTACACCCTCTCTCAAGTAGCTATCTAATTATCTTCTCCTTTGTTTGACATGTGTAATCTTTGGATTTTATGTGGGATTGTGGGCTAATTGGGACTTTTTCCCCTCTTGGATTTATTGTTTTGGGAGCATGGAAAGTGACATGGGTAACATGGAGGATTTTATTATTTGGAAGGTTTATACATGTCACCCTCCCATGGGTTTGTAGGATGGATATTTTTCCTATATCTTGTTTCAATTTGTATGTTTTGTGGATTTTTGGAATATTTGGGAGATTGAGAAAAGAGAGTAAGGAGGTTGTGGATTTAATCTTTGAGTGTAAGGTATGTTGCAAGTCCCATTATATTTTAATTTAGATAACTTATTTATATGGGTTTTTATGTATAGTTTTGAAGGTTTTTGAATTGTGCATTAGTTTTGGGATCCTTGTTTCTTTTTGATGCGCCAGAATTAGCAGGAAGTTGACAAGGTCATAACTTGAGCTTCGGTGTCTGTTTGAGTCCGTTTTTTTGAAACCACGTGTTTTGATGAGACAAATGCAGCGGAAACCCACCCTACTAGTTGGGGCAAGTTTTCGACACATTTTTGGGCCCTAAATCCGCCATCTTGAGGCAAAAATTAGGATTTAAGTTATAGTTCGGTTTTTTCCTATTTTTGAGCATTAGTTAATTTTAGTCTATTAATTGCATTATGAGTTAGAAAGTTGGAAATTCCTCTAATTTAGGGATGTAGAAGATGCATGGCAATTTTTGTGCCCGTAGGAATAAGCATGCGAACTTACTAAGAATAGCAGGTTCTAGTAAACTACTAAAAATAGTAATTTCCGCCACCTAGAGTAGATTTAGTCAGAGTTAGCTAGAGTTTACTTGGCAACTCGAGTTGGGAGTTGTTTTCCTATTTAGGAAACATTGTAATTCATTATTTGATAACAAAGAAGGAGATCTATTTTCTTTTGGAGTTCATATTATTTGCAGTATATCTAGTTTGTTCTTAATTTGGCTACATTATCTGGTATCAGAGCTGGTTCGAAGTATTTTTAAAAAAATGGCAGGAAGAGGAAGAGGAAGAGGAAGAGGAAGAGGAGGCGGTATTGCCCAGATGAATAGAAATATGCAAGATCTGTAGAGACAAGTTGCTTTGCACTTGCTGCAATGATAACCCAGAGAGGAAATCAAGGTGGAGATGACACAGATGAAGAAGAAGTTTGTGAAGAGGAGGAAACGCAAGCACCACCATTAGCTTTTGAAGAAAGGATTCTTCAAGCATTAGAAGGAAAGAATGATGGGATAAGAGTTGATGTTTCAGAGTATGGTGGTAGTCTAAAACCAGAGGAGATGATAGACTCGCTGGTTGATTAGCATGGGAAAATTTTTCGAGTGGAAGGCTATGTCGGAAGAAAAAAGAAGGTAAAATTTGCATGCACAAAACTGAAAGGTCATGCTATGTTATGGTGGTATCACCTACAGAAAGAGAGGAGGTCAAGAAAGGGGAAAGAAAGAATTAGGACGTGGAGTAAGATGGAGAAGAAGCTGAAAGATAAATTTCTCCCTGTGGATTATGCACAAACCCTTTACAAGAGGTTTCAAAATCTCAGACAGAACTTACAAACAGTGCAAGAATACACAAATGAGTTCTATAAGTTGTCCATTTGTGTAGAGCATGAAGAAACTGAGGAAAAAATGGCTGCAAGGTATGTTAATGGATTAAAATTTTCTATTCAAGATGAGATAAGTATGCATAGGATTAAAAGCATGGAGGATGCCTATCAATTAGCCTTAAAGGCTGAGGAAAAACAAAATCGTCAAAGTTTTAGGAGATCACCTGGAATGAATAGGGGGCCTCAACTTCCTTTCGGGGATGAGCTGGTTTCAACCAAGGTAGGGGAGAATCATCTCGTGGATTGGAAAAGCAAGAGGATATGATATAAGGTTTGCGGAATCAACAAAGAGGTAGAGGATGGGAGGCTCCACGTAGACCATTTGTTTGTTACATATGTGGTGAAGAAGGGCATCGAGCTTTTGAATTCCCACATACTTATACACATGACAAAAGGAAAGGAGATGCTCCAAGAGTAAATCTTGTTGAAGCTGAGCAAGTAGAAGATGAACAAGACCTGAAATTCCACCGGATGTTGGAGAAACTCGATGATCAAGAGGACAATGATTTCTCCAAGAAAAGAGGTCAAGGGGGATGCATGGCTACATACAAATATTTTCGAACAAGATGCACTTCGGGAGGAAAGGTATGTAATGTTATTATTGATAGTGGTAGTTGTGATAACATGGTTTCAAATGAGATGGTCGATAAATTGGAGTGCATTGTGAGAAGAATTCAAACCCTTATCGTATTGCATGGTTTAAGAAGGGTAATGAAGTTATTGTTGATAAGAGATGTTTAATAAGCTTTTCTATTGGGAATAGTTATAAGGATGAGATTTGGTGTGATGTTATTCCTATGGATGCATGTCATATGCTACTAGGAAGACCATGGAAATTTGATAGAAAAGTTATTCATGATGGGGAAAGAATACTTATACTTTTTGGAAGGATGGTACAAAAATAGTTTTTCTACCTCTTAAAGAAGAGGGGAAGGCTGAAAATATGCTTTCTACAAAGGAATTTGTGAAGGAGGCAAAGGCAACCGGTTTTTGTTATGCACTAGTTACAAATAAGGATGAACTTGTAAGTGCTCAAATACCAATAGAAACATCAGAATTAATAGAAGAATTTTTGGATGTTATTCCTGATGAGATACCAGATGGATTACCACCCAAAAGAGATATTCAACACCACATTGATTTGATTCTAGGGTCTTCACTCCCAAATCAAGCGGCTTATAGGATGAGCCCAACATGCATGCGAGTTGAATAGGAAAGTGGCGAGAGCTCGTGTAAAAGGGGGTCGTAAGGGAGAGCATGAGTCCATGTGCAACACCAGCTTTATTAACACCAAAGAAGGATGGAACATGGAGAATGTTCACGGATAGTAGAGCGATAAATAAAATTACAATCAAGTATCGGTTCCCAATACCTCGCCTTGATGATATGATGGATGTGCTTTTTGGATCTAAGTATTTCACCAAGATTGATCTTTGAAGTGGTTATCATCGATTCGGATCGAGAGAAGGAGATGAGTGGAAAACAACATTTAAGACAGAAATGGCTTATATGAGTGGTTGGTGATGCCATTCGGGTTATCCAATGCACGTAGTACTTTTATGAGACTGATGAACACTGTGTTGCAGGAGTATAATGGTAAGTTTGTTATGGTTTATTTTGATGATATCTTGATCTTTAGTAAAACTAAAGAAGAACATTTGAGGCATCTAAGGTTGGTATTTGAAGTGTTAAGGAAAGAGAAACTCTATGCAAATATGAAGAAGTGCACATTTATGCAAGAGAGTTTGGTATTCTTGGGCTTTATTATTTCAGCGAGATGAGGTACGGATGTACTCTGAAAAGATAAAGGCAATTATTGAATGGCCTACTCCACGAAGTATAACAAAGGTAAGAATATTTCATGGTCTAGCAACATTTTATAGAAAATTTATTAAAAATTTCAGCAATATTGTAGCACCTATAACAGATTGCACAAAAGGAAGGGAGTTTTTGTGGACAAAGGCAGCTGAGGATAGTTTTCAATTCTTGAAGAAGAAGGTGACAGAGGCACCCATTTTGGCACTACCAGATTTTGATAAAGTGTTTGAGGTTGATTGTGACGCCTCACATGTGGGTATTGGTGTTGTTCTAAGTCAAGGTGGAAAGCCAGTAGCTTTCTTTAGTGAGAAATTGAATGAGGTAAGAAATAACTACTCTACTTATGATGTGGAATTTTATGCAATTGTATAAGCATTAAGGCATTGGAGGCATTACTTAGTGCCTAAGGAGTTTGTGTTATTTACAGACCACATAGCCCTAAAGTATGTGAATACCCAAAAGAAGTTGAATAGTAGGCATGCAAAGTGGGTATCATTTTTGCAGGGTTATACTTTTTCTAAAACATAAATCGGAAAAAGAATCAAGTTGCGGATGCATTGAGTAGGCATGTGACTTTGTTTACCACTATGGAAAATGAGGTGGTAGGTTTTGAAGCAATAAAGGGTTTGTATTCTTCTGATTCTGATTTCAAGGATATTGTTGAAAGACTAATTAGTTCATTGTCAGACAATGCAGGAGATGTCCTAGATGAGTATATTTTACAGGATGGCTACCTATTCAAGGGACGCCAACTATGTATTCCAGTTGGGTCTATGAGAGAGAATATAGTGAAAGAGTTGCATAGCGGAGGGTTGGCTTGGAATTTTGATAAAGATAAGACGATACCCTTGGTAGCGCATACAAATACTATTGGGCAAAGTATAAAAGAGATGTGGTAAGATATGTGGAGCGATGTCGAATTTTCCAAGTCTCATAAGGCCATGCACATAATACAGGGTTGTATATGCCGTTACATGTTCCTAAAGGATCGTGGACAGATCTGAGTATGGACTTTGTTTTGGGATTACCAAAAACACAATGAGGTAATGAATCAATTTTTGTGGTTGTTGATAGGTTTTCTAAGATGGTTCATTTTATTGCCTGCAAGAAAATAAGTGATGCAACAGGCATAGCAGATTTGTTTTTCAGAGAAGTTGTTCATTTGCATGGTGTTCCAAAAACTATTACTTTAGATAGGGACACAAGGTTCTTAAGTCACTTCTAGTGGACTTTATGGAAGAAATTTGGAACTCAACTACAGTTCAGTAGTGCCTATCATCCTCAGACTGATGGGAAAATAGAGGTGGTAAATAGGAGTTTGGGAAACCTGTTAAGGTGCATTGTTGGGGAAAAGCCGAAACAATGGGACTTAGCATTACCACAAGCTGAGTTTGCATATAACAGTTCCATAAACAGATCCACAAGAAAGTCTCCATTTTCAATTGTGTATGGGAGTAATCCAAATGGGGTGTTAGATTTGGTACAACTACTAGTTGATGGCAGAGTCAGTGATGATGCAGAAGCATTTTCCGAACATATACAACAATTGCAGGAAGAAGTGCGGAAGAAGCTGCAGAATAGTAATGATAAGTATAAAGAAATAGCAGATGTGCACAGATGGAGAAAGGTATTTACAATTGGTGAGTTGGTTATGGTATATCTCATGGAAGGAAATGTTTCCAAGAGGAACCTATAACAAGCTGAAGTACAAGAAGATTGGTCCCTATAAAATCGTGAAAAAATAAACGATAATGCTTATGAGGTAGAATTACCAGGGAATTTTGATATTTCTCTAGTGTTTAATGTTTTAGATTTGTATTATTTTCATGGGGATGGTGCAAAAGGGGATGTTATTGATGAAGTAGTAGATTAGAGGCAGCAGGTTCCGTTGAAGAAGAAAGAAGAAGTGGATCAGATTCTAGATAAGAAAACAATGGACACACGAAATGGGAAATACAACAAATATTTGGTACATTGGAAAGGAATGGAACAAGAAGACAATACTTGGGTCACAGAGTGGGAGATTAAGAAGTTGGATGTAGATAAATGGAAGTAGTTTGAAGAAGAAAACTTGTAGGAGCTGTGTTTTTTTCAAGCAGGGGAGAATGATGCGCCAGAATTAGCAGGAAGTTGACAAGGTCATAACTTGAGCTCCGGGTGTCCGTTTGAGTCCATATATTTTTTTGAAACCACGTGTTTCGATGAGAAAAACGTAGAGGAAATGCGCCCTACCGGTTAGGGCAAGTTTTGACACGTTTTGGGCCCTAAATCTGCCATCTTGAGGTCGAAAATTAGGATTTAAGTTATAGATCGAGTTTTTCCTATTTTTGAGCATTAGTTAATTTTAGTCTATTAATTGCATTATGACATAGAAAGTTGGCAATTCCTCTAATTTAGGGATGTAGAAAATGTGTGGCAATTTATGTGCCCGTAGGAATAAGCATGTGAACTTACTAAGAATAGCAGGTTCTAGTAAACTGCTAAAAATAGTAATTTCCGCCACCTATAGTAGATTTAGTCAGAGTTAGCTAGAGTTTACTTGGCAACTTGAGTTGGGAGTTGTTTTCCTATTTAGGAAACATTGTAATTCATTATTTGATAACAAAGAAGGAGATCTATTTTCTTTTGGAGTTCATATTATTTGCAGTATATCTGGTTTGTTCTTAATTTGGCTACATTACTTTTGGTTCCTCACTTTATTTTGAAAATTTTATGTAGATTTTCCTTTCTCCTCCACTCTAATGTGGTGTGGATTTGGTGTACAGATTTGGAATGGGAGGAGACCCTCATCTTCTTAGCTTCTTCGATAAAATGAGAATGTTTTCTTATGACATGAAAATATAGATGAAGTTTAAGGACTGGGAGTTTGTGACTATTCTTAGAGATACTTTTGGAGGATATTTAAGAACTCTTTATATTATATATTTTTTCACTATGTACTCTTTATCACCATTTCCGATTCCCACTATTTTTCATGTTTCGGTGGATTTGAATTTTGTTAAATTCTTTGTTATCACCGAATCATAGCACCCTTATGTTTATACAAGTGCATATACTTGAACTCAGGGTGTGATTGGATAACGTGGGTACTATCTCCAAGTTGTGGGACTTGCTACTTGAGATAGACCTCCGAGAGAAAGCCGAGTTCTTGCTCTAAACTACACCCACGATCTACTCTAATGCGGGGAAAATAACTATTCTAATCTAAATTTCCAAGGGACCAGGGAGAGAGAATGCATAAAATGAAAGCCTACACTAAAGCGGTGATACACCAGAAAAAGAAGGGTGTGAGAGTAGTCTCCAAATGTGTGAAATACAGAAGCAAAGTACACACTAGAAGAGGTGATGACAGTTCTCCATAATCTAGCAAAATGCATTCACAACAATATTCCAAGCATACACAATGATAATGGATCCCTGCAAGAACATAATAATAGACACAATATTCTTGTAGAAATATTAAAGGGCGAAGAAGAATGCAAGAAAACACAGCAGGGGAAGATACATCCACAAACTGATATTTTATTGCTTCATGATATGCACAGTTCAGTCTATTACAAGATAAGGGCCTGGATCACCATGCAAGGAGTCCACTACAAGGGCCTGCAACACACTAGCTTCACAAAGAAATTTTTGTAGAGCTTTGCTACCCAATAACTCTCCCTTTACAATGAGCCCAACACTCCAATTTATAGAAAAATGAGAAGGAAAAGAGAAGGGAAAATGGAAATCCCAAAATTTGTCCTTCAACCACCTGTAAGAGGCATTAAATTGAGTGAAATGATTATATATTACTTTCAAAAGGCTCCCCATACTGTCCCATGTGCTGTAGAGAGAAAGAATGATGACCATGCCTCTTAATTGCACTCCCAGCTACCAAATAAAACACTGTTTCTAAACCCGGCCACGTTTTGTTAAAAAATTGATCAAACTCTCATCAAATCTGAAATTTCATGATTTATGTGCATCGGACTCAGAGCCACGATTCCAACGGTACCAATTTTGTGCGATTTCGTTGAGAAATGCAAAAGTTATGGCCTTCTGAGTGCGGGTAGCTATTTTGGGTCTGCGGGCGTTTTCTCATTTTTAGTCGAGGAATGAGCATTAACTTGACTAGAGCCGAACACGTTTCCTTCATTTAAATATGTCTACCCTCATTAAAAATAATAAATCCATTTTTTTGGTGTAGAGGATGTCGTGCTTGTTTCAGAAAGTCCAATTTTATGAAAATCGGAGCTCGGAGTCAAAAGTTGTGGCCATTTGAAGTTTCCGGACCAAACGTTGACTTTTCTTCCTTGCTGTCGGCCGCTTCGGATTTTCGTGTCCCACGTGTCCCTTTGGCCCAGATGTCCCAGTACGAAAGTCCTTTGTTTCACCCGGTTCGGCCGGTTTGCATCCGCCGCATACTCTTGTCCCGCTTGCTCCCGGACTATCTGGGACAAATTCTTCCGATTCGCCCGGTTCGGCCGGTTCGCGTACTCTTGTCCCGCTTGTCCAGGGCGTAGTTCCTGTTTGCCAATTCGGCCGGTTCACGTTTCCAGCGTACCTTCGGCCCAACTATTCTAGGCTGCCTTAAGTCTTTTCGGCTGACCCGCGTCCTCCGCGTACTAACTGCCCAGATGTCCCAGACTGCCTTTTTCAACAGTTAGCCAATTTTTCCCACTTTTCGGCTAGTTCAGATTTCCGCGTCCTGTGCGTCCCGACGTCCCAACTGTCCCAAATGCTGCACAAACCGCCTAGCGGCCTTTCAAATGGTTTGTGCCCTGACGTCCCAACTGTCCCAAGGACCGCCTGGACTAGGACTTAGCCATTTTTCGTGATTTTTTCTGGCCCAAGCTTGTTTTCTGCAACTTTTTCACATTTTTAAAACTTGCTGGGTTTTCCTCTTGGACAGGAGAGTTAGAAAGAAACCAAGGGGACCCCAGAGACACGATTTTTTGCCTTGAATCAATATAATTGCTTGGGACTAAAGAATTTGATGCATGTTATCAAAATTACCTTGGGGGTGAATTTTGGATAACGATTACCTTTTAATTTTATCTTAGCCATCCTTGTTTTATTGCTTTGAAAACCTTTTTTTGCACTTGACATTTTTGTAGAATGTTATACCTCTTTCCCATGGGGTTGGGGGAATCTAACATGCTATTCCTTTGTGAATAAGGTATGTAATAATGCATATAGATTGCGATGAATATCAGGCCATATGTTTTCATTCTTAGAGCATGATGACCGTGAATATTTGAGCTACTTATGGAATTCATTTGGAGGGATTTCTAGTTGGAAAGTAACCAAATTTTTTGTTCATGTTGTTCCCTTATTTGGGAGGGTTATTATGCTTGAGTTTTAATAGTTGTTTTTATATTGTAAGTCTATTTCTTTGGATATGCAAATCTCTCTTGAGAGGAAGGTTGTAAGATTGTAAACTATGGGTTTTGGAGTTTTTATTCTTTTGTGTTCTATTGGATATTTAATATTTTTTCTCCTAATTATCTTATTGTTTTCATTAAGAATGTTTCTTTATTTTTGAACAATGGAAAATATGAAAAAAATAAAATTATTGGAATTTATTAGAAATATTATTCTTATTTTGTTACATAAAACACTAGAATACAAAAAAAAGGAATAAAATCTATTCATGCTTCTATTTATTTTTCCAGTGACAATACTATATTATGAGTTATGGAAAAACATATCAATATATATTTGTTGGTTGCATTTTCTTAAGGTTTGTTATTAAATATGAAAAGGAAATAAGGAAATTATAGTTTACTAATATCTAAGGAAAAATCTATTTTGGAAGTGTGTTATGTATCATTTCTTTCTCTTGTCTACAACAAGATCTTGTATAACCATTTAAGTGAGAAAATTACATAATTATTTAGACATTGTTTTGATCACGAGTATTGTATAAAATAACATATATACGAGATTTAAGAATAATTTATTTTCTAACCCCTTAGGAAATCATAATGTTGGTCGGTGAAATTATGAGAATTGAATATATATATATATATATGTGAATACAAATGTATATTTGGTTTAAGAAAGAAATCCTACCGTCATGAATAATGTTATTATGAACCCTATCATTGTATCTAGTATACATATGTGTTTGTGTGTGTGGGGATATAGATGTTTTGATCTATATGTTTGTAGACTTGCATTTTCTGCACTGCATACTATATATATATATATATATATATATATATATATATATATATATATATATATATATATATATATATATATATATATGTATGTATGTATGTATGTATGTATTTGTATTTATATATATTTATATGCATATATAGATATATTAATATTATATATGTATACATATACATACACACACAAATATATATATATATATATATATATATATATATATATATATATAAAATTATGTAAAATAAAATACACAATGTGGGGTTAAAATTCCACTATGGGTGAAGAAGTCACGTCCGACCGTACACCCCTCTGCTAAATCTTCACATAGTCACCACACTATTGTGTGGGCGGAATTATATTTCCTCCGACTTCCTTAGTGAGGCTTCGTCTCCATCCCTTACAACACCTTAACCCACTTCACACACATTCACCCCCAATATAAAAAATATAACTCTAAACTTTTTTAATTTACCATCTCTCTTAATGAAAGCATCTAATATAGTATCCCCAATCATGGTCAACCTTGCAAATAAATAAAAAGAGCCATACAAATTTATAAACATGATCCCATTAAACCCTTCCACTTCTCTCCCCATAGATTCGACACGGGGTAGGAGATAAAAAGAAAATACTTTAAAAAGTAAATTTAATGTGTCTCTAGAATAATTTTTTGGATTCAGGTCAAACATACATCCTAAGGCCGAAATACATTTAATCTTGGGGCCACTAAATGACCCTCACACTTTATTATTTTTTTGGGAAATAAATAAAGTGATTTTTAATAAATTTATTATAACCCTATGTACTTAATAAGAAATAATGTCTATTCCCATAGTGAACCCTAATAAAATCCCAAAATTATGTTTCTCACACTCATGAGGTGGCGGTCACGGAGTACTACCAATGGCAAGTAGAAGAAACTAGAGCTAATTGACCCAAGTCATGGTAAAAAATCGATGACATTGGGTATGGTTGTTCATTTTTGAGATACTTTGCTATGAAAGCATTGTGAATGGAGGAGGTCATTGTAAAGACAACGAAATGGGGATTATCACTCATATTCTAAATGGGCTACGTGAAAAAACATTAAGTCTAGAGACAACGACTTGTCTAATGGAGGAAGATAAAAGGAAAATATTGACCCTAATGTATTTATGCTAGACATATTTGGCATCACTTGAGTAGTATCTTGAAACAAGGGAGCGCCAAAACCTCCTAGTGTCTTGTTGGATCTTGTAATTGTGGCACCGACTAGAAGGTTGAGGATGAATTTTTATCTATAACGTATAATATGCATGACATGAAGGGGATAGTAATCGAAAACAATGTTTTTCCTTTCTTTGCAGTCACTTCCATGGCATTCAAGAAAAAAAGACCCTTCTTTACTTGTTAAAGAGACCCCTTTCTTGAAACTATAAAATGATATGCTCTGTAAAGTATGGAACTTAGAAAATTAGTAATGTAGGAATGGTCTCATCTATAGATTTTACAAATTATTTCCTAGTATTTCATGCTACATGAATGAATCACTACACATTGGAGCTCCAAAGTCAAGGGTAAGATTTGTGATTGAGTCTAATAAGGGTTGTGAATGCATTCACAATAGATATTGGATATCCGGGGATCAACATGGATTGATGAATAAACCCTAGTATATCCTATTCGATATATTGACGACTCATATGAAACTCTTCCAATTTGGTTTAGACTCTTAGGCATTCCCCTATAACTATGGGATAATTATTGCCTTTTAGCCATTGGTTACAAGTTGGGAGCCTTTGAAATAATTGATAATGTTACCACCCTTTAGTTGTATACTACATATGATAGGATTCTTGTAGACCTGGATATCTCCTAGGACCTCCTTGAGAGCGTAAATTTACATATTGGTGATAGAACCTAGATACAAATATTGGATTATTAGATATCAACTTTCTGGTTTCACAAGTTTTTGAAACATGACATTTGTCATAGGATTGTGGTCAAACTAATAAAAGGGGGTATATCCATCTTGGTGTGTGGATTGTCTCTGCTCACATTTCAACATTGATTCCTCTACTATCCTTGATCCTATTTTTATTTTGAGACACATCGGGTGGTTTTTTCCCTACTATAATCCCCTCTCGGTTTCCTCAAGTACAATATCATTAAACCAAATTCCACAAGCCCCTATTGTGGTCATCGAGGTGAAGGAAACCCTCATCTCTGATAGGTCTACCTTACAAGCTATTACCTCTTTATATGTCCTTCTCTGTGTGAATTTGGTGATGATATTAACAAGGAGCAGTGGTTTGTTATCCGAATGAAAAAGAGTCTCTACTAAACTACAATTAACCCCTACTCATATGACACTCTAATTCCACTCATCAATTGTCGAGTTGATTTCATTTTTATTTTTTTTTGTTGTTGTGCAATGGATTATTTCTACCTTACGATTGTTTATAGTTTTTTTGGTTATCATTGTTATATCTAGGCTTTAGGCCTTTTTGTACTGGTAGGATTTGAGTCAAAAACCTTTACCCTTAGTTAAAAAAATAGTGTCTATGGTTATAATTACGGGATTTAAAAGGGTGGGCATATGATTCATTTTGTTTGGCCAAATTGAATCCCATGACCCTTAAGATCAAAATGAATTTTAAATATGAATAATAAAATAGAAATATAATAAAATAAAATAAAATTTTCTTGATAAACGAATAAATAAACTATATTAAATTTAATAATCAAAGCTAGGATACCTTAACAAAGGTGAATCTCCCCTTTCATTGCTTACCATTGTGACCTCTTAGGAATTCCTTTATGAAAATGGAGAGATAGGTGTTGTCACAATGGAACTTTCATTCATGGTGTTTGGAAATGTTTTGTACATTTAAAAGTTTTTATACTGCCAAAAGAATTCATCACTAGCACTTAACAAAGAGAATAATTAACTAATTAATTTATATTGTGACAAATGATCTTTAAACCAAAAAATCCCAAAAACTTAGGACTCCTTTATGTCCTTTTATCATGGATTTTATTAGGATAAAATTTAGGGCATTATAATATGTTTGTAAAATGCTTTTCTATTTCAATAATTATAAGGTCAAAAATTTCTGTTGGATAAACTATAGAATATAATGAACATGTATCTAAATGTGCCTTATGTTTTGGTGCTCAATTGGGTTTTGTAGGATGTGGATGCCACTCGATCATTGCACTAAAGTGTTCTTTTTTATGAATGAGGAAAATTGAATTTAGAAATCATGTATCATATCTATCTAAAATACCTCTTAGATCAACATCTTCATTATATGCTACTACATAGTAAACAAACTAATGATGACATTATTTATAGAATACCAATTAATAAGACCTTCAAAAATATGATAGGTATATCATGTGGTTAGCATGTAATTTTTTGGATCCCCTACCCAATCATTATTTTAATAACCTACAATTGTTCGTTTGTAAGGAGATTTATTATTTTTACTTCTCGTTGAAGTGTAACTAAAAATTGAGGTCATTCAACTTGACTTGCACTCGATCCCTTTGTTAACAATACCATGAAGATACTAAAGAATGCATTTTTAAACTTTAAAATGGATTTCATGGGGTTCTTGACAATAATGTGATACAATTTATTTACAATAAAATAAAAAATATGAGGTGTATGATTCATGTAATGTATACATCAAACCAACTTCCTATAGAGTATTCAATCAATTGAAGGATTAAAATATTTGGTAGAAATTTTGACGCCCAATCAAAAAGAAGTTTTTCAAACTTGTATTTTTCCAAATTCAAACGATGGAGAATTTTTTTTTGCATATTTTAAATGATATATAAAAATATCTTTGTTAGATATGAAATCTTAATAACTAGGAATAAAAGTAGAAAACTCAAATAATTCATTTCAAATAAAGTTTGAATATTTCTTTCAGATCATTAATTATCTTCTATATGGAAGCTATCATATTGATTAATTCATCAACATATCGAGTAAGACTAGGATATTTATGTTTACTTTATTTGTATTAACTATAGGGTGTGAGTACCATACCATTTAAAATATAAAATGAAAAGAAATATGCCAACCTTTTCATAACAATCCTTATGAAAGAACTTCATCATGTAAAAAGACATTTTGAATACTCACACATTTAACCACAATTCTTGTAGACACTCAAATTTGGTAAATTACCCTTTGATACTATTGGTTTTTACCATGCAATCTTGCTAAGACAAACACACTTTTTTAATCCTCGGTCGAGACATCATGACATCTCTTGTATAACTTCATTATTCATAGACATTGATAATGTGATAGAATTTAGGGATTAAATGCACATAATACTTAGGAAAACACCACCTAATGAAATGTAACCTTTAGTTTTCATGTTTTTCATCCCTATGGAAAAAAGTCCACTTTGGTTAGCTTATGGATTCTAGTCCTAGATGACTTGTACAGTATTGTAAAAACATATATTCCATCTAATTTTTTTAAAAATAATTTTTCATCTAATTATTTATCCATCTGGGTCTACCTTTCCACGGTAATTAATCTTCATATCCCTATATAAGAAATTTAAACTCACCTCGTTTACTAACATGGAATTCTCGTGAACCTGTTATTATAAAACACTAGCACTAAAGACACTTAAAGAACCCTTAACACCACCACAATTTTTGTAAAATCATTAGGAAAGAATCCAACATAGGTTTGAATCATTTTACGAGGGTTAAGCAATTAGCTTCTTTCATTTCCAAGAACTCAAACATCCTCACTTTATGTATTAGAAAGAGCTAGACTTAATCCCAATAATTTCAAATAGCTTCCAATTTCCATTTCGTAAATGCATTCATTTAGATATCACATGATAGGTCAAGAAAAAATGTGGTTTGAGTCTTCTTCATAATAGTGCTAGCATTAACGATACAAAGATTAGAGATCAAAACAACTAGTGTTTATTTTACAAGATATCCTACCCATGTATAGGGTTTGAAATATTATTCCAAATCTTCGAGAGGGATTAATATATATATACATTTAAATGATGGTTTCAGTCTCAAAGACATATATGACAAGATTCATAGAAGGATAAAAATAATAAAATAGGTGTAAAATTATAGAAATTAATTTGGAAGATCTGCATGGTGTTGCACCATGGAAATTTATAGATACAATTCCATAGATGAAGTACTTACATGTTCGGATCTCCACTTCTATTATTGTGCACAACCAAAACTTAATAAACTAAGTGTACTCATTATTTTATATTTTTAGCTCATAGCATATTTTTATGCACTATGTAAGATTCTAATGTGTTTTTATGATATCGAGTATAAATGTTAGAATTTAATTAATAATAATTACCTATGATTACTCCCCTTAGATCTTTTCTGCATTTAACTCATTTAGCAACTACTCTTAATAAGGGTGTAGACAATTTTTAATCCAAATATTGAATTAAACATTGTATTCAAAACAATATTTTCCCTAGGGCTTGTTTATGATAATCATCTTTACTATTGGTGTTGTATTCATAGTTCTATGTTTTATGATCCTTTTTCCCGAAATGTTATATGATATTCAAAAGAAACCCTAAATTACCACATGCTCATACTTGATATTATAAAGGAACCCTCTTTTCTTATCCTTCTTCTTGTTACGAAAATATGGTTCTAAGTACTCATTATTATTATACTACGATATAGTTGCCAATGTGTTTTTTCCCTATTAATAATGATCATGTCCAAGGTGAAGACTCTAATACTAAATCATAAAATCATTCTCATGGAATTCTGATGGTGAGGAAATTGATTAGGATGATCCCATATAAACCAATGTTTAGTATCGTTCCTTCCCTTCACCTAACATTTTCTCTCGTTCAACTTAGACAACCATTCAAATTTCTTTTCCCTCTAATTTAAATTCATCCAACTAATTCCCACTTTATTAGTCAATTTTTCTTATTTACTTATAATCCTCATCTCATTATTTTAATTTCCCCAAAAAATTTAATTATCCATAATCATCATTAATCCCCATTTAATTCGTTTCATATCAAGTAAACCCTTCATCTATCATCCCTATTATTTTAATTTTGTATCCCTAGGTCCTCATTTAATAAATTCACCTTTCTTAGCCCTTAATTTATTCATTATAACCTCTCACCTACCGTTTTATTATTTATATGCAGCGTTATCTTGTATTTATCCATCCAAACCCTAAACTTGCTTCATTTGTGCTTGTTTTCCTTGAGCTAGGCATCATCCCACTACCCTAATGGATGGCTCCCCACAATTAGTAGAAACTCATCCAAGTCTCGATCAACCTTGTAAATAATCCCTTCCCCTTCGTTTCAAAATGATTCAACATTTTGATATACGAGAAATCTTTCTATTTCTTTCTAATGATTGTGTGCTACTTGAACTATCTTACACATCTTGGAGTCTTCTTGAAGATTTTTTTGCATATAATTTGGTGATCTAGGGAGATTTATCTTGCTTTATCATATCATTTTATTTCATCATCATATTGTTGCATTTTTTTGGCTCTAACATATTATGCAACTTTAGGTATCTTCGAGACTATGTCCAAATCTGTTTCAACCTTTAGAAGCTGTCTGGAGGTCTCTATTTCAATTATTCCAATTTCATTCACACCTAGCTAGTCCAAATCGTCATTGATTCAGCCCAAAAATCATTAACCTAGCTTAATCCAAATTAGTTTAATTTTTTTAAACGCTTGGTTTCTAGATCTTTACTTTTGTATCCATCTAGTTTCCATCTCTCAATATTATTTCTCTTTATCATTCTAGATCTATTATTTCATTTCCTAATTTTCGTCAATTCAGCCCAAACGCCTTTAACCCATCTCTGTTTCTAAACCCCTTGTCTTCACTTTTTCTAATTTCCTTACATCCTTTCCACTTATTCTATTCCGATCTGTCTTGTAGGTCTTTGTCTCTAGTTGAGATTTGTTTGTAGGTGTAGTTCATCTCATATACAAATAGGACCTTACATGGATTTTTAGTACAATTGTCCTTCATGCAACCCCAACCACCATCAACGGCATAATATAGTCTTGAGTCGCCATCGACCTCTGTCATGTTTTCTTTGTTTTATCCAATTTCAGTTCAAATCTACTTTTACTATCTTACATCTATTTTTCATATTTTGTTTCAAATATTGCATGATTTTATCATATCCATTATCATATTTTATATTTCATATTCTATAGAAGAGGGTTGACATCCATCAAATAAAGTTCACACTTCTTGGAGCCAATTTATTCATGTATCCCTTCATCCTATCTACTAATCCATTTTACCTTCTTGTGTTCTTTGTTGTGTAGATCATCAAAGTTATAGCAAGGAGGATCTCATATTTAGCCCCGCATTCTCTATCCTATATTGAGGTACGCTCCACCCTTCATGTTTTGAGTTACTAGTTTTTTTCATTACTAAGTCAAGTAATTTGAATAGGAACTAAGAAAATTTGTCAACATTCGGCTTGCCCATGTGGGACACACACTATTGAGGTGATTCATGTTGCTTATTTACATATTCCATTTTTTCATCTAACCACCTGTGAGGAAGATATGTATGTTTATTTATTGTTCATGTTGGGGATTGATGGGGTTGGATTTTACAATTCATTTGAAGATTAGATAAAAGGAAAATTTAACTCCAAGTATTCCTCATTTCTTAGTTGCTCCTATTTTCAATGTATTTTCCCTTCCTTTCTTGTTTCCTTCATCGAACGTCACATTTAGTTTTGGATATAAAATAAACCTCTCTCATTATTTCTTACAAATTTAGTGTAAGTAGGGATTTAATTGGCAGCATTTCACACTTCATCACACATAACATAACTCACAAATAAATTCATACATCTATACATTCCCTAACAAGTGTAACTAATTGGGATTTTATCACCCAATAGGAAACTCAATGTGGTGTTGTGGCCACGTTATAAATCCTATATAGACTTAGGCCTGAATTACCTTTGTGTATAACGAGGAATCCAAAGCCACAACCACCTGAAACCATCCATAGATTTCCATTCCCTAGGTACCCTATTAGCCTCTATTTTATTTTCTTTCTCACATATTAAGTTATTCAAGATAAGAAAAAAATCATTGTTTGATTTGCTTGTTCTAAGTAAAAAGGAGCATAGTTTCATTTTTTTTTGTTTCATGCCAATTATCACTAGATATCAATATAAACAAATAAAATAAAACATGAAAAACAAATGTATCAATCCCCACTACCATCCAACCAACCTCCGTACTTTCCATTCTCATAGTTAATCCTCTAGTCATCTTAACCACGGATACTCAACCCATCGTCACCCTTCCCCCTCTTCAAGAGGATCAATTTTTTCAATACAATCCCTATGATGAAACCAATCCTTTCCTTCATTATTCTATCCCATCTAGACCAACCAATCCTACATCTACTTATTCTATCAATGCTTATGGGACGCCCTGGTCCCTCGTGGATGTGTGGAGTTCCTATAGATTCTTGATGTAAATCTTGTTTCTCTTTGTGATTATATTCTTGGTAAGACCACTAATCACCAAATTAATTGACCTACCTTGCAGAAAATTTATACTTATCACTCTTATCTAGAGTCCACTAAAGTTCCTTCCTCTCAACATGTGGTATTCTTTCCAAGATCCATGAGTGATCTTGCTAAAGCCCAACATGAATTTGATCCTAATCAACCATCTTACTCTAATCTAAATAACCATAAAAATACTCAAATGCTTGTTCCTATTCCATTGAACCTACCTCATGTTAATAATGTAATCCCTTCTTTGATCCCCATCACTTCACTTTCAACCGTAATAACTTCTCTTCCCATTCATCCATCTCAAGAGTCATCCTTGCTTCCTCCCATATATGAAAAACAACACACTACCTTACCTCTCGGTTCAATCTCCTGGTTCATACCAATGTGTTCATTATCGAGCTCAAAATATGCACACTTTCTTTAATCATAAATAATTCAGGATCTGAGACAACATGGGGTTGTCTCCAAGTTGTAGGACTCAAACCGAGACAGACCTCCAAAAATGTGAGCTTCCTCTACTTACTCCTAACGATAAAATCCTCCTAGGAATTGAAATGAAATTATCTAGCTCTACTCTTACATTCGAGAGACAGTGAGAAGGAGATACATAAAACATACACCCAAACTAGATAAGGACATAACATGAAAAATAATGGGATGAATACTCAAGAAAGAGTGTAAACACCAAAATTATACACTCCCGGTCATCAATAATTTATCTCATTCAAACTTATAATTTATCATATTAGTATCCATTTGTTTAAATATTACTATCATTTAGGTTATCTAATTAAATCCATTCAAACTCATTTCTAAATAATTTTACCACAAAATATCTACCATAGACCATTTTATAATCATATAATCTAAATATTATAATATCCTAACATAATCTATACATCATTCTAATACATACGTTAGTATATCTAAATAAACCAATTTAATAGGTATCTTAAACAAACCCAAGCTAGAATGGAACATAATCTAACCATTTATGACACCTCACCCGATAGCACATCATATTAAAAAAATTATGATCTTATCCCTCAAATACACAATGAATAAACTTGAATTAGGAAATTATTGCAACTATTAACTAAATAAACTCGAATAACCCAAAATCATCGATGTTTTGGTAAAACGCCGGTGTTTATAAAATCTTGATTTGTAGTCTCACTCGGGGATCATATTCTTATATCTTCAAGTCCCTCCTATGCCATCCTTCCATAGCTTCGATTGAAAATTTGTATCATTCTTCATTTGGCATAGTGTTACAACAGGATTAGCTCTATATCATCTTATATAGTTGTTCCCATTTGGATAATCGTTGGAAGTGTGTCCAAGAGCTCTGAGTTTCTATTCACATGTATTATTTTGTTTGAGGATCCATTCAAGCCTTTATTAGTGCAAGTCAGCTCTATCATTACATCTTCTTGGCATCCAACACCTACACTCAACATTGTCAAGAACAATCTTCACCAATTCTGATACGGACAACTTTAATATTCATTTGAATTAAGGTAATACTATCAATTTAAATCTTTTATTTATATATTTGAAACATTTATTGTAAAAAATACTTTTAATTTACTGTATAATTGAAATCAAAATGATAAATTTTTCCTAAATTTTTAATTTTTATAAACATATTATATTTCATATTGTTTATTTTAAGTCAAAAACGCCAACGATTTAGTGAAATACCTGTGCTTCCTTAACATGCCCACATTTCCTATAAAAAGTACGTCTTATAAATTTTATCAGATTGTTATTCATCCATTGCATATATTTCTTTTTTATTTTTAACATACTATCAAGAATTGATTTTGTAAATGACTATAGGTGGCCAAGCTCATCACCTATCCAAAAAAATTCCCTTCTAATTATTCGTCACCTTACGGATTAGGAATAATAGGATGCATTACTCGATTCACTAATTTTTGCTATACATTCATCCCCTTTAGATCAATTGAAAAGGATATTTGTAACCACTTAGAGGATTCGTGAGGCCACATATGAGTTTTGGGAGGCCTATTTTGAAAGTCTTTGCATTGTAGATGATTTGGCCTATTTCGAATACCACTATGAAGAAATTTTTTTGAATTTGATGCTCACTCAACAATCCAAATGGAAACCATAAAACATCATGAATATCAATATTTGAACTCTACATATGATTATCAGTATGACTTAGAGAACAAGGAACCCGAATTCATATCTCAATTATTTAGATATGAGTATACTATTGATTATGACTCGAGAGTTATTTGTATAATCCAAGATAGAATATCTATAGATCACTTTTGAGAATCCATCATCATCTGATGCTTCTAACATTGAAGTTAAATTATATTTCTAGGTCATATTTTATATGTCTAGGTCTTTATTATATTTTATAATCTTCAATAAAGAAGTGAAACTGTCAGAACAATCATTATTTTTATCCATCCTATATCATGATTGGCCTTATGTATCACTTGATTGCATAAAATAGTGGGTTGACATCCTTTTGAGGAAGCCCCTTAACTTTCCATGGAATGGCCATGTCTAGGTAGCTAACATACTATTTTCACTAATTAAAAATTTGGTGCAGTGTCTTTGATTGCAGTTTCATTTGTAGGATAGGGGTACATTTACTGTTAACATGCAGCGCAACATCAACACAATCCATACACATCTGTGGGTACTGGTAAACCATGTTATTTCAAGGTTTGGTAAGTTTTTCTATCTTGTTTATTAGGTTAAATTGAAGAGGGAAAATATTTCTAAACATTTTGGCATGCCCAGTGGGACACTATCCCTTATTTATTTGATTTATTTTAATAAGTAAAATAGTATTTTTTTTATTTTTCTAATTCTTTTTGTAAAAAACATCACCTATAATTTCCCTATGTGTTTTTCAAAACCTAACAATTTACAATTTCCTTCTTATTTGATGCTTTCTATTTTTTCCTAACATGTTTGTAGGGTATTGATTACGGAGAGCTCGTTTGTTGGATTTTGGGATTGCTTGCTTTAAAAATTTCTAAAATAAAATTAATAGAAAGAGTTATTAGAGGTGAGTTTTATTCTTCTTTTTATTTTCTGTATTGCATTTTTTTCTTATCCGTTCTCATAAAAAAATCTTTCATTTTGGGTTTAAAATAGAAAAATGCATCCCTTTTTATTACATAGATTTAATTAGGAAGGTAAATTAGTTGCATCCACTTATTCTTACCCCGCATACAACCAAACAACTTATAAATCAAAAACACATTTAAAAACAATTCCTACTCAGGTGGATACCTACTTGGATTTGATCACCAAGAGGAGAAGCCAACTCGGTGTTCTAGATGAGTATAATCATCTATCTGTTGGTATATATTGGCTAAGAACCAACACCCTTATCATTATGGGACCATGAAGTGAGGGGGTAGGCCCCAATACCATGCCCATATCGACAGAAGTACAAAGTTCGGCCTTACGTACCTTTGGGTATATCGAGGACTCCGCCTTAAACATACCTCAAACCAGCCCTAGATTGCCATTTCCTAGGACCCTTGTTAACCATTTTACACATTTCACCTTATAATTAAATCAAGAAAACTTAAAAATATATCTTGTTTTCTTTTGATTTTTGTTTGTAATCAACCCATTTTAGTACATTTTTGGATAATTTTGTGTGTGTGTTTTTTTACAATGGTACAAACAAGACAACAATATCGCAATCAAACTATTAAAAATATGTCTCAACCAATATCCACACCTTTGCGCGAAATGCATTTCCTTATCTAATCCATCATCTACACCATTTTCAACACCAATATTTACTAATGTATCAGCACCATCATTTACTATGCCATTATAACAACAAAACCCATTTCATTAACTAATACATCAACTCCTCTAACTGATGATCAATGAGCTTGGAATGAAATAGAGGAACAATACAATGAAGAAATGAGACAACATATTTTAAATTCTTCATGTCAATTTCATAGTCACAATTTTAATACATCTGAAGAAGAAAACATTCAACAACCATATTACCCTAGCTCACAATAAGAATCTTCTTAAGTCGTTTTCTTTGAAAGAGGAAACCCTATTTTTGAAGAAAGTTTTAATTCAAATCCCATTGACCTCAATGCCTATCTGGAAGCTAAGGGTGTTCAAATCTAACCATTTACACAAGAACCATCTAGAAACATTCCTCAACCCTTGTCTAGTTCCTCACAACAACTTGAATCCGAACCATTTTCAAGTTCTTCCAATTCTACACATCCTATTGATCAAAATTTTATATCCCAACCACCATCTTCATATGATCCTTCCTCTACCATGGCAAGACCTATTTCAAATCAAGGACCTTTCATTCAATAAATACATTTGTATCCACCTCTAAGTCAAACTGAAATGTCATATGTTGCATCTTCTATTCGTATTTTTAATCTTCATATGGTTACTTCTTAAGACACAATTGCCCAACAACATACATTGTCACCTTAACTTTCTACTAGTTCAATTCCTCCATAAAGCAATTTTATCTACCCTCCAACATCCTCGATTACTCACATAATTCCAATGAGTTCCATTATTGCTTCTACCATTTTTCCTCAAAGCTAGTAGCATTAAAAATATTACCATGTCTATTATGACATCAATTCATTTAATCAATACTAGTGAAATTGCTACCACTCATCCCATTTCACAATATATACCTCAAAAATCATTACGATTAATATATATACCACAATCTAATCCTACCCAATATATTCCATAACAAGAACCATATTTTACAGCCTCTACTATGGTTTTGAACAACCACCTTCTTACTCACAACTCTTTCCTTATTAGTATATACAATCTTCCCAACCTTTAGCATCTCAAGAATATATTCCACAACAAACTCTCTAACAACAAAAAAAGTATCCCATGTCAAAAATACATCCCTCATTAAACTCTTTTACAATGAAAAAACGTCCCATCTCAACTATATATTCCACAACAGACCCTCACACAACAACAAAGCATCCCCTCTCAACAATAAATTCCACAAAAATATCTTCCTCAACATGAAAAAATTCCTTCCCAATAGTATTTTACTCAAAAATATATCCCACAATAGAAAATACCAAAAAGACATTCCTTCCCCACAATATATTCCTCACCAAAACATCCCATAGCAAAATGTTCTATAAAAAAATCCCTTATCAACAACACATCTATCGGAGATATGAGATATACCGACAACCTGGTCAATTTGCATTATAACCTAGACCATATTCTCAAAAATCCACACCAACTGACCCTCTTCAAGCTCTTATGAATCAGATATCAAGTCTAGAAGCTACCTCATCTACACCCAAAAATGTCTTCTCTTATGATCAAATCTATAATGAACCCATTCACCCATCAGTCCCATATAAAGCATACCCTCCTCACTAGGAGCTTCCAAAGTTCATTAAGTTCTTCAAAACTAATCTCCCCAACAACATATTCATGTGTTTCATCACACTTGTTATTTAATAGCCCATGATCAAGACCTTATGTTGCAAACCTTTCCAATGTCCATCATTGGACCTTCTCTTGATTGTTACAATAAAATTCCCTAATTTATTCCCTTTTATATTTCATTATACTCAAATACTTGTTCTTAGAACACTTATCTATAAACATAGCCTGAAAATTCACCATCAATGACCTTTACAATATCAAAAAATTTGAGGATGAGTCCATTGCTGATTTTTTTCACGCTTTGGAGGGGTATAATCAATCAATTATCCTTTATGTTACCAAAAACTGAGTTGATTGAAGTATTATGTCGATCATTCACCAAATACATTTTCTCAACATTAAAAATTAAATCATTTCAGAGCTTCAATGAAGTCATTTCAATGGCTTGCAAATTAGAATTGTGTTCTTTAGAAGATGGTCATGTTAAGCTTTGACATAACAAACAACAAACTAAGTTTCCTTTTAAGTCATCTTCTAGTATTGAAAAATCTAAATCCTTTTATAATCATTTTGTAGTCAAGTTGGCTCATGAAAAATCCTATAGCTAAATTTTCCCATCCACAACGTAATTACACACCAATTAGAGAGACTTATAGTGTATTTTTGACAAATTGTTCATCGAAAATATGATATCTCTCCCTCTATCTGACCTATCGACACATCTGTATCTAAACCCTCATGGTATCGGAAAATGACTATTGCAAATACCATAGGGTCAAAGGACATGACATAGAAAGGTGTTGGATGTTCCACAATGTTCTTCAGGATTTGATTGATAAGGGTGAACTTCATTTGGATAATCCCAATGTACCCCCAAACCAAAACCTTGACATATTTAAACAACCCTTTCCAAATCATCCTCCATCTATTGATCAACCACAAACCAATGTTTTCCATATTTATCATACCATTAATACCATTACTAAAGTAACACATGTTCTTGAATCCGAAATAATGCGATGGTAATGTGAATTTATCTTCTCATAATCATTTAGTTTTTAAATTTCATGCTTCTGAAAATTACTCAATATGGATCCTCTCCAACATTTATGCTCCCAACACTACTACTGGTAGAAGAAAATTATGGGAAGAATCAAAATAATTTACAAGTAGTTTTAAGGATTATAATTGGTTGGTCATGGGTGATATTAACACCCCTTTGAGCCTCAAGGGAAAATATGGGGGTAACTTTGATTTCTCAGTTAGTATGGGTGATTTTGCTAAGTTTGTTTCTTCTCTTAACCTCATACATATTGAGCTTTATAGCTACAAACTCACTTGGTCTAACAGAAGAATTAGTGAGAGTCTAATACAGGTAAGATTAGAAAGATATCTCATCTTTGCTAATTCGATTTTGAGTCGATTTTCTCATATCTTTGTTTCCTAGGATTGGCTCAGATCATAATCCTATTTCACGTAATATTTTTAATTGGTCCAAACCATCCCATAGCTCTTTTAAATTCGAAAAATTGTGGCTCAAGCATGAAGACATTATGGATAGGATCAAATAATGGTGGCACTAGGATGGAGAAGGCACAACATAATTTAGGTTAATATAGAAAGTGAAAAGTGAAGAAGCAAGTTAGAACCTAGAACAAAGAGGTATTTGGCAATATTTTTGAACAAAAAAAAGAGCTAAAAAAGAAGCTTGAAGATATTGAACTGAGAATCAAAATCAAAGGTATGAATTATGAAGATCAACGAGTGGAAAATAAATTACATTCTGATCTATATAACATCAAAAATAGAGAGGAAACCTTTTGGATAATGAAATCCTAGGATTTATGGATAAAGGTTGGTGATAAAAACATAAAAAAAATTCACATGACCACCTTTAAGCATAGGGCTGCATGCGAATTTTGAGGTATCCAAACAAAATTGTCTCATTACCAAACATCAAAATGACATAAAATTAGAAGATCTAATATTTTATGAAATTTTTTTGAAGGAAAGTAATATCTGTAATGAGGAAGTGGTGTCTTTCATTATATATTCCATTCCAAGTAATAATATACCTGATGAGAGATTCACAAGTCCTACAAAATTTCTATCCATTGACAAGATGAAGAAGTAATTTTTTTCACTTAAAGGAGACAAGGCACCAATACCTGATTGTGTTTCTACTAATTTCTTTCAAAAATGCTTTGGGACATGCTTGGAAGATCTGTTGAAAGCTGTAAATGAATTTTATAGAACATGAAATCTAATAAAGGAGCTTCATAATACTCACATTGTGGTAACCCCTAAGAAGTTGGATATTAATGACTTCAAGAACTTTCAACCTATCATCCTGGTAAATGTTGTTTGCAGAATTTTTACCAAAATTATTGCTACTAGATTATAACCTTTTCTATTTGATCTTATCTCTAAACAACAAAGTGGCTTCATAAAAGGAAGGATTATTTAGGATGGGGTAATCATGGTTCATGAAACCATTCACTCCATGGATAAAAGTAAAAGTAGGTATGGAAATAAAATTGGACATGCATAAGGCCTTTGATAGAGTGTCTTGGAATTTTTTAGATAAGGTCTTGTCAAAATTTGGTTTTCAAAGAAAATTTAGAAAAATCATTCAGGCTTGCATTGCCACTTCTAGATTTTCAGTTGTTGTTAATGGTACTCCGATGGGATTATTTTCCAGTAGTAGGGGTATAAAAAAAGGGGATTCCATATCCCCTTTAATTTTTATAATTATGATTTAAATCCTTAGCAAATCCATAACTAAGGTTGTGAATAATGGCATGCTAAAAGGATTCAAACCTACTTCCACCAATCATACAACTTCACATCAGCAATTTGCTGATGACAAAATCTTTCTTCTGATGGCTTATATTCATGAGGAAAAAGATATAAAGACTTTTCTCATATTCTATGAAATAAATTCTAGCCAGAAAGTCAACTTTGACAAAAGCTCGAGTGTATTTTTTCAATACTCCTAATGATAGACATAAAATAATTGCACTCATTTTGGGGTGTAAAATCAACTCTTTACCAACTACCTATTTAGGATTACCTTTGGGCACTAATAGAGTCTCTAATGTTGTCTATAATTCCTTGTTGGATAGGTTTCACAAAACGTTGATTGGATGCAAAGTTGTTATTATTACTAGTGTTGGAAAATGTTTGTTAATTAAAAGCAAACTTTAGAAGTTGCCCATATATATGATGTCAATGTACAACATTCCAACAACAATCACGAGAAAACATTGAGAGAATTCAAAAACACTTTCTTAGGCAAGGGACTAAAGAAATATTTAGATACCATTTAGTGGCTGGGGATTAGGTTTGTATACAAAAAAATATTCATGGACTAGGTATTAAGGATATAATAAATATGAATGTTCCTTTAATTTCCATACTTTGTTGGAGACTTCTAAAGGAAAAACGGCCTTGGAATGAACTTATTAGGATAAAATAATTACCTCAATAAAATGTGAATTCATCCCTTTTTGAGCAATCACTTTCCATTGGTTCCATTTTCTGGAACAACATGCTTCAAATCAGAAATATTCTTATCAAAGGTTCTAGATGGAAAGTTGGCATCGGTCAGGATATACATTTTTGGGAAGACAACGGGACTGATTTCAAGATGACTTATAAATTTGGTTCTCTAAAAGGTGATCTAAGTGATAAATATGGAAATAAAGTAAAAGATTACATTGAATTGGATGGAGACAAGAGTAGTTTGCAGCAACTCAAAGTGGATGAGGAAAATTTGCAATTTGTTTTCTCCTCTCTTCAACAACAAATTTCTCTCATTCCTATTAATCAAAAGGATAATAAGGATGATCTCCTATGGGTTTATTATTTTTATGTGGGATATACCTTCAAATCGGTATACAATACTTTTTTATAGTAATAAAAGTGATATAAACTGGAGTAAAATATGGATGTTGGAGTTAACCCCAAAAGTTAATTTCTTTATGTGACTTATATTACAAGGGAATATTCTCACTAATGATAATCTAATAAAAAGGGTTTCATTATGCCTAACAGGTGATGCATGTGAAAAAAGAGGCTGAAGACATCAAAAATTGTTTCTTGTATTGTGAATATGATTCAAAGTTTTAGATTCTTATCTTTGCAAAATTCAATCTGAATTTGACCCTTCCTAATACCTTCTTGCAAACCTAGGAGCAATTTGATCCACCATATACACATTTCATGATAAGAATATTTTGGAAATTTTTCCTACCTCATACCATGTGGAGATTGTGGAAAACAAGAAATGATCTAATTTTAAGGAACAATAGACATTTATGCAATAATATTTTTAACAAAATTCTCATTAATGTAAAGGATAACATTTAAAGGTTTAAGCCTCTAAAAAAGACCATACCCCAAGGTAGAAGAACATATACTTTTTTCTTCGGAGATTGATTCTAGAAATATACATAGGAAGGATCGAAATAGCATTGACAAATCGAAAACTCATTGGATTCACCACCTACCTTTTGGTACAAGTTGAATTTTGATGGAGATTCCAAAGGAAATCCTTGTGCATTACAAGGAGGTGGGATAATCAGAGATCACAAAGGTTTTCTTGTTGCTACATTTACGGGAAAAATGGGCCCATAAACAAATCATTAGTCTAGAGCAAGGGCAACATTATGGGGATAACACTTGTAAGGGATTTCAATATTTCCAATATTATAATTGAAGGGGACTCTTTGAACATAATAAACCTATTAAATCAATTTCAACCCCCTATTTGGACTATTAGGGATTTCATTTATGAATCTATTGAGATTTGTAAATCCTTTACAAACTGCCAAATCATCCATTCCTATCGTGAAGGCAACAAAGTGGTGGATAGTCTTGCTAACTATGGAGTTAGTAATAACATGTAAAATTGGTTTAGTGATGACATTATCCCTAGCAAGGTACATAATGACATCATCAAGGATAAATATGATATTTGAAATCATCATAATGAGTCCTTTTCCACTTTGAGAGTGATTATCTCCTTGGCACATAAGATTAATAATATAACTTAGCCTTCCCACATTTTCTTAGTATACAAGGCATTGTTGAAAATTGGTTTTAGGAAGAAACATTTTAGTCGAGAACCAAAGAAATAATAATAGCAACATGGATGGACCTCAATGCAAAACGGAACACATATTCAACACGACATGGAAGGATGATGTGATCTTAAGGACTTATTTACAAATGGGTGGGGTATCAAACCTCATTAAAAAATGCAAGGTCACGATTAAGACATTTATATTCAATTCACGGTTGGGTGGAAACAAAGGATGGTTGAATATGGGGAGATATGTGTTAAAATTAGTGAATATCTTATTGTTGAGGTCATGGGGATGAGCTTATAAGGGGCTAGATTCTTCAGTAAAAGGGTTGACAAGAATATTGAATCCAAGAAATTCCATTTAGACAAAGAAAATATTTAGTGTTTTTATGGCGGGTATTAAAGCGACCTCCATTCCGAGCCCTCTCGATGAAATTGCAAGGATGATTGTTAGGTATGTCACTTTGGAAGGAAGATATGTGATGGTTCCTCTTAAACATTTAGTTTTCCTAAATCATTTTAGAAGGAATTTGCATGTTATCTTTCTACGTTATCTTTTAAAATCCTTGGAATTATTTATTATTTAGTTTCAAAACCACGCTCGTGGCATCCCACTTCACCAAGGAATCATCCTGTTGCTTCATCAAAATTTTCATTCCCATCATCGTTTAATCCTAGCTGCCCCCGACCCCGTTACCCTAACTCCACTACCCTCACCACCACTTCTAAACGTAGGAAAATCAAAACCAAAAATCCACTTTACCCCCTCAATCAACCCCTCCCCTATCAAAGGGTCCTTCATAGCAACAAAGAATTTGAATGTGAAAAAAATCTACTTCGTATTAGCAATCCTACTGATGTTTATGCTACGGAAAGGGAGGAATGACTACTTAATAGAATTGTTAAGTTAGAAAAGGAGGTTGGAGACATGAAAGAAGAGCTCAAGTATATTTGTAATAGATAAGGTAAAAAGAATATGCATAATGAACCTAATAAGGATCGTGGGTAGACTTTACAAATATATAAGAAGCTTAATTCTATGGAAAATAGATTGGGTAATGGAAAAGTTAGGAATGAATATACCATTTTTGTGCTTAAGGATATTTACAACTTCATGGAGCAACATGTCAAAAGTGTTTGTATACTCGGTGGAACTCTTGTTGCCATTTTGGAGTCGATTTAAGAAGGGACTTGGTTCTCTCACAACTGGATAAGAAGGATCCCTCCCATGTCACTTTGCCCTAGCAGATCACCTCTCTGTAGAATATAAATACAAATATTTATTAAGTATTCAATTAAATAGGACTTTTTTTTTCTTCTATATTTCTTGTTTGATGTTGAAAGTATGTTGTTTTCATGTTGCTTTATTGTAGATTTGACAATTTTTGTCCCTTTTTATAGTTTTCATTTAAACTATAGCTAGTCCTCATATATATCTTAGATTCTAATCCATTTTTATGTTTTTACTGTGTTATCTAGTTTTTGAGCCTTCTTCTAATAGGTTATATTCCCTTCAAAAATTTGGACTATCTTTTGCTGCTATTTCAAGGTTTTGAGAACTTTTTGTAACAGGTATAGTCCCTTAGAAACTATTTACCTATAATAAAAAAATATGAAATAATACCTATATCTACTTGAATGAACATCTACATCTATTGAACTAACAAATAGACCTATGGAAGAAATGTCTATACCCACAAAATCAATGATGACAATGGTAATACTTATTCAACATGAATCTATATCTACTAAATCCTTATCTGCTACCTTACCATTATCATCAAAAATAAATATTAATCCTATCTCCTTACCAATTCCACTCTCTAGTATATAGACCCTATAACTCCACCCTCATTAGGAAACACAACTATGTGTTTCACACAGAATGTGTTTCCTAAAATAGAGTTGCTTCTATCCTTTCATTCTCTTGAGAAACAGAGATAAGGGTTAGGGCTAGGAGGAATACTGTTGAATGTTGAGAGGGTGTGCGCGTGCACGTAAAGAGAGATCGGATCGATTGCGAAGAACTCATTTTTGTCCAGGGAAGGACTACCTATGAATAAGAATGCAAGACCACCGCATTATAGTTAGACAATAAATGAGGGAACTGCCTTGGGTCCAAGAAGTATTGGACATCCTTACGAAGGTGGTTAGTTCCCCTTTCAATACAAATTAACACAAATGATAATAAAGAAGCTATTGCAAAATCACGATTTAGGTACCTCGTTACAAAGCAATAGAGACTAAACTACCAATAATTACTACTCATGTTTGTTTGTTTGGTTAATGGTCGTTGATACCTTCACTCGAGTTACAAGGATAAACCGGACTAGATCCGAGGTTTTAGGAGACAAATAGGTGAGAGGAAGGTTTTGGGTTTAAGTCATAGTGACCGATGCCGGTCATCTTGAATAACTGACCAGCGGTTAGAGAACCGCTGCCGGTAGGGGATAACCGACACCGGTAGGGTCGATGTATAGGCACTTCGGATAGAGGTTGGTTGAAGGGTGATTGTGGGGGTTTTAAGACTGGTGGATGGCTGAGGGAATAGTGAGATGATGGGGAAGACTCGAGAGAGTGATAAGACTATCTTCCGGGCAATACAAGGATGTATGGATGGAGGTTAAGTGCAGGGTGCTGGCAGGTAGTAGATCTAAGTGTGAGCTTACAATTACTATCAATCAAAAGACTCAAGAGATGGTGCTTAGAAACATGCAAGACACTACTAACTCGTTGTTGATGAAGATTCGAGTCAAGGAATGTGGTAGTGACAGTAAGGCTCAGTTGGGTGATCTGCTATTGGAAAACAAGATGATGAAGCTATCCTCAATCTTTTCCAATGCTTGAACGGGGGTGACAGCGATCCAGTGGCTCAGTTGCAGTCTTTGGCTCGATGCTCTTCTCTGCAACCTCTTCTCTTTTCTTCACTTGTCTCGCCTTGCTAAGTGAACTTCTAGATTTCTTCAAATGAATTCGGATCCTTTGTTTTTGGTTGGGGTAGTTCATTAATAGGGAACTGATGGTGGTTATGTAACCGACGGTGGTCGAGTAGGAACCGATGTCGGTTAAGTCAAAGTGGGCTATTTTTAGTAAAATAGCCAACTTTCCCTCCTTTTCTCCCGAGGGATCAGTTGTGGGCTTGGTCAAGTCATTATTAGGTTGGTTTTGGTGCGGGTGAGGAGTAATTAGTCATAGGTGTGGATGTAGACCAAGTTATAGGTCTTAATTAGATTAGTTTAGGGTTAGGGCTAGGTCATGATGAAGTGGTGAAATGAGGTGGCAGGTTTGAAAATGTGGATTTATTAATTATAAGGTAATTAATAAATAATTTTGCAAGGTTTAGGTGGTGAGGTTAGGTTGCGAAATGAGATGCGGGGCAAAGGGTGTCGTAAGACACAACTTTGGTGTCTACATTAGCCTCTTGTTGTCGTGTAGCTTGTCTTGTAAAGCTACACTGACAATAATAAGAAGTGGTTACTCCTGTTAAGGGTATAGGTAATCCTCCTCAAATCTATCACAGATTGAGGCGACATGAAATCAGGGATAGGGTTGATAAACGGTGAATGGTGTTGAGATGATGGTAAGATGGTGGGGTAAGTTCAAGGAAGTAGATGCATGTTGAAATGTAGTAGTGTGACCAGGGTACATGATTTGAAGAGCAAACAAGAAATTCATAGGCAAAGGTGATAGTTTATCCAAACAAGGGTGATATAATCCTGGTATCCAAGGTATAGGAAGTAGCTCCAGGGGATATAACGGGTAAGGTACATGAACGTTTAGGCATGTTCGGCAGTACCCAATGGTTGGTTTGGTTGAGATAAATGTCACGGTCTTGGTCTAGGCAAAGTTGGTCGACTGATCAAGTCAAGTACCCTAATCATGCTAAAACACGAACAGGTGAGCTTGATTGAACAAAAAGCTACATGATGGGTGGATAAAATTGTAATTTGCGGGTTTTGGGCGAGGTACTTAATTGGTGCGGCCTTGGGTCGGGCCGATTGATGAGTGAGGGCCTTGGGTCGGGTTTGATTGGTGGGGTGCGGCCTTGGGTCGGGCCGGATTGGGTGGTTGTGGCCTTGGGTCGGGCTGATTGGGTGGTTGCGGCCTTGGGTTGGGCCTAATTGTTGGTTACGGCCTTGGGTCAGGCCAAATGGTTGGTTGTGGCCGTGGGTCAGGCCAAATGGTTGGTTGTGACCTTGGGTCGGGCCTGATGGTTGGTTTCGGCCGTGGGTCGGGCCAAATGGTTGGTTGCGGCCGTGGGTTGGGCCAAATGGTTGGTTGTGGCCTTGGGTCGGGCCTGATTGGTTGGGTGTGGCCTTAGGTCGGGCCTGATTGGTTGGTTGCGGCCGTGGGTTGGGCCAAATTGTTGGTTGTGGCCGTGGGTCGGCCAAATGGTTGGGTGCGGCCTTGGGTCGGGCCTGATTGGTTGGGTGCGGCCTTAGGTCAGGCCTGATTGAGGTCAAAATAAGGCTAGTCAGCAAAGCCAGGGGTAGGTGATGGGGAAAAAGTGGAGATTGGTGGATAAGGGTGGGAGTTAGGTGAAGGAAGTAAATAACCGATATCGGTTATGTGTGACCGATATCGGTTAGAAGACCGATACCGGTATTCTAGGGCGCAAAATAACCGGTATCGGTTATAGGTCAAAACCTATAAAAAGAAAAATACGGCCTGTCATTGTCACTTTGTGAATTTGAGTGCCCAAATTTGTCTTGTCTGAGGTGTGAAGTGATTTTGTTGAGTTTGTGGGCTGAGGTGGCATTATTTGAGTGGAGGAGTGAGTGGTTGGTAGACCCCAGCGATCAGGAGGCAGAGTTTGATTGGTGGAGAACCCAGCTGAGGAGATTTGGAGCCATGGCACAGCCAAGAGGAGCAGGAGGTGCTGGACCAGCTAGACCACCGCCACCTATCCCACCACGACGACATGTAGTCATACCGGTAGGCTCTGAGCTCTTACCTTTGTGAATTTGATGAGTTTAACTTAGATGTGGGTTTTGGGTAGGAATCTTGAAATGTGAATAAAATAATGAATGAATGGAAGTAATTGATAAAATGGAGTGGGTAGGTAGGCTAGTTAGGCTAAGATGGCAGGGTGGGTAGGTTTGTAGGTCGTTTGGGTGGGTAAATGGGTAGAAATAGGAAAAAAAAAAATAAATTTGCGGGCGCGTTTGGGTTACGCCCGAAATGGGACAGATGGACCGATGTAGGTCACTAAGTGACCGGCATCGGTCATAGAACGTTTGGAATAATTTCTTTTCGATAGATTGGCGTGGCGTATCATATGTCGACCGGTGTCGGTTTTTTTGTTGTTGTTGTTGTTGTTTGTTGGAATTGTCTTGTTGGTTTGTTTTTGTGTTTGGGGGTGAAGGGGGGGGTAGAGTTGATAGGAAAGGTGATTGGGGTGGGGGGGAAATGGGGTGGTTGTGTGGTTGGTCGGGTAGGATAGATTAGGTGTTAGGTATGAAGTAGGAGGTGTTAAATTGGCGGGGGTATAGTTAGATGACTAGAGTAGATCGGGGTGGTTGGTAGGTTGAGTGGGTAGAGAGAGTTAAAGTAGTTGTTATTGTAAAGGGTAGGCCTGATGAAGTGGGTTGTTTTTACAGGCACGCCAGCAGCTCACGATGCGGGATCGGATGCCCCCTTTATTGAGACGGATGCAGCCACATGTGTCCGCAGCGCATTGGGCCATTATGCGAGAGGTGGGACTCGGTGGAGTCCAGCGGTATAGGGCTGTGGATAGGGACCACAGCTTGATGGTTTCCCTCATCAAGAGATGGGATCTAACAACCAATGTTTTCCATCTCCCTACTAGAGAGATGACGATTACATTAGAGGATGTGTATCGCATCCTGAGACTGCCGATCGTAGGGGAGGCAGTGTTCCAGGTGGATGCGGAGACGGCGATGGACAGCATCCTGCATGTATTTGGGGATGCAGCCACATTGTTGACCTATCACAGCGCGAGCATTACCTATGGCGACATGTATCGCGCACACCGATAGGAGACATAGCTTTCCGTGTTGATGATGATAGGTATCACCTGCTTCGCCCTCCCGGACTCAAAGGGAGGCCACTTCCCATGGGATTTGATGGGAGTGTTGCACGAGATGGTAGAGGAGCATACATGCTATGCTTGGGCACCAGTGTATCTGGTGCAGCTATACAGAGAGTTGTGGGGTTATCGCCGTATGAGGTGATTTGGTATTTTCTCAACATTTTTGTTACACTGCTGGGCATACGAGCACATCATCTGTATACGACCAGTAGGGCTGCCCCAGCAGCCAGGGCCACAGATTGTATATAGATATGGATTTCAGAGGTGGTTGGGGTCGTGGGCAACGACGAGCAGTGCTCGTAGGACCGGATGTGGCCTACTACCGTCATATGTTGGAGGTCTTGACCGCACTTGACATTATATGGAGGCCCTACAGAGGCCATCAGCCCCGAGGAGGAGCCCGAGCACAGATGCGCTAGATCCAAAGATAGTTTCGGATAATCGCACGGAGGCCCGGGAGTATGATCGGATACCCCTAGAGAGGGTATGACAGTAGTTGGGCTTGCGACAGGATGAGCCACCTTCCTTCCCACAGTACCGGAGGGATGATGTAGAGGCCCCACTACTGCGCAAGCGAGCTTGACTGACCCCGATCTGGTAGCAGAGAGACCAGCTGATGATATAGTGGATGATCTTTGGAGTGATAGGGGCCTTTTTAGTTTGGTGGGCAGGGAGAGAGCGTAGCCAGGAGAGCACAGCCCACACAGCTAGATTTGGTGGCTGTTATAGCGGAGAGGGACCAGCTCTTAGGATAGGTGTAGTTATTACAGGGGCAGCTTACTACTGCACAGGCACAGATTGGGGTGCTACAGGGCGGTTAGCTTGCACAGGCTCGAGTACAGCCGCGAGCACACGCTACACCACAAGCACCGCCACAGGCATAGGTACTACCGTAGGCATAGGAGCAGGACAGTGCAATGCGCCGCCCACAGGCACAGGGTGTACCGGCAGGGACAGGGGCCACTACTATTAGGAGTCGGGGGACCAGCCCCACCAGCCATGGTGGCACGGGCCCACTATATGGAGGCGAGAGCGGAGGCCTAATATTATCAGGACATCCTTGATGGTACCGGGGCTGATTATCAGCCGTATGCGGCGCATAGAGCCGAGACATCTCGAGCCGAGAGATCCTAGGGAGGCGCAGGCCACGGTGGTGGTCTGCATTACGGGGGAGGAGGCGAGAGCCAGCACAGGGACCAGCAGGGAGATAGGCCGAGGGTGGTGGAGAGAGCTGAGACATCCTAGGAGTGGCGATGGGTTTTTGATATTGGATATAGACACCGGTCTGTGAACCGGATATGTATATAGATGCTGCGTGCCCACATATGATTTATTTATTTATTCGTTTTTGTTGTATATACCGGCCTGTGAGCCGAGTACATGTTGTATAGTTGATACCGGCCTGCGAGCCGAGTATATTTTTGACATGAGAGACCGGCCTATGAGCCGAGTCGAGATTTTGACAGGGATAGCAGCCTGCATGCCAGCTTTGTATTATTTTTAGATCACAGAGGCCCCCATGCAAGGCAAGTTGTATATTTTGACATTGATATATATAGATGATGATTTTGATCCACATGGTGTGTACAAAAATGTCTTATGTTTTTGTCGATGGTTTTAAAATTTAATGTATATAGATGATGAGTTTGATCCACATGGTGTGTATAATGATGGGTTTGATGTATATATTAAAATTTCACATGTATTTTGTCAATGGTTTTGAAATTTAATGTAGATAGATGACGTTGATGAAATTGTGATGATATGTATATCTGTTGATGGGATTTTGATGACAAATATTGATAATGATGTCGTTATGCAGGAAAAAGAGATGGGTGCCACCAAAAATTTACAAAAAATGAAGAAAAGGCCTAGGTTTAAGCAAAGTGAGACATATGACCGATATCGGTTAGCTAACCGATATCGGTAGATATACGACCGATACCGGTTATGTAACCGATATCGGTTATGCTAAAACAAGCTTTTCTAAAAATAGAAAAGCGTGGGTGGCAACTTAAGTTCTTATTTTTAGAGTCATGCAACAAGTTAAATACGAGAAGGCGACGCTGTTGACGACTTATACAGGTAATTGCATGAGAGAATTGAGTGATAAGGAGGAAAGAGACAGGTACAACAATCGTGGGCTTAGATTAAGAAGGCAGAAAGGCAAGTTAGATTAAAGAGGGTGGTGAACATGGCTGAACAAGGAGAAGCATCCAACGGGCAGAGAGAGAGAAGACGAGAAGACAGTTCCACCGCAAGTTTGCTGTGCATCCCAATAGGTTTAATTTTTGGTTGGAATTCAATTCTTGCATGTTTTATGAATAGGATGAGAGAAGGTAAGTGGATAGAGACGAGAAAGAAAAGGTGATAGGTAAGGATTTGGAATGAGGTGAGTGTTATGGGGTAAGTAAACAGGGGTTTCACGTATGTTTATAGGTGCAGAGAGGAGTAAACGAGCAAAATAATTATCGTAGGTGATGTTTTTAAGCAGGCAATTATATGTTTGATAGTGACCGGTATCGTTTAGAGATAACTGGTGTCGGTTAGGCAACCGGTATCAGTTATCAATAACCGATATCGGTTAATGTATGAAATTCTAGAATGCGAGAAAAAAAAAACACTTGGGGATTTGATTTATTGAATGGTTGTGTGTTGTTTTGATGTATGCAGGAAGAGGCAGGGCTGAGGATGAATGATAGTGTGCCAAATTTGTTGTCACGGGTTCGAGTGGATGTAACACTAGCTGAGTGGACATTGATAAACCATGTGGGGTTAAGTGGAATATGCTATTATTCATGAATCGCACACAATCATGGTATGTTATAGGTGTTGATTGAGAGGTGGATTCTAGAAAAGAATACCTTCTATCTGCCAACAGGGGAGATGATAGTGACGTTGGAAGATGTGTTTAGAATTTTGAGGCTCCTAATTACAGGAATACCAGTGTATCAGGTGGTGCCTAGCGTGGTATGGGGAGCGATAACAATAGTATTTGGTTCAGCTGCATGAGATTTGACACAGTGAGGTTTGACATTCACTTATGGTACAATGTATGCAACACACCCTGAGGAAATAAGGTTGGCAGTGGTATTAATGATAGCGGTGGGGTATTATGCATTACCGAGGGTGGATGGGGGAAGATTTCCAAAATCATTGATGTGTATTATTTGGGAAATGATAGAAAGGAGCGTGACTTTCGTATGGGCACTTGCATATCTGGTGGAGCTATACAGGGGTTTATGGGCCTGCAGGTGAAATCACAGGACGACACTGGATTGTGCATACTTATTACATTTTTGGGCCTATGAGCACATTGTGTGTGCGCGACCAATAGGCTGACCAATCCAGGAAAGAGAGACATGAGTGCAGAGGTTGGGATTCAGACGATGGGTCCAAATAGAACAAGAGGTGAGATCCCAGTGTGATAGATGATCTCGAGTATTATAGGAAGATGTGGGAGATGGTGATGATTGTGGATATTCGTTGGAGGCCTTACGGGAACTATATGGTGACAGAGAACATAGATGAGGAGTTGAGGTGTGTAGAGCGATTAATGTGGATCGCGGGGCACAGGCTAGGTGAGTACAAGAGGATTCCTCTAGATCACATGCGGTGACAATTTGGATTTGTTCAGGATATACCCATGGATCATAGACCATACATGAGGATCGACGCCGAGGCAACATTCTCACCTCCCGGTGACACCTCCAAAAGGACCAGAAGAGATAGTAGCCAATCGCAGGGTAATGGATGCAGGAGCGACAGAGGCTTATAGATTATGGTGGGTAGTAGAAATGTGAGGTGTACGTGAGAGGGCCGATCGGTGATTACAATGCGGAGAGAGACCACCCGCAGGATTTGGTTCACTAGCTTCAAACACGAGTGAATGAGACAATGAGATTGTTAGAGGTTTCACGATTATGAGTGGAGAGATTAGAGGCAAGATTCCTCCACGCGAGAGGGTGTATTCGTATGTTACAGAGATGTTGGCGAGATCAGTGGGAGGAACCAATAGTAGTGGCACCTTTGAGGATGGAGAGGCCAAGTGAGTGGTGTCGACGATCACGGTCACCACCTGATTTGGGAGGAGGCGTAAGGGTCTAAGTGAATTTCATAGGGGTATAATAATAAATAAGGATTCGACTGCACATCGATGGTAGAGAAGATGTATTTGTTTTAACATCTAAATAAAACTAATATGTATGTTGATTTGAGTTATGATAACAATAAGAACGGTTGTGTTTTGAATGTTTTGTTTTGAAAAAGGATAAAGATGAATGTTATCAAATAGAAATACACAAAAATATTTATATTTACAACACATGATAGGTTATGGTAGGGGATGGTCGAGCTAACCTTGGGAGACTCCATGTCTCCTAAGTGCTACCTACATAGCCCATTGCTCAAAACAAGGAGGGGCCTCGGGCCGATGTAGTTCTCCTTAGGACCAGGGGATAGGTGAATTCAAGAAATTTGGTTGTGGTTTGGCAATTTTTGGTTGGTAAAAAAATATTGATATTGGTAGGGTAATGTTGTTGGTGTTGGTAAGGGATTGGCGATGTTGGTGTAGGTATAGGTGAAGTGAAAGTTAGCTTACCCAAGTAGTAGGGAACTGTGTCCTAATTAAGGTCAACACATAATCCTAGATTCGAGTAAAAGAGGCAAAAGTGTCCCGTAGTTGAAAAGAGCTAAACAAACCACATATAAATGTAGGATGAGCTTGAATCCCTAGGTACCTTGCATATGCGAGAAGTCGATAGGTGAAAAGAGTTGTATAATCACAATATATCGATATACGTCACATCCCTTGAGTTTTGTTGCTTTGACGAATGGTGAGGTGAGGTGGTTGATATAGTCAGGGTGCAGAGAACTTGTTATAAGGTGATTATTCTGACGAAAGAGAACCAAACCTAAATAGACAAGTCCATGACTCAAAAGTGCTTTGGAATACTACTTTTTATTTTTCTGGATATAGACTGATCGATGTGGGAAGTCTACATGGGATATGTATTTTGTTGTTCTTGAGGTCTTCACGAAGTTGATCAATGGGAGAAGCTTCTGATAAAGGCTGACTTTGTATAGCTTTCCTTTAAGGGAGCAATCTATTTATAATAGTAGATGTGGCTTTGCACATAGTTGTCCTTTGAGGGAGCGATCTATGTATAACTTTAGAGGTCTAGATGTCCATTTGACATGAAGCATCTAGTTTTGTAGGAAGTTTGACTCAATAATATCCCATAAGTGTAAAATTGAGAACATGTTATTTTGATACTTTTTAGTCATGGACCAGACTAAAAAGGGGAAGGCATATTTAAGAGGAGGTGATGACCAAACCACGTGAGCTTGATTCTATTTTGAGATGCATGAAACAAAGTGTATGAGGTGGTAAACGAGCTCAAGGGATGAGCACAAGGTAGATAAGAAGTGATATAACACTAGCTTCAACAGTAGAATAGCCAAAGATGTAAGGCATTAAGGGGTTCAGGCTCAGGTTTACCATTGAGTGAAGCTAAACGGTAAGTTCCTGATCTGTAAGTATGAGTGATAATGTAAGGCCCAATCCAATTTGGAGCAAATTTTTCACGCTTGTTCTTTTCTAGTTTGGTTACATGTTGATTCTCTTTGAGGACAAGATCACCAACCTTAAAGGTACGCTCATGAAGTCGCTTATCATAAGCACGCTTGATGCGCTTTTGATAGATTTGAAGGTGGTCAAGAGCTGTAAGACAACGCTCGTCAAGAAGCTCTAATTGGGCTAACCACTCTTGGCGAAATCATCATTGGTGAGAATATCCTGGAGATATATTCTTAGGGAGGGTATTTGTATTTCAAGAGGCAAGACAGCCTTGGTACCATATACCAAAGAAAATGGGGTGGCATTAGTGGAGGTATAAATGCTTTGATACGATAAGCCCAAAGGGCAAAGGGGATGTGGTCGGAGCAATTTTTCTAGAATTGTTAACGACTTTCATGAGAATTTTGGTCGGGTTTTGTTAGAAGATTCGGCTTGACCATTTACTTGTGGATAGTAAGGAGATGAGAAACTAAGTTTGATACCAAAGTTGTCACAAAGGTTTTGTAAAAACTTATTTTTGAAATATTTTCCATTATCTGTTATTAGGCGATGAGGAACACCAAAATGACAGATAATGTGATGGTTAATGAATTCTACGATTTTTTCCTTTTTGGTTGAAATGAGTGGCGTGGCCTCCACCCATTTAGTGTAATATTCGGTTGCTGTGATTATCCAACGGTGACGTTGCGAAGAGGGCGGGTGAATCTCACCAATAAGGTCTAAACCCCATTGTGAGAAAGACCAAAGATCTCATGCGACCTGTAGCGGATGGCTAGGAGTATGTTGAAGGTTGGCATGTTGTTGACACATAACACAACGCTTAACATATTCGTAGCAGTCGTTATTAAGAGTAGGCCAATAATAGCCTAGGCGAAGGATCCGTTTGGCCATGGAAAGGCCACTAAAATGTCCACTATAAATGCCGTCATGGACTTGTTAGATGGTATAGGTAACCTCTGCACCGGTTAGACATCGAAGGAGGATGCCATCAAAGCCATGTTTATAGAGGATTCTCCCCATGATGACATAATGATAAACACTTTTAAGAAAAGCACGTTCTTGCGCGTTACTAGTAGAAGGGCGGTGGGAGAAACAGAGGTTGTAAGGTAGTCGTGAAATTGGTGATACCAGGTATCCTGTGAATTAGTAGACACATTATTTATCATACAAACATCCAAGGCTGAGTAAGATGGGGCAAAGAGTTGTTGGACCAAGACAAATATGTCAGATTCGGTTGGTGAGGTAGGAATTTGCGAGGCTAAGCAAGCCATAGTATCCACAAATTTATTAGTAGAGCGGGAATGGTTTGGATAGAATAATCGAGTGAATAAGGTCAAAAGTGAATCCACGTAATATTTGTACTTTTGAAGTTCCTCATTTTTACATTGGTAGATGCCCATAACTTGATTGACAACCAGTTAAGAGTCGCCAAAATGTTAATAGATTTTACACCTAAGTGTAACGCAACCTAGAGACCCAAAACAAGGGCCTCGTATTCCGTTGTATTATTAGTGCAGGGGAAATTAAGCCGGAATGAAAGAGGCATAGGTTCAATGTCCAGAGGAATGAGAACAATGCTGGCCCCTCCGCCGCACTGGCATTTGGATCCGTCGAAGAAGAGGGTCATTAGATACGACTCATCACTGAGTGAAAGAGTGGCAATGAGTTCGTCAGGGAAAGTAAAATTGGTAAATTGTTCCCCAAGTAAAGGGGCTTCCGCGAGTTGGTCTGCGATAGTTTGTCCTTTGATTGATTTTTGGTGTACAAACTCAAGGTTGAGGTCATGGGGAGCATAAGCCATCGAGCAATGCATTGGTTTAGATGAGGTTTTGCGTACATATAATGGATGGGGTTCGCGTTGGTGATGAAAAAAATTTTGTGATTCAGGAGGTAGGGTCGGAGATTGGTGGCAACGAATGATAGGGATAGGCACAACTTTTCTACATGTGTATATCTAGTCTCGTAATCCACTAGAGTACGAATTATGTAATAAACGGCTTGTTCTCAATGCTCGGAGTCGCGATGTGTGAGCATGGATCCTACAAAGATGGTCGGTGGCGGAAAGGTAAAGGTAGAAAGGGTGATCGTCTTGAGGTGGGATAAGCATGGTTGGTTGCAAGAGATAGGATTTAAGAGCCTCAAAGGCTTGGTGGCACTCTTTGCTCTATTGAAAGACAATGTCCTTTTTAAGGAGATGATGGAAAGGTTGACATCGATTCGAGAGTTGTGAGATGAAATGTCGGATAGATTGGAGTTTGCCTTAAACTACGCAACTATTTGAGGTTAGTGGGTGGGGCATTTCTAGGATAGCTTTGAATTTAGCTGGATTGACCTCGATGCCACACAAAGAGACAATAAAACCAAGGATTTTTCCTGAAAGGACACCAAAGACACATTTCTTTGGTTGAAGATGAACACAGTATTGTAACAGGTGATCGAAAATAATGGTTAAAACATCAAGATGTTCACTGCGATGTTTAGATTTTCCAAGAAGATCATTGACATAATCCTCAAGGATAGTGTGCATAATGTCATGAAAAATGTAAGTCATAGCCCGCTGATAGGTCGCACCAGAATTCTTAAGGCCGAACGGCATGACACGATAGCAAAAGGTTCCCCAAGGAGTTATGAAGGCGGTTTTATGTTGATCGGCCGGGGCTACCAAAATTTGATTGTATCCCGAGAAGCCATCCATGAGAGAAAGCATCTCATGGCCCGCAGTGAGATCAACAAGTTGATCAATACTTGGTAGGGGGAAGTCATCATTTGGGCAAGTGAGGTTAAGGTCCCAAAAATCCGTGCATATCCGAAGTCCCCCGTTGCTTTAATAATGTGTACAATGTTAGAAATCCATTGAGGATAGTCAATAGGTAAGATGAAGGAAACAGAAAGGAGTCGTTGAAGCTCCTCTTTGACCAAGAGGGCAATGCGTGGATGCATTTTTCTCAGTTTCTGTTAACTGGTTTGGAATTGGGTTTTAGGGTAATGTTATGCAAAGCAATGTCAGGATCAATTCCTGGCATGTCAGCGTAAGACCAAACAAAAGCTTGGTTGCGGGCATAGAGGAAGGTAGTGAAGGTAGTTTGTTCTGATGCGTTAAGAGATTGTCCGATCTTCACAATGTGAGGATCTTCCTCTGTGTGGATGTTGATTTCTATAGTCGACTCATTCAAATGGTTTGAGTTTCAGACGGTAAGGCGCATTCAATATAAGAGTCATCCGCACCAAGGTAAGTGAGGATGGAGTCATCATCCTGGCACTCAACAACATTAATTGAAGGTAAGTCCTCTTCGATCATGTCTAGATATAGAAGGGGAAGAGAAGATGGGTCTTCATTATCGCGTTGATAAGTGAGAGGACCCAGGAAGATAGCGTTTATGAAAAAAAAAAATTTAGGAGGGATAGATTCAGGGTCTATCGAATCTATGGGTGACGATGGCAAAATGGGTGATGATGGTTCGGAAGGAGTGACTTCGTCGTCTTCCCGAGATACAACTGACATGAGGTTTCTTTGGTGTAAGTGTTTTAGAAAATCCAAGACCACTACGATCTTTTTGTTTGCGTGTGAATTTACAGGAATGATTGTATGTCACCTTGTTCATAAAGATCAAACCAAAACCTTTCCAAGCACGGTCGTCGAAGGTCGAGTCGAAGCGAAGATTAGTTAGATATTGAAAATTAGATTGGAAGGGAACCACATCGACAAGAGGTTCGGGGTGATAGAGGATGTATCGACACCCCCATACGTTAGGTTGGTGCGTCGATTAGGTGTTCCGTAGGAGATTACTTCCCCACACGACGGTCGTAGGTACGATGCGCGCATGTAACCGTACGTAATCCCGTGGGGTATGGAAAGTGCTAACATTATATAGGTGATACTCCCCAATAAGGCATTGAAAAACATCCACTAAGAGATCGAGGTGGGGATGTTTTCCGTGGGAAAGGAAGTGGTATTTGCGGCGGCGGTTTCATTGGTTGAAGGTGTAGGTGTGGTTGAGGTGGATGGTTGAGGTGTGGTCGAAATAGATGGTTGGATTGGATGAATGGGTGCCTTGACTGGTACAAGCACATTATTAGGGTGATATAACATATTGCAGGTTTTGAAGGGGGAGGGTCAGCTTTTACGGTGTAGGACTTCCCTCATACTCAAATTTTATGCATCTATGTAAGGTGGAGGAACGTATCCCATAGCCCAGATCCAAGGCGGCCTAACAACATGTTGTATTGGAATTCTCCCTCAAGGACATAGAAGAGTTTAGGTAACGTCGTGGCCCTACATGAATGTTAAGGATCACGGTGCCTAAGGTAGAAGTAATAGCATCGTTGAATGACCGCAAATGGTGGGGTTGGCACACATGCGCTAGAAGGGATATTCATTTGTTGGAAGGCTTTGGAAGAGATGATGTAAAGCTAGCACCCCGTCGATCATAACACGGCGTACTCGAATGTCCCGGATGTAAGCCGAGATGACTAAATGGGGTTTCTTCGGCGCAGAAGTTATGTTTAGCTGGTCAGATGACGTGGTAGCAGAAAACAACCACGCAGAAATAGGAGTGACATTAAACAAATCCTTTGATGATGGATTTTGTTGAGGATTGATAGGTGGACAGGATACTTGGGGTGACGGTGTTGATACACCCATGGTCGTTGTATGGGTGTAGAAGGTGTAGGTTGTTTTAAAGAAAACGTAGGAGGTATGATGTATTGAGGCAAGGTGGAGAGATGAGGTCCCAATATAGAAGGTAGGTGTGACGGTGATGGTTTTAGTTGTGACAGAGGCATAGATGGGAGTTGAGGAGATTGGGTCTATCTCCTAGGTGGATTGACGACTTTATGTTTGCATAAATATAACCGTTTAGGAGGGTGTGTCAGTGCCGGTATTATTAGTGACGTCCCAAGCGTAGGGAAGGTTTGGTTAGGTTAATAGAGTTGGATGAGGTATTTGGTAGAGATGAGGAGGGTCAAGATGAGGGCATAGGCATTTTGAGCTTTTGTAGACACTTCCGGTATATGGTAGAGGTGTCTGGATCGGTCATCTGCATTTGAGTAGAGCATGGTGTACTCAAACGCTCCCATAGACTCGTCTATCTTCCAAGGGATGACAATGTTCACGTGCAAATAGGAACCTTTGTATGGAAGAGAGGTGGGTTGTGATTCCGACCACCGTGGGTGTGATACAGGGGTAAATGAGGCAATGTATCAATGGGCGTTAAGAGGTAAACCGGTCACTGAAAAGATTTAGGCGATGAAGAACTAATAGGTAGGAGGGAATTTTTGAGAGGATCCGTCATGATTAAAGAATTTGGTGATGTTGGTTCGAGGGGTTTCTCATCTAAAGATGACAAAAACAGTGGTGAGCCTTCCTCTTGTACAGCAAGAGTGGTAGAAGGAGATTTTTGGGAAATAGATAAGTTAGATAACATCCACTCACAGTCTTGCGGGGATGTGGTGTAAGAAGGCTCATTCAGTGAGAAGAGAACTATGGGCGGTTAATTCCTTTATGGGTAAAGGAATGGTAAGGTTATCGTTTTGTCTTGATGGGGGTGGAGAGGGTTCGTATCCATGTGTTAGTAAAGAGGTTTGATTCATAATTTCCTCGATAGAAGCTTTTGGTTGGGAGTTGAAAACTGCATGGATTTCATGAACACTCTCCTCGGCTAAGATATCTTGGTTTATGTTCTTGTTAGATGAGTGGTTTGGGAATGGTTTGTTGAAGATTTTCAAATTTCGGTTAGCGGGGCATTAGGATTATCGAGGTTATATTCCCTGCACTATGTTTTTCAACATCTTGCGCTTTTCGTGACTATGTCCCTTCACGTGGTCGAAGTTACGAAAGTCATTTTCTTTGTACCAGAATATATAGCGCGGGTGGAATCAAACCCGGAGTTAGGGTTAACGGGAGGTAAAGTGATAGCTCCCGCTTTGAGCAATTTTTCCAAAATGACACCATAAGTTTCTCCCAAGGGAGTGTAATTGATGGGCTCGGCTTTATACTTATAGCTGGTTTTGGCGGGGTATTAGATGGTGCTTGGGATTTGACCATCACCACATAAATAGCTCCTTTTGATTGCGAAGCGATCGATGCATGAGAATTGGTGGTGTTGGGTTTGTTGGTGGAGTCTTGGGTTTGGAAATTAGGGTTTTGTTGAGCAACTGGAATTTCTCTTCCTCTAAGGCTCGAATCTCTAGTTTTCGAGCCATAGTAAAGGCCTCATAAAAGGTGCGAAAGTTTGAATTTGGAGGGTAGGAGAAATGTGCTTAGCGTAGGCCCGCGTAAAGAGTTCGATAAGTTCGGCTTGAGGCAAGGCATAAGTAAGTTGGTTGATAAGGCCCCGCCATCGTCCAACAAAATCTGCGATAGATTCATCTTCAAATTGTCGGATGGCATAGAGGTCGGTGATAGATACTTTCTTGGCAATGTTAATGGAGAAATGATCCAAGAAAGATTGGGATAATTGGTTAAAAGAGAAGATTGAGTGCTGGGTTAAAGCACTGTACCACTCCAAGGTGGGTCCTGATAAGGACATGGGAAAGGTGCAGAGTAGTAAGGCATCGTCATGAGAAATCAGATAGCAGGCATGTCTAAATGATCACAAGTGTTGTTGAGGATCCTCCTTACTATTAAAATTTGTAAATTTTGGTAATTTCAATTGAGGAGGATATGAATGAAGGGGGACAGAAGGATGAATAGGCTCCCAACAAACTTGCTCATATGTTAGGGTGCTACGGCTTCCTGAAACAGAAGCCTCCAGATTTTGCATCTTATCCATCATTTGTTTGATTAAATCAGTGGTTGAATGAGATGATGGTGTGGTTGCCATAAACGGAGGAGGATTGGGCCAAGGGCCACCAATAGACAATGGTGGGGTTAAATGTTGATAAGGTATTGAGGCTGAATATGTTGAGGCAACCGAATATGGATGTCCTATATAAGATGTTGAAGTCACCGGATACGTGTGTGGAAATGAAAAGGTGGGCGGAGCTTGAGAAGGAAAGCTTGTGTGGATAGGTGGTAGAGAGCAAGTTATGAAAGGAGCAGTCTGCGAGAGAGACGAGGTAGGAGCAGTCGATGGTAATGATATGTGGGGCCCAAGGTTAACCAAAGGAAAGCCAATCATGCCGTATGAACCCTTGAAGCCATTGAGTTGGGAGACAGGCTAAGGATGAAGAAGGAAAGGCGAGTTATCGGGTGGGAAGGAGCTAAGTGAGCAGCTATACTAATAGGCATACCAACAAGGAGTTGACCGTCGGGTGTACGGTCAGGGTCATGATACAAATAGTAGTGTACAACGCTAGGATTAGCGTCCAAAATTTTTGCAAACTCCTTATCTCCTACAGGGATTTTGGGAACCTCGCTGGTGTCCGTAGGATTCCCCACAGGATGTGAAGGGGGTGATTCAGAAAAGGCACGGAGCGAGGCATGTGAAACCATGGCTGCATCTTGTTTTCGAGTGATAAAAACCATGGACAAGGGTACACAATGGCGATGCAATCTATCGAGAACAGTAGTAGAAACGAGAATGTTGGAATTGGTAGGTTTCTTGTTTTGGGAATCAAAAGACAAGAACTCGATATCGGTTAGTAACCGATGTCGGTCGATCATTGATCAGAGCGGCATCGGTAAGTTAACCGATGTCGGTAGAATAGGACCGGTGTAAGAAGCTGTAAGAAGTTGCTGATTTGGGGTTAAAGATGCTTAGTATACCTACCAAATTGTTCTGAAGTGATCACGAAACAGTGTATGACAGAGAAACAGAACTAAAAACAAGCAAGATGCACAAGCAAATTAACAGACTAACCCTAGGATTAGTTTTAATCACTTTGGGCTTATGCCTTAGACGCAAAATGATGTCAATCCTAAACAAAATACCTAGGGGAAATGTCAAGTTTGTTTTGGCTTATAAGGTTACCTCAATCGAGCGGAGGAATACCACGGAAAAGGGGGGATGTTTGAGCTGTTGTGTTAATTATGATGTGATTTGGTATGTGTTGTGCAGTGAAAGTAAGATTAATTTCTTGTCAATACCATGGATATCACCCCCATGTGTATGACCTGTTACTTAATCTACGTTCACTAGAATTGAAAACAACAAGCAAGAATGTGATGCACGTGTTTTAAACCCAAATCGAAAATGATGTTCCATGAAGCGAAAGAAGATGACTTTCACTAATGCAAAGATGTGAAAGCAAGACAAATTATTTTACAAAAATAACCAAATATTTTGTGAATATTTTAGAAGAAGAAAATATCAAGTGTGCTCCCTATATGAAAGTAAGAAAGAAATAAAGAAACCCAAAATGGGTCCCACTTTGGCGTGTCAAAATGTTTCGCATGAATGTGTTTCCTAGAATAGAGTTACTTCTATCCTTTCATTCTCTTGAGAAACAGATAAGGATTAGGGCTAGGAGGAATACCATGATTGTTGAGAGGGTGTGCGCATACCGTAGAGAGAGATCAGATTGATTGCAAAGAACTCCTTTTTGTCCAGGAAGGACTACCCGTGAATAAGAATGCAAGACCACCGATTATAGTTAGACAATAAATGAGGGAACTACCTTGGGCCCAGGAAATATTAGACTTCCTTTCGAAGGTGTTGAGTTCCCCTTTCAATATGAATTAACACAAATGATAATAAAGAAGCTATTGTGAAATCACGATTTAGGTACCTTGTTACAAAGCAATAGAGACTAAACTACCAATAATTACTACTCACGTTTGTTTTTTGGTTAATGGTCGTTGATACATTCAGCTCGAGTTACAAGGATAAACCAGACTGGATCTGAGGTTGTTAGGAGACAAATAGGTGAGAGGAAGGTTTTGGGTATAAGTCATAGTGACCGATGTCGGTCACTGGATAACCGACCGTGGTTAGAGAACCGCTACCGGTAGGGGATAACCGACACCGGTAGGGTCAATAATCTAGGCACTTCTGGATAGAGGTTCGGATAGAGGTTGGTTGCAGGGGGTGATTGTGGGGGTTTTTGAGACCGGTGCATGGCCGAGGGGAATAGTGAGATGATGGGGAAGACTCGAGACCGATAAGACTATCTTCCGGGAAATACAAGGATGTATGGATGGAGGTTAAGTGTAGGGTCTTTGGATGGTAGTAAATCTAAGAGTGAGCTTACAATTACTATCAATCAAAAGACTTGGGAGAAGGTGCTTAGAAACATGCAAGACACTACTTACTTGTTCTTGATGAAGATTCAGGTCCAAGGAATGTGGTAGTGACAGTAAGGCTCAAATGGGTGATCTGGTATTGGAAAACAAGCTGATGAAGCTATCCTCGCTTTTTCCAATGCTTGAACGGGGTGACAAAGAATCCAAAGGCTCGGTTGTAGTCTTCACTCGATGCTCTTCTCTGCAACCTCTTCTCTTTTCTTCACTTGTCTCTGCCCGCTAAGTGAATTTCTGGATTTCTTCAAATGAATTCGGATCCTTTGTTTGTGGTTGCGGAGGTCATTAACAGAGGAACCGATGGCGGTTACGTAACCGACGGCGGTCGAGTAGGAACCGATGTTGGTTAAGTCAAAGTGGGCTATTTTTGTAAAATAGCCAACTTTCCTCCTTTTCTCTGAGGGATCAGTTTTGGGCTTGTTCAAGTCATTATTAGGTTGGTTTTGGCACGGGTGAGGAGTAATTAGTCATGGGTGTGGATGTAGACCAAGTTATAGGTCTTAATTAGGTTAGTTTAGGGTTAGGGCTAGGTCATGATGAAGTGGCGAAATGAGGTGGTAGGTTTGAAAATGTGGATTTATTAATTATAAGGTAATTAATAAATAATTGTGCAAGGTTTAGGTGGTGAGGTTAGGTTGCGAAATGAGATGTAGGGCACGGGGTGTCGAAGACACAAATTTGGTGTCTACACTATGATTCCTATTAAAACATTTTTAAAACAACCATTTCTTCCTAAAATGACTTTGGGCCATACTTGCCCTCATCCTACAAAAACAAACAATCCAAGGCCAATAAAACCCAAAAATATTTTTATTACATTAACCACACAATTCAAATTCCTCTTCCTTCATTAGCATCAATTTTGATAAATAAACCCACTAAATAAAACCTCAAGGGAACCCAATACAAAATGTGTGGTCTAGGTCTTTAAAATTCCTTATTATGATCAAACATACCATTTTTATGGCCCTCCACCTTTTCTTCCACCTCCTCCTAGAAAGGCCATTTCCACTTTTAATGATCCTCTTTTCATGCCAAGGCCTAACCTTTTCTATCAAACTCCCATAATAGGACTTCATAAATAAGACAACATCATTCAAGATTTTAATGATCCCTATTATGTTGCACCTTATCAAAATCCCTTGTGTGGTCCTAGATCCCTTATACCTAGGAATCACCCCATTATTTTGGGTCCAAAACCTGTCTATCAAACTGCTACAAGTGGCTCTCATCCCTCATCCATCACAACACCTAAGATCCCTTCACAATCAACAAAAAAACCTCAGGTCACACTCTTACTTACATATGAGGATTAGATATCCAAAGCTCCATCGTCATTTGCATATGCACTGAAAGGGCATTATGCATCTATTTTGGAAGACTTCCTTCAAAGAATCACTCAAAACAAGCCACTATTAAAATTACGACTCATGGGGATGGAAACCCACTGGTACTAATTTAATGCCTCATATAAATATCATAGAACATGAGGCCATTCTATTGAAAATTATAAATCCTTCCACATGATTGCATAGAAATTGGCACACCCAGACTTCCTTACCAACATTGACATCTTTTCTTCCTTCCAAACCACATGCAACATTAACATCAACATCATCATCATCCTTATCAAAATATAAGGAACTTATGTCTGAAAATCCTTCCCATCAAGTTAATTTTGTTCATATTACTAATTCAAATAACTATGAAAAAGATCCATCTGTGTCTAAAAAAGATAAAACCTACATAAGAATACCTCCAACACCGAAATAGCTAGAAATAGTTCCTCCATCAAATAAACCCAAATTATCCATACTTTTGGAAATTGAAATATCTGGCCCAATAATGTCACCTAAAACCAAGGTTTCTATCCTCACTGCACCACCTTCAACATCCACTGCAATACAAAAGGTTTTCATTAAACAATTACATCAAGCTCCTGTCAAAATGTCATTATATGAACTGATACAAACATCACCACTTCACAAACAAGCAATGATGGAATCCCTTTGATCAATAACAATACCTTTAGATGATCCATCATATTTTACAAACTTTTTAGGATCTCTCAAAGCATCTACTACCATATCATTCAAACCATCTGAAATACCTTCCCTCAAACCAGAAGATCATGACTTACCACTCTTCATCATAGATCAAATTAATGCTGTCTATATGAAAAGAGTAATAATTGATAGTGGTGCCTCTAATAATATTATCTCCTCCCTTATTTTTTATAAACTTAAATTAACCAATACCATTGTTTCCCAAACGCTAGTCTTAGTATAGTCCTTCATGATACTATCGCACCCACGTTAGGCACCATCATCTTACCACTAAAATTTGGTGTAAAAACTCTCCCAGAACTCTTCTACATTATAGAAGGAGAGTTTCAATATAATATGTTATTAGGACACCCATGGATATGCACTATGCGTGTGTTCCATCGAATCTTCATCATTGTCTCAAATATGAACATGAGGGTCAAACATTCATTGTTCCTGTAGATCTAAATCCTTTCGCCGATTGTTACATGATGTATCATCCAAATGATGTACTTATTCCCAAATCCATGTCTAAATCATCCAATGAAGCTTCCACTAGCATGTCTATTCCTTCTTCTAAATTACCAGATGATTCTTCTCTTAGTGATGTTGTACAATGCCTCACATTGGATGGATATCGTCTCCTCATGCTTAATCACATTCCTTCACCAAAACTTATGGTCACCCCAACAAAAACCTGTGTATGACCCTAATGTGGGAGATGTTATCTCTTATGGTCTTGGGGGACTTGATCATCCTTCATCTCATAATATTGATCAACACCATGCCATGCCCTTCTCATTACATTTTAAATCTTTAGATAGTAAAAATTTCTCCTGTATATATCTTCACCGATGTGCATGCAAAGTTTTTGGCCTTAGGCATTATGAGCAGGTAATACATGATGTGGTTATCAAATTTTCCCTTAAAACTTATGAAAAATATTCTTTAGGTTATAAAAAATTTCATTTTAAAAATATACGAGGCTACTCCATCCAAGCTGGCTACATTCATGATTATCACTAGATTAGGCTCGTTATTGCCAACATCCTCCAAAGACCTTGTGGACCTAGACGATGTTATACCAATCCAACATTATTTTTTATTCAATACTACATCCTTAGGACCACTCACTTATTAATCTAACCAAAATAATAAAAAAATACCTCTTCTTTGGATAGAAATAGTTGAGGAAACTCTCCTATCGTAAATATCCTTTAATGTCATGATGACCAGGATATCCTTTCACATATGGGAGTTGTAGATCAATTCCTTCAAAAAACCTTACCATCTGAAACATCAATTCTCCTTAATGAATCCACCATCAACGTTAACTTAGGAACCTCTCAAGATCCTCGTATAGTTAAAGTTGGCCAATCATTGAGTCTATAAGAACTCGATGAATTCACTTCATTTTTATCAAAATATTATCAAGCCTTTACCTGGTCATATATTGATATGCTTGGAATTGATCCTAATATTGTGGTACACAATATTTTCACATATCCAAATGTTAATCCAGTCAAACAAAAACTCCGTAAAATTTATCCCGCATTTCTCTTCTTGTTCTGTAAGACTTGCAATGTATTTTATCCACAAATTTTATCCTACTTATAGATTATCCAAAATAAGTTTCTAATATTGTTCCTATATCTAAAGCATTAGTAAATTTACATAACTATGCAAATTTTAGGGATCTCAATCTCGCTTGTCCAAAATATGATTTCCCCCTTCCAAACATAGATCAGCTCATTGACCTAACAGTTGGCCATGAAATGCTTTCCCTCATGGATGGTTTTTTAGGTTATAATAAAATTCTTATCACTACTGACGATCAACATAAAACCTCTTTCATCACCCCTTAGGGAATTTTTTTTACCATGTTATGCCATTCGACCTCAAAAATGTAGGATCTACCTATCAATGAGCCATGACCTACATTTTTCATGACCTCATTCACAAAATAGTTGAAGATTATGTTGATGACCTTTTAGGAAAGTCCAAATGACACAAATATCATCTTACTTGTCCTTGAGACAATATTCACTCGTCTCGTCAATATATTATTCATCTCAATCCCATAAAATTTTATTTTCAATGACCTCGATGGTAAATTTTTAGGGTTTTTCATATCTATCTGAGGTAGTGAAGTTTACCCAACGAAGGTTAAATCCATCATTGAACTTCTTCCGCCATCTAATCTAACAAAAATACATTTCCTTTAGGGAAACTTGTAGTCCATATGATGTTTCATATCAAAAATATCTTATTGTTGTTAGCCTTATCATCACCTCCTCCACAAGGACATAGATTTTTATTGGGATTCTTCTTTTCAGAAGGCCTTTGAAGAAATTAGACAATATCTCTTATCACCTCTTGTTCTTATTGTACCATGTGAAGGAGAGAAATTTTACTTATACATATCTTCTTCAGAGCATATGCTTAGAGCCATGATTGCATGTTGTGATAGTCAAGGTCGAGAACAAGCCATATATTATATCAGTCACACACTCCATGAATATGAAACCCGTTACACCGAAGTAGAGAATATATGTCACGCTTTATACTTCACCATTTCCAAGTTATGCCATTACCTTATTAATCATAAAATGTATGTTTCCATTCAAAGTTATACACTCAAGACCATATCCTAGTGATTTTATCCCTCGAGTAATTAGGCTTATGACTGATTTTTATTTAGAATTCATGTCACAAAAATCCATTAAGGGAAAAGCTATTGCATATCTTCGCACCAAAGTCGACAATTTCGTCTTCGGGAAACCGACAAAGCAGCGGTTTGTTGTACGAGGACGAGAGTGGTGGGGAGGTAGGTTGTTTGGTGAGAGAAGCAACATGATTGGGTGTTAAAATGGAGGCAACAGGCAAGGTTTCGTTATGTAGGACCTCTATACCTTGAAGTATTTCAACAAGATCTTGTCGATGAGATTCAGAGGTTTGAATGAGATCATACAATGTCATTTTTACAGGTGATTGGTGAAGTTGTTTGATCATGGTTCGGTGGGCAACTCCATCAGAGACGGGGTAGGTAGGTCCAGGAATAACCACTTTAGGTGGTGGTGCGATCAGGATGGTGGACGGAGAAAGAGAGGCCAAAGGTGTGCTTTCTTTAGCTTTCCCATTGTTTTTCTATCCTCGAGTAGCAACACTAATCATGTTGATCTAGTGAACACGAGAGGAGGAAGATGGCAGGGATAAGTCAATATTTTTGAGAGGTGGTGTTGCAATGATGATAGATTTTGGTGAGGAGGGGACAGGTGGTATAGGAGAGGGGATTGAAGCTAAAGGTTTCTCCCTTCGTAAGTTGTCTTTCTTAACCTTTCTATCCGAGAGAGGTAACTGACGAAGTATGGCTTTTAAAGCTTTGCATCCCTCTACATCATGTCCCTGGTGTGTGGTGGTAAGCACAAATTTTAGACTCATCATAACCTATAGGTTGAGGTTTAGATGGATCAACGGGTCTAAGTGGGGGTAGGGAAATGGTCGCATTCTCCACCAATATATCAAGGATTTTGGCATAAGATCCTTTGAGCGGATCAAAGTCAAAGGAAGATGAGGCTATTGATTGGGTGGGTTTTGGTAATGTTTGGGTATGTTTGGTTCATATGGGTGGTGGCTTAGACAAGGGGTTTTGATAATTGGATTTAACTAAACGGGGGATTCTTCGGCGCGAGAGTTATGTTTAGCTGGTCGATGACGTGGTAACGAGAAAACAACCAGAAGAAAGAGGAGCAACAAAAAAAATCCTTTGATGATGGATTTTTTTAAGGATTGATAGGTGGACGAGGATACTTGGGGTGACGGTGTTGATACACCCATAGATCTCTGTATGGGTGTAGAAGGTGTAGGTCGTTTTAAAGAAAATACGGGAGGTATGATGTATTGAGGCAAGGTGGAGGGATGAGGTCCCAATATAGAAGGTAGGTGTGACAGAGATGGTTTTAGTTGTAATAGAGGCATAGATGGGAGTTGAGGAGATTGGAGTCCGCCTCCTAGGTGGATTGACAACTTTATGTTTGGATAAATCTAACCATTTAGGAGGGTGTGTCAGGCTGGGTATTGGTGATGTCCCAAGCGTAGGGGAAGGTTTGGTTAGGTTAATAGAGGTGGATGAGGTATTTGGTAGATATGAGGGGGGTCAAGATGAGGACATAGGCATTTTGATCTTTTGTAAACACTTCGGGTATATGGTAGAGGTGTCTGGATCGGTCATCTACATTTCAGTATAGCATGGTGTACTCAAACGCTCCCATAGGACTCTTCTATCATCTGAGGGATGACAATCTTCACGTGTGAATAGGAACTTTTGTATGGAATAGAGGTGGGTTGTGATTCCGGTCCACTGTGGGTGTGATACACGGGGTAAATGAGGCACTGTATCAATGGGCGTTAAGAGGTCAACTGGTCACTGAAAAGATTTAGGTGATGAAGAACTAATAGGTAGGAGGGCATGTTTGAGAGGATCCGTCATGATTAAAGAATTTGGTGATGTTGGTTCGAGGGGTTTCTCGTCTAAGGATGACAGAAAAAGTGGTGAGCCTTCCTCTTGTACAACAAGAGTGGTAGAAGGAGATTTTTGGGAAATAGATAAGTTAGATAACATCCGCTCACAGTCTTGCAGGGATGTGGTGTAAGAAGGATCATCTGTGAGAAGAGAACTCTGGTGGTTAATTCCTTTATGGGTAAAGGAATGGTAAGGTTATCATTTTGTCTTGATGGGGGTGGAGGGGGTTTGGATCCCTACATTAGTAAAGAGGTTTGATTCAGAATTTCCTCGATAGAAGCTTTTGGTTGGGAGTTGAAACTACATGGATTTCATGAACACTCTCCTCGGCTAAGATATCTTGGTTTATGTTACTGTTAGATGAGTGGTTTGGGAATGGTTTGTTGAAGATTTTAAAATTCCAGTTAGCAAGAGCATTAGGATTATCGAGGGTTATATTCTTTACATCAACCATTTCCTGCACTATGTTTTTCAACATCTTGCAGTTTTCGTGACTATGTCCCTTCACGCGGTGGAAGTTACAGAAGTCATTTTCTTTGTGCTAGGAAGGTATAGCGCGGGTGGAATCAAACCCGAAGTGAGGTTTAACAGGAGGTAAAGTGATAGCTCCCGCTTTGAGCAATTTTTCCAAAATGACACCATAAGTTTCTCCCAAGGGAGTGTAATTGATGGGCTCGGCTTTATACTTATAGGTGGTTTTTGGCGGGGTATTAGATGGTGCTTGGGATTTGACCATCACCACATGTACAACTCCTTTTGATTTTGAAGCAGTCGATGCGTGAGAATTGGTGGTGTTGGGTTTGTTGGTGGAGTCTTGGGTTCAGAAATTAGGGTTTTTGTTGCGTAACCACAATTTCTCTTCCTCTAAGGCTCAAATCTCTAGTTTCCGAGCCATAGTAAAGGCCTCATCAAAGGTGCGGAAAGTTTGAATTTGGAGGGTAGGAGAAATGTGCTTAGCGCAGGCCCACGTAAAGAGTTCGATAAGTTTGTCCTGAGGCAAGGCATAAGTAAGTTGGTTGATAAGGCCCCGCTTATCGTCTAACAAAATCTGTGATGATTCATCTTCAAATTGTCGGATGGCATAGACGTCGGTGATAGATACTTTTTTGGCAAAGTTAATGGAGAAATGATCTCGAGAAAGATTGGGCTAATTGGTTAAAAGAGAAGATTGAGTCTTTGGGTTAAAGCAACTTACCACTCAAGGCGTGTCCTGATAAGGACATGGGAAAGGTGCGGAGTAGTAAGGCATTGTCATGAGCAATTAGATAGCAGGCATGTCTAAATGATCACAAGTGTTGTTGAGGATCCTCCTTACTATTAAAACGAGTAAATTTTGGTAATTCCCATTGAGGAGGATATGAATGAAGTGGGACAGAAGGATGAATACGCTCCCGAAAAACTTGCTCATATGTCAGGGTGTTATGGCTTCCTGAAACATAAGCCTCCAGATTTTGCATCTTGTCCATCATTTGTTTGATTAAATCAGTGGTTAGATGAGATGATGGTGCGGTTGTCGTAAACGGAGCAAAGATTGAGCCAAGGGCCACCACTAGACAATGGTGGGGTTAAATGTTGATAAGGTATTGAGGCCGAATATGTTGAGGCGATCAATATGGATGTCCTATATAAGATGTTGAAGTCATCGGATACGTGTGTGGAAATGAAAAGGTGGGCGGAGCTTGAGAAGGAAAGCTTGTGTGGATAGGTGGTAGAGAGCAAGTTATGAAAGGAGCAGTCTGCAAGAGAGATGAGGTAGGAGCAGTCGGTGGTAATGATATGTTGGGCCCCAGATTAACCAAAGGAAAGCCAATCTTTGCCGTATGAACCCCCGAAGCCACTTAGTTGGGAGACGGGGCTAAGGATGAAGAAGGCAAGGCAGAGTTATCAGGTGGGGAAGGAGCTAAGTGAGCAGCTATAATAATAGGCATACCAACAAGGAGTTGAATGTCGGGTGTATGGTCAGGGGCATGAGACAAATAGTACTGTACAGCCGCTAGGATTAGTTTCCAAAATTTTTGCAAACTCCTTATCTCCTACAGGGATTTTGGGAACCTCGTTGGTGTCCGTAGGATTCCCCACAGGATGTGAAGGGGGTGATTCAGGCAAAGGCATGGAGCAGGCATGTGAAACCATGGTTGCAGCTTGTTTCTGAGTGATAACAACCATGGACAAGGGTACATAGTAGGGATGCAATCTATCAGGAACAAAAGCAACAACAAAATGTTGGAATTGGTAGGTTGCTGGTTTTGGGAATCAAAAACAAGAACGATGTCGATGTCGGTCGAGTGTGGCCAGCGGCGTCGGTAAGTTAACCGATGTCGGTAGAATAGGACCGGTGTAAGAAGCTATAAGAAGTTGCTGATTTGGGGTTAACGATGCTTAGTATACCTACCAAACTGTTCTGAAGTGATCACAGAAACAAGTGTATGACAGAGAAACAGAACTAAAAAACAAGCAAGATGCACAAGAAAATTAACAGACTAACCCTAGGATTAGTTTTAATCACTTTGGGCTTATGCCTTAGACGTAAAATGATGTCAATCCTAAACAAAAGACCTAGGGGAAATGTCAAGTTTGTTTTGGCTTATAAGGTTACCTCAATCGGGTGGAGGAATACTGCGGAAAAGGGGGATGTTTGAGCTATTGTGTTAATTATGATGTGATTTGGTATGTGTTGTGCAGTGAAAGTAAGATTAATTTCTTGTCAATACCGTGGATATCACCCCCATGTGTACGACCTGTTACTTAATCTACGTTCACTATAATTGAAAACAACAAGAAAGAATGTGTTGCACGTATTTTAAACCCAAATCGAAAATGATGTTCGATGAAGCAAAGAAGATGACTTTCACTAATGCAAAGATGTGAAAGCAAGACAAATTCTTTTACCAAAATAACCAAATATCTTGTGAATATTTTAGAAGAAGAAAATAACAAATGTGCTCCTATATGAAAGCAAACAAGAAAGAAAGAAACCCAAAATGGGTCGAACCGGGCATGCCAAAATGTTTCGCATTGCAGAATGTGTTTCCTAGAATAGAGTTTCTTCTATCCTTTCATTCTCTTGAGAAACAGAGATAAGGGTTAGGGCTAGGAGGAATACTGTTGAATGTTGAGAGGGTATGCACGTACCGTAGAGAGAGATCAGATCGATTGCAAAGAACTCCTTTTTATCCAGGAAGGACTACACAGTGAATAAGAATGTAAGACCACCAGATTATAGTTAGACAATAAATGAGGGAACTGCCTTGGGCCCAAGAAATATTGGACTTCCTTTCGAAGGTGGTGAGTTCTTGTTTCAATACAAATTAACACAAATGATAATAAAGAAGCTATTGCAAAATCACGATTTAGGTACCTCGTTACTGAAAGCAATAGAGACTAAACTACCAATAATTACTACTCACATTTGTTTGTTTGGTTAATCGTCGTTGATACCTTCACTCGAGTTACAAGGATAAACCAGACTGGATCTGAGGTTTTTAGGAGACAAATAGGTGAGAGGAAGGTTTTGGGTTTAAGTCACAGTGACCGATGTCGGTCACTGAATAACCGACCATGGTTAGAGAACCACTGCCGGTAGGGGATAATCGACACCGGTAGGGTCAGTAATCTAGGCACTTCTTGATAGAGGTTGGTTGTAGGGTGATTGTGGGGTTTTTAAGACTGGTGGATGGCTGAGGGGAATAGTGAGATGACGGGGAAGACTCAGAGAGTGATAAGACTGTCTTCTGGGCAATACAAGGATGTATGGATGGAGGTTAAGTGCAAGGTGCTGGTAGGTGGTAGATCTAAGAGTGAGCTTACAATTACTATCAATCAAAAGACTCAAGAGATGGTGCTTAGAAACATACAAGACACTACTTACTCGTTCTTGATGAAGATTCAGGTCCAAGGAATGTGGTAGTGACAGTAAGGCTCAGTTGGGATGATCTGGTATTGGAAAACAAGCTGATGAAGCTATCCTCAGTCTTTTCCACCCTTGAACGAGGGTGACAAAGAATCCATTGGCTCGATTGCGCCTTCGGCTTGATGCTCTTCTCTGCAACCTCTTCTCTTTTCTTCACTTGTCTCCCCCGCCAAGTGAATTTCCAGATTTCTTCAAATGAATTCGGATCCTTTGTTTTTGGTTGGGGGAGGTCATTAACAGGGAACCGATGGCGGTTACGTAACCGACGGCGGTCGAGTAGGAACCGATGTCGGTTAAGTCAAAGTGGGCTATTTTTAGTAAAATAGCCAACTTTCCTCCTTTTCTCTGAGGGATCAGTTGTGGGCTTGGTCAAGTCATTATTAGGTTGGTTTTGGCGTGGGTGAGGAGTAATTAGTCATGGGTGTGGATGTAGACCAAGTTATAGGTCTTAATTATGTTAGTTTAGGGTTAGGGCTAGGTCATGATGAAGTGGCGAAATGAGGTGGTAGGTTTGAAAATGTGGATTTATTAATTATAAGGTAATTAATAAATAATTGTGCAAGGTTTAGGTGGTGAGGTTAGGTTGCGAAATGAGATGCGGGGCACAGGGTGTCGTAAGACACAAATTTGGTGTCTACACTATGATACCTATTAAAACATTCTTAACACAACCATTTCTTCCTAAAATGACTTTGGGCCATACTCGCCCTCATCCTACAAAAACAAACAATCCAAGACCAATACAACCCACAAATCATTTAGATTACATTAACCACACAATTCAAACTCCTCTTCCTTCATTAGCATCAACTTTGATAAATACACCCAGCTCGTCTAAAACCTCAAGGGAACCCAATAAACAAGGTGTGGTCCAGGTCTTTAAAATTCCTTATTATGATCAAACATACCATTTTTATGGCCCTCCACCTTTTCTTCCACCTCCTCCTAGAAAGGCCATTTCCACTTTTAATTATCTTCTTTTCATGCCAAGGCCTAACCTTTTCTACCAAACTCCCATAACAAGATGTTATCTAAATTCACCCCTAGGGTTAATTTGATAACATGCATCAGAATTCTCAAGTCCCAGGCAAATGGATTGATTCGGGGAAAAAATCATGTTTCTAAGGTTCCCTCAGATATTTTTCTAAATCCCCTGGCCGAAGAAGTAAGGAGCAAGCTCTGAGAAAATGCTAAAAGTTGCAGAGAACAAGCTTGGGCCAGGAAAAATCATGAAAAATGACTAAGTCCTAGTCCTTGCAACAGTAGGGACGTGTGGGACAGAAAGGCACAGATCAGCCGAAAAGCCTCCAGGCGGCCCGCTAAGCATTTGGGGCAATCGGGAAAGAAGTGCGCGACGGACGCGAAAGCCAGTTCAGCCGAAGGAGAAAAAATGACTAACCACCGAGAGGGACAGTTCGGACAAGAGGACGCGAAGAGGCGAACCGGCCGGTTCGGCCGAAATGAGAACAAACAGTCCGGAGGCAAAAGGGACATCTTGGCCACAAGGACGCGAACCGGCCGGTTCAGCCGAAACGGAGAACCTTCGCACTAGGAAAAAGGGACATCTGGGCCAAAAGTATGCGAACCAGCCGAATCGGGTGAACCGGAGAATTTGTCCCAAGCAGTTCGGGACATGTGGGACAAATGGATGCGAAGGAGCTGAAAGCCAATCAAAAGACGCCATGTGTCATCAGCAAATAAGGGACAAGGAAGCCCATTTCGAGGCAGATCGGAGGTTTTTGTCCCAGATAAAGACTAGGGACATCGAGACAAATGGATGTAGTGGACGCGAAAAAGCCGAAAGGGCCGAGAACCAACCAGATCATGACACGTGTCGCAGGAGGCGATCCAAAAGTCAAAGGGCGAGGTTTCGAGCACCGGCCCGAACCAATGAAATAGTGCCACATGTCCAAGTTTAAGGGCTCACAAGGAAATTTCAAAAGGAAATCCCGTGAAAGGCAGAGGAGAGAGAATTTCTTGTCCAATCAGCACGTGCCACGTGTCATCCAGTGGCGAGAGCGCGGGAAGAAATTTAAAAATCTGTTTTCACCTATTTTGTGCCCTAGATCTTCAGATCTCCATATCTTTTGATCCAGAGCTTGGTTTGGCACGTTCTTTATATCAACGGAAAGCCAATGAAATTCTATACATGGTTCTGGGGTCAATATTGCGTTTTGGTGCAGTATGGAGGGAGAAAATCGAGAAATGGCTCTAACGCGTGTTCATGGCCAGAAGTGACATTCCAGCGACCAGATTTAATGTAGAATGGGTCGCCTTCTCTTGTATTTCGGTGAAAATGATAGGGTATGGGTTTGTAAGGTCCCCATTCCATTTTAATGCACCTGCATTCAAGGAGGGATGGGCTCTCATGTTTTTGTACGTTTCCTGTCCCATGGGCTCGACCCTTGCACTGTAAAAGCCAGTTTTGGGCTCATTTCAAAGGGGGAACATTTTTGGGCATAGCAGACTTCTTCTTTCACCTCCAGCAAGTGATTGATGCAAGGATCAGACCTCTCCAAGGATTGTAACAGTTTTCTTTTACCTCTCTGAGGGTGTAATGTGTGTTTTGACATTAAAATGATAATGCAAGCTCTGTGAATGGGTTTCAATCCTCTGTTTGTATTATTTGCTTGATTTCAGATACTAAATTATACATTATCAGTCTGTGTATGTTTTATGTTGTGAACTTTGGTCTGTGTCTATTTGCATGACAAATATGTTTCACCACTCCTTTTGGTGCATCACCATCTTTAGTTAGTTTCAATTTTGCACTTCTACCCCTGTCTCCTTACAAGTTAGAGTAGGGTTAGGATCTAAACCTCTGTAGTTTTGCAAAATATAGATCTAAATCAGAGGAGTTTGAGGAACCAACCTCTAATCTGGAGATTCCTCTCTCAATTTCACAAGTCCCACGCTTGGAGAGAGGTTTCCATGTTGTGCAATCACCTTGGGATGCTGAGTGATCAACCTAGAAGCCTGATCTGCATCCAGGGGTGCTGTGAGTCTGCAACAACAGTTTTGGCATGCCGGGTGGGACTAGAGGTCTCATTTTTATTGCAACAAGATGATATGCATCTTGCTGTAATTTTCTTTCTTGAAAAGAGCTATTATTCGCATATCTGGCGACTCCAAGAGGAAGATCAACTGGTTTCAGCAGTCAGCATGAAAGCTTATGAGAAGAATCACAAGGTCAAGAGTTGGAGAAGAAGAAGTGTTTGTTTGAATACTACATTATCTTCAAGAAGAAGGCAAAGAGGAAGAAGGATTCAAAGGTCTCCATCTCCACCTAATAGAACTCTCTCAACTCCTCCACCTAATCGACCTTTTCATTCAACATTCAAGAGTCCTTCGACCAATCGAATGGCAAACCAAAATCCCTTTGTCAATTTCACTTGGCGGCAGCCCACTTGCCCTCAATGCACAAAATCCGGTTCCAATTGCAGCGTTGAAGAACATTCCATTTTCTTGGAGAAAATCATACCACTCACGGTGATCATGTCAAAGACATTGCTAACGTCTGTGCGATCCATGAGATAAATGAAATGGATGTGGTGTCAAATTATTGGCATCATCATTCAAAGGAAGGCATTGCGATGGTTCGGGAGCCTTGACAGTTTGGTTCTATCACAAATTGGAATCGATTATGCATAGTTCTCCATGAGCAGTTTGGGGAAAAGGGAGACAATTTGTCTCTCTTTGAACAATTAACAACTATCAAGAGAGCTCCCAATGAGCAGTGGCCCGACTTTCAACTTCAGATTTCAAAGGTCTTGGGATACGATTCCAGGTGGCGATCGAAACAACAAGGTGCTTTTCTATACTATCTTAAAGCTTTGAATTACGATATTTCTATGTTAATTCAATCTATGGGAGGCACAACCTTACTGCTGCTTATAGCATTGCCATTAGAGCCGAAAACTATCTTATCAAGTGGTAAATTGGCTCCTAGGCCTCCATGCCATTATATCCAAGTTTAGAAATCCCAAGTACTAGTCAAGCACTGTCTTAGCTCTATTCCCACTCCTAGAAATCAGAATTCAAGTGAAGCTTCTACTTCATCTTCTAGTGCCTCAAATGAACTTCAAGAAGTCATGAAGCAACTGCAAAATTTAGGTAATGAGCTGGTTACACTCAAAAGACAACAAGCTCAAGGTTTTAGACCTTTGTATCAGCCTCAAGCTCAACCTAATAGGCAGCCATATCAGCCTCAAAGGCCACCCAATCTAGCTGTAAATCAGAATCAAGCAAGGCCTCCTGCCAACAGACCATTTCAGCCCTATAATCCCAATGTTGCATCCACATCTAGAGCTTTGGTACCGGTGCAAAATAACATGGCCCAGGAATATGATTGGTGTTTCCCGTGTAGTCAGCCACATAACCAATCAATGTGCTTTAATGGTGCATTAAATCAGGCCCTGATGGTGCAAACCGTCGGTGGGTCGCAAGAGCCCAGCCACGAAGGAGATCAGCAGCATGAAGCACCTCAGCAAGAAACATTCCAACAACAATCAGCCCCAAATGACACCACATTGGTAAATTGGCAAGCAGAGGATTTCTGTGGCATGAATCAGGTAGTTTCTCAAGGTGTTGCAGCCAACACAAGGTCAAAAAGGAGAAATTTGGGTGAAGAACAGCCATTAGCCCCAGCCAATCCACAACCTTCCACGGCTCCTCAAATGATTGGCAAGCAAAACCCAGTTTCAAATGCACAAGGGCAGCCAAGAACAGCCTCTAGGCCAACTCAAATGCCAGCTGTTGCTGCCCACGTACAAGAGGTGAATGTGCAAACCAAGGGACAACAAAAGGGTACTTCATCTCCATTCAGTATCATTGATCAGATGAAGAAAACAAACGTCAATATATCTATGTGGGAATCCCTATCTATCCCAGGCCAAAGAGATCTGCTGCAAGCTGCCATGAAGGACTGGCCAGCTTCGAATCAGCAGATGCAAGACAAAGTGCTTACAAATGCTGCCCAATCTGAAGGAAATCATGGAGGACAACAAGGTAAGATGTTGAAACCCCCTCCTTTCTATGTTTCATTAATCATTGGAAATCAGCTAGTGCATAATTGCATGATTGATTCTGGAGCAAGTAGCTCTATCATGCCCAAACAAATAGCTGATCAGCTAGGGCTTCAGTATGAAACAACATCCAAAGGGGTAGTGCAGTTGGATGGGACAGCAATAGCAATGATTGGAGTGATTAGAAATTTGAGTCTTACCTTGCACGCATGTCCAAATGTTGTTGTTTTACAAGATGTGTCAATCATAGACCTTCCACCACTCTTTGCCCTATGTTTGTCAAGGGACTTCACTGCCAAGATTGGGGGATATTTGTCCGCTGATTGGTCTCACATGCTATTCAGGACAAGATATGGAACTAAGACCACAATCAGATCTGAACCTATTGCAAACTTCCATATTGAGCCCTACACTCCAAGTCAGATTAATGCCAATTGCTCGGCATTTGATCAAGAAGATCACCCTAGCACTGATGAAACTGACACTAAAGTTGGAAACATCCCGGATCTAACTCTTGATGAATGGGCAAGCAAGGTGCATGCTTTTGATCCTTATCAAGGAATAGAAGAATCTGAGCTAGGAGTCTATTGTATACACGAAGAAAGTCAACCTATTCCTAGCATCACCAAGCCAAACCACAAGGATGACAATGAGGTATGGCAAACCTGTTTTTGATGGATCAAGGAGTAGACAAGGTGCGGGAGGTGGAGCCGTGCTTGTTTCACCTCAAGGAGTAAAGTACTATTCAGATTTTAGATTTCAATTTTCATGCTCCAATAACAACTGCTGAATATAAAGCCTTGGTGCGAGGATGCATTGGGCAATCAAGAAAAAAATAAAGAACTTGCAAGTCTTTGGGGACAGTGAATTGATTGTAAATCAGGTCAAGGGACAGCATGCTACCAAAAATGATCTACTCAGGTGCTACAAGAATAGGGTGTGGGACCTCATGGAAGATTTTGAGGGTTTTGGCATCAAAGCCATTCCTAGGAAGAGAATCAAGCTGCTGACAGGCTTGCAGCAGTAGGGGCAGCCTTTGACATTGTAGAAAACATTCAACAAGATAAGGTACAGCCAAACATCCACGTGATTGTGAGGCCTTCAGTGCCGGATAACGATGTCAGTTGGCAAGTATTTGAGAATGACCAGCAAATCATCCATTTCTTGCAAGAAGAAGCTGAGTTCTCAGCTAAGAATCAAGAAAAGTTGGAACAACAATATGGTGACCAAGTGATACAGCTGAGAACTGACAAGCTGCCCAAGGGACTTATCACTTTGGAGTCCATTTTTAACCCCAATGATCAGTTTAGAAAGGAGAAAGCAAACATTCAGGTCAAGAGAGAAGATTCGGTATCCATCTTGGTAGAAGAGAACAAGCCATTACAAATTGGAAAGATGACAACTGAGCAAGAAAGATGTGAGTTCATACAGCTATGTCAAGAGTTCCCTGACGTGTTTGCTTGGAGCTATGAAGACTTGAAAGGTTTCAATCCCAACTTAGCTCAACATACCATCAAATTGGATCCAAATACTAAGCCTGTCAGGCAGAAATAGAGACCAGTCAATCCACACATGGAACCTCTCATGAGGAAAGAATTGGACAAGTTGATTGAGTCAAGAATCATATTCCCAATCAAGCATTCTAGTTGGGTTGCCAACTTAGTTCGATCGAAAGAAGAGTGGAGAGATCAGGCTGTGTGTTGACTTCAGAGATTTGAATAGAGCCTCTCTCAAGGACCATTATCCACTCCCTTCCATGGAGCAAATATTGCAGGTCGTAGCTGGTTCAGAAAGGTTTTCACTACTTGATGGTTACTCAGGATTCAATCAGATTATGGTGAAGGAGGAAGACCAGTTCAAGACAGCCTTCACAACCAAATGGGGCACATATGCTTACAAGAAGATGCCATTTGGACTGTCAAACGCTGGAGCAACATTCCAGCGAGCTATGGATATGGCATTCAAAGGCTTGATCAACAAGATAGTGCTGGTATACCTAGATGATATCACTGTCTTCTCAAAGAATGCTGCAGACCACCTCTTTCACCTCAGGCTAGTGTTTCAGAGGTGTAGAAAGTTTGGAGTGTCTTTGAATCCTAAGAAGTGCATCTTTCTTGCACATGAAGGGAAGCTCCTTGGCCATATTGTCTCCAAGGAAGGATTAGCAATTGATCCAGAGAGGGTTGCAGCCATAAGAGCACTACCATTGCCAAGCCACAAGAAAGCCCTTCAGAGTTTCCTGGGAAGGATAAACTTTGTTCGGAGGTTTGTCCCAAATTTTGCAGCCCTTGTCAAGCCCATCACCAAAATGTTAAGGAAAAGCATGGCTTTCAAGTGGACGGCAGAAGGCAAGGAGAGTTTTGAAGCAATCAAAGAAGCCATCTCTCAAGCACCCACTCTTATCAACCCAAACTTTTCCAAGGATTTCATCCTCTATGCATTTGGAGGTGATGACACTATTTCTACCATTCTGATACAATGAGAACAAAGATAATGATGAACAATTGATTGCCTTCTTCAGCCAGAGCCTAGATGACTGCGAAGTGAGGTACTCTTTTATTGAAAAACATGTCTTGTGGCGGTAATCGAAGCTTGAAGAAATTCAAGCATTTAGTCTCAAAGAACAAGGTCCGAGTTCTTGGTCTCACATGTCTTTGGGGTTAAGGACTTCCTCCTCAACAAGGATTTGAATGAGAAAAGGGCAGGTTGGATCACCCATGTCATGGAGTATGACATTGAAATCAAGATCACCAAGCTGGTAAGAGGGAAAGGATTGTGTGAGTAGCTGGTTTTGGGAAAGCAAAAAGAAGTAGGCAACGAAGAAGAGGTTGTTTTGACAGTTCAAGACAGCCATGAGCCGAGTGGCAGGCAAGAAGAAGACAATGCTGCCCCGACTCCTTGCTGGACCCAAGGCATTATGCACTTCCTACAAACAGGCCTATGCCCTCCGGAGATGAGCAAGACCCAAAGGAGACATTTCAGATTGCAGGCTGTCCCGTACGCCATCGTTGACGGAGTTTTGTTCAAAAAATATGTAAATGGATTGCTGCTGAGATGCATTAGCACGGAGTCGATTCAAAGGGTGTTGGAAGAGTTTCATGGTGGACCAGCTGGTGGCCATTTTGCACCAAGAGTGACAGCTCTAAAAATCATGAAGGCTGGTTATTATTGGCCTAAAATCTTCAGTGATTGCTATGCATGGATCAAGAGGTGTAAGAATTGTGCATTCTTCACAGGAAAAGAGAGACTTGCAGCCCTCCCATTGCATCCAATCTCAGTTGACCAGCCATTCATGCAATGGGGTTTGGACTTCATTGGAGTCATCAATCCCAATTCAAGCCAAGGGCACAAATGGATTTTGACAGCCACAGACTACTTCACCAAATGGACAGAAGCAGTAGCACTCAAAGAGGCAAATGAGTCTAGCATCTTAGACTTCTATGAGGAGATAACAACCAGATTTGGTGTACCTGCCACAATAATATCTGATAATGCATTGGCATTCATTGGATCCAGGGTGACTGAGTGGGCTGTCAAAGCGATATTTACCTAAGCACTTCATCAAACTATTACCCTCAAGGTAATGGCCAGGCCGAGTCTACAAACAAGAACTTGTTGAGGATCATTAGGAGGACTCTTGATGAGAATCAGAGGTCTTGGCATACCAAACTGAAATCAGCCTTATGGGCTGATAGAATAACTCCCAAAAGGTCCACGGGTAACTCTCCATTCGGGCTTGTCTATGGAAGAGAGGCAATCTTTCCTATGTCACTTGAGTTGCCAACGTTGGAACTCATGAAACAGCTGGAGTTGCTAGAGTTTGAGCCCATGGAGGTGAGGTATGCAGAATTGATGGAGCTGTAAGAGATCAAAAATTAGGCATCCCAAGCAATGGAAAAGGATCAAGCTTTGATCAAGAAGACCTTTGATAGGAAGGCCAAAGATAGATCTTTTCAAGTTGGAGATCTAGTGTTGAAATGGGATGTGGACAAAGCAAAACCGGAAGGCATTGAAAATTTGATGCCATTTGGAGTGGCCCATACATGGTCGAAAGTGTAAGAACAACAATGCTTTCCAATTGGCCTCATTGGATGGTGAAGAACTGCAGATTCCAGTCAATGGAATCTATCTCAAGCGTTGCTTCTAGAGGGAAGTTCACTACCTCTGTAAATATTAGATTATATTTTCTTTCCTCCAAGTGCTTGTGCACATTGTTTTGCTATAGGTTAGTTTTGTTTTCCCTAAGTGCTTTGGCACAGCTTGCTGTCCATGAAGATGTTTAGCATGTCCTTGCTTTCATCAGGTAACATTCCATCTTCCTCCTTGCACATTCTGAGTCAGTTAGGGTTCTAAACAGAATATTTGATGACTCCATGCCCAATGGACTACTTCAGGCAATGGTATCTTCTACCTAGCAGGTAGGTACCCCTCTGAGTCACCAAATTGTTATCTAAATTCACCCCCAGGGTTAATTTGATAACATGCATCAGAATTCTCAAGTCCCAGGCAAATGGATTGATTCGGGGAAAAAATCATGTTTCTAAGGTTCCCTCAGATATTTTTCTAACTCCCCTGGCCGAAGAAGGAAGGAGCAAGCTCTGAGAAAATGTGAAAAGTTGCAGAGAACAAGCTTGGGCCAGGAAAAATCATGAAAAATGACTAAGTCCTAGTCCTTGCAACAGTAGGGATGTGTGGGACAGAAAGGCGCGGATCGGCCGAAAAGCCTCCAGGCGGCCCGCTAAGCATTTGGGACAATCGGGCCAGAAGTACGTGGCGGACGTGGAAAGCCGGTTCGGCCGAAGGAGAAAAAATGACTAACTACTTGGCGGGATAGTTTGAGACAAGAGGAGGCGAATTGAAACGGCGGTTTCGGCCAAATGAGAACAAACAATCGGAGGCAACGAGACATCTGGGCCGCAGGGACCCGACCGGCCGGTTCGGCCGAAACGGAGAACCTTCGCACTAGGAAAAGGGACATCTGGGCCATAAGTACGTGAACCGGCCGAATCGGGTGAACCGGAGGAATTTGTCCCAAGCAGTTCGGGACATGTGGGACAAATGGACGCGAAGGAGCCGAAAGCCAATCAAAAGACGCCATGTGTCATTGGAAAATAAGGGACAAGGAAGACCATTTCGGGCGGATCGGAGGTTTTTTTCCCGAGGCAAAGACTTTGGGACATCCAGACAAATGGACGCGGTGGATGTGAAAAATCCGAAAGGGCCGAGAACCAACCAGATCACGACACGTGTCGCAAGGGAGGCAGTCCAAAAGTCAAAGGGCGAGGTTTCGAGCACTGACCAACCAATGAAATAGCGCCATGTGTCCAAGTTTAAGGGGCCTGAGGAAATTTCAAAAGGAAAGCCCGTGAAAGGAAGAGGAGAGAGAATTTCTCGTCCAATCAACACGTGCCACGTGTCATCCAGTGGCGAGCGGGAAGAAATTTAAAAATCCGTTTTCACTGTTTTGTGCCTAGATCTTGAGATCTCCATATATTTTGATCCAGAGCTCGGTTTGGCATGTTATTTATATCAGCGAAAGCTCATGAAATTCTCTACATGGTTCTGGCATCAATCTTGCGTTTTGGTGTAGTATGTAGGGAGAAAATCGACAAACGGATCTGACGCGTGTTCATGGCTAGAAGTGACATTCCAGTGACCAAATTTAATGCAGAATGGGTTGCCTTCTACTGTATTTCGGTCAAAATGATAGGGTATGGGTTTGTAAGGTCCCCATGCTATTTTAATGCACCTACATTCAAGGAGGGATGGGCTCTCATGTTTTTGTACGTTTCCTGTCCCCTGGGCTCGACCCTTGCACTGTAAAAGCCAGTTTTGGCTCATTTCAAAGGGGGAACATTTTTGGGCATAGCAGACTTCTTCTTTCACCTCCAGCAAGTGATTGATGCAAGGATCAGACCTCTCCAAGGATTGTAATAGTTTTCTTTTACCTCTCTGAGGGTGTAATGCGTGTTTTTGACATTGAAATGATAATGCAAGCTCTGTGAATGGGTTTCAATCCTCTGTTTGTATTATTTGCTTGATTTCAGATACTAAATTATACATTATCAGTCTGTGTATGTTTTATGTTGTGAACTTTGGTCTGTGTCTATTTGCATGACAAATATGTTTCACCACTCCTTTTGGTGCATCACCATCTTTAGTTAGTTTCAATTTTTGCACTTCTACCCCTGTCTCCTTGCAAGTTAGAGTAGGGTTAGGATCTAAACCTCTGTAGTTTTACAAAATATAGATCTAAATCAGAGGAGTTTGAGGAACCAGCCTCTAATCTGGAGATTCCTCTCTCAGTTTCACAAGTCCCACGCTTGGAGAGAGGTTTCCATGTTGTGCAATCACACTAGATGCCTGAGTGATCAACCTAGAAGCCTGATCTACATCCAGGGGTCTGTGAGTCTGCAACAACAAAGACTTCATAAATAAGACATCATTCGGATTTGAATGACCCCTATTATGTTGCACCTTATCAAAATCCCTTGTGTGGTCCTAGATCCCTTATACCTAGGAATCACCCTATTATTTTGGGTCTAAAACCTATCTATAAAACTCTTCTACAAGTGGTTCTCATCCCTCATCCATCACAACACCCAAGATCCCTTCACAATAAAAAAAATGAAAACCTCTGATCAAACTCTTACTTCCATTGGAGGATAAGATATCCAAAGCTCCATTGTCATTTGCATATGGACTGAAAGGGTGTTATGCATCTATTTTGGAAGACTTCCTTCAAAAATCACTCATAACATTACCACCACTAAAATTACCTGACCCATGAGGATGGAAACCCACTTGGTACGAATTCAATGCCTCATGTAAATATCATATAACATGAGGTCATTCTATTGAAAATTGTAAATCCTTCCACATGATTGCATAGAAATTGGCACACCCAGCTTCCTTTCCAACATTGACATCTTTTCTTCCTTCTAAACCACATGCAACATTAACATCAACATCATCATCATCCTCATCAAAATCTAAGGAACCTATGTCTGAAACTCCTTCCCATCAAGTTAATGTTGTTCATATTACTACTCATTCACATAACTATGACACAGATCCATCTCGTGTCTAAAAATGATAATACCTACATAAGAATACCTCCAACACCGAGAAATAGCTAGAAATAGTTCCTCCATCAAATAAAACCAAATTATCCATCCGTTTGGAAATCAAAATATCTGGCCCAATAATGTCACCTAAAACCAAGGTTTATATCCTCACTGTACCACCTTCAACATCCAATGCAATAAGAAAGGTTTTAATTAAATAATTACATCAAGATCCTCAAAAATTTCATTATATCAACCGATACAAACATCACCATTTAACAAACAATCAATGATGTAATTCCTTTTATCAATAACAATACCTTTACATGATCCATCATCTTTTACAAACTTTTTAGGATCTCTCAAAGCATCTACTACCATATCATTCAAACCATCCGAAATACCTTCCCTCAAACCAGAAGATCATGACTTACCACTCTTCATCATAGCTCAAATTAATGATGTCTATATCAAAAGAGTAATGATTGATAGTGGTGCCACTATTAATATTATCTCCTCCCTTGCTTTTGATAATCTTAAATTACCCAATACCATTGTTTCCCAAACGCTAGTCTTATTATAGTCCTTCAATGATACTATAACACCCACGTTAGGCACCATCATCTTACCACTAAATGTTGGTGTAAAAACTCTCCCAGAACTCTTATAAATTATAGAAGGAGAGTCTCAATACAATATATGATTAGGACACACATGGATATGCACTATGTAGTGTGTTCCATAAAATCTTCATCATTATCTCAAATACGAGTATGAGGGTGAAAAATTCATTGTTCTTGTAGATCTAAATCCTTTCACTGATTGTTACATGATGTATCGTACAAATGATGTACTTATTCAAAAACCAAGGTGTAAATCATCCAATGAAGCCTCCACTATCATGCCTATTCCTTATTATAAATTACCATATGATTCTTATCTTAGTGATTTTGTACCATGCCTCACATTGAATGGATACCGTCTCCTCATGATAAATCACATTCCTTCACCAAAACTTATAGTCACCCCAATAAAAAACATGTTTATGAACCTAATGTAGGAGATGTTATCTCTTATGGTCTTAGGGGACTTGATCATCCTTCATCTGGTAATATTGATCAACACCATGCCATGCCCTTCACATTAGATTTTAAATCTTTAGATAATACAAATTTCTCCTGTATATATCTTCACCATTGTGCATGGAAAGTCTTCGACCTTAGGCATTATGAGCAGTAATACATGATGCGGTTATCAAATTTTCCCTTAAAACTTATGAAAAATATTCTTTAGGTTATAAAAATTTTATTTTAAAAATATATGAGGCTACTCCATCCAAGTCAGCTACATTCATGATTATCACTAGATTAGGCTCGTTATCACCAACATCCTCCGAAGACCTTGTGGACCTAGACGATGTTATACCAATCCAACATTATTTTTTTATTCAATACTACATCCTTAGGACCACTCACTTATCAATCTAACCACAATACTAAAAAAACCTCTTCTTTGGCTAGAAATGGTTGAGGAAGATTCTCCTATTGTAAATATCCTTCAATGTCATGATGACCAGGATATCCTTTCACATATGGGAGTTGAAGATCACTTCCTTCAGAAAACCTTACCATCTGAAACATCAATTCTCCTTAATGAATCCACCATCAACAAAAGTTAACTTAGGAACCTCTCAAGATCCTTGTATAGTTAAAGTTGGCCAATCATTGAGTCTATAAGAACTCGATGAATTCACTTCATTTTTATGCAAATATTATCAAGCCTTCGCCTGGTAATATATTGATATGGTTGTAATTGATCCTAATATTTTGGTACACAATATTTTCACATATCCAAATGTTAATCCATTCAAACAAAATCTCTGTAAAATTTATCCCCGCATTTCTCTTCTTGTTATAGAAGACTTGCAATGTATTTTATCCACAAATTTTATCCTACTTATCGATTATCCAAAATAAGTTTCTAATATTGTTCCTGTATCTAAAGCATTAGTAAATTTACATAACTACGCAAATTTTAGGTATCTCAATCTCGCTTGTCCAAAATATGATTTCCCCCTTCTAAACATAGATCAGCTCATTGACATAACAGTTGTCCATCAAATGCTTTCCCTCATGGATGGTTTTTTAGGTTATAGTAAAATTCTTATTGCTACTGACGTTCAACATAAAACCTCTTTCATCACCCCTTATGGAATTTTTTTTATCATGTTATGCCATTCGACCTAAAAAATGTAGGATCTACCTATCGAGCCATGACCAACATTTTCCATGACCTCATTCATAAAATAGTAGAAGATTATGTTGATGACCTTTTAGGAAAGTCCAAATGACACAAATATCATATTACTGTCCTTGAGTCAATATTCACTCATCTCATCCAATATATTCTTCATCTCAATCCCACAAAATTTTATTTTCAATGTCCTCAATGGTAAAATTTTAGGGTTTTTCATATCTATCTGAGGTATTTAAGTTTACCCAACGAAGGTTAAATCCATCATTGAACTTCTTCCACCATATAATCTAACAAAAATACATTTCCTTTAGGGAAACTTGTAGTCCATATGATGTTTCATATCAAAAATCTCTTATTGTTGTTAGCCTTTTCATCACCTCCTCCACAAGGACATAGATTTTCATTGGGATTCTGATTTTTAGAAGGCCTTTGAAGAAATTAAACAATATCTCTTATCACCTCCTGTTCTTACTCCACCATGTGAAGGAGAGCCATTTTACTTATACATATCTTCTTCGAGCATGTGCTTAGAGCCATGATTGCATGTTGTGATAGTCAAGGTTGAGAACAAGCCATATATTATATCAGTCACACACTCCATGAATATGAAACCCGTTACACAAGTGGAGAATCTATGTTATGCTTTATACTTCACCACTTCCAAGTTATGCCATTACCTTATTAATCATAAAATGTATGTTGCCACTCAAAGCTATACACTCTAAACCATATCATAGTGATTGTATCACTCGAGCGATTATGCTTATGACTGATTTTTATTTAGAATTCATGTCACAAAAATCCATTAAGGGAAAATCTATTGCATATCATCTTTCCAATGCTCCCTTACCAGATAATCAACCTCCTCATGAGTATTTTCTAGATGAATCCATTAGTAATGTTAATGAATATGAATTCATCCTTGTCAAGATGACTCTCTTCTTTGATGGTTCTAAATGTCAGGAAGGGGGAGGAGATAGTATTGTTATCATCCCTCCTTGGGGTATTCCTATTCCATTATCATTTAAACTCAATTTTGAGTGCACTAATAATATGGAAGAATATGAATCTTTAATCATGGGTCTCACCACTACTATTCTTCTAGGTGTTCATATCTTAGACATCTATGGAGATTCACAACTTGTTATCAGTCAAGTCAAAGGAGAATATCAATGTAAAAATGAAATCTTACAAAAATATAAAGCTAATGTGGACTTTCTCCTTGACGCTTTTGATCATTACACCATCCAAGCTATCCCACGATCTTCTAATAGGTTTGTAGATACAATGGCCTCTTTAGGATCCCTCATCCCATTAGAAATAGAAGATTCGAAAGACAACACTAAAGTATACATCGTTGTTAAATGATTAGATCATCCTTCACATAAAAATTACTTTCTAACTGATTTATGGTATACTCAGATATACGACTATCTCGTTGAATCCAAAATTCCATCTGATTTATCACATAACGCTAAATGGTCATTTCTTCAACGTGCTACTCACTTTTTCATTATAGGTGGTATTATTTACAAATATAGTTTTGATGGTATCTTACTAAGATGCCTTAAGTCACACGAATTGATCAAATCCATTGAAGAAGTCTATGATGGTATTTTTGGAGGTCATTTCAGCAATAATTCTATAGCTAAACATGTTATACAAGTAGGGTCTTCTTCGGCCCTCTCTCACCAAGGATTGTTGTGAGTACATTAAGAAATGTGTGAAATGTAAAATTCATTCAGATATTATCCATGTCCCTAGTCAAGCATTAAAACCTCCTTAGGACCTATGGCCTTTCCCTCAATGGGGATTAGACCTCATTGGGGCTATCAACCCCAAGTCATCTCAAACATCATTCCATTATTATAGCCACTGAATATTTCACCAAATGGGTTGAAGAAATCCGTGAACATCAACTAAGTCAGGACTGATAATTAATTTCATATATAAACACATTATATGTCGTTTCATTTCGACATCCCACATAATTTTATCATAGATAATGGAAAATATTTTAAAAATAAAGAAGTTAAAAACCTCTGTGAAACCTTCAATATTAAACTCAACTTTTCATCACCATACTATCCACAAGAAAACTGACAGGCTGAAGCCTCTACTAAAACACTTGAACAATATCCTTATGAAATCAATAAACGATGGAGGAAGACATTAGAATCTACAAATCTTGGTTGCTCTCTAGGATTATCGAACTAGCATCCACACACCTATAAGAGGAAAACCATATTCAACAAGTTATAGATCCAAAGCTATTGTACCTCTTAAAATATAAATACTATCACTTTGTGTGTCCCTCAAGGACTTTATCCGTAATGAAGAATATTGACAAGATCATTTATCGCAACTTGAACTGTTAGATGAAAAACATTTGATGTCATTTGAACATCATCACATTTGTCAATAATACATTAAAAGTGCGGATAACTTGATGTCAAAGAATGTGACTTTAAATTCGGTGATCTTGTGCTTAAATAAAATCAAAATTTCACTCAATTAGAATGGAGTAAACATGGAAATTTTTCCCCAATTGGATCGGTCCATACATCATTACTCATAAATATGGGTCAAGAGCATATTGTCTCGCTTCTCTTGATGGTGAACTTGAAGAAGAACCTTGGAATGCCTTGCACTTGTGGACTTTCTATTGTTAAATGTTTTATTTTCATAACAATAGTTACATCTTATCATTCCATTAAAAATCATCCATCATACCATAGTAGTGATTTAAAAGTGTGTGAGCCCGAATCACTACATCCATTACCCTTGTACTAGTTAAAATGGAACATAATAGGGGGTACAAATGTGTAGATCATATATGCACCATTTCCCCTCCTCAAAATGATCTATTAGGATTTGCCCTCAGCTAAAAATATATTTATAAAAATCATTTGGATGCATTTCTCAAAAGACAAAAATAAACAGTAGACTGATCCCTTGAAGGAAAAATATCCATCATAGACCGATCTCTTGAAGGATGACTATTTGTAAGAAAAAAATAGCGTAGACCATACCCTCAAAGGATGGCTACCCATAAAAAAAGGGCTTCTTGCATTGATCAACCTTTTAAAATAAATACATCAATATCAAAAGCATCCAGGAAGGTTTCCCACATTGATCAACCTTCTTCTTATAGAAAACTTCTCGCATTGATCAGTTTTCCTCAAAATCAAAGTAAAGTTGGGGCATCTCTCTTTAGACTTATGGAAAAGGAGAATTTTTTACCATCATTGATTTATGTGTGTTAAACCTCCCTTTTATGTCCAAATAAAGAAGATCTCATTTAATCTTACATTTTATGAAGTATTGTGTAAGTATCTATTGGTGATCATATTTAGCATTTGTAAAAGGTTGTAAGTGCAAGAGTATTCAAAATTTCAAAACCCACCATGTATGTACCAAATCCATAGTGGGATGAACATTCCATATTTATCCTATTTTACTAAACTAAATTTTGATACAATTAAAATAATATTTTAAGTTGATTAATTTAACCATGTTTTCCAAACACATAACATCATATCATATATTCATCTAACATCAACACATTCAAATTAAAAACATATACCACCATACATATTAAGATTAACACATGAAAGATAAAAATAATATAGATCATAAAACCTCATCATCATCATATATATATCGATCAAATCCATATACATCAATATAAAAAATAAGCTTCTAAGAGCCATGTCAACAAAATACATCATACAAAAATTGGCTTCCATGAGCCATACAACTACATATCAAGAGTCTATAAACTGAAAATCTCTAAGATATTGGAAACAAGGATTTGTACCACCCTCTCCTCCATTCACACCTCCACCTCTAGTTGTTCATATAGAACTCACAGCTTCTAATATCTTCTCTAACCTCTCCTTCACTATCTCCCACTCACTCAGGTCTCTAAGGTGAGTGTCGTACACTCACACCACTATCGGTGCGGCTTGCCATCCTACTAGTAAAATGGTTGCCATATAAAACTAAATTCAAAAAATCATGAGTCACCATATCAATATAATATTATAACTCGACCCGCATTGACTCATAGTGATCCCTAGAAATTTTCCCAGACCCCGTAGGTGGCCTCTGTCCACTAGCCTATGGCCTCTCTCCACTAATCACGGTCTCGCCCACCGCATACACTCTCTCGAGCCAAATCGGATAAATATACACCGAAATAGAAGGCCTGATAATCCCTAAGGCCTTCCTCATCCCATCTCTCTGACCCTTGTACCAATCTCTATCTACAATGGCTTGGTTGTTACAAACTTTGTAATTATCTTGCTATACAATCACACTATCTCTCTCACTAATCAATCCATTTCGGTCGATAATGAATGTATCCTGATACCCATGAGGTCATCCCTCTCCCTCCTGGCCACATCTCTCTTACCCTCAACTACGGCCTTCTTGGTCATCACAATTATTATGGCTGCCACCAACTCATCAAAGATCCTCTATCACCCTCGGCACCCTCCACTACTTCATGTTCCAATGCTCCTATCGGTACCCAAGCTCACACTCATCCGACTCTCTTTGTTACTCTCTTTGATATCTGAGACCTATTAAATCTCCTTAGTACATGGGTCCACCGGGATGTATAATAAGGATTCATCCCCACATCATCAATAGGAAAAATCTAACCCTCATCATTGAGACTGTGGCCCCTTAATGATTAATGATATCCTCAAGATATGTCATAATTTCTTGCGGAGTCTTTGTATCCCTATCCTCTGACTTGTATTGTACATGATCCACTAACACTCACCGTGTCAATATAAACTATCTCCTAACATATTCAAAGATAAGTAACTCGTGCTCACATAGTCGAAGAGTATCCACCCATACATGCTTTGTTATAAACTAGCCAACTCATTATAAAAATTTTGTCGAATAGGAAAATATTGGTATGACATCTATACCACATCACCAATCTATAGTCCAGGACAATAGCTCTTTACAATATCTTGATATATTCCACTTTAACCTCTTGTTGGAGTCCTCCTTCCTATTGGTATCCAAATTTGTTCTCCTTTTCAAGCCAAACAAAGAATACAACACAGATTCAATGGGAGCTTAAAGGTAGATATATCATAAATGTATGTTATTTTGTATCTGGGGAGGAAATATAAATATCCCTTTATTACTTGGATTTGTGGAGAGATGGATAACATCTTAAAGGATGTAATATTATCCTAACTATTTTAGGTTGTGCCTTTACAACCAAGGTAAGAGAACCTATTTTTTAACCTCTATTATTTGAATGAGATACAAAAAAAATTGTTTTGCACAAATTTGGTAGAGAAGACCTTAGGGAAAATACAATCAACACACCAAATATGACTCTTACGAGTTGTCACTTCCAGATTATGAGGATATTTTTAACATAAGGCTAAGGTTACTAAAGACATTTGGGATCCCGATCTTCGCATACTATAGCAAGTGGATTTTGTTCTTTTGTGGGTATACGAGAGAAAAACATGGGTAGTATGGGTAGGATTAGATATATTTTAAATAGTTTTTTGGTGGCAGGGGAGACAGGATGAACTTGACTAACTAGATCCTTGAGAGCTCATGCAAAATGGAAAGATTTAACCGAAAAAATGCCACAAAAGTTAAAATTGTTTCTTTAACTAGAATATGGGCTTCAATGGAGGCCCAGATTAGCACTCTTTCATACAACCTATGGGATTCTATAATGAAGGCTCGAGTCAAAGAACCCAATAAAGCACCAAGATTCAAACCAAATCATGCCTGAGGTACACCCAGAGGCTTACAGATAATCTCTGTCAACAAAATGAAAGAAAAGTGATTTTAAATTGTTTATCTCACTCCCAGATGAAGGCTCTTCTGAGAAATGAAATTCACTATGCCACTAAACTATCACAAGGATTGAGACCTATGTGATTAAACAATATTTTGGTACAAGATTGCAACAAAAACAAGAAAAACTATTTGCATGCATTCAAAGATGAAATAAATACACTTTACTCAAGATTAACACAGAATAACCCAATTTTGATCAAATTTATCAGCAAGGAGAGTTTACTGAGAACAATCTCAAATATTTTTAATTGTTGTACACTTGTAACCACCTTGAGACAATTAAATTTGACAAAAGTGAGATATACGAGCTTCTTAGATGACTTCTCAAAAAGGATGGGCTCTGTCAAGCTTTTTCTACTAGAAAATCAGTCCCTGACCTCTCCAAAACTCCCAACCATTTGCATGATGAATTTGTGCCATTTATAACATTTACAACAGACCCCTTTCCCCCAAAATCCAAACATTGAGTGCTACCAGTGTTTTCCATGATCATGATCATGATTCCAAGAATTGGATCTACAAAAATTCACCAGTGCTCGGGGAAAATTTCTTTGAATTCTCCCACATTCAACTCCTTCCTCCGGAAAATCATGATTCCTTCTATTCACTAACAACTTCCACCCCCGATCTGTCAAATCTAGCTCCTTCCCTACTTGGGAGAAGAAAAAATAGAAAATCAGATCGAGCCCGATAGTCGACAACTTTAATGGAGAAAGACGTCTCCAGATATCTCCCACCAAACTCTAGATATCAAAATTAACTCACCTCTCTATTTGGCATGTAGAAAATAGCAAGAAATCATGAAGACTCGCACTTCTAGGAGCTTTATAGTAAAAATGGTGGGAAAATTAGATTTACACATAGGTGCCATTGATCTTCACTTTGAATTTGGGCCGTCCACGTGGAAGATTCAAAACGGGCTCGGGGGATTCATTTTGAATTTTTACCACTTTTGAAAAAATGGAAAAAAATTCCATTTTGCTCCACACCCCACTTCAAAAAATGGACCTGACACGTGTCCTATGGTGGGTCCCAAAAGAACCACAGAAAAATTCTATCATTTGACCCTCTTTTGCAAAAAGGAAAATTTTCAAAGTTTCCCTCGCAACTCCTCCTTTCTCGATTCTAGTTTCTAATGTGGGTCCCAATGGAATCCTGCTTCCTTCTATGCCTTTAACTCCTTTTCCCTCAAAGGAAAATTTCTCACTTTTCCTACGAAAACCCGCACCTTCGCCTTTGACTGGAGCAATATTTGATCTTTTCCATCAGTGCGGGTTGTTTTGATAATTTTAGTCGATTGCATGACAAGAGGCAAAGTTTAAAAGTTTCCCAGATAGTCTACTTCGCCACCCCTTTGACTTGAAACAAACTTTGAATTTTCTTTTGTTAAGCTCATGGGAATTTTTTGATATTTTAACCATTTTGAGATAAAGAGGAAAAAAGTTTAATTTTCCCCCGATGGTCTGCTTCCCCACCCCCTTTAACTTTTCAAACTGCCACGTGTCACAATGGCACACCTTGAAATGGTCCCCAAATTTTGAGACCTTGAATGAGCGCAATCTTGACACATATCTTGACATGAAAAAATTTGTTTGAAGGCTTGAAGCTCAGTGGAGAGTGCCAAGTGTCATGCTCCAAGGTAGTCTCATTTGGCTGTTAAAAAGTACAATAAAAATACAAAGTGAGCAGAGTCCTCCAAGTGTCCTCACGGTGCTCCTTCAAAATGGAACTTAAAAGGCTAGTCCCAAACATGCACAGTTCCTCCACATGTCTCGTACTTCCTCAAAACCTTTTGAAAAAGACTAAGTATAGGAAAACCCAACGAAACCCTCTACATGTCTCTATCCTGCCAAACCTCCACGTGTCCTCCCGGTCTACTCTAAGACCAAACCAAAATGTAGATCTTCAAATGAGCATCGTTCCTCCACGTGGACACATTTTTAAATTGATGTTTTTCATATAATTTTTGAAGTATTCATCCTAGTCACATTCAACCAAAGGAGGCCATGTTTCCTATTGATGAAAGGATGCAAATTTGACTAGGAGAAATGCCCATCAAACCGTAAAATACAGAAAAATTATCATTTGAGCCCGAGAATGAAATTTTCTCCAAAGATAGAGAGTTTAGAAACGTTACAAGGCTCAAATATGTTCCTTAAGGACACATCAAATAAATGACAAGGACAACAGATCCTGACAGTGGAAAATAGAGAGAATGAGAAAACATGAGTTTTTGGAGGAACAGAGAATGGGAGACTCAAATTTTCGTATCTTTTCCAGAGGAATAAAGAAACGAGGAGAAAAGTATTGACCCATACATGATCTTCGACCTAGGAGTAGATTAAAATGGCAACCAATACTTGACCAAGCACAACACGGTAAGGAGAAAATGAAAGAGACCGTAAATCAATTGATTTTTAAAGGCACAAATGGGGCAAGATTATTTTGAGCACCAACATCGCTTTGACTTGAGGATTGGTACTCCTGCGAGTGCCACAAGAAAAAAGTAGACCAAGTGCCAAAAACATCCATTGGGCGACAGAGTCACCTTACGGAGCGAGAGAAACAAAGCCATCTCCAAAAAAAATTAGAGAAGCCAGTAAAATAGGTCACCAATGACCGAGATAAGAAAAAACACAAAAACAGGATGCAAACAACAAACTATACACTATACAAGAGGTGTTTACCTTGATTCTAGGGAATCATTCCAAGAAATGATTCAGATGCCTGCCATTAACAGGAAGTTCAAGAAATTCAAAATCCAAATCCTTCAATAATAAGGCGTGTTCACCAATTCTAATGTCAATGGAGTAAGGGCCCATCCATAATGAGTCGATTTTCCTTGCTTGCCCTTATCTTCATGCCTGCTATCCCATAGTAGCACAAGATCTCCAATATTGAAAGATCTGGGAGTGACATTCTTGTCAAACATTTTCTTTAGCTTTTCTCTAAATTTTAAATGCCTCTGGTGGGATGCCCTCCTCTGTTCATCAAGATCAACAATCTAGTTAATGAGAGCATCAAAAGGACTTACCTCTTTATCTTCTAGTTTTTGAATGAACTAATATGAGGATAGTTACATATGTAGGGGCAACAGGGACTGAGTTCCATACATAAACTCAAATGGACTCTTTCCAGTGGCTCTTTTAACAGTGATCCTATCAGCCTAGACAACAAACTTCAACTGTTCACCCCATTTTCTCTTGTTTAGCTCCAAGGTTCTTCTGATAATCTTCAACAAGTTCTTATTACTAGACTTAGCTTGTCCATTTCCTTGGGGATTATAATTAGAGGCATATGTCAAGTTGATCCCATATTCTTTGCACATTGCCACTAGAGGTTTAGCTCTGAAACTCATGGCATTATCAGCTATGATTTTGACTGGTACTCCAAACCTGCAAATAATATGGTTTAGGATGAAGTCCATGAAAAATTGGTGTATAGCCTTCTTGGTGGGGATTACTTCCACCCATTTGGTAAACTAGTCGGTGGATACAAGAATCCACTTATGGCCGGCACTTAAAGGGTCTGAAATATCACCAATGAGGTCCATTCCCCATTGCTTGAATGTGGCTGCAATTGATACAAGATGTAAAGGCAGGGAACCTAAAGCTTTCGAGTCTTCCAGAGAAATGCTAGCAACTCTCACACCTTCGATGAATAAGGTTTCATCCTTGAAGAGAGTTGGCCACTAATAACTAGCCCTTAGGATCTTGTGTTGTGACTCTTACAACAAAATTTTCCCCACAATTATTTTTAGAGCTTCATCTTTGGTGATGTATCTTAAGAGGACTCCTCTGGTTATTCCATGCTTGACCCAAAATCAGTAATGACATATTTCTTGGAAGCCAACTTAAGAACTATTTTCTGGTTCTTACTTACATGTTTAGGGTAGTTTAAATGTCCGAGATAGAACATCACATCCTTGTAACACTCAGAACTCACCAAATTATTAGAAACATGTGCCTGTTGTATATATCTTCCCCCAGGTAGATATAGATAGGCAGAAGATTATAGAAATCAAAGAAGCTCAAATCCCTGACATTTATCCCCTTGGCACACAGAAATGGTGCATGGAAATGAGTGTCGACAGGGAAATGTATGCGCCCTTGGCGCACAGAAATGGCGCATGGAAATGAGTGTCGACAGGGAAATGTATGCGCCCTTGCACACGAAATGGCGCATGGAAATGAGTGTCGACAGGGAAATGTATGCACCCTTGGCACACAGAAATGGCACATGGAAATGAGTTTCAACAGGGAAAATGGTGCACCAAGGTGCACATAAGTGACGCATAAAGACGGAATGTCGATAGAGGAAATGAGAAATGGTGCGCCCAAGGCGCATAGAATGGGTGCACGACACGAGTGTCGACAGAGGAAATGGTGTGCCCAAGGTGCACAGAATGGGTGCATGACACGGAGTGTTGACAGAGGAAATGGTGCACCCAAGGTGCACAGAATGGGTGCATGACACGGAGTGTCGACAGAGGAAATGGTGCGCCCAAGGCGCACAGAATGGGCGCACGACACGGAGTGTCGACAGAGGAAATGGTGCACCCAAGGCACACAGAATGGGCGCACGACATGGAGTGTCGACAGGGTAAATGGTGTGCCCTTGGCACATGGAAGAGGATGACGACACACACATGAATGCGCCCTTGGCGCACCTTCAAGAGGTGCAACATTTTGAGCGCGACGAAGCAGACTCACAGCGCAGATATTCGATGATGCCATAACTTTTGACCGTGGAGCTCGGATTCATGCAAGGTTGGACTTTTTGGAAAGCTTACAAGGTCCTCTGTCCAACTACGACTAGATATCTTTAATTGGGTGAGAACAAATTCTTAAAAATGAAAAATACAGTTCGCCACTTTTGGGTTCGCTGGGTTCTCACCTACCATCATTATGAGATGAGTTAAGTGCATTCTGGAGGTGGTTGGGGCAGATTTCGAATTCCTCTCTCTTTTCTCTCTCATTCTTCCTATAAATTGTAAGGAGGGGCTTCTTTCTAAGGTTGGACATTTCTGTTTTGCCCCTCCCTTCTTCTCTTTGGCAGGTGAACTTGTGGAGTTAAAACCTCCCATTTGAAACTGTAATGCAACCTTGTTTATTTGGCATTTTGCAGTGTGTTGTATCAATCTTTGGAGAAAATTAATGCATGTCAGTGGATGATTCTCAACCCTCTCTGTATTCATTTGCATCCCCTTGATCTTTCACTGTGGATCTGGCTATCTGTGCATGATCTTGCATTGCATTTTAATGGTCTGTGTTTATTTGGCAAGACAGGTGTTCTTCATTCCTCGGTGCATCACCTTTGTAGTTTAGGTTTTATTTTATGCATTTTCTTACCCCTGTCCCCTTGGCAAGTTAAATTAGGTTTTTAGTAAACCCTCTAAATCTTCTACGTGTGCATTTGAACAGAGGAATAGGAACCGGTCTTCATCCGGAGAGCTTTTCTGATTTTACAAGGTCCCACACTTAGGAAAAGCTCCATGTTATGCGATCGCACTGAGAGTCTCAACCCATGGTGTTGCAGATATTTAGGGGTGCTGCGATTTGACACCAACAGTGCCCTTTCTTGTTCAACAACATTTACCTCAATGGTCTGCAAGTTGCTCTCAGCCATAAGCTTAGCTAACCCCAAACCTCTCACCAACTTCATGGTTTGGATGTCCATATAATATTCTTGCAACTTGTTCACCCATCTACATCTTTTGCTTGAGACTTCCATCTCTGACAAGATGTCCTTTACCATGGTATGGGGAACATAAGCAACAACTTTTGAACTTAGAATATAAGTCCTAAAAATCTTCGTTGTTTTGACAAAGGAAAGTTCCTTCTTCTCCATGATGGTGTATTTTAGTTCTACCCCTTAAAATGCCTTACTGAAAAAGGCAATTGGCCTCTCAGCCCCTTCATCATCCTTCTACAATAGGACAAAAGCAATATTGTTTTCTGAAGCAAAGGAAAACAGCTGGAAAGGCTTCTTATAATCTGGGCTGCCAAAATAAGGGCATGCTTCAATGCCTCTTTGATTCGATTGAAATCTTGGATGGAATCCTCCTCCCATTTGATGACCTAGTCCTTCTTTAGTGTTGAAGTGATTGGGATGGTCAACTCAGCAAAGTTTTATATAAATCTCCTAATGAATTTTATCTTCCGAAAGAAGGACTGAATTCGTTTCTTGGTTCTTGGAATTGGGACTTTGTTGATGGCTCAGTACTCTTTCTAGGTCAATCATCACCCCTTCTTGTGACACAATATGACCTATAAACTTTGCCTTCTACACTCAAAATGGCATTTCTTTTGGTTGAGTGAAATTCCATACTCTCTACATCTTATTAGCATCTTCTCCAAATGTAGTAGGTGATCACTTCTCTTCCTAGAAAATACGGTTACATCATCTTGATAAAAAACAATAAACTCATTGATGTAACTAGATAAATAAACATCCATTACTCTTTGAAAAGTGGCTCCAACATTCATCGACCAAACGACATCTTGATATACACATATGTTCACCAAATAGTAGTGAAGGATATCTTGATCCTTTCTAATTCTTTTACCATGACTTGGTTATAACCAGAGAAACCATCTAAAGTAGAAAGCAACTCAGAACTAGTCACTAACTACAACATGTGTTCCATGTTAGGTAAAGGATAGTTGTCCTTCATTGAATATTTGTTCAGATTCTTGAAGTCTACACACATCCTAATGTCACCATTCTTCTTTCTTAATGGCACTAGGTTTGTAACCCAAGAAGAATATCTTGTGGGATGGATAATCCCTCCATATCTTAGCTTCATCATTATTTCTTTCTTTCATCTTAAGAGATAAGAGAGGATTAATTGGTCTTTGTTTCTTCCTAAATGGTTTTGCATTAGGCTCCAAGGGAATCTCATGTTGAAAGAGGTCCTCTTTGTATGTTTTGAGCTTAGAATAAGTCCAAGCCCTGTAATCTTGGTATTTTTTCAACAATTGGATGTATGAATACTTTTCCTCTTTTTTGAGGTTGTTTCCTAACAAAACCTTCCTTTGTTTCACCTTTATGCCAAGATCATGATCCTCAACATGCCTCAAGGTTGTCATATGCCTATTAATAATGTAGTCAGCATTATCAAAATTTTATTCAAGAGCAACCAGCCCTCTAGGAATGGTATTGGTCTTTAGCTGGATGATGCCTTTGCCAAACAAGGTTTCCTTTCCTCTGTTGCACATACAATTGGCTCCTAATCAATGTTTTGATTAGTAAACTCTCCTCTATTTTGTAGAAATCTCTGGATCTGAGCATCATCATCAAAAATCTGCTAGTGTTTAATATTGTCGGGCACAGAGGCTCTTTTCAATACCTCGACATCATATTCACAATAAGGGGAAATTGTACAATTGTCAAACCACAACCCCAACACTAGAAGCTTTTCTGCCAAGTCATTGAACTTTCTATCATGATGTATAATGTTGAATGAGTCAAACATCTCAATGAAATCCCAAACTACATGTTTGTATTTTTTCATTTGTTGATTCTTTGTGGCATACGCTTTTCGACTTGTTTTACAATTAATTCTTAATATCCTTTGACAATGATGTCCTTAACACCATACTTCCAAGAAATTATTAAACCTAACAAGAGTGCCTCATACTCAACAATGTTGTTAGTGCACTCAAATTTAAGCTTGAAAGAAAAAAACAAACCTTTCCTGGCTTGGAGAAATCAAAACAACACTGGCACCATTTCTAAATTTCGAGCAAGCTCCATCAAAAAATAGAGTCCAGGGGGAGCCTAGCTACTCAATACATTTGCATTCCTCAATATTGTGCTCCTTTCCATCAGCAAATCACACATAGTTATCAGCATCAACATTTGTCTACAATACTTCATATGATGCATTGTTGGGATCCTCAATAAGGTGTAACATTTTCTTTTCTCCATGCAACTTGACAAGGCTTCCCTCAATGGGGATGGTGGCATAAGACATGTCTATTTGAACACTCCCACCAACACTTGCAGCCCATTTCCTTGACAACAAAGATACCCCACTTGGTGGGCAATCAACTATGACAACATCAAGTTTTAAATTTTTACCCGGGGGTAAGTCAGCAAGTGCACTACCAAACCTTTTACACATCTCACCACTAGAAATTCTCTAGAGTCCATGGAAGTACACTTCAAATATGTTGTTGTTAGTTTAATATTCAGTTCATCCATGACTTCTAGAGGCATGACATTGCATGATGCCCCTGAGTCAAACATACAGTTATGGAGTAGCCTATCCTTTATGATCAAAGTAGTGAAGAATGGATCCACATTCAACTGAGAGTCTACCAAGGATGTCCCCAAATAAACCTCAGGTGGTTCAACTAGCTCTTTTGATGCTTGGTGTTGTCTCAAACTCTTCAATGACTAGAGGATTCTCCATAATGTTCACATTTCTTCCTAAGGAAGTCTTCTCTTCATTCAATCCCAAGTATTCAAATGCTCTCCTTTTGTGCTCAGGAATCCTAAGCAACTCAAAAATTGGAACAGAGACTTTGATTTGACTTAAAACTTGGGAAATGTCATATGGGACATTCTTGGGCAATGCAAAGTATTAGAAGGAAAGCTAATACACTCATTAGGTGGTACATGATTTTTGATAACTTGAGCATGAGGAGGGGTATGATTTTTGCTTGGAACTGTAGGGCCTTTGACAAATACATCTTTCTTAGGAGCCTCTTTAGGAATGTTTGAAAGTAAGGGAGCTTTTGGCTTGGCTTTGAGGCCCTATTCCTTTGATAACCCTACTTCTTCTATTATATTCCTTATCTTGAGCAACACCAACATTCATTAACAACTGTCTATCTTCCTCAGATGGGATTCCTCCATCATACTTCTTTATCATCAAGGCCCTTAAATATTCAAATTCATTATTGGGAAATTCAAAATCTTGTATAGTATATACTTCTAAAGTATGAGAGAGAGGAAGAATAGGTACCCTATGAATGCAGTCCCAAAAAGTGGCAATAGTTCTAGCACTTACCACCTTAGTTGAGGTTTCCCCTTATGAGTTACTGGAGCAACCCATCATGCAAACAACATCATCATTTTCATCATCGGTTTTTCTTCTTCTTTTTGATCTTCTTCACAAGGAGCATGGGGCATGAAACACTTGTCACACCAATCAATGACCTTTGTTTTTTCCACAACAGAACTCTGGTAGCCAAAGGATCAGGCCCCATTTTGTTTTCCCTGCCTTGGGGCTGCCTATTTCCAAATCCAATAGGTCTTTTTCCTCTGTCATAATATCTTTTATGATTTGTAAATCTATCTTGGCCTTGTTGCTTGTGTTGTACTTGTGAACTCTACCTAATTCCTTTCTCAGCTTAGGCTAGCTTGTAGAAAATTTCTTTGATAGCCCTTACCGTAGTCTTCACAATTTCCTCCAAATCACTAGCCTTGTTTTTTTGAGGTTTTTTGGGTTAATCGGTCTCACACCATCCCTCTTAGAAGGTTTTCCAATTTCCTTGATGTTATTCTCTATTACAGAGCCATAGTGAATGTTTGCCTCAAATTGGTAGGGTTCTTGTCCCTTAAGTAGTAAGCAACCTTTTTATCAAATGCATTTGTGTATTTGATCGAACATGATTCATCACATGGCCTTATCCTAACAAGAAATCTTCTCAAAGTATTATTGAACCTTGTGTTGAAATCATGTACTAACTCATTAGGATTCTTCTTGATATTCTAAAATTCTGATAGAAGGAACCTAGGGTCAGTCCTATCACCATATTGCAATCTAAGTGCATTGTTTATCTCAGCCCAAGAATCAATAGAGTTATCTGCAATGCTTTATACTAGTCCCTTGCATCCTCTTCTAAATTGTGGACAAGAAATTTGATCTATACATCTTCATGTTCAATCTCAAAGTCTTCAATCATATTGATAAAAAAATTGTAGATGTTGATCAACATTTATAGAATTATTTCCCGGAATTTTAGAAGTATGTTCCTTACATCTTGAGGTACTTGTATTTGGATAACCAACCATTCCCACAAAATTTATAGATCCAAAGGTGTTTACAAAAATGGGGTTATGGGTGGGGGTGAGCCATATTGATTTGAGGAGGTGTTCTTGGAGGGGTAACAAATTAATAAAATGCGAGGGTCCTTGGAACACATGAGTGTAGTTTTCAAAATGGACACCCTCTAAAAGCCTTACTTCTTGGAAATCCCTATCAACTTATGAAAAGATAGGGGAATAATGGGAAGAAAAACTTTCAAAATCAAATAAAGGCCCTTCACAAGCTGGAGAATTCAATTCCACAAAGAGGATACCTGATTCAGAGTCACTTGAATGGATGTCTTCAATGATAGGCATATCACTTTCATCAATGGAGATCCCCCTTCCGATCACTGATCCCCATAAATCTCCAATCTCTTCTTCCTTCCGATTTGGCTTTTCCTAGCTCTGGAAATAGTGTCCTAGTAGGATCCCTAGCAAAGAAATATCTTCTTCCTTCCAGATTTTGAAGTATTAGTAACAAATGTGACTTTGACAGAGTTTTAAGACATTGGTCCTTATCGAATCAAATGCCTAAGAAACTATAAATTGGATATGAAAGATATTATCTTCCCGTTGAAGGCGAATCATAGCACCCCCGAATATCTCAGTAACTCGATGGGTTAAGACTCTCGATGATTGCATAACATGGAGCTTTTCCCAAGTGTGGGACCTTGCAAAATCGGAAAAGCTCTCCTGATGAAGGTCAGTTCCTATTCCTCTGCTCGATGCACACGTAAAAATGCAAAGGATTTACTCAAAAACCTAAGGTAACTTTCCAAGGAGACAGGGTAAGAAGATGCATAAAATAAAACCGAAACTACAAAGGTGATGCACTAAGGAATGAAGAACACCTGTCTTTCCAATGAATACAAACCATAAAAATGCAATGTAAGATCATGCATAGATAACCATATTTACAGTGAAAGATCAGGAGGATGCAAATGAACACAGAGAGGGCTGAGAATCATCCACAGACATGCATTAATTTTCTCCAAAGATTGATACAACACACTACAAAATGCCAAGAGGCAAGGTTGCATTACAGTTCTAAATGGGAGGTTTGAACTCCACAAATTCACCTACCAGAGAGAAGAAGGGAGGGGAAAAAAACAAAAATGTCCAACCTTTAGAAAGAATCCCCTCCTTACAATTTATAGGAAGAATGAGAGAGAAAAGAGAGAGGAATTCCAAATCTACCCCAACCACCTCTAGGTTGCATTTAATTCATCTCATTATGATGGTAGGTGAGAACCCTAGCGAACCCAAAAATTGGTGAACTATATTTTTCATTTTTAAGAAATTTTTCTCACCCAATTAAAGATATCCAGTCATAGTTGGATAGAGGACCTCGTAAGATTTCCAAAAAGTCCAACCTTGCATGAATCCAAGCTCCCAGTCAAAAGTTATGGCCATCTGAATATCTACGCTGAGTGCTGCTTGTTCGGCGCTCAAAATGTAGCGCCTCCTGAAGGTGCACCATAGGCGCATCCATATTTGTGTCGAAACTCTCTTACATGCGCCAAAGGCACATCCATTTACATGTCAACATCCATTTTCATGCACCCTTAACCTGCGCCTTGGCGCATCCATTTATATGTCAATATCCATTTTCATGCGCCCTTAACCTGCACCTTCGCACATCCATTTATATGTCGACATCCATTTTCATGCGCCCTTAACCTATGCCTTGGCGCATCCATTTATATGTCAACATCCATTTTCATGCGCCCTTAACCTATGCCTTGCGCATCCATTTACATGTCGACATCCATTTTCATGCACCCTTAACCTGCACCTTGGCGCATCCATTTACATGTCAACATCCATTTTCATGCGCCCTTAACCTACGCCTTGGCGCATCCATTTACATGTCGACATCCATTTTCATGTACCCTTAACCTGTGCCTTGGCACATCCATTTATATGTCAACATCCATTTTCATGCGCCCTTAACCTACATCTTGGCGCATCCATTTATATGTCGACATCCATTTTCATGCGCCCTTAACCTGTGCCTTGGCGCATCCATTTATATGTCGACATCCATTTTCATGCGCCCTTAACATGTGCCTTGGCGCATCCATTTATATGTCGACATCTCTTTATGTGCGCCACTTACCTGCGCTTTGACTATTGGTGATGCAATAAATATCAGGTTTTGAGTTCCTTTGATTTCCATATTCTTCTGTCACTATATCTAGCCGGGGAAAGATATATACAACACTTCCTTTACCAAAATTTATCGGTGTATACTAGTGGAGTAGCAAGACTAGAAGAGTTGGACAATGTAATTGCAACTTTGAACACCTTATATAGGCCTCGAGCATGAAGATGATTTTTTTGAGACAATGTAATAGCACCGAGAGCATATAGGAGATGCCTACCAAAGTTTGAAAATGAACTACAATCATAATATCTCTAGCAATGGCACCACTCAGGAGTCATTGACAGGTGAAATAGATATGAACTAGCAAAGGAATCAATAAATTAGTCTCGATGATGTAAATTAGTTCCTAGCAATTCAAAATAACTCCTCCACAACAACACCACCGATGTTGGTATCCAAATTTGTTCTCCTTTTCAAGCCAAGCAGCAACACAGATTCAATGGGGAGCTTAGAGGCAGATAGATCATAAATGTATGTCATTTTGTAGCTGGGGAGGAAATCTAACTATCCCTTTGTTACTTGGATTTTTGGAGAGATGGATAGCACCTTAAAAGGATGTGATCTTATCCTAACTATTTTAGGTTGTGCCTTTCAACCAAGGTAAGAGAACCTATTTTGTAACCTCTATTATTTGAAGGAGATACATATACCTTTCTTTTGCACAAATTTTATAGAGAATACCTTGGGGAAAATATGATCAACACACCAAATCTGACTCTCACAAGTTGTCACTTCTAGATTATGGAGATATTTTCAACACAAGGCTAATGTTAATAAAGGCATTTGGGATCCTAATTTGTTCTACATACTTTAGCAAATGGATTTTGTTCTTGTGTGGCTATACAAAGAAAAATAGGGGTACTATGGGTAGGATTAGATATTTTTAAATAGATTTTTTGTGGGAGGGGAGACAGGATGAACTTGACTCACCAGATCCTTGAGAGCTCATGCAAAATGGAAATATTTAACCAACAAAATGCCACAAAATTTAAAATTATTTCTTCAACTAGAATATGTGTTTTAATGGAGGCCCAAATTAGCACTCTTTCATATAACCTTTGGGATTCTATCACAAAGGCTCGAGTCATAAAACCCAATAAAGCAACAAGACTCAAACCAAATCATGTCCGAGGTACACTCGAGAGGATTACAGATAATCTATGTCAACAAAATGAAAGAAAAGTGATTTTACACCATTTATCTCACTCCCAGATGAAGGATATTCTGAAAAATGAAATAGTAGATTCCATTAAACTATCACAAGGATTGAGACTGTGTGATTAGACTAGATTTTTGTACAATATTGCAACAAAAACAAGAAAAACTACTCGCATGCAATCGTAGATGAAAAAGATACACTTTACTCAATATTAACACATAATTACCAAAGTTTGATCAAATGTATCAACAAGGAGATTTTCGAGAAAATATCAAAGCTTGTCATATGGTGTACATTTGTAACCACCTTGACACGATTAAATTTGACAAAAAGAGAGATATACAAAGCTTCTTAGATGGTTTCTCAAAAAAAAAGATGGGCTTCACAAGATTTTTCTGCTAGAAAAATAAGTCCCCGACCTCTCCAATAACTCCCAACCATTTGTATGATAAATTTGTGCTATTTATATCATTTACCATAGACCCCTTTCCCCTAAAATTTAGACATTGAGTGCTACCAAAGTGTTTTCCATGATCATTATCATGATTTCTAGAATCGATCTGTAAAAAGTCACCAGGTGCTCAGGGGAAAATATCTTTGAATATATCCCACATTCAAATCCTTCATCGGAAAATAACGCTTCCTTCTATTCGTTAACCACTTTTTCCCCTAATCTATCAAATATGGTTCCTTGTGTTCTCGGGAGAAGAAAAAATGGAAAATTAGATCGAGCCCGATAGTCAGACCACTTTAATGGTGAAAGACATCTCCAGATATCTCCCACCAAACTCTAGATATCAAAATTAAGTCACGTCTTTGTTTGATGTGTAGAAAATAGCAAGAAATCATGAAGACTCATAGTTCCGTGGAGCCTTACAGGTCAAAATGGGAGGAAATTCATACTTAGACATACATGTGTCATTGATTTCACTTTGAATTTGGGCCATCCACATGGAAAAATTAAAAAAAGGCTTGGGGCTTCCTTTTGACTTTTTACCACTTTCAAAAATGGAGAAAAATTCTATTTTCTCCGCACCTCGCTTCTAAAAATGGGCCTGACACATGTCCTAAGGTGGGTCCCAAAGGAACCATGGAAAAATTCTTTCATTTGACCCTCTTTTAGAAAAAGGAAAATTTTCCAACTTTCCCAGCTCCTCCTTTCCGCTTCTAATTTCTAATGTGGGTCCCAGCGGTATCCTACTTCCTTCTATTTCTTTAACTCCTTTTCCCTCAAAGGGAAAATTTCTCACTTTTCCTCTGAAAGCCCACACCTCTGCCTTTAACTGGAGCAAGATTTGACCTTTTTCCATCGGGCTCGAGTGTTATTTTGATAATTTTAGTCAGTTGCATGCAAGAGGCAAAATTTCAAAGTTTTCCTTGATGGTCTGCTTCCCCACCCCTTTGACTTGAAACAAACTTGACTTTTATTTTGTCAGGCTTGTGGGCCATTTTTGATATTTTAACCCTTTTGAGATAAAGAGGAAAAATTTTTAAGTTACCCCCGATGGTCTCGCTTCCCCACCCCCTTTGACTTTTCAAACTGCCATGTGTCATAATGACACACCTTGAAATGGTCTCCAAAATTTGAGAACTTGAATGAGCACGAGCTCACCACATGTCCTGGTCTAACAAAATTTGTTTGAAGCCTTAAACCTCGGTGGAGGCGCCAAGTGTCATGCTCTGAGGTAGTCTCCTTTGGCCATTCAAAATTCCAAGAAAAATACAAAGTGAGCGGAGTCCTCCAAGTGTCCTCACGACGCTCCTTCAAAATGGAACTTAAAAGGCCAGTCCCCACCATGTGCGGTTCCTCCACGTGTCCCGTACTTCCCAAAAACTTTTGAAAAAAGAATAAGTATAGAAAAACCCAATGAAACCCTCCACATGTCTCCATCCCACGAAAGGTCCACGTTTCTTCCCATTGCTACTCTAAGGCTAAACCAAGAAGTAGATCTTCAAATGAGCGTCATTCCTCTAGGTGGACACATTTTTAAATTAAGGCTTTTCATAGAATTTTTGAAGTATTTAGTCGAACCATGTTCAACCAAAGGAGGCCATGTTTCCTGTCAATGAAAGGATGGTAATTTGACTAGGAGAAATGCCCTTCAAACTGTAAAATATAGAAAAATGATCATTTGAGCCTAAGAATGAAATTTTCTCCAAGGAAAGAGAGTTTAGAAATGTTACAAGGCTCAAATACATTCCTCAAGGATACATCAATTCATTTTTCTTCAAGTATCTAGGGAAAAAATTGCAAGGAAAATATATCCCAACCATGGAAAATAGAGAGAATGAGAAAATGTGAGTTTTGAAGGAACAGATAATGGGAGACTCAAATGTCGACCTTTTCCAGGAGGAACAAAGAAACTAGGGGACAAAAATGGACCCATACTTGATCTTTGACCCAGTAGAAGATTAAAATGGCAACCAATACTGACCAAGCACAACATGGGGAAGGAGAAAATGATAGAGGTCGTAAATCAATTGATTTTCAAAGGCACAAATGGGGCGAGACTATTTTTAGCACCAACACCTCCATCTCATGAAATGAGGAGGCCTGTCACTAATCAAACCATGTAATCCCACTCGAAGAGCAATAAGAATGTTCTCAAAATCCCTATCTTGTAGTATAAATCCAATGTCAATGCCATATCTCTTGTGGACCTTCCACTCCATAGCTCCTTGTATATATGGGAATGTAAGGTAGGACCTCACTCAAAAACATTCAACTCATCCATCATCTAGGCTACACCTCTAATCATCATCCAAGGAAACTAGCTACCTCCTGAATCTGGTAATGCATAGCAAATAATGACCATCATCATCATGTTTGTTTGGGTACATATTTCTCTCTCACTAAATACGATATAACATAAACAAATCACCCCGACTCTGTTATGACATCTCCCGCATCACCCCCATATGATCTAGTCATAATATTGTCTCACTCATCCGGAGTGATGAGATAAACACCGCACCACTGGATAGGCATTCTCTGGATGCGATGAAAATACTCTAGAGTGATCATAATATCTCCAATAGGTAGCCAAAAAGTGTTGCTAGAAGGATTCCAGGCAGACTCTTATAAAACTAGCATAAAATTCTTACATCTGTGTAACCACTGATAATATCTCATACCACAAAAACCTGCTACCTCAACATAATCCCAATAATCCTCACACATATCATCTCTAACCTCATCAAATATTAATGGTATATGATCCCTAATAGTAAATTTTCCATCCACCTATAAAATATAAATAAACTAACATCAGTATCATCATTAAGAACATATGATTGAAAAATTAAAATCATCCACAACATATCAAAAATGAAATATCAACATCAACATCATTGCCTAAAAACATCAATACAAACAACATCTAAAACATGAAATAAATAATGCTTCACTATTTAAAATTCAAATTCCTTATTCAAAAGCAAAAATAATCGATTGTTCAAAATTACTTAAACAAATAAAAATCAATGCCATAAAACAAAATTAATGTCCACATCAATTACATTATTGGAATCATAAACACCATGAAAAAACTCAAGAAATTTCTTGAAAATTATAACTATTTGCATAGTAGGATAATCACTAACAATTCACTATAATCGTCGGTGACTATATAGATCACCCACGATTCCTAGTTTCTAACCTTGGGGCATTGCGCGACCCACAAAATGGAAAATTTTCCATAAAATTGCAAAACATCTACAAAAATAAACAAAAATCAAGGATAGAGAACTCACCTTGACCACTTTGGGCTTCCTTTTCCTACTCAAACTCGCCATTGCAACTATAAATCACCTTTTTAGCTTCGAAAAAACATTTTTCACCTCGCATCTCCCTCTAACAAATTGTTTTCACCATATGGTAAAATCAGCTTGTGACTTGCATTTTTAAAGCCCAAATTTTACATTTAGGGAATCACTGATGATTCCCTTATCTTCATGAATTTTACCTCTAGTCACTTACAAATCATACCTTGTTGGCATATGTGCCCATTTTTTCCCTAAATCATGGCAATCACAATTTTCCACAAATGTGTCCAATTTTCAATGGACCCTATTCATCAAAATATTAAAAAAACAAATAAAATTTAGATCAAGATTTATTGTTCTTGTATCTAACATGCACCCTTTGGCCCCCATCATTTAGATTTCTCGTTCTTCTAGCCTACCATTACGGATCATATGTCCATAGGTGTCAAACCCCTTGGTTCCCCTATCACTTGGTCCCTTAGTAGCACATATTGTTTTGATATCCCCTTGTATTGGGGAAACTATGAAACACATGACACATAAACATAGGTGTTCCCCTATATTGTGTTATGGCAAGATCACCCATAAAATATTCCATCATTTTTTTCTGACCCCTTGCTAAGACATCAGACAAAAAGGGGAAAATGTAGACACCAAAATTCTACACTCCCCCATCATCAATAATTTTTCCCATTCACACTTACAATTTATCATATTAATATCCATTGGTTTAAATATTATTATCATTTAGGTTATCTAATTAAATCCATTCAAACTCATTTATAAATCCCTTTACCCGACATATCTACCATAGACCATTTTATATCCATAAAATCTAAATCTTATAATATCCTAACATAATCTATACATTATCCTAAGACATATGTTAATATATCTAACTAAACCAACTTAATATATATCCTAAACAAACCCAAGCCATAATAAAACATAATCTAACTGTTGACCAAAATAAGCTCACACTTATTTTTGGTCAACTAACACCATTTTTCCCCCTTTTGTGCTTTAATCTGAATTTTTATATATTTTAAGCACTTAAGGTCCCCTGAAAGCATTTCCATCAGATAGGAAATTTCTTCCCCTTTCCATAAATATAAATAAACTCCTTCTAAATCCTCATTTTTTTGCAAATGGTGGGCCAACGGGCCTAGGAAGGAAATTTTTCCCAAATGGAAAAGCAGGTCGGCAGGCTTGGGGAAGACTTTTCACCAAAGGGGAAGATTGCGGAACGACGGGCCTGCGAAGATATCTTGGTACTTTGTGGTTTTTGCAAAAATTGTAATTTATAATTGTTGGCCCTCAAGCTTGCGAGCCCATGAGAGGATATTTTTGCCAAATGAAGGAAAAATTTTCCTAAGGCCCGCAAAGGGACATGTGGCCATGTTTCAAGTCAAATCGGAAAGTGGGTCATTTGGAGGAATTTTGATGTTTTAGATTTTGTTTTGAAAAGCATAAAAGTATAAAATTAAGCCACACCTCCGCTGATGCCTAGAGAAGCCATGTGTCAGGATTTTGTTAGCTGTGGGGAAGTGGGCCATCAAGGAAACTTTTGAAATTTTACAACTTTTGCAAATAGCACAATTTCAATTTTGGGCCCGCGGAGGCTTTTGGGAAAAATGAATTTCAAGTCTCATGCGGTCATGGGATGTTTTATGATTTTTGCGTCTTTTCAAAAAAATTGCAGTTTGTATTTTTGGGCCCTCGGATCCACTTTGCAAATAATTCATTTTCGCCATTTTTGCACACTCTCGATGCAAAATCTTCATACGGCCATATATTTTGACTGGAAGCTCGATTTGAGAAAGAGAAGACTTTTTCGAAAGGTCTCGACATCCTCTATGCCATGGAAGCCTAAAATTTTAATTTTGGCAAGGTTAGGTGGGTAAAAATAGGAAAACTTCTTTCATTCCATTAATACGGTATATGATTGCTTCAACTACCCAGATTTGATTTGATCTGCCATTCTTCCTTCTCCAACATGCGCAAAAGACATGGGGAACTAGAATTGATAGATTGTAGGTGAATTTGCAAGGGCATTGATTGTTGGTGGTTGAGATTTCAAAGAAGAATCCATTTTTTCCTTCTTTCTCTCTAGTTTTCATCATTCTATATATTTTAAACACTTCTCATTTGAAAGGAGAGACATTCTGGGTGTAGGGAAACTCTGTCAAATTTTTTTCCCAACTCCATTTGAGTTGTAAGCCTTCTCCTACACTTGGAAAGTGGATTTTATGCCTCTGAGCAGAAATGTAATGGTTTGTGCACCTTCTAGAGCAATAAACTCATGTTTTTGTGGTGTTCTTCAACCCTCTCTCATGTTTTATTGTTTCTCCATGCCTCTCCCTTTCAGATCTATTTTTGTGCATGTATTTCACATTTGCAGGTGCAATATGTTGTGTTTCATGGAGTTTTGATGGTGGATTAGGATCTGGGTCTGATGTCACTTCTTTCTGACCTCCCTCATTTCCCTTTTCCCTGTTTCATCCTCCCTTAGCAGAGTATCTCACCCTTTTCCTTTTATGTTGTATCACCGCTTTAGTGTAGGCTTTGTTTTCTTGCATTATCTCTTGTCCCTAACTCATTGGAATTGTTATATTAGGATTAGATTAGCTTTTACTTCATTAGAGTTGATTGTGTAGGTATTTTAGGAACAAGAACCAAATTTCTCTTAAGGATCATCTCAAGTTTGTATGTTCCACATCTTGAGAGATGGTCCAATGTTATGCAGATCACACCAAATGCCCCACACAAAACCAGGCCATTCCGGGGTGCTGTGATTTTGCACTAACACTAACTATTTATGACACATCACCCAATAGCACATCATATTCAAAAAAAAATTCATGATCTTATCAATTGAATACACATGAATAATATTAAATTAGGCAATTTTTCCAACTATTAACTAAATAAAATTGAATAACCCCAAATCACTAGTGTTTTGGTAAAATGCCAATGATTATACAAGCCTATTTTGCGTCTCATTCGTGGATCATTTTCTTAAATATTCGATCTCGTTCTTTTCCATCCTTCCATATCTTCAATTGAAAATGTTTATTAGTCTTTGTTTAGCATAATGTTATAATAGGATTATATCTATATCATCTTATATAGTTGTTCCTATTTGGAGAATATTTTGATGTGTGTCCAAGATCCTAAGTTTGGAATTACACATATTCCTTCTTTCTTGGATCTGTTTAATCCTCTATTATTGCAATTCATCTCTATCACTACATCTGTTTGGGATCTTCACCAATTTGAAAAATTTGACATCTTCAATCTTCATTTTAATTAACATAAGAATTTAAAAATGCATCTTTTTTTTATATATTCAAAACATCCATTTTAAAAAATCCTTCCAATTTATGCTATAATTGAAATCAAACTCGATGAATTTTTCATAAAATTCATCAATTTTTATAACCATGTTATATTTCATATTATTTATTTTAACTCAGAAACACGAATGATTTAGTGTTAAGGTTGCGCTTCCTTAAAACACATGTGTTTCCTATCAAACCCGATCATAAATTTTATCGATTATTATTCATCCATTTTATATATTTCATTATTCTTTTTGACATAATAGAAAGAATGGATTTTGTAGATGGCTATAGGTGGCTAAGCTCATGATATAAATAAAATTAATTCTCTTTTGACTATTCATCACCCTTTGCATTAGAAGAAATATGATATATTTCTCTATTTGGAACTTTTGTTATATATTCATCCCCTTTCGATCACTGCAAAGTATATTCGAAACCATTCGTAGGATTTGTGAGGACATGAACAATTTTTGGGAATCCTATTTCAAAATTTTTCATATTCTAGTAGATTTGGCCTAGTTCGAATACCGCTACTAATCTAGATTGGAAATTTGGGAATCGATGCTAAATAGATAAACCAAACTAAAACCATTGAGTAGCTTGTATATCAATATTCCAACTCTACATTTGATTATAAATACAACTCATAGAATGAGGAACCTAAATTTGTCTCTTAATTATTTAGAGATGAGTATACTGATGATAATGATTCCGAATGCTTTGGAGAACCCTATATAGATTATCCAGAGCTCAATTTCAAGAATCCCTCATCATCTAAAGATTTTAACACTGAATTTGATTCATATTTCTAGGTTATAGTTTATATATCTAGGTTTTCATTATATGTTATAAATTTGTAATAAAGTCTGAAACTATCAGAACAATCATTATTTTTATCCATAAAATAGTGGGTTGACATCCTTGTGAGGAATCCCTTGGTCTTCTAGGGATTGGCCTTCACTAGGTCTCCCACATACTATTTTCACTAATTAAATTTTTTTACAAAGTGTCTTTGATTGTAGTTTCATTTGTAGGATATGGTCTCAACTATTTTGAACATGCGACGCAACATCAACACATTCCATGCAAATCAGGGGTCTGGTAAATCCTACCATTTTGATTTTTGGTAAGTTTTTCTATATTATTTATTATATTAAATTGAAGAGCTAAAACGTTTCTAAACAAAGAGAAAATGGAGGAAAACAAAAATGAAGAGGACCAGAATTATGGCCACAGATCAAAATTAAGTCCATAGTTCCACTTCCACAATGTAAAATAGACACAAACCTCTCAAACAATGCATAGAACACACCTTTAAGTAAATGTGAGGCATGTGAATTCAATAAAACAATAGCTAAGGTAAATATGAGCCTCAAAACAAGAAATTGGTTTGTTAAAAGATCATGCACATATCATCATTATACAGGAGGAAGATGAAAACCATTTATAGAGGCATATCCTAAGGCATGAAAATATTAGAACACTTATGCAACATGAAATGATGCCCATGTATTCCCAAAGTAGCCAACACTAAAACAAGGCATAACTTTACAATATATACAAAGATTGAAGAAGGAGAAGAAAGAGAGGGAAAATTTGAATTTTCCTATTACACCTAATAAATACCTCCATTAAATTCTCTAATAAGATATGATATTCCTGCAAAAAAGTGCCTCCCCATGCCACTTTCCTTGTTTAAGATGAAATCACGCCCATACTTCATTTAATTCTAGTGCTTGATCCGTCTTGAACAACCCATTTGTGTGTTGAGACGTCTTTCTTCACTTCAACCACCTACCAACATTTAATCCATGAAATTTGATTCCCTTCACATGGAGAAGGATAAATTTTTTTCAAATAATATCACATTTACAAATATCAAATCATATTCAATTTCATTTAGTAATCCACTAAAAGCTGTTGTTTTACTTCAATACGCAACTTTCTTCTTTAAGTGTTGCATGACTTTTGGCTTCCAGAGTTTCTCCTTATGTTCTCATGGAATTACAAACTTTTCTTATTTATTCCACAACATTACTACGGTGTGGCCTCATATTGACTTCCAAAGACTAGGTATTCTATACCCCATGGATTTTGTATTCTTTTTTTTCCATGGATTTTGTCCTTCATTCCACGGAATTCAAAATATCCATGGAAGTTCTTCCTTTTACTTTGTGGCTTAACCGAATTTGGTATTTTTAACCTTTGCCATGAATTTCACTTCTTCATCGCATGACATGAGTAACTTTTCCATGGCTAATTAATCTAAAGTAGAAGAAAACCAAGTTGCTCTATTTTTTAAGGGTTACAAATATGGAAAAAAATTGGTGACTCATAGGTGTCATCTCCTGCTAAATGAGATAAGGCTAGTAAGCCAATTGATTAAACATATAAGGGTATTAGATAAAATAACATTGCCAAAAATTTTCACTAGATTCTTATCAAATTAATGAAATAGATAAGGGTAGTAGGCAAAGGAGGAATACATATTTGTAATGTCAGTTGAAGGTCGTGCATGCATTCTCGATTTCATGATACAAGTTGACTGTGAGAGCTCTCTTTTACTAGGAGTAATAACTTGTAAATGCAAAACAATAACACGAGATAGAGTTAAACAAAAGAATGAGTCGATTTGCCTAGAAGAAGCTATCTCCGAGAAGTGTGATGCTTCCTGAATAGGTTATCAATCTACCTTTTATATAATTTTATTGATGTTATTTAAAATATACATGAAATAATGATCTTATTTGAATTGAAAAGATTTAGGAATCTCATAAAAAAATAATAAGAAATGTCCGTAAAAGGTGATTGGGTTCAAAACGGGTCGTGATATGATGGTGTTGCATTGCAGTGTCCGGCAGCTATGGGTAAGGTCTGCTAAAGATTAAAAATGGTCCTGGGTTGTTGGGAAATGGGTATGAGCTCAATGGTTTGAGGTATATTACCAAAAATAGTAACCAATGTCGATTAGACTGAATGACTGATGTCGATTGGCTAATCAATGTCGATAGGGAAATTATCATAAATTTCTTAGGATTGGGTTTTCAAAATCTCTTTGATTTCAAAGAGGTTGGAAAAGGTGAGAATGAGATCTTAAAATGGTGTTAAAGGCTCGAGATGGTTAGAAGAGGGTAAAAGCATGTAACATGGCCAAGTACGATAATATGATAGGTTGGTGGGGGAGGATGTTTACTAGTGTGGAGAAAGATAATTTACTACGATGAATAATAAATCTAACTCGAAAGAAAACAAAGATAAATTAAGAGGTGTTACGTACTTATTGAAAAGTAGATTTGAAGAACGTAAGTTATTAGGATTGTGATGCCAGGATCCAGAGAGAAGAGATGTTTTATTCATGTTTTGGAGATTCGAACCTCTATTCTTCTTTGTTGATAATATATGATGGTGAAGAAGTTGAAGGATGGTGACTAGTTTGGTAGTTCACCTATGTGTCTTATTTTTCCCGAATGCTAAAGCAATTTGAGTGCTCCAAGTCTCTATTCATATGAGATTCTAAATCAAATGATCAACCTAGGAAAATCATTTTTGAAATGTATTTAACCTAACTAGTGATAGTTAGGTAACTCGATGTTAGTTGACGTATAACCAATGCCTGGTCAAGGAAGGAAAATCTCGGTTGGCCAAAAATAGCCAGATTTTTGCTATTGTTTGCATGATCTCCAATCTTCTTCGAGTCTTAAGTGATGGATCCCACAAAAATAAGTAGGATACCTTTTAGGCTTGTTAATAGGAGTTAAGTCTAGATTTATGCTAAGTCCTAGTTGGTTAGGATTGGCTTAGACTTGGTCTTAGGCCATTAGTGAGGTTTGTGTGGGTAATTTGAGATAGGTGGCTAGGTGAGTTAAGTGAGAATATTAATCAATTTAATTAAGATAATTAATTAACTTAACACGTGCACTAGGGGATATGAATGGGTGGGATATGGTTAATTTAATTAATGGGGTTTAAAGGGAATATGGCCAAGTTTTGGTGTCTACATTTTGCCCGTTTTTGTTGTGTATCTTGTATTTTAGAGTGTTTTTCCCAATAATGGGTGGAGGTGATCCCCTTCAAACTAGGATCTGATGAGGTATTAGAAAAATTCGATGAGTTGTTTGATAATTATGTAGGTGATGAAAACTAAGGTAGGTGGGTTATGGGGAAGGGTATGCAAATTTTTGGTGTGGGTTATGGTGAAAATTTGTAATAGGTAATGAAAATTGAACCCACACACATGTATAGACTACGAAATGGTACTAGGTTGAAGAGATTGAAAAATTTACATTGTCTAAGTTCAATAGATTTATCCAAACAAGGTTGAAGTGATTCAAGTATCTAGGGTACTAGATATCATCCGAAAACACAATGTGGCCTAGTTGTAGGATTTTTAGGTATGATCCGATACACCAAAGGTTTGGTCGGGATAAATGACACGACAATAGGCAAGGTAAGGTCATTAGGCCAAAATAACACAGGTAATAGCATCGCAAGGTATAATGAGTACAAAAGTTCAAAGGTCACAAAAAGTGGTTTAGGTCAAGGTATATAGGTCACGACATGGGTAAGGCTGAGATATAGGTAAATAACATGTCCCTAAATGAAATTAAGGAAATGTATAGGTTGTTTTGGCTAGTGGCTAGGTTGTAATAGGTGTTGGTGAGGTTATGAGGTATTCAGAAAATAATGGTTGTAGGAAAAAGTGGGAAAAAATGTAGTTGAATTGGTATTGGCAGGGGACCAATGTCGGTTATAAAGTAACCGATGTTGGTTTCGTATGACCAATCTTGGTCATGTTGAGTTAGGGTTGAAAGAAAAAATATGTCTTTTACAAATTAATTTTTATTTTTGTCATTTTTGAAAATGACAAAGCGGTATTGCCTTTGAGGAAAGTGATAGTATGAGACTTTAAGATGAGTGGGTGAGCCACATAACGGGTGATTGGGATGGGATTGGAGGGTCCATGAGATTGGTTGGAGACGTGTGATTGGTGGAGAGATTCAAGGTAGATTTTTGCATGACAGAGGTGGGAGAGGGTTATTTTGGACCATCGGCATAGCGGATAGACGTTCCACCACGTAGGCAACATCGTGATGAGGTAAGGGGCATTCTCTCGATTTTTTATTTGTTAAAATTTTGGCTAAAAATGAGGAAATGGGGGTGGGGGTTTTCAATCGGAAATATGGGTGAAAAGTGGGTAAAATAAATATGGGGAAGGTAAAATGTAGGATAAATGAGATTATTAATGAATATAAGGTAAATTGGGGTGGATTTTGGTAGGCATAAGGTAGATTATGGTGAATTTTAGGTGAAATGGGTTATGGGGGACATGATTCAGCTTGGATTTTTGCAATAGAGACCGATGTTAGTTGGTGTTGACCAAGCATCGGTCTAGCCTTAGGTGACTCGACACAAATTAAAGGGGACCAATGACGTTCATGGAAAATCGATGATGGTCAAGGAGACCGACACTGGGCAAGGTTAAATAAAAACATGGTTAAGAAGTATTAGTTTGGAAAGAAAAATAGGTGGGAATGGGTAAATGAAGAGTGTATGTAGAGGGATGAGGGTAATATGTTAATTTGGTTGGATAAGATAGGTAATTGGGTTAAATACTGTTAAGATGATGGTTCATGATTACAAAGGGTAGTAGGCTTATAGGTGAATTAGGTAAATGGGGAAGGAATGATTGATGTGGTTGGGTATGGGGTAGTGGGGAAGAGGTAATTTTTAGGTACGCAAGTCTTGACAATGTTGTGTCCGATGTTGCAAAGCCAGGGAACAACTTAGAATGTGAGACAGTACCACTTGCTATTGGTGCGAGATGCATTCTAGCATTACTAAAGAAGAGTGTGAACATATGATAGAGGTTGGACTAATTGAGATCTAGTGTTATAATTGTATAGCTTGAGATCCTAGCTTGATGGTCACACTCATCAATAGATGGGATTCAGCGACCAACACATTTCATTTACCAATGGGTGAGATGATTGTCACCCTAGAGGACTTTTACATGATCCTATGACTAGAGATTATTAGGGAGCCAGTGTAATCTACTCCTTCGAGAGGAATCAATGTTTTGTCTGAAAATCATCGGTGGACAGTTTATAAATAGATGAGCCAACGGTGTGTAGGGCATAGCCCCTCTTTGAGTCAGCAAAGTGAAACTGGTTTATTGCTATTCTACTGGTAGGAATCTGTGTAAGTCTCACAATATTCTACCTTTGGGAGTTGGGATCTCATCCCGGTGGAGGTACTTCTAATTTGTAAGAAAAGGAGGAAGAAGCGAGGTGGGGAGATAGAAAAGATTTGAATGGAGAAAAGAAAAGAATTCCAAAGTAGAAAGGTCAGAGGGTCTATGTTTTGGGATGGTAGTAAACAGAGCTGAACTTACTCACATAGATGAATAAATGACAATAAAACAGAAGTAGATTCAACAGAACAAACATACAGATCTAACATAAGAAAGCTCTGATGTATAACACAGGTATTCAGCACAAAGTCTAAATATTGTATTAATATTTCCTTCTGTTACAAAAAGCTCAAAGTATTTTCTTCTTACTTCTATTTTTTATCTGAAAAGTATCCATCCTCCTCGAATACAACAAGTATTCAAGTATATATAGAAGAAGAGAAGGAAAGAAGGCAAAAGCAAACCAACCACCTAATTACAAAATATCTACAAAATATCTAAAAGTCAACTGTTGACTTTTGGCAACTTGGTGGATGACATCATCCCATGGTGCAACATGGATGATGTCATCATTTGTGCCAACATACTCTTAGATATTTACAAAAATAAGATCGAGAGGAAGGAGACTATTCATCGTCGTCTCGTGGCTGAAAGGGAGTGTCCTGCTTCTGTTGTTGCTCGGGAGAAGTGATGTTAAACTGGGCCCGATATTCCATGAACTTGCTGATCATGGGCTGAAGTTGATCCTTGAGCAGGATCCTTATGGCGATCGCTGATAACTTCACAAGTTTCACATTCATCTGAGCCTTTCTGGGAGCTTGGCATATTCATTTCCAACCTCTATTAGGAATCCTATAAATTCACGATAGGCCAGAAGGTTGTTGATGCATTCGTTGTCGAAAGTGGCTTCTGGCACTAACCCTTGTAAGATGATCTCTTTGAAAATCTGAATAGTTTCATCTACCTTCCTCAGGGTGAAAGAAGGAGTGAGCGGCCTGGGGACATTCTCAGGATGATTTTCTCCATCTGGTGCATAGCCTCCAAGGCTTCCTCTTTGACTTTATCTATCTTTTCGAGGAAAAACTCCAACCGATTGACTAGTAGTCCAAAGTAGAAAGGATTTTGTTGGGTGCTCGGGATGATTGAAGATGAAAAACTTGACCGGATATTCGATCAACAAAGAGCATTTTCTGAAGGTCTCATGCTTTGCTGCACCTAACATGGTCCAACTCTTTAGAGATGGGTCCCACAATCACCTGAGTGCCTTGTTCTCCTGATTGATGTTCTGGTACAACTCGGTGAACTTGACGATTACTTCCTCACTTTCCTTGAGGATTTGGTCTCTCCGGTGGATATTGCCATACCTTGCTCACCAATTTTGGTGTATTCATTTATCTTATCCTGGCTCAGGGGCTTAGGAGTTTTGGTGGTAGTTGTAGGAGGTGCACTGCCCATTTTCTGCAAGGCGTGGAGAAGATGTTTATTTTTCTCCTTTAATAGCCTCTTTTCTTCCTTTGCTTCCTGGAGCTTCTTGCAAAGGGCATCGACTGCAGATAGGGCCTCTCCTTGTAGACTTTCTGAAGATGTTCCCATTGTGACTTGGGTCACTGTATAATCTGTCGGAGACAGATCCTTTTTATCCTTTAAAGGATTGGGATATGAAATCTCCATTACCCTCTCCCCTGATGCACTCTGAGAGAAGCGGGTTATAGGCTTTTGCTTCTTAGCCCCCTTTGCTGGGATGACAGAGAAGTCCATCGGTGCAATAGGAACTTTCCTTTTTTGCTAGCTCAGATGTTGGGAGATCCACGCTGGACTTATGGGAGTGGGATGAGAAGTGGAAGAGGGGGCAATGCAGTAGTCGAATGGAAGTACGTAGAGACACTTGGTGGTGGAATTGAAAGAGAGGCCATCGAATTACTTACAAGGGAAGGGATATTGCAGGGGAGGTGGTCGAGGGTATGGAAGGGAGCTGAGAGATGAGAGAAGAAATGGTGGGGGACAGCTCCGCGAGAGAAGAGAAGATGGATGACGAGGAAGGAGGAACAAAGTGGAAGATGGGGGAGGACACGAAAAGGAATGGTCGCACTTGGGTCATGTGAGGAGGAGAAGGAAGAGAGGGAGAAGGGACCTCAAGCAGAATAGTAGCAAGGGGCACCATCTCAAGGGACGTTCCTATTGGAACATCTTCAGTTGCTTCTTTCTCTGGAGATAACAGGCTTATAACCTATTCTTGTGCGGCGGAAGGGGGACTCTCAGGAGCCTCTTCTCAAGCAGTGCTTGATTCACCTTCCTTATCTTTTCCTTTGACCTTTGGCAGGTGCTTTGTCCTGACATGTGCGTTGCCCAATGGGGATGTAGTGAAATCTACCCCGAGGTAGATGAGGCCATTCATCCTACACCAGTGCTTTGTCCACCGCAGAGTTTCTTTGACCCTATCTTCAATTGTCTAGGGTGCTTTTGTTCTATCAATTACAAAAAATGGCCAGTTGTCCCCGTCCGTGTCCAAATATACCTGATCAACTTCTTGATCAGCATTTTGATAACCTTTTGGGATTATGGCCATGCCATACTCAATGATCTTTGCCAGGGCCTAGGTGGGAATGGTCCTTTCTTCTGAGCTCGACCTCATGTTACAGGTCGATATAAATGTCCTCGATCTGTGGAATGTGGATAGGATCGAGTTTTTCCTTGGGAAGGCAATTCCTTGGATCGAAAGTGGGCCTGGCCAGAAATTGTGCTTTAGATTTAGCAGTTCCAGCTCGGCAACCATTTCCCATGCTTTGTGATGAGAGACACATGTGTATCTACCCACTGTAAGGGGGAAAGGAGTTCCACCCTTCTTTCTTTTCAGACACTTTTCGTGGTATGTCATAAGTTGTCTGGATAGTTCCAATAGGATCAGCTTGGGGCCAGCATATCTCAGCAATTTGGTGGGCTCACCCAGGAAGTTAGCTACCCTGAGATAGGTGAAGGTGGGAAATTGTGTGAATAAGGCCCCCCACTTCTCTGTTGCAGTAACAATACTCTTGGTCATTTGACCGTGAGTCATGTTTGGCCTCAAAAGGCAGACGATGCCATAGAAGAAGGCATCGTTGATTTTGGTGAACTGTGAGATGTTGTTCTCCAGCTTCAGCTCTGGGTAGTACTCGTATATCTTTACTTGGGGCCAAACCCCGCATCGGCTCAATGCTAGATAATCCCTTTGAGGCTGCAACATAAACTACGTAGGAGTTCATGTAGAACCTCCCCATTGTGGTGAGTTGTTGGAGCTGTTCGGATATGGTGCTGCTTATTATCTCCACCCACTCGAAGCGTTGATCAGGTACATTCTTGTTCATGGTCTCTAGGTACCTGAGCATCCACTTATGAAAGTAATGGGTGTCAGAAAGCCCAAATATTCTACTCAGGAACGTGATAGTATCACTTAGTTCCTCGGAGAAATCACTATGGTGGATAACTTGTGGCCATCTGGTTACCACCTTCTTGTTCTTTAAGTACACTTCATTCATTAGCTACATGCACTAGTCTTCATTGTCCTCCCATGCCTTAATGCAGTCCTCTTGGCTCACGTCCACGAAATTCCAGTGATGAGGGATGCCTAGCATGATTTCAAAGTGTCGGGAAGTCAGGTTAATTATGACCTCACCCTTCTCATTCTCGACACATCTTGTGTCTTTGTTGTAACAACGGGCCACCACCATCATGAATTCATTGTTTACTACACTGACGGGGATCCCTCCAGCAAAATGTAGTCCACTACCCATCAGCTTGTCCATCCAAGGACTTCCTGTGACTCTCCTTGTTCTGGCCCAGAAATCCTCCATGTCGATGTGACCGAGTTCCGAGTCTCTTATATCCAGGTCAAATTCTACCTGAGACTCGGGCATTCCACCATTTGGTATTTTTACTTCATCTCTTCCTCTGTAAGCTTAGCTTTGCCCTTTGATTTGGTTGGTATTTTGTTTGATGTAGACATATGTGGGTCTGAGTTCAGTTGCTGATCTATAAGAAGAGGAAGGGAACCCAACGCAGAAGAGCCATGTTAGCTGTCAGATCTTCCATTAGAGTATTACAGAATGAGGAGTTAATAATTTAAAGGCCTCAGGGCGTAGGGCGCATGAACACTACAGGCTGCAGGGTTAATAGTATGGCACACAGAAGGAGGGTGTTACAAGGAACAAATTAGCGCCAAAGGGCGCAGGTGCATGAACACTACACATGACATTTTTTTTTTTGTAAGTAGAAGTGCACCTGCGCCATTCATGTGTTTTACACTGGGCGCAGATAATTTTCATGTTACATGGGGATAGGGTGCGCTGATGGTGCATGCATTTTTCATTTACAGGGAACTTTTGTGCGCCGAAGGGCACAGGGTTGATGTGTGTAACAAAGACTTTATGTGCGCAAAAGGGGAACTTGGCGGGGCACATGGAAGGCTTACATGACAATTTTGGTATTGTAAGAGGGGATGTGCCCATGCTTTTTACGCAGCTTTTTTACTTATTTAATGCGGTGTTCATGGCACGGGTAATCCGTTTCATGTGTTTTACTTTGTTTTCACAAGGTACGGGATTAAGCATGTTGCACCTTTCGGTGCGCCATTGGTGCGATCGTTTCATGTTGCAAGCATGGCGAATGCGCCAAAGGGTAAAAACGTAGTTTTGGAAATCGTTTTAAAGTCTTCTCCTTCTGATATATTTTGATCCTTTAAGCCTCTTTTGGGTTTATAGATGGTGAAGGGGCACAAAGAAAGAGGTCCAAGTGATTTTTGGCAGAGCTCTCCTTACCAGCAGATCTGGAAAGAGGAGGAAGAGCTTGGGAGGAAAAATAAGGATCAACAAGAGGGGGGGGTTTCAAAGATCCATCTTTCCTACCACACAAACAAATAGCCAACAAAAAACAAAACATGAGAGAAAAGAGACCACTTACCCGAATATATATAGAAAGTTAGAGACGAAGTGGGGTCCACGAACGTTACGAGGATGATAGGTGTGCCGACCGGTGTAGAGAAATAAAGATATCACATGTTTTTAATTGACCGGAAAGTGACAGGCGATGATGCGCCTATATATAGGCAAAGGTTCAATAAATGCGCCAACCAATTTTTCAAGTGGCGCACCAAAACTCGTGTCGACACGTAAAATGGTGTGCCCTTTGGTGTGGATAAACATGTGTCAACACAGAGATACTTGCGCCATCGGCACAAGTTTAAGACTGTCAACACTCCATTTCATGCGCCCTTTGGCGCACCAAAACACAGCCCAACAATTAATGTGTCAACATGATGGTGCATGCGCCTTACACACACAAGAATGGTGCATCACGGAAGGTGCACCAAAACATGTGTCGACACGTAAAATGGTGTGCCAAAGGAAATGAAGGGGGTGCATGTATACTCTATGTAACATAGATAAAAGGTGTGCCCACCTAAAAGGGACCAAAATGGCTAAGTTCGGAGAACTAGATTTCCCGGAAAGGGACCTTGCAACGTTCCAAACGCAGAGGGGTCCACGATGAGGGACCAAGACAAAATTTGGTAGGGTTACCTATAAAATTTCCCTTGTCAATTTTAAAGGATAACAACTGGCTCTTTCTAAGGACTATCTTTGAGCAGAACTCAAGGGTAGAGAATCCCATATCTATATGTGCCTATCCATTGGGTCGAGAGAATCAAAAAAAGGGCGAGGAAAAAAAACATGACAGAAAAAAACACATGACAAAAAGTAAATTGTACAAAGAAGAAATCAAGCTCTACTTCCTAAATATTTTGAGATGCTTCCTGCTATAGGGAAGCGGGGATCGGGCTCTATCTAGATATGAGAGATAGAAACTATTCTCTCTGTTGAGCCGTTTGATCTTGAAAGGTCCTTTCCACAGGGAATCACATTTTTTTAGCATGCCCTTTGGCTCTTTTCGCTTTGTCCCACAAAAGGATGAGGTCTCCTACCCGAACTCCTTTACTTAGATTTTTTATCGAACAACCTCTTGACTTGATTCTCGATGTTCGGTGATCCCGTCGACCACTCTTACTCTCTTTTCTTCAAGCTCTGCTAGATATATGATCCTCTTCTCAAGAGAATTTTGGAAAGTCTCATCTTCAATCACTTGTACTGCAAGCACGAGTAGGAAGTTCCATAGAAATGGGAAGCTCGGCATCGGTCCCATATAACACTTAAAAAGGTGACATGCCGAGAGACCTCTTGGGAGTAATGCGGTCTACCCACAAAGTGTCATACAATGACTTGTGCCACGTTCACTGATTCTCATCAACTAGCTTCTATATGATGGTCACTAAGTTTTTATTATCGGATTCTACCCCGACCATTTCCCGGGGTAATAATCCGAGGCGTGAGCCAAGGTTATCCCGTATTCATAGCAAAAAATGACAACTTCCCGTGAAGAGAAGTTGGAAGCATTATCAGCAACAATCTTACTTGGAATGCCAAACCTGACAATGATATTATCTTTGATGAAACTGCAAACAACCTCGGAAGTGGCATGTTGACATCTATGTACTCAACCCATTTGGTGAAGTAATTTGTTGCCGTTAGGACATAACTATGTCCGACACTCGATTAGGGATGAAGTGCTCCGATAAAGTCGATTCCCCACTACCTGAATGGTTCATCAATGATGACCAGCCTGAGGGGAAAAGAAGCCAATTTTGGCTTACCAAAAATTGCTGGCAAGGCTCACACTTTGCTACCCAAGTGGCTCATCCTGGAACAACATCGGCTAATAGTACTGGCCCGATGATCTTGTGTGCCATCATGGAAGAAAAGAAGTGACCACCACAGCCAAATCATGGAAAATCTCTAGTAGCTTTATATGTTGTGGCTTGTCGACACATCGCAAGAAGATGCCATCCATTCCACGCTTGACAAAAAAGTCATCCCATATGACATATCTGGCTGCTCTGAGCTTTATAGCATGCTTCTCCTTTGTAGTTAGATGGGTTGGGCATTCACCATAAGTGAGAAAGAAAGCAATATCAGAATACCATTCGTCACTGGTTGTGACAAATAGAACCATGGGTAGTGAATCGGCTTTTTCTACTGGCTTGTGTTTCATCAATGTAATCATCCTTTCCTCAGGGGTCTTCTGAACCTTGGTTTTCAGCCATGAGTTGACAAAGGCCCTTGCCTCTTACCAACTTATTGGTTTTATATCGAGATCATACTCTTGGAATTTTGCAATCCAATTTCCTCGCAAACTCCCTAACTCTTGTTGAGTTAGGATGGACTTGACTGCCGTGTCGGGACCAGTACCATCCATTGTATGAGAATTTAGAATGTAATACCTAAAGTTCTTGACTGCTTTGACCATGGCGAAGGCATGCTTTTCTAACTGAGACATCTTCAATTCATGAGGCTTGAGAGGAGAGCTCATAAACACAATCGGGGATTCAACATCCTCAGAATTCTTTTGCATTAAGATGGCTGACACTGTATGCTCAGATGCATAACTATATATAATGAAATCCTTTGAGAAATCGGGACATACCAGACTGGTGCATGGGCAACAGAGGCTTTTATATCCTCGAATGACTTCTTTCCTTCTTTGCTCCACGAAAGTTGGTGACCCTTTCATCATGTTTGATATGTGGTGAGTCTTTTCAAAGAAAGTCGAGCATAAAACACCCGAGAAAGTTCACCTTTCCGAAAAAGAGTGAACGCTGGTCTTGCTTGTAGGTAAAGTAAGGCTCTGAATAGCTTTAACCCTTTCGGCATCTATCTTTGTCCCTTCCTTGCTTACAATGTGTCCCAACAACTTTCCTTCTGTGACTCCAAAAATAGACTTTTTTGGATTCAGGGAGATCCCATGTTCTCGACATCTAATCAATACTTTCTCCAAATGATCACAATGATCATTTCGCTATTTAGAGAACATAGTTAAGTCATCCAAGTAAACTACGATTACTTTTCCCTTCATTCCTTTGAATGCAAAGTCCATGGCCCGCTGAAAAGTGGCACCAGCATTAATCAGACCAAAAGGCATCCTGCTAGAAGCGAATGTTCCCCAAGGGGTAGTGAATGTTGTTTTGAATTGGTCTTCAGGGAGAGACTTCAATCTGATTATAGCCTAAAAAACCATCAAGCATGGACAACATTTCTGATCCAGTTACTGCTTGCAGAACCTGATCCATTATGGGAAGTGGGTAGTTTTCCTTTAAGGATGCTTGATTCAGTTACAAAATCTACGCAGATGCGTATCTCACCATTCTTCTTACGTACTGGCATAATGTTTGCCACCCAGGTACTGTGATGGATAGGAAAAATGATCCGCATGTCCAACATTTTCTAAATTTCAGCCTGGATAGTACCTGAGATCTTAGGATTGTAGTGTCTCTACTTCTGGCAAAAGGGTTTGACATCTTCTTTCAATGGGATGTCATGTTGGACATCCTTTGGCTTGAAAGACTTTAGATCAGCATAGGACCACGCCAATACATCCATGTATTTCTTCAGCAACTTGACGAATTTCCGCTTCTCTTCGGGTGTGCAACATTTTCCAATGTTTACAAACTATGGATGTTCTACCAAACCTAAATTAACCGGTTCGGTTTCTGGGGAGGAGTTAGGATCATCTCACCTTTTCTTCTTGACAAAATGATCGTGCCTGTCGAATAACCGCTCTAGGGAAACCAAACCTTTGGGATTTTATTTCCTTTGAGCTGACATATGCCATCACTTCCTTTTGAAACACCATCTTGATCAGTAACAGATTCACGGCATGTAGAAGTGATCCCTCAAAATGAAGTTCATTGAAATTTTCTGCCTTTTCTAGGAAGGCAATAAGTTGATTGCCATCATTAAATACCGCCAAAGTCTTTGAGAATTGTCCAAAGACGCTTGGATGGAAAACTATCTCAATGGTATATATATGTCCTGTTTTCAAACCTCCTAGGTGAGGGAGCATGAGGGATGCTAAGATAGCCAATGAGTCGGCCATGTCATTCTGAGCTCTTGGGATGGATTTTATTGAAAAAGCGTCAAACTCCTCGATGTTGTCCCATACCACATTGCGGTAATGACTGAGCCTTTCATTCATCACTTGGTGTATTCTTTTAACTTGATTTACGACCAGCTATGCATCACATTGTACCTTCATATTCTTGATTCCTCTTTCCTTTGCGGCTTAAATACCAAGCAGCAAAGATTCATACTCAGCAGTATTATTCGTGTTGAAAAATTACAACTTGAAAGAGAGGGGAATAATCTCTTCTTCGGGAGATATTAGCATGGCCCCAAAGCCGCCGCATCCACTAGTCGCACAATTTGCCATCAAACTGCAAAATCTAGATCTTGTTAAGATCCTCTGCTTGGATGAGGACATCCATTTTGTCAAACTCGGTAGACAAGAAATAGTTTCCCATCCCTGATGATTCGAAGAGAATTTGGGATTTGGGGTCATCGGAGTTAGTTACCAAGTACTTCTTTTGATATTCTGCTCCAATGTTTACATTATACCTTTGATGGGAATCCTCGCCTTAGACCAATCCATATGAATCTCCCCTCCAACTTCACTGCAAAATCTCCTTCCTAGTAGAATTCCGTATGCTGCCGGAATATCGGCAACGAGGACGGTCATCTTTACTCTTTTCTCTGGGAATGCCACAAATGTGAACTGAGCATCCTTGATTTGACCGATCAACGGAACCTATTTGGTTTCCAAGGAGTAACATCTGCCAAAAGGCTTGGTAAGGGTGAGGCCCAGAGCATGGGCTACTTTTTCCGACATGACGTTATCGGAAGCTCCAGAATCAATTATACAGTTGCTCAACTTGTGACCATTGATTAGGAGGGAGAGATAGAAAGGTTCTATTTTACCTGACACGGAAGTTCAGGAAAAATTTATGCGGGATGCAGGAGGGGTGGAAAGGATTCCTTTTGGGGAAGCTTGAGTAGTTGTGATAGCTTGGCTTTAGATATATTCGATCAACCTTGTAAGCTGTTTGGGGTTTGAATGAAGATACTCGGCTTCAGACATTTGGATCTTGGTCTTTTTACCATGATCAATTATGTCAAATGCGGCCAAGGGTTGCGCGGGTGAAGGAATGAGTCCTTCATTTCACAATGGTAGGGTAGGATTACTAGTCTTGATAGGAATATGAGAGGGCTGATTCGGAGGGGAGATAGGAGAAAAATATTTCTTTGAAAAAGACTTAGTAACAGGCTGAGCAGGAAGGGGATTACCTCTTTTTACAATGATTGGAGGCATGTGTGACACACTTTCTTTTTGCATATTGGCAGCCACTTCTGCTTCTTTTCCTTGTGAGCGGGTAAAAACAACATATGACTGTCTGCTTGCATATCCTTGGGTACCCTCCTCTTCGTCAGATTCTTTGTCATCAAATTCCATATACCTGATAGTAGAGTCACCAGTCGGTTCACCGACATCTTGATCATCTTCACCTGGTGATGAAGGTTATTCATAATTTTTCTCCTCCTCTTCGATTTTAGGTAAAGCATTGACCGGAGGGGCCTCGAGTGCCAACCACGAGTGGTTGCATAAACGCGGCCTTTGTGAGACGTTGTTAGGAGTGAAAGTTCTTCATGGAATATCCCGGTACGAGGAACTAGGGGAAGCTTGAGCTAACTGCTTCTTTAATGCGAGCAAGTCATTTGCCATCTTTTCGAATGCTGGATCAGATGAAGGAGTGGGAGAAGGAGTCAAAGCCTTAGGCTTGGACATTTCTCTTTTTAATTCACTAGATATTAGCAAGTTATCTTCAATTCGTATGGCAGCAACTTGGGCGAGAACCAAAGTAGCGACTTGTTCTTGCAGGAGTAAGAAACTTACTTTTGAGCTCATGGCATTCACGAAGAAACACTTCTGATTTTCTGGTGTAGGCAGCATGGCAGGTGGAACCCGGTTGATTAATGCATTGAACCTGGCGATAAAATCGTGCATGGTTTCATTGACCTCCTTCTTTAAATGAGTGATCTTGGATAGTAACGCGAATGCGTCTTCTGAAGGCTTGTATCTTTCCTCGAATGTAGTTTGCAAGGTGGCCCAACTGGTAATAGATCCAGCCGGAAAATGCTGAAACCATTCCACAGCGGGTCCTTGCAAGGTCTCCAGGAAAAGGTGAACCGACACATCTTCATGAGTCACATCTAGGATACTGCATGACATGATGAATGCAGATATATGTGAATTAGTGCTTTGGTTCCCGCTCCCATCAAATTTAGGAAAATTCTTTCGGTTTCCATGTGGGAGCGCGTGAACAGGATGTGGTAGAGCCAAAGGGCCCATAGCATTTCCCCACGGTACTACCATTTGAACGGCTAGAAAAAGGACGCATGCTGGGAGGATGGTCCCACTGAGCAACAAAGCGCTGCAAAGTGATGTGGATGTTCTTTGTGAGAGATGCTTCCTTCGTGGAGGTGAGACACTCCTGGATGACCAGTCAGCTAAGCTTAGCGACGAGAAGCATGCTGGTGTAACACTGAAGTTGTGCCTTTGAAGCAGATTGAAAGTAGGATCAACTTCTCCACGAGCTCTCCTACTATGAGTAAATGGTTCACCCGCCAGTGTACCTTCTAGATCTGCGATATTTCGAAGCAAATTATAAAAATTCTTTTGGTTGCACTTGTTGATTTTAAGAATTTCCTGACAAAAACCAGCAGCATATACTTTTCTAAATATTTAATTTTATTCCTCTTTTGGAAACCGATTGTGGTTTAATGACAAAGAACAACGAGGATAAAATGATGGTAAAACTTAGTAAGCTGATTTTTAGATCTAGAGTTGACTTTTTAAAGAGTTTAAAATTTTGGTAAACTGTCAGAAACTTAGATGTACGGAAAAATACGGGTTTTTGTAAGAACTCAGTGAACTAAAGATCTCTATCTAGTCTAGATCTATGGATCTCTGAAGAAAATTTTCAGTTTGGAGCATTTTTGTAAAAAAATTGGATTTTAGACAAAAAGTTTAAAATTGGCAAATAGGTAGTGATTTTTGACTTTTTCTTGATTTTAAAACACACCACTACCATAGATCCAACAGATTTGTTCGTTCCCTAGTAGAGTCGCCAAAAAATGTTGGTCTGAAAATCTTTTAGGTGGACAGGTTTATGGATAGATGAGCCAACAAAGGTGTGCGGGCATAGCCCTCTTTGAGTCAACAAAGTGAAACTAGTTTATCGATATTTTATCGGCGGGAATCAGGCAAGTCTAACAATATTCTACCTTCGGAGTTGGGATCTCATCCCAAAGGAGGTACTTCTAATTTGTAAGAAGAGGAGGAAGAAGCGAGGCGGGGAGATAGAAAATATCTGAAGGGAGAAAAGAAATGAATTCCAAAGTAGAAAGGTCAGAGGGTCTATGTTTTGGGTTGGCAGTAAACAGAGCCGAACTTACTCACATAGATGAACAAAGCAATACTGATGAATAAATGACAATAAAATAGGAGTAGATTCAATAGAACAAACATACAGATCTAACATAAGAAAGCTCTGATGTATAACACAGGTATTCAAAGCACAAAGTCTAAATATTGGATTAATATTTCCTTCTATTACAAAAAGCTCAAAGTCTTTTCTTCTTACTTCTATTTTTTATCTGAAAAGTATCCATCCTCCTTGAATACAATTATTCTAGTATATATAGAAGAAGAGAAGGAAATAAGGCAAAATCAAACCAACCACCTAATTACAAAATATCTACAAAATATCTAAAAGTCAAATGTTGACTTTTGGCAACTTGGTGGATGACATCATCCCATGATGTAACATGGATGATGTCATCATTTGTGCCAACATACTCTTAGACATTTACAAAAAGAACATCGAGAGAAAGGAGACTATTCATTGTCGTTTCACGGCCGAAAGGGAGTGTCATGCTTCTGCTGTTGCTCGAAAAAGTGATGTTAAATTGGGCCCGATATTCCATGAACTTGTTGATCATGGGCTGAAGTTGATCCTGAGCAGGATCCTTGTGGTGATCGCTGATAACTTCACAAGTTTCATGTTCATCCACGAGCCTTTCTGGGAGCTTGGCATATTCATTTCCAGCCTCTATCAGGAATCCTATAAAGTCACGACAGGCCAGAAGGTTGTTGATGCATTCGGTGTCGAAAGTGGCTTCTGGCCCTAACCCTTGCGAGATGATCTCTTTAAAGATCTGAATAGTTTCGTCTACCTTCCTCAGGGTGAAAGAAGGAGTGAGCAAGCCTGGGGACATTCTCAAGACGATTTGCTCCATCTGGTGCATAGCCTCCAAGGCTTCCTCTTTGACTTTATCTATCTTTTCGAGGACAAACTCCAACTGATCGACCTGGTAGTCCAAAGTAGAAAGGATTTTTTTGGGTGCTCTGGGATGATTGAAGACACCGAACTTGACCAGATCTTCGACTGAACAGTCGAGCATTTTCTGGAAGGTCTCATGCTGCAGCCTAGCATGGTCCAACTCTTCGGAGATGGGTCCCGCAATCACCTGGAGTGCCTTGTTCACCTGATTGATGTTCTGATACAACTCGGTGAACTTGACGATTACTCCCTCACTTTCCTTGAGGATTTGGTCTCTCTAGGTGGATACTGCCATACCTTGCTCGCTGATTTTGGCATATTCATTTATCTTATCCTGGCTCAGGGGCTCAGGAGTTTTGGTGGTAGTTGTAGGAGGTGCACTGCCCATTTTCTGCAAGGCGTGGAGAAGATGTTTATTTTTCTCCTTTAATAGCCTCTTTTCTTCCTTTGCTTCCTAGAGCTTCTTGCAAAGGGCATCGACTGTAGATAGGGCCTCTCCTTGAAGGCTTTCTGAAGATATTCCCATTGTGACTTGGGTCACTGTATAATCTGTCGGAGACAGATCCTTTTTATCCTTTAAAGGATTGGGATATGCAATCTCCATTACTCTCTCTCCCGATGCACTCTGAGAGAAGCGGGTTATAGGATTTTTCTTCTTAGCCCCCTTTGCTGGGATGACAGAGAAGTCCATCGGTGCGATAGGAACTTTCCTCTTTTGCTGGCTCAGATGCTGGGAGATCCACGCTGGACTTATGGGAGTGGGACCAGAAGTGGAAGAGGGGGCAGCTGCAGTAGTGGAAGGGAAGTACGTAGAGACACTTGGTGGCGGCATTGAAAGAGAGGCCAGCGATGTACTCACAGGGGGAAGGGATACTGTAAGGGAGGTGGTCAAGGGTATGGAAGATGGGGGAGACATGAGAGAAGAAATGGTGGGGGACAGCTCCGCGAGAGAAGAGAAGAAGGATGATGAGGAAGGGGGAACAGTGGAAGATGGGGGAGGACATAACCAAAGGAATAGTCACTTGGGTCATGCGAGGAGGAGAAGGAAGAGAGGGAGAAGGGACCTCAACGGTTGTAGTAAGCAATGGCACCATCCTAAAGGACGTGCCTATTGGAACATATTCGGTTGCTTCATTCTCTAGAGATAACAGGCTTACAACCTATTCTTGTGCGGTGGAAGGGGGACTCTCAGGAGCCTCTTCTCGAGAAGTGCTTGATTCACCTTCCTTATCTTTGCCTTTGACCTTTGGTAGGTGCTTTGGCCTGACAGGTGCGTTACCCAATGGTGACGTAGTGAAATCTACCCCAAGGTAGATGAGGCCATTCATCCTACACCAAAGCATCACTATCCGCCGCAGATTTTCTTTGACCCATTCTTCAATGGTCTCGTGGTGCTTTTTTCTATTAATTACAAGCAAACGACTAGTTTTCCCCCCATGTCCAAATATACCTGATCAAATTCTTGATCAGCAGTTTGATAACCTTTTGGGACGATGGCCATGCCATACTGAATGATCTCTGCTAGGGCCAGGTGGGAATGGTCCTTTCTTCTCAGCTTGACCTCATGGTACAGGTCGATATAAATGTCCTCGATCTCTGGAATGTGGATAGGATCGAGTTTTTCCTTAGTAAGGCAATTCCTTGATCGAAAGTGGGCCTGGCCAGGAAGTTGTGCTTTAGATTTAGAAGTTCCATCTCAAAGCAACCATTTCCCATGCTTTGTGATGAGAGACACATGTGTATCTTCCCACTGTAACGGGGAAAGGAGTTCCACCCTTCTTTCTTTCCAGACACTTTTTGTGGTATGTCACAAGCTGTCTAGACAGTTCCAACAGGATTAGCTTGGGGCCAACATATCTCTACAATTTGGTGGGCTCACCCTAGAAGTTAGCTGCCCTGAGATAGGTGAAGGTGGGAAATTGTGTGAATAAGGCCCCCCACTTCTCTGTTGCAGTAACAATACTCTTGGTCGTTCGACCGTGAGTCATGTTTGTCCTCAAAAGGTAGACGATGCCATAGAAGAAGGCATCTTTGATTTTGGTGAACTGTGAGATGCTGTTCTCTAGCTTCAGCTCGTGGTAGTACTTGTATATATTTACTTAGATCCAAACCCCGCATCGGCTCAATGCTGGATAATCCCTCTCTGAGGCTACAACATAAACTACGTAGGAGTTCATGTAGAACCTCCCCATTGTGGTGAGTTGTTGGAGTTGTTCGATATGGTGCTGCTTATTATCTCCACCCACTCGAAGCGTTGATCAGGCACATTCTTGTTCATGGTCTCTAGGTACTGAGCATCCACTTATGAAAGTAATGGGTGTCAGAAAGCCCAAATATTCTACTCAGGAACGTGATAGTATCACTTAGTTCCTCGGAGAAATCGCTACGGTGGATAACCTGTGGCCATCTGGTTACCACCTTCTTGTTCTTTAAGTACACCTCATTTATTAGTTGCATGCACTGGTCTTCATTGTCCTCCCATGCCTTAATGTAGTCCTCTTGGCTCACGACCACGAAATGCCGGTGATGAGGATGCCCAAAGATGATTTCAAGTGTCGGAAGTCGGGTTAATTATGACCTTGCCCTTCTCATTCTCAACATATCTTGTGTCTTTGTTGTAATAACGGGCCACCACCATCATGAATTCATTGTTCGGTGCACCGACGGGGATCCCTCCAAAAAATGTAGTCCACTACCCATCACATTGTCCATCCAAGGAATTCCTGTGACTCTCCTTGTTCTAGCCCGTAAATCCTCCATGTCGATGTGACCGAGTTCTGAGTCTCTTATATCTAGGTCACATTCTACCTGAGACTTAGGAATTCTGACCCTTTGGTATTTGTACTTCATCTCTTCCTCTATAAGCTTAGCTTTGCCCTTTGATTTGGTCGGTCTTTTGCTTGATGTAGACATATGTGGATCTGAGTTCAGTTGCTGATCTGCAAGAAGAAGAAGTGAAACCCAACACAGAAGAGCCATGTTAGCTATCAGATCTTCCATCAGAGTATTATAGAATGAGGAGTTAATAATTTAAAGGCCTCAGGGCGCAGGGCACATGAACACTGCAGGATGTAGGGTTAATAGTATAGTGCACAGAAGGAGGGTGTTACAAGGAACAAATTAGTGTTAAAGGGAACACGGCGCATGAACACTACACATGACATTTTTTGTTTTTGTAAGTAGAAGTGCGACTGTGCCATTCATGTGTTTTACACTAGGCGCAGATAATTTTCATGTTGCACGGGGACAGGGTGCACTCGATGGCGCATGTAGTTTTCATGTTACATGGAACTTTGGTGCGCCGAAGGGCGTAGGGTTGATGTGTGTAACATAGACTTTATGTGCACAAAAGGGGAACTTGGCGCGCCGTAGGGAAGGCTTACATGACAATTTTGGTATTGTAAGAGGGGATGTGCCCGCGCTTTTTACGTAGTTTTATACTTGGCACAAGTAATGCTGGTGTTGCATGGAGGTAGGGTGCACCTGTGCCATTCATGTGTTTTACTTGGTTTTCACAAGGCGTGGGGATTAAGCGTGTTGCACTCAAGTTTGGTGCACCATTGGCGCGACTGTGCTTCCTGTTGCAAGGGTGGCGATTGCGCCAAAGGGTAGAAAACGTAGTTTTGGAAACGTTTTTAAAGTCTTCTATCTCTGATAGATTTGTGATCCTTTAAGCTTCTTTTCAGGGTTTATAGATGGTGAAGGGGCACAACAAAGAGGTCCAAGTGATTTTGAGGCAGAGCCCTCCTTACCAGCAGATCTGGAAAGAGGAGGAAGAGCTTGGGAGGGAAAAACAAGGATCAGCAAGAGGGGTTTTCATGGTTTCACAGATCCATCTATCCTACCACACAAACAAATAGCCAACAACAAAACCAAAACATGAGAGTAACAAGGACCACTTACCCGGAATATATAGAATGTGAGAGATGAAGCGGGGTCCACAAATGTGACACGAGGATGATAGGTGTGCTGACGAGTGTGTGTAGAAAATAAAGATATCATGTGTTTTCTGACTAGTGAAAGTGACAGGGCGGATGCGCCTATATATAGGAAAAGGTGCAATAAATGCGCCAACCACTTTTTCAAGTGGCACACCAAAACTCGTGTTGACACGTAAAATGGTGTGCCCTTTTGGACGGATAAACACATGTCAACACAGAGATACTTGTGCCCTCGCGCAAGTTTAAGACTGTCAATACTCCATTTCATGCACCCTTTGGCGCACCAAAACACGGCGCAACAATTAATGTGTCAACATGAAGGCGCATGCGTCCTGACACACACAAGAATGGCGCATCACAGGAAGGCACACCAAAACATGTGTTGACACATAAAACGGTGAGCCAAAGGAAATGAAGGGGGTGCATGCATACTCTATGTAACATAGATAAAAGGTGCGCCCACCTAAAAGGGGACCAAAATGGCTAAGTTCGAGAACTGGATTTCCCAGTAAGGGACCTTGCAAAGTTCCAAACGCAGAGGGGTCCATGATGAGGGACAAGAACAAAATTTGGTAGGGTTACCTATAAAATTTCCCTTGTAAATTTTAAAGGATAACACAATGGATCCAATAGTGGTTATGTTTTGGGAGGTGATGGGCGAGCTTAGGTACCATAGCATGAGCCTTAGCTATGGATATATGTATATGACCCATCCTCGGGAGATGAGGACAATTATTTTTATGATAAAGGTTGTATGTTTCTTCACTTAACAAATGTTGAGGGTGGGAGATTCCCACAAGCACTGATGGGAGTGCTCTAGGATATGATGGAGGATTGGATCTTCTTTTCCTAGGCACTGGTTTATCTAGTACAACTATAAATGGAGTTGTGGGCTTATGGAAGACTACGCGCTTTAGCTTCGATGCACCTTTCTACTACACTATTTGGCATACGAGCATATCATATGTGTGTGACCGGTTGGTTTTCCATGATAGGATTTTCTCAAGGGTGGTCGGGTCGAAATTGGATACAGATGGTGGGTACAAGTTTGTGGGTAGCATAGAGTGGCTAGGGTCACACATGATGTTTTATATTACAAATGATTATTAGAGGGGATTTTAGAATTGAGATTATGTGGATACCTTACATTGGTTATCCCTCATACAAGGGTATGATGGAGGAGTTAGATGAGTTTTAGCTACTAAGATAGATACAGGGGCAGCATGCCGTAGAACATAAGTTGATTACCGAGACATTGGTTAGACTGCAGCTTTGGGCTACCATAGGACGTGGCTCCACCTTTCCCATAGTACATGAGAGATGGCATAGAGAGACATATGTCTCCACCATGTCTGAGTGTACTTACAGGGCAGGTGACAAACAACTAGCATATAGGTGGATTGATGATGCTTTGGAGTCACTGATGGATATAGGCGGTGGTGGGTAGCATAGCTACAAGCATCACCACTAAGACCAGAGAAGCTAGAATTAGCCACCATCACACTGCAGAGGGATACCTTACGGGTCAAGTCACTTCCCTTTAGGAGGAGATTACGCTTTACAAGGACAACTTACTCGGGTCGGAGGGATAGGTTTCCTTTTACATGCTCAAATTGTGGCCCTACATGCCCAAGTACCACATGGATAGTTGCCCACACAATGTGGATATGGAGATGGAGGATAGGTGGCTTCCTTACGGGGATAAGTAATGTGGTTACAGGGGCCAACATGCTAGTACACAAAAGCTTTGGTTCTGATCATAGAGGCCTAGGTTGCAGCACAGTGCCTCCACATGCTCAAGGACAGGGTCCCATATTCCATGTAGCACTGGGACATTGTCCCATCATACAAGGTGGAGGACAGGGCTCACATGAATAGGGACTTAGGCTAGTATTAGCAGGGAAGATCTCGTAGGTTGATATGAAACCTATGGCACCATTGGAGATAGTGCATATTGCGAGATTTAGGGATTCAATGAATGAGGCTTAGTACTATTAGGATGACCTAGTGACTACTTAGATAAATTTCATGTCCTATGAGGATTACATGGCACAAAGGGCAGCGAGTGATAAGAATAGATCCCGCACTCATATCATTGAGATCGTAGGGGACGATCAACCTAGGAGGGTGAAGATATGTTGGTGGGGCACAAAACTAGAGGAGAGGAGGAGGAGACAGATGATACAAGTATGGATATTAGGTGAGGTGATGATAAGTCTCTAGATATGACCTGTGTATTGATTTTGTATATATACCAAGATGCTGCATCGATGATAGTGAGGTTGTATATGATAGTTTCACAATTTTGAGTTTTATAATGGCCTATAGGCCAAAGATAGTGATGATGTATTTGAGCGATGAATATACTTGTATTTATTTATATTTTCTACATATGTATGGATACACATACTTTACCACCATATTGATGATGATAGTTATTCGATGGATAATGTACCTATGTTTCTAATTTCCGTTGTTCTTGTTTATTGAGGTAAACTAGGTGAGTTAGGAATGTTTGAGTTGAGGTGATGTAGGCATGATTTATTTTAGGTCATTTAGGCATGGTTGTGTGTAGTTCGGGCTTAGGCATGGTTGAGTTTAGGTCATGTAGGAATGATGGAGTCTAGTATAGGCATGGTGGAGTCAAGATCATATATACACGATCAAGTTAGGTTTGTTAGGCATGGTAGAGTCAAGGTCATGTACGCATTATTTGGTTATGTTTATGGGTTTGATTTAGCTTCTAATTTATTGGTAGCATAGAAAAAATGAATGATGATGAATATGTATGTTATTGTGTAATTTTCTCTAAATATTTGATATCATGGAAATGTGAAATGATTAATGTGTGATATGATGATTTAAGAAATAAGTAGGTATATATGTATATATAGTTTTATGTTTGTTTAATCTCCAAGTATTGTATAAGGTGGAAACTAAATAAGATAGAATGTGAATAGAAAAATGGGGGTAGAAATTTTTAGGGTAGAGAATGGCTGAGCTAACCTCCAAGGGCCCGATGCACTTAGAGTGCTACCTACATAGCCCCAACAAAAAGGGACCTCAGGATGATGTAGCTCTCTCATAAGATAGGGAATAACATAATGAGGTAGTGGGATGGGTTGGTACATTTTTGGCATCGATGAATCTAGGTCAGCTAGGTATGGTTGAGTTTATGTCACTTAGGCATGGTTGAGTGTAGGTACGTTAGGCATGGCTAAGTCTAGGTCATGAAAGCAGGGTGAATTGAGGTCAATTAGGTGTGGTTAAGTTGAGGTGTTAGTGGCTTGGTCTTGTATAGGAGATTCAACAATTTAATGAAGAATGTGAAGGGTAAGAGGTGACTAAAAGAGCCACCTAATTGGAAGGAACCATAACAAGTCTATCATACCAAAGATGGGATTATGAACTTAAAACCCTAAGGGAATTACCTGATTGACTATTAGAAGGGTGAAGAAAGTCTCATGATCATGAAATGACGCATTTGTAGTTTTCCCATTGAGTGTGCAAAAACTTAGGGTAAAAATAAACGATGAGGTGAAATTAGGTTAGTTTAGCATAACCTAGTGTGAGACAACATGCCTATTTGGCAAGAGACCCAAGATCAACATAGGCAAGTCCATCATGAAAAAGTTAATCTTTTTATTTTTTCTTTTTCTTTTATTTTTATTTTGATAGAATTATCAATGTGGGAAGTCTATATGGTACGAGTAGATGATCTCCTAGAGGTCTTCGTGATGTTGATCGATGTAGGAAGATTCTAAATATTTTATTTTATTTTTTGTAAGTATAGTTTTCTTTTGATGATAGACTAAGTACAATATGGTTATCTTTGTATAGTTTTCCTTCGAGGGATGAGTCTATTTATAGCAGCGAGATATAGGGAAATATGTCCTTTTTGAGGCAGTCATCTTTTTGCCGGAAGTTTGACTAAAGGAGTTGAATCCCATTTTACTTTTGAAAGTGTTTTTGTTTTTGGAACTTTAAGTCATGGACAAGACTATAGAGAAAGATATACTCTTGTTTTGAAGACAAAACTATAGCACACATAGGTTAAATATTAAGGAGAGTGCTTAACAAATGAACACCCATGGGCTTCCATCTTGAAAAAGATGAAAATTATCCATGGCAATCCTACAATGAGTAGATCCATGGTACTCATATTGAAGACAAGGATGAAAAAAGTGACAGGTAATCACATGATTCTTGTTTAGTCATTGATCCTTAAAATACGTAAGCAAAAGGTGAATGGTGCTCAAGGAGAATGTGTTCATAGATTTTTTTTTAATAGGCATGTTTGATACATTTTTATATGTTTGGAGGTGATCAAGAGCATTTAGGTGTTGTTTGTGTAATAACTCAAGTTGTGTCAAACAGTCTTGGAGAAAGTCATCATAGTTGATCATCTCTTTAAGTAAGATATGAAGAGATGGATTTTGGACTTCAAGAGGTAGAACAACTTCTATACCGTAGACCAAAGAGAAAGGTGTGGCTGTATTTGAAGGATGAATAATAGTGTGATAATCCCATAAGGAAAAAAATATGTGCATATGCCAATCCTTGTCAAGTAGATCAACAAAGTTTATAAGAATTTTTTTTAAGGTTTTTTTGGTTGATTCAGCTTGGCCATTTCTTTGAGGGTAATAGGGTGAAGAAAATTGGTTTGAATGCCGAAGGCATCACAAAGTTTTAGTTGGGTTTTTTTGGAATTGTTTTGCATTATCGGTGATGAGACAATGAGGAACACCAAAATGAAAAATGATATGATGGTTGATGAATTCACATATTTTCCCAAATTTTGTAGAAATAAGAGGTATAACTTCTACCCATTTAGTGTAATATTCAGTAGCGGTAATAATCCATTGACGATGTTGGGAAGAATGAGGATTTATCTCTCTGAAAATATCCAAACCCCATTGAGAGAAAGGAAAAATGTCTCGCGTGACTTTTCGTGAGGGCGAAGGTATTTGAGAAGCAAGATAGGTCATGGTGTCCACAAATTTATTAGTAGAATGCGGGGTGGTTTGAAGTTCATAACGGTCAAACGTAGTCAAAAGTATGTCCACATGATGCTTATACTTCTAAAGTATCTCATTATGACATTGGTATATACCATTAACTTGGTTTACAACTAGTTTTGAATCGCCAAAGATATTAAATTATTTAATGTCTAAGGTGATGGTAGTTTTAAGATCTAATATGAGTACTTCATATTCAACAAAATATTTAGTAAATTCAAAATATAGTTTGAAAGATAATGGCGTAGGCTCTTCTTTGAGAGGAATTAGGATAAATCAAGCACCTTTCCCATGTTAACATTTGGAACCATCAAAGAATAAGGTCATCGGGTAAATGGTATCATCCAATGAGATACTAGCAATGATGGATTCATTTAGCAAATCAAATTTAGAGGGCTGATCTCCGGAGAGAGGTGTGTTTTCCATTTGGTCAACAATAGTTTGTCCTTTAATAGATTTTTGATGAGTGAATTTGAGATCTAGGTCTACAAGAATCATGAGCCAACATGCAACACATTGATGTTGGTAGGTTTTTAGGCGTACATGTAATGTAAGGAGTCTCAGATTGGTGACAACAAAGGTTTTGTGGTTTTGTAGGTAATGGAAAAGTTTAGTGGCGACAAAAACTAAGGCTAAGAAAAGAATTTCAGCTTTGGTGTAACATGTTTCATAATCCAAAACTTTATGACTTATATAATAAACTGATTTCTCCTTGTGTTTCTCATTGCAATGAGTGAGCAATACACCCAAGGATTGATCAATAGAATAAATAAAAAGATAAAATCATTTGTCATCCTTAGGAGGAATGAGAATAGGTGGTTGGAGAAGGAATTTTTTCAAGGTCTCAAAGGCTTTATTGCATTCATCATCTCATTTGAAGGAGACATCCTTTTTGAGGAGATGATAAAATGGATGGCAATGCGGTATGAAAGTTGCGAAAATAAAAAGATGAATAGATTGAATCTTACTATTATCCCAAATTCACCCTTGAGGTAAATTAGATAACTCACATGATTTCTTCAGGATGAGCAAGTACAAATGGCTCGAGGAAAAATTGAGGTTATGGAGATCCCTTTGGCTCCTTTCTAACCCCGCATCCAAGTAAAAATTTCAAGGGGTTAGAAAAATTGAAAAAATCTAAAAATCTGCTTTGGATAGTGTATTGTGGGTAAATTGGAGACTTGTGTTATAGAAAACACAAGTATGCACATGACAACTGGGACCCACAAAGCTTATTTTTCTGATCACAAAGGGATGCAGTGGAAGTGGCGCCAACGACCCCGATGGCCCTGGCCAAGGGCGGGCATGTGGGACACGAGTTTGACAAGGACCCGATTTTTCCAAAAATTATGACAAGGAGGAGGCTTGCAGGTGGAGTGGATATTTATTTCTGAGATAGCTGGGACAGAAGAACCCAATATTACTACATGCAAGGGAAAACAGTGCATATCAGACCTCGAACTTCAAATGGCCATAACTTTTGACCCCGAGCTCCGATTTTAACAAAAATTGACTTTCCAGAATGGACAAGATGTCCTCTAAACCACATGAAAATAAAACAAACATATTCAGCTCCAGTAAATTAAATGCTCAGTCCTATTAAATGACATAAATGCTTGGAAAACCCAAAATACATGCTTGCACTTAGAAGGCCATAACTTTTGCAATTCTCAACAAAAATGCACAAAATTGGTACCATTAGAATTGTGCTTCGATCCTGATGCACAAAAATCAAGGAAACTAGAATTTTAAGAGGAATAAATGGTAAAACTCAAGAAAACGTGCCCATTTCGAACAATGATTTTATTTGGTAGCTTAGATTCATTATTGAAGCATAGGTGACATTTTTCATCAACTTACGAAGTTATGGGACAAAGATGGGGAGCATTTTGTAAGAAACATACCATCATTTCAATCCATTTACTACCTTTTATAAGTGGTTAAAGGACAGATTTGGGGATTATCATTTTTCCTCTATCTCTCTCTTCTCAAATTTCTATAAATTGGAGTGTTGGGCTCATTGTTGAAAAAGATAGTTTTGATTAGCAAAAATCTATTAAAATTGTTTTTTGAAGCTAATTTGCTATAGGCCCTCAGTAGTGGACTCCTTGCATGGTGATCTAGGCCCTTATTCTATAATAGAATTGATTGTGCGTATCAATGAAGCAATAGATACAAGTTTATCTATAATTCTTCCCATACTGTGTTTGTTTACATTCCTCTTGCCCTTTCAAACTTGTTACAAATATATTGTTTCTATTTTATAATCTTGTAGGGATTCAATTTTATTATGTATGTATGGAATATTGTTGTGAATGCATTTGCTAGATTGTGGAGAACTATTATCACCCCTTCTAGTATGCACTTCACTTTTGTTTTTCACACAATGGATACTATTCTCACACCCTATTTTTCTTGTGTATCACCGCTATAGTTTTGACTTTGTTTTCATGTACTCTCTCTCCCGGTACCTTGGAAAGTTAGATTAGGAAATAATAATTTTTCCTATATTAGAGTAGATTATGGCAAGTAGTTTATGAGAAAGAACTAGCTTTCTTTGGAGGTCTATCTCAAGTAGAAATTCCCACAACTTGGAGATAGTACCCATGTTATCAAATCACACTGTGAGCTCAAGCACACAAACTTTTGCAATCCAAAGGGTGTTGTGATTCGGTGATAACACTTATATTACAAACTACGCAGCTAGTGAAGGTTAGTAGGTGGAGGAATTTTGAGAATAACCTTTAAAATAAACACTAAAACCAAGGAGTTTTCCCGAGAGAACAGAGACGACACACTTATTAGGTTAATGGTGAACACAATACTTGATGAGATGGTAAAAGATGATTTTAAATATTGTAAGGTGTTAAGTCTGATGTTTGGAATTGAAAAGAAGGTCATCTAAAAATCTTCCAATATGTGATGCATGATGTCATGAAAGATATAAGTCATAGCGTGTTGATATGTAGCACCAATGATTTTAAGGCCAAAGGGAATGAATCGATAGTAAAAGGTCCCTCAAGTAGTGATGAAGGTAGTTTTTGTTGATCTTTTGGTGCCATTAATATTTGGTTATAACCTTAGAAACCATCCATGAGTGATAGAATCTCATGGTCAGCGAGTAAGATCAACATGTTGGTTGATATTAGGTAGTGAAAAATCATCTTTAGGGAAGACAAATTAAGGTCAAGGAAATCCATGAAAATGTGTAGTCTCGCTGTCACTTTTGTGACATGAACGATGTTAGAGATCCATTGGGGATAATAAATGGGTAGGATTAAGGAAAATTAAAGAATATGTTGGAGTTCTTCTTTGACCGAAATTCAATACGAGGATGCATTTTCCATAGTTTCTAATTTACAGGTTTGGATTCAAGAATAGTGATAATATTTTGGACCACAATATTGGGGTCAATACTAGGCATATCAGCGTAGGACCAATAAAAATCATTTCTATGATCCCGAAGGAAACAAATAAAAGATTCATGTTCAGTAGTGTATAAATATTGGCCTATCTTTATAATGTGCGGGTCGTCCTAAGTGTTAATATTGATATTGATGGTTGATTCATTTAACATGGTTTTTGTCTCAAAAGATAATGACCAGTGAATATAAGAATCCTCTACACCAAGGTAGGGGATAATATACTCATCATCTTGACATTGAATGATATTAATAGAAGGTGTATCATCATTGATCATGTCAGAATACAGGAAGGGAATGGAACAGGGGAACCTCGCCATCACATTGATAAGTAACAGTCCTAAAGAAATGATGTTCACGAAATAAAAAATTATGAGGAATGGATTCTCGATCCATAGAATTCATGGGTGAAGGTGGTGAAGTTAGTAACTGGAGTGAAGAAGGTTTGTCATCGTTAATAAGGTAGACATGGGATTTCTTGGAAGGTAGTTCAAAAAATCCAATGCCACTTCAGTTGTTATGTTTATGTGTGGTGCATGGGATGATAGTATAGCGGACATGTTTGTAGAAACCAAAATAAAATACCTTCCATGCACAATGTTGGGTTTTAAAATGGTACTTTAACAAAACCACGCTTAGGGAACAACAAGTCCCTCCTCTTTATGGGAGAGGCTCCCTTATTGAAATCAAGTAGCAAAGCTTATATACAAATGTATAAATTTCATCTTAAGGCTAGAGTTCGACATATTGAAATAATTTTTTACCAAAATATCTTATCAATACAAATGAATGGAAAAACTGAAGAAAAGAAAGAGCATAATATAATAATACTTTTAGGAAATATAGATATCGTAGTATAACCCTATACATACTATGCAAGAGTGATATAGAATAGAATCATTAACATTTGCATCATAAGATATCATTCTATGACACAAAGTTCTAGAAATCATATCAATAAGAACACAAACTTTCTTATCATAGAAGATAAGTGATCCATAGATTTCAGGAAAACAAGAAGAGACAATAGATAAAGATAGAGAGAAAGGGGAAACTCTTCGTATTGATTGCTTTTGATTCTATTTACACTTCAAAAGTATCATTGTCCAACATTTGTAATGATCAAATCTCATACATTTATAGATGAAGTGAGAAGAGAAGAAGAAGAGAAGGAAGAAAATATGATTTGGAAGCTCAACCACCAATTATCAATGCCCCTATAAATCCACCTACAATTTGTCAAATCTAATTCTACATGTCTTTGGCGTGCTAAAGAATGAAGGATGGAAGATCAGATCAAATTTGATCTAGTTGAAGCAGTCGATCACATATTAATGGCATGAAAGATGTTTTCTAGATTTTCACCCAAATCAAGATATCCAGTCATTTCTCCATGTCTATTTGGCATGTCGCAGAAGGAAATATGGCAAATCGGATCAGATCTGGGTAGTTAAAGCAATTAGATTTCATATTAATGGCATGAAAGACATTTTCCATATTTCCAACCATCAAATCATACTGAAAACAATATTTTATTCTTTAATGGCGTAGAGGAGACCAAGATCTTTCCAATAGTATAAATTTTCTCAAATTTCAAGCATTAGAGAAAAATTTATGTTCATTTGAATATTTGAATCGAATCCATACAAAAATGGAAAAATGCAATTTTCACAAAATGGATCTGCAGCCCAAAATTGAAATTGGGCCTTTACCGCAAAAAAGATGCAAAAGCCTAAAAGTGAAAAATTTCCCCACAACCCCACAAGGCAACAAATTCACATTTGATATAGGTCTGACAGGTGGCTTTACTTGAGTGGTAATAGAGTCGTGGTTCACTTTATCACTTTACACCTTTTATGGAAACAAGGCTCAAAATCTCAAAGTTCTCCACCGACCTACTTCTTTGTTTTGAATTTTCAAAACAGGCTCAACATTTGATTTTATCCCTTAGCATGAGTGGTGTCGTGGTTCACTTTATCACTTTACCCCTTTTATGGAATCAAAGAAAAAAATTCCTAAAGTGTCCCGACAACTCGCCTTACCACTTTGACCTGAAACATGGCCACGTGTCCCTTTGCGGGCATGTTCTGTATTTTTGTGTTTTGAATAAGTCACTCTATTTGGCGAAGGCTTTATGTATGACCCAAGACACATGGACGCTTACCACTCATTTGGAGACTCTATTTGGATTTGACCTTCGGAGGTGCACTGATTCGACACATGGAGAGTTGGAGAACATTTGGGACCTTCTTTTGGATTCACCTCCAAAAGAGCATTGAAGGGACACGTGGGGATTTCTGCTAGTTCTCCTTTCCTTAGCTGATTAAACAACCAATTCTACCCCTTTTGACTTCATTAGACCCTAGATACGTGGAGAGCTAGAACTTTTTGGGAACCACCTTTTGCCTCGCAACTTGAAGGAGCATCGATGAGACACATGGCACCATCCACTGGCCTTATAATTTTCAACGGCCGATTTAAATTTTTGAGGCTCTGACCAAGTGGAGGGCTGGCACTCATTTTGGGATCGTCCCTTGCGTTTCACTTATGAAGTTACACCGATGAGGCACATGGAGGCTTCTGCTGACTCTCTTATACCTAGTTGACTAAATGGTTAGCTCTGTCACTTTTCTAGACATTGGACACGTGGAGGGCTAGCACAAGTTTGTGGTCTCTCTTTGGGTCATTCCTTTGAAGTTGCACCGTTGGGACACATGGAGGATTTTTCTAGCTCTTTAAACTTATCCAATTTAATGATTGGCTTTGTCTTTTCAGACTTTGACCACGTGGAGGGCTTGCACACATTTGGGGTCTCTATTTTTGTGCACCATACCAAAAGTGTGCCAAAGAGACACATGGCACCTTCCACGGTCTTTCTATACTTAGCTGATTTGGGCCTCGATTGAACACTACCTTTCTCCACTTTGACTTTCGATGTGGGCTAAACATTTGACTTTTTCCCTTTTGGAAATAAAGCTAAAATATTCAAAGTGTTATAATGATCTACCTTCCCGCTTAGCTTAATTTGACCAATATGAATCCTTTGCAGCCACAGAGCCAATTTGACACTTTTGCAAAAATAAAATAAAATGATAAGTTCGTAAAATATTCATCACCCCATATCCAATTAGATATGTCCACGTACTCATGGATGTTGGGGCCAAAAATTGACAGGGAAGATACACCCGTCATTCACGACCGTAAAGAATAACTGTAAACAATACCAAGCTTGATGTAATCCAAGGCCATAGAAAAATGTTTTGACAATTTCATTCGAATGGAGGAAATAATTTTTAAGCATTCAGACGGGAAGACAGAACAGTTATCAAACCATGTGGACTGCAATATTTCAAATTAACGGGGCGAGATTGCAAATGGGTACCAAATTTTTCAAACCACAAATTTTCCTATCTCTCCATACTTCTCAATCTACTCAAACATCTCTCAAAGGCACCAACTAAATTTTTTTGAAACTTGACTAGAAAACGAGGGGGATTTTGAGGGTGAAAACAACTGACTCTTTTTGTGGATGACTTGGCTTGGAAAGAGGAACGAGGTAAGATCAAGAACCATAGAAAATATATGGTAAAGTAGACCAGTGCCTTATCCATTGGGAAAATAGAGTCAAAGGAGAAGAAATACATAAGACAATACACACGGAAGGGAAACAAACCAAAAAGGAAAGATGAAAACAAAACACCGCATATAATATATACAAAAGGACTGCCTAATCACCTAGGACTTGAAAAACTTCAAATATTTCCCACTATAAGGAAGTAGGAGAGGATATCCATCCATATAATCCAATTAGAAATAATTTTCTCTAGCAAAGTGTCTTATTTTGAAAGGACCAAGCCAAAGAGAATCAAACTTACCATGGCTTCCTCGAGGTTCATGTTTTTTTCCCACAATAGAACAATGTCTCCCACTTGAAAATATTTGGGTCTAGCTTTCTTGTCAAACAAATCTTTCACCTTCAATTGATGAACTAAGATTCTATCAAAAACTTCCAACCTGTCTTCATCCAGCTTCTGGAGATACATGATCCTCTTATCCAAGGAATTGGTGAAACTTGTATCTTCAATAGCCTTTATTAAGTGCAAGGATGGAAATTCCACATTTACTGGTAGTTGAGCTTCAATACCATACACCACCTATACTGGAGACATACCAATTACTCTTTTGGGTGTACTTCTATCTACCCAAAGAGCATCATAGAGCTTCTTGTGCCAGTTCCTTTGAGATTCACCGAAAATCTTCCAAACGACGGTTACCAGATTCTTATTTGTTGATTTTGCTTATCCATTCCCTTCAGGATAATAATCTAAAGAATGAGCAAGAGAAATTCCATAGCCATAGAAAAAATCCATCATCTCGGAAGAATAAAAATTAGAAGCATTATCAGTCATAATTTTGTTTGGTACTCCAAACCTTATCAAGATGTTCTCTTTGATAAAATTACACACCACCTCGAAGTAGTACTTTTGACTGGAATAGCTTCTACCCACTTTGTGAAGTAATCTATAGTAGTTAGCATGTGAGTGTGTCCAACACTGGAAGGTGGGTTAAGAGTTCTAATAAAATCCAATCCCCATTATTGAAAAGGTTCATCAATCACTACTGGTTTGAGTGGTAAAGTAGCCAACTTAGGTCTCCCAACAAAAGTCTGATAGGCTTCACACTTACCTACCCATTTTGATGCATCTTTGAATAATGTAGGTCAATAGTACCCTACATGTAGGATTTTATGGGTAGTGACAACAGAAGATAAATGCCCTCCATAAGCCTGATCATGAAAAGTTGAAAAAAATTTCTTCTATTTTTCTTTGTCCACACATTTAAGGAATCTTCCATCTATGCCTTGCTTGAATAAAGCATTTTCCAATAATACATATTATGTAGACCTTATCTTAATAGATCTCTTTTCCTTGGCACTCAAATGGGATGAAAACTCTCCATAAGTAAGAAATTGTGCAATATCAGCATACCACTCATATGTTGAACTAAGGAAGAGAACAAAAGGAACATCAACTGCTTCTTTGGACAATTTTGCATCAACCCCTTTAGCAACAACAAGCTCACACAAGCCTTTACATTAGGCTAGCTTAGTTGTCTTGATATCAAGGTCATATTCTTGGACTTTTTCTACCCAATTTCCTTTCTTAGTTCCAAACTCCTATTGTGTAAGAATATACTTGATGGTTATATCAAGTATAAGAACAACAAAGTGAGAATTAAGAATATTAAAAATGAAATTGCTTGATATCTTTGACAGCTACAAAAGCATGTCTCTCTATCATAGTATATTCAATTCATGAGATTTCATAACATAGCTCATGAAGGCAATTGGAATTTCATGATCCTCAAAATATTTTCGAGTTACCACAATAGCCAAGGTACTCTTTGTAGTATAGCAATAGATAATAATTTTTTTGCTGAAATTAGGACATCCTAAGATGGGAGTTCTAGCCATGGATTTATTGATACCTTAAAATTATTCTTTACCTTCAGAAGTCCAACCAAATTTTTCTTTCCTTTCATCATGTGAGAAACACTCATAGTCAGTTATGCAAAATTTGGAATGAATCTCCTCAGGAAATTTATCTTGCCAAAGAAAGAGTGAACACCCTTTTTACTTGTGGGAAGAGGAATCTGGATTGCTTGAACTCTTTCTGGATCTATCTTGATCCCTTCTTTGGAAACAATATGCCCCAACAACTTTCCTTCAGTAACACAAAAGATAGACTTCTTAGGATTGAGGGAAACTCCATGTTCTCTGCATTTTTGAAGAACTGTTTCTAGATGCTGAAGATGATCTACCCTTGTTTTGGAAAAAATATTCAAATCATCAAGGTACACAATAATATACTTTCACTTTATTTTTACAAAATATAAATTTATTACCCTCTGGAAAGTGGCACTAACATTGCTAAGACCAAATGACATTCTCTTATAGGAAAAGGTTCCCCCGGGGTAGTAAAAGAAGTTTTTGCGATCCGGGGTAATCACTTCTACTTTATTGTATCTAGAGAATCCATTTAGCATAGATAACATCTCAAATCCTAAAACATCATGCAAAACTTGATCCATCATGGGGAGTGGATAGTTGTCTTTTAGAGAGGCCTGATTCAAATTCTTGAAATCTACACATATGTAAATCTCACCATTCTTCTTTTCCTGACAGCACAATGTTGGCAATCCATGTTGAATGATGTATAGGGAAAATAATCTTGGCTTTTAGTAACTTCTAGATCTCTTGAAAAATAGTATCAGCAACCTTAGGATTGTACTGCCTTTTCTTCTTCTTGAAAGGTTTGATCCCAGGTTTTAGAGGGATATAGTGTTGCATCTCCTTTGGTTGAAAAGCCTTAAGATCTTCATATGAATAGGAAAGAACATTGACATAATTTTTTAATAGGTTTACTACTTTTTTTTTCTTCTTGAGTGTAGCATTTTCCAATATTCACCACCATAGGTTCATCATTGCTTCCAATATTGACCTTCTCATACTCAACAGATTGTCAAGTCCCTTGAGAAGCTTTAGATTTGATGAACCTATCATGTTTGTCAAATAGATATTCTAGACTCACCATTCCTTTAGGAATCTTGTTACCCTTCAACTTAATATAGCCATCCTACTCCACCTCTTCCTTGACATCTTCCTCATTAGAGGGCACATATTCTCTAGGAAGAGTTTCACTTCCTTCGAAATATAACTGATTGAAGTTATATTTAAGCTCCAAGAAAGATATCGAGTGTTGATGATCATTGAAAACCGCCGCTTGCTTGCATTATCGATCATACTAGGCCTATAAATCATTTCAATGGTAATTTTCTCTTGGGATAAATCTGGATGAGGAATAAACAAACATCCCGAGACAACTAGAGAATCATCTCTAGTATTCTTTTCTCTTGCACAACTTCAATTGAGAAAGCATCAAGGAATTCAATGGAATGTCGAATAAGATTTCAATAATGTTTCAATCTCCTATACTTGACTTGGTAGAGATCCCTTACCTATTTCAAAATCAACTCTACATCACCACAAGCCCAAATATTCTTTACTCCCATTTATTTTGTCATGTTCAACCCAAGGATGAGAGCCTCATATTCATCTGTGTTATTTTTGTTTTCAAAATAAAGCTTGAAAGAGAATGGATGAATCTTCCCTTCTAGAGAGATCAACACCACTCCAACTCCGAACCAACTGAAGAACAACTTCCATCAAACTCAAAAGTCCAAATTCCGTTGGGATCATGTATCACTCCCTTAGGAAAGCTTGCCTAATCCTCTGACATGATCATATAGTTACTATGCCCTATATCTTCATAGAGTATTTGTTCTTTTCGATCATGAGTATTTTGCACAATGTATTCAGTCTATTTCTCAGGAAAAACCTTATTCATTTTTCCATTGACTGGGATCAAGGTATGTGACCATTCTATCTGAATTTCACCTCCTACCTTTTTACAGAAATTCCTACTCAGCAACATACCATATGAGGGAGGAATATCAGCTACAAAAAAAGTGGCTAAGACCCTTTTCTCTAGAAAAGAAGTTAAAACTACTTGTACATCTTTAATCCTTCTAACCAAAGGAACTTATCTACTCTCCATGGAATAGTAGGAACTAAAGGTAAGTGTTAGAGTCATGCCCAAAGCATGAGATAAATTTGTAGACATTACATTATCTGATGCTCCTGAGTCTATAACACAATTACTGAGTTTATGGCTAGCTATGAGGAGAGTCACCTAGAATGGTTTTATTTTATCATTAGGGGAAGTGATCGTAGCCACAAGGTTTGGTTGAGGTAAGGAAAAAGGAGTGGGAAAAATACCTTTATAAGTATTAGATGAGGCTTTAGATTTGGAATTTACAAAGTTTAGCATTTTAACAAAGGATTTTGGGTGGGTTTGGTAGAAATTTGCCTCTGAATTCATAATTTTGTCTTTATGAGGTGATCAATAATATCAAAACACCCAGAGGTGGATGGGGCATCACTACTAGGAACAAGAGAAACTTTTGATTTATCAACTTTAGGAATTGAAGCACAAAATTTTTTTAAATAGAGGTAGAAGGAGGAGGATTAGAAGTACTAAAATTTTATGTGGAGGAAGTGGGAATAGGAGCTCCTCTTCTTGCAACCATTGGAATAGTTATAGGAAAATCCTTGGATTTCTTAGCAGGCTGCATCACCTTTTTTTTCTTTTCAGTTGCTCCCAAGTCATAACAACATATGACTCACTATTCATCTCTACCACTCTTTTATCATATTAATATTCATCATTCATACCTTCAATGGTAAGGAAATGAACTTGAGATCCACCAAATTCGTTTCTTCGTCAACCTCTTCTTCTAGGTCTTCAAAGTCTTCATTAAACTCCTCATCATCAGGTTCTTGAACTTTCCAAGTTGCATTGACTAGAACCTTGATAGGTGGGCCTTCAATAGCTGATTTATTCTAAGAAGGAGGTAACCAATTCCTAGGATGAAAATTCCTTCTTGGAATATCTTGATAATTATTATGTTGAGCCAATTTATTTTTTTAACAATGAGATCATTTGCCAACTTCTGCACTAACTAATCTAAATTGGCTCCAAGAGAGGAAGAGGAGGATGTTTTATACTTGGAGGATTCTCTTTTCAATTTACTAGCCATGATTAAATCATCCTAAACAATGATAGCCAAATGTTGATCAAAATTCAGAGTTGCAAGGTAGCTCTCCTTAGTTAATATCTTACTTCGGTAATAGAGCATTGAGGAAGAATTTTTTTGGATTTGATCTATGGAACAAGTGTTCTATGGAATTTTATGAATGATATTTTTGAATTTGCTTACAAATTCTCTCATGGGATCATGTGGTTCCTTATTGATATGCTAAATTTGAGCCAAGAGAGCATGCACATCTTTAAAAGGTTTGAAATGTTTCTCAAACTAAGTTATCAAGGTGGTTCAACCAAGAATTGACCTAGTAGGAAGATGATAGAACAAATCAGCAACATTATCCTTCAATGTTTCTACAAAGATCCCGACATAAATGTCTTCATGCTCAATTCCAAGAATCCCACATGCCACTTTGAAGGCTGCAATGTGTTCATCTGGGAGTACCTTCCCATCACATTGGAATTTAGGAAAGCCTATCCTACTACTCTTGGGTAAATCATGCAATGGTTGAGGAAGAGCAAGAGGCCCAATCCATTTTCCCCAAGGCAAGAGGTACCGCCATATGTGGGAAGATTAGTGAAAGGGGAAGTGAAACACCAAAAAGTATCAGAGCACAAAGATTAGGACTAAGTTGTTCTAGAGGAATTCTATTCCTGGAATTTCTTTCTTTAATAGGAGGTGTGCTTGCAAAATGAGTTCTTTTGTTCCTTCTTGCTAGAAGAAGAGACAAGTTTTTTTGCTCTAGAAGTTAAAAATGAGAATCTTCAACCCCGAGAGATTTCTTCCCATGGGTATATCCTAGAGTCACCAGACCAAAAAATGATCTTGAAGTTTTTTTAGAAAGGGATACGTTGAAACGGAATCCCCATTCGAGTTGCCAAAAACTAGTGGGTTTTAAAATGGTATTTTAACAAAACCACAATCGGGATATAAATTCCCTTCTCTTTATGGGAGAGGTTCCCTTATTGAAACCAAGCAATAAAGATTATATACAAATTTACAACTTTAATCTTATGGTTGGAATTATGACATCTTGAAATGATTTTTTTACCAAAATAGCTTATCAATACAAACAAATGGAAGAACTGAAGAAAGGAAAGAGTAGAATATAACAATACTTTCAGGAAATATAGATAGCAGATTATAACCCTATACATACTAAGCAAGAGTGATACAAAACATAATCATTCACATTCACAACATAAGACAACATTCCATAGACACAAAGTTCTATAAATCATATCAATAAGAACATAAAGTTTCTTATCACAAAAGATAAATGATCCACAGATTTCAGAAAGCAAGAAGAGACAATAGATGAAGATAGAGAGAAAGGGGAAATTCTTCTATATTGATTACTTTTGATTCTATTTAAAATTCAAAAGTATCAGAGTCCAACATTTGTAATGAGTGAAGATATTACATTTATAGATGAAGTGAAAAGAGGAGAAGAAGAGAAGGAAGAAAATATGATTTGGAAGCTCAACCACCAACCATCAATGCCCTTGTAAATCCACCTATAATCTATCAAATCTGGTTCTGCATGTCTTTGGTGTGCTGAAGAAGGAAGGATGGAAGATCAGATCAAATTTGATCTAGTTGAAGCAGTTTGATCACATATTAATGGCACGAAATATGTTTTCTAGTTTTTCACCCAAATCAAGATATCTAGTCAGTTCTCCATGTCTATTTGTCATGTTGGAGAAGGGAAGATGGAAAATCATATCAGATCTAGGTAGTTGAAGCAATTAGATCACGTATTAATGGCGTGAAATATGTTTTTAATATTTCCAACCATAAAATTGTACTAAAAACAATATTTTTTGCTTCCATGGTGTAGAGGAGACCATGATCTTTCCAATACTATAAATTTTGTCAAATTTCAAGCAATCTTTGATCGAAATTCATGCTCATTTGAATATTTTAATCGAATCAATAAAAATGGTGAGAATGTAATTTTTGCAAAATGGATCTCAAGGGCCCAAAATTTAAATAGGGCCTTTAGCACAAAAGACGAAAAAGTGCAAAATCTCCCCAGCCCCAAAAGCCTACAAATTCACATTTGATATAGGTCTTACATGTGGCTTTAACTGAGTGGTAACAAAGTCATGGTTAATTTTATCACTTTACGCCTTTTATGGAAACAAGGATCAAAATCTCAAAGTTCTCTACCAACCTCGCTTCCCTATTTTGACTTTTCAAAGTGGGCTCAACATTTAATTTTATCCCTTGATGGGAGTGGTGTCATGGTTCATTTTATCACTTTACACCTTTTATGGAAACAAAGGTGAAATTCCTAAAGTGTCCCGACAACCCGCATTCCTTCTTTGACCTCAAACATGGCCACGTGTCCCTTTGCAGGCCTATTGTGTATTTTTGTGTTTTGACTAAGTCCATCAATTTTGTGAAGGCTTTGTGTCTAACCCGGACACGTGGAGGCTTCCCACTCATTTGGAGACTCTGTTTGGACCTAACCTTCAGAGGTTTGCCGATTGGACACGTGGAGAGCTAGCGCACATTTGGGACCTAATTTTGGATTTTCCCCTTCAAAGAGTGCCAAAGGGACACCGGGATTTCTACTAGTTCTCCTTTCCTTAGCCGATTCAACAACCGGTTCTACCCTTTTTACTTTTGTTAGACCCTAGACACATGGAGAGTTGGTGCTTGTTTGGGGAACCGCCTTTGGCTTTGACCCTTGAAGGTGCGTCGATGAGACAAGTGGCTCCGTCCACTAGCCTTATAATTTTCAATGAACAATTTGAGTTTTTGAGGCTCGACCACATGCGGGGCTGGTGATCATTTTGGGTCTGTCCCTTGGGTCTCACTTCTAAAGTTACACTAATGAAGCACGTGGAAGCTTCCGCTAACCCTCTTAAACTTAGTCGATTAAACGTCTTGTTCTATCCCTTTTTTGAACCTTGGACACATGGACGACCGGCACAAATTTGGGGTCTCTTTTTGGGCCACACCTTTGAAGTTGCACTGTTCGGATGCATGGAGGCTTCTACCAGCTCTTTACACTTAGCCAATTCAATGGATGGATTTTTCTTTTTGGAATCGACCACGTGGAGGTCCTGCACACGTTTGGGGTCTCCATTTTTGTGCACCATACCAAAAGTGCACCAAGAGACATGTGACACCTTCCGTGGTATTTCTATACTTAGCCGATTTGGGCCTCAATTGAACACTTCCTTTCTCCACTTTGACTTTTGATGTGGGCTCAACATTTGACTTTATCCCTTTTGGAAATAAAGCCAAAATCTTCAAAGTGTTATGACGATCCACCTTCCCGCCTTAGCTCAATTCGACCAATCAAGATCCTTCAGGGCCACGAAGCCAATTTGACACTTTTGTAAAAAATAACAAAAAATGATAAGTTCAAAAATAATCAATCGCGTTGTATCTAATTAGAGATGTCCACATACTCATGGATGTTAGTGCCAAATATTGACATGGAAGATACACCTGTCATTCATGATCAGAGAGAAAAATATAGAGGGGATAAAAACCACTCTTCATGCCCAAAAACAAATTACTCCTCATGGAAAGAATAACTATAAAGAATACCAGGCTCGATGTGATCCACGGCCATAGAAAAAGGATTTGACAATTTCATTCAAATGGAGGAAACAATTTTTAAGCATCTAGATGGGAAGACAAAGTTTATTAAACCGCAAGAGACTACAAAATTTTAAATTGATGGGGCAAGATCACAAATGAGCACCAAATTCTTCAAAATATGAATTTTTCTATCTCTCTAGACTTCTCAATCTACTCAAACATCTCTCAAAGGCACCAACTCAAATTTTTTGAAACTTGACTAGAAAAATGAGGGGGATTTTGAGGGTGACAACACATAGCGATGGAGGAAAGTGTGGGTGAAGAAGCGGTTGGTGAGGGATTGAAGAACAAAATAGAATGGTCACGTTTGGGAAGGTGGCTCGGGAGAGTAGGTAGAAGTATCAATTCCCCCATATGTTAAGTTCGTACGAAGGTGGGGAGGACCATAATGGAAAACCTTTCCTACATTTTGATAATAACAAGGATGATGGTGAAGGTTACCATACTCCCGAGGAGTAAGGAATATGTGGATGTTGTATAGCCGGTACTCCCCATAGTGAGATGTTGAAAAACACCTTTTAATGGATCAATAGTTGGTATATGGGTAGTAGGATTAGATGAATCACTAGGTGATTCTACGAAGAAGAATCATTGGTTTGTTGAGAAGTAGATGGGTTATCGGATGGGTCAACCGCAGAGACGCTACGTCGATTTAGGAATAGAGGGGTTATGTGTAGGATATGCGGTAGAAATAATTGTGGATGGGGTTGTGGATGATGGAGAGAAAAAAATGTGTGTACATGCCTTGACCAATATAAGGACATCATTAGGTATATATAGCATGTTACAGGTTTTGAATGGTGATGGATCAACTAGAATGGTATAATTATGTCCTTCATATTTAAATTTTACACAACGATGTAAGGTTTTAAGGAACACAACCCATGGACTGGATCCAAGGTCGAACAAGCAATAATTTTTACAAGAATTATCCCTCTAAGACATAAAAATTCTAGAACAGTTTGGGGCTTACACGAACATGGATAATGGTGGTGCTTTGAGAGTGGAAGTGATGGTATCATTGAATGAAAACAACATAACTAGGTTATTATGCATGTAATTGGTAAGGATGCTCATTTGGTTGTATACATGTGATGAGATGATGTTAATGATGGCACGCCATCGATGGTAACTCATCGAATGCATATATTATCAATATAGATGGAAATGAAAAGGTCGGGATCGGGATCATCTACTTCGAGAGGTATAATATCATCATCGATAAACCGAGGGAAGCTACTTTATGAGTTGTAGGGGGTGTAGAGGAATGTGATGAATTGGTCAGAGAGGCCATGTGGTGATGGGTGATAATGGAGGCCATAGGTGTAGGGTCATTAGGTAAAACCTTAATGGATTGCAGAACCTCCATGAGTGCATGTCGATGAGATTCGTGAGGTTTGGATGATAAAGTACAAAGACATTTTTACAGGGGATTAGTAAAATTGTTTTATCATTGTACAATGGGAGACCCCATCATAAATAGGGTACATGGGTCCCTTAATGGTTATTTTTGTGTGGGTGCAAATGGTATGTTAGGCATAGGATTAGTGGATGGACTAGTTACTTTCTCCTTTCCTTTGTCTTTTTAGGTGCGAGTAGTAAAAACTTGGTTCATGTTAATCTGAGGAAGATATGTGAATGGAGAAGGTGTATCATGGGAAGTATAATGACATGATGGATAAAATCCTAATGCATGGTAAGAACCTTGCAAAATGAGTAGGGTGCATTAGAATTAATGTGGGGTTTTGGCTAGCTCATGTTATGAAAACAATGTTGATATAAAATTTTGGAGGTGGATAAAAGGGTTGTGGAGGTGGTGATGTGGGTCATTGAATAGGTATTGGTCAAGGATGTGTGGTGATAGGTGGGGTGTAACAGGTCCTCGTCTAGAAGATCATCATCATAAAAAAATAATTTAGGAGGAAAACGTTAGAGAAGAATGGTTTTTAGAGCCTTACAATTTTCTACATCATGTCTTGGAACACGATGGTAGGCACAAATTTTAGTATCATCAAATCATTTTGGTTTAGGTTTGAGTGGGTCGTAAAGTCTAAGGGGTGACAATGTGATGACGAATGTCTTTAAAAGGTTAGCTAGATTTTTTTCATAATACCCACCAATGGATCACGGTGTGAAGTGAGTGTGGGTCTTCACCAAGTGGGAGTGATTTTGATGTGTGGGGTAATACAAGAGGTGGAATTAGAGGTGGGATATGTTTGACCACCGGTTTGGTAGGTGGTACTATTTTAGGCTTGGGTTGTACCTTCTTGGGTAAAGGCATAGTAGATGAACTAGTGATAGAAGGTATTGTAGGCTTAACTACCTCTTTGGTGGGTAGTGGGTTTTTCAACTGTGGTTTCCCTTCCCGGTAAAGGTGAGAAAATAGTACATGACGTGGAAGGGAAATTAGATTGCGTAAGAGGAAAAGTTATCCTAGGTGATAAAGGAGGTGCGGTGAAGGTTTTTGGCAAAGGTAAAGTGGAAGGTATGGGTTGAAGATAAGGAAATCTCAAAAGGACTTATGTGATTAATGTAATTGCTAGGGTTATTGGTAGTAAGATAGATGCGAGTAATGGTGAAGGTGTGTAATTTCATAGTAATTTTTGTGTGATAAAATATCGTGATGAAGAGGTGGGATGTTGTGCTTTTCTTTTGCCTTGATAGGTGGTTTCTTGGCCAAGGTTGATGGTTAAGGCCCTATGATAGAAGGAAGGGGAAAAGGTGATAAAGGTGTAGTAGGTGAAACTGGTGTATGCATCCTATAAGGTGAGAGCTTCCTTTTAGGTGGGGTGATGATTTTTAATTGGGTTTGGGAAGATGTGGCTAAATATAATTTTATGGACGATCGACTAGGCTTGATGTCGACATGAAACCGAAGGTAATGATGGGTCTTGATGTGGTGGAAGGTGTAGATACAAGTAGGTTATTAGGCATAGGAATGGGTTTGGTTGTTGGTAAAATTTTAAGTGTAGGTGAGGGTGATGAAGAATAATTTGTTACAACAGAATGGTCATAGTTAGCTTGGTTCCCTCAAATACCTTCGTATATATGTGGAGGTATCCACAGTGGTATTTAAATTTTTGTTGAAAAGGGTAACCGAATTCATCCCCAAAGCATGTAGTTATGAATGTAATCCAAGTGATCATCCATGCATGAAAGTGATACTATTGTAAGAGGATACGATGTTTGTTTAGTGTAAATACCGTAAAATATGAATCGAGATAGGGAACTGGATGGCTTTGGACTCGTGGGTAAAATAAATGAGATAAGATGAATGGGATTCGAATGCTAAAGAGGAATTTCCTTAATAGGAAGTGGTGGTTATAAAGGATCCCCTATGGGTAGGGGAAATGGAAATATAGATGAGGTAGATTCCTCCTTTGGTGGAGAGGAAGGTGAGCGTGATTCTCCCATGGGTAGGAGAGTTAACACCATAGGTTGTTCATTAGATGGAGAGGTGGGTAGTGAAACAAGATCATCAGCAGTATTGTGAACTCTTCCATGGGAGACGATGGAGATATAGGGGACTGCTCTATGGGTGAAGGAGTAGATGAAATAGGCTCCTCTGTGGGTAAAGTATCTCATGCTAGAATCTCCTTGATGGAGGGAAGAGGAGGAAATTGTGGAAGGGATGGTACGGTATCAAACAAAGAATGGAACTCATGAACATTGTTTTCATTTTGTTGAAGGTTCACTAGTTTGATTAGATGATGTGGTGTGATCGGGAATGGATTCTCGAAGATATGCAAGTTTTTATATGTCAAGGCATTTGGGTTGTGGAAGAAGAGATATCCATTTCTAATATTTCCTAGATGATGTTTGTGAAGGTGATACAATTATCATCATTATGGGCTTTACGTGATGATAGTTGTAATAGTATTTTTACTTGTACCATGTAGGAATACAAGGAGCAGGTCAAAAATAGTATGTGGTTTGACGGGTGGTAGATAAATTTCTTTGGAATTGAATGCAAAGTGTTTTTGTTACGCAATTGAGTTTTATTTTCTTCTATGACAAAAATTTCAAGCTTTCTTGCCATGGTGAATTCTTCATCAAAGGTATGGAAGGTTTGGACTTTGAGAATTGGTGAGATGTTCTTGGTACAAGCTCGAGTGAACAAATCTATAAAATCAGTTTGATGTAAGTGCAATGTAAGTGGTTGATGAGGCTTTTCCAATGAGCAAAAAAATATGCAATAGAATCGTCATTGAATTGTCATGTTGAGAACAAGTCAGTCATGGTGACCTTCTTAATGATATTGATTGAAAAATGTTCCAAGAAGGCTTGAGCCACTTGGTTTATGAGTAAATGGAATGTTGAGGTAAACCACTATACCAATAGAACACAGGTCCAATTAAGGAAATGGGGAATGTACACAAGATGAGAGCGTCATCATGAGTGATTAGATATCACCAATGTTTGAAAGACTACAAGTGTTGTTGTGGGTCCTCTTTGTTGTTAAACTAGTTTAATTTGGGCATCTCCCAATGTATAGGGTATGGGAAAATGGGAATAGATAGATGAATTGTCTCATTGTATATTTAATCGTAGGTTAAGGAATTCTGAGATCCAAAAACCGATGCTTCCAATGTTTGCATCTTTTATATCATCATTTTAATAAGGTCATTGGTAGGTTCTAATGTTTGAGAACCCTTGTAGTATAAGTAGGATAATGATGAATGTATGATGTGGATGAAATTCCATTATATGGTTGTTCCGTATGAGAACTACTCGGGGGAATAGATACAAGTGGTAAATATCCCGAATAGGAGATATATGAGTTTGGGGGTTGTTGGTGATATGTCTAAGTAGGTGGGGTGGATGTAGCGATCCTTATAGTGATTGGAGGTAAATACTACGGGATGGAGAGGATGATGTTTTGGAATGGGGTATGGGTTGCTGACACCATGGGTGGCTACGATGTAATAGGTATATACGAGGTGGTGGGTACATATGGGAATATGCTCAAGGTGGTCAGGTGAAGGGATGGTTGACACCATGGGTGTAATTGACATCAAAAGTGTGACCAACGCTATATATGCCATATGTATTGATGGCATGGGGTGAAGTTTGGATACCATGGGAATTACGGTAGAAGAAGGTAAGGCCGAGTTAGTGCTAGCAAACATGGAAGTGGGGGTGAGGGAAGGGGGGATGGACACAGTATATTGTATACCCGTTATCGATGAATCTTAAGTAGATGAATGGGAAAGATAATTTTGTAAGGTAGTGGGGTACTTTGGACAAAGAGTTTGTAAAACTCCTCATCACCGGGTTTTTAGTATAATAGGATGAGTGGGGTTCATATGTGATAGGATGGAAGACGATGATGGGATAGGTAGAGTGGTTGAAGGCTTACATGGAATACAAGGGAATTGGTTTGAGTATGAGTCAAAACCATGTGATTTGGCTTAGGTGTGGTAATCTATTCTCTGTAAATGGCTTACAAAAATAGAATAAATGGTGAAAAATAGGTTCCAAGAGGTGAAATAGGTCATTTTTGTAATTAAAAATTAAAACATAGGAACCAATGATGGTTGTGCTAACCGATGATGGTGATAGGGTGACGATGTTGATTATGTTAACCGATATTGGTTGCTGTGGGAAATCAAGAATTTGATAAATTTTGTAACAATCTGATGAAAATGAGACAAATTCAAGATTTGATAGTGATTTCAAAGATTAGAGGTATGATGATGGTTCCGAGGAACCACAAAAAGAGTAGAAAAATGCGGTGAATGTTGTTTTTAATGAAATGGTGAAAAGAGTAGATAACCTACGACATTAAGGTAGATCGATGGTGGTCTCATGAGTAAACCGATGCTGGTCACTGGACCAATGCCAATTATCTTGTGAATTTTGAAAATATGTAAGAAATTTATTTTTGTGACTTTGATCCGATAAACTATCAACCCAAAAATTTGATATGATAGCGATGGACCCTATCACACCTAGAAAAAGTTGGAATACACCAAATATAATTGTGTGGTGTGAAAAAAGAAAATACTATGAAGGACATGGCCTCACAACTTAAAACACAACTCAAGAAAAATCTAAGAAAAAAATTAAATCCCATGGGTGAATTTTATGTTTCAGCTTATACCATTTCAGATTGTCTTTTGAATAACGTAGAGTTTTTTAGTTGGGAAGAAGGTGTCCTATGAAAGGTAATATCTAAGGATGTTTTAGGTAATGTTTTTGCGGGGTGGTCCTTTCTCGAGATAATGACCGGAAAGAGAAACCAGTTGTGTGGCCACTATAAATCCTCCGACCATGTGATCATTGACAACTTCATCCGGTAAGGTGTTGTTTAAGAAGATGTGTGATTTTATTTTTGTGTAGTTTTCCAAAAAGAGAAGAGAATGCGCTCTATTATTCGATTATGTAAACCATAAGTGGGCATGAATTCAAGCATATAGGTTTCCCTCAGTTATAATGTGAGCTAAAAATGCAAAGATTGAATTATGAAATGAAATTATTTTAAAAACCAAATTGAAATATGATATTCTATATAAAAAAAGATTGATTAGGAAAGGATATGAATTTCACTAATGATAATGTAAGAAAAGTAATTAAGGATTTGTTTTATTTTGAAATACCAATGTCACTAAGACAAGTACAAGAAAGACAAGATTTCTAGGAGATAATTTAATGTTAACTTCCTTTTGAAAAGAAACAAACATGCAATGGTTCCCTGAGATTGCAAAAATATTTCATCCGATTCTTAGCAAATTAATGAAAGATGATCGGGTAGTAGGCTAAGGAGGAATACTTTTTATAATCTTAGTTGAAGGTTGTGCGCACATTTTGATTTCATAATCCAAGTTGGCATGTGAGATCTCACTTCTTTCTAGGAAGAACTACATGTAAATGTAAAACAATACCACTAGATAGAGTTAAACAAAATAATGAGTTGATTTCCTAGTGCAAGAAGCTATATTCAGAAACATGATGCTTCCTGAAAAGTTTTTCAATCCACTTTTTATATAACAATATTAATTTTATTTGAAATATACATAAAATAAAAATCCTATTGGAATGGAAATGATTGAGGTATCCCATATAAAATAATAAGAAAGGTTAGGTAAAAGGTGATTGGGGTCAAAATGGGCTAGGTGATTGGCTCGTGTTGTGTTGCGGAGTTTGGTACAAGATATAGGTAAGGTTAGGTAAAGATTAAAAATGGTTTTGGGATGTTTGGAAATGGGTATGAGCTCACTGATATGAGGTATATTTCTAGACATAATAACCAATGTCGGAAAGATGACCAATGTTCATTAGGTAGAATGACCGAATTCGGTTGGTTAATCGGTACCATGCATAATTATCGAAAGCTCTTGGGATTGGTTTTTCAGAATCTTAGTGATTTCACGAGAGGTTGGAAATGGTGAGAATGAGATCGTAAAATGGTCTTGAAGGATCGAGAGATGGTTATAAGAGGGTAAAAATAGGTAACAAGGAAAGGTATGGTAACTTGATAGGTTGGTGGGGGAAGGAAGTATACGGGTGTGGAGAAACATAAATTACCGAGATGAATAATAAATCTAAATTAGAGAAAATAGAGATAAATGAAGAGGTGTTACGTACTTACTTTGAAAAGTATATTTGGATAATTTAGGTGGTGAGGACGGTGATGGTAGGGATCTAGAGAAAAGAGCCATTTTATTCATTTCACAATAGTTTGAACCTTCGTGCTTCTTTGTTTTGAATATATGATCTTCAATAGGATGATGGATGGTTACTTGTGTTGGTAGTGCTCCCATTTTCCTTCTTTTTATTGAGAGCTAAAGAAATTTTATTTCTCCAAGTCTCGCTTTTATGAGATCCCGAATCCAATGACCAACCTAGGAAAAGTATTTAGAAATGCATTAACCTAACCAACGACGGTTAGGTGACCGATGGCGGTTGAGGTATAATTGGTGTCGACCAAGGCATATATATCTAGGTTGGCCAAAAATAAACAAATTGTTGTTATTTTTGCGTGATCTTCAAGATTCTTTTGAGTCTTAAGTGATGGATCCCGAAAGATAAGTAGGAGTCATTTTAAGTTTGTTAATAGGTGTTAAGTCTAGGTTTAGACTAAGTCCTAGTTGCTTAGGATTGGCTTAAACTTGGTATTAGGTCGTTAATGAGGTTTGAGTGGGTCATTTGAGTTAGGTGGCTAGGTTATTTGGCTAGCTAAAGTGGGTAAATGAGGATATTAATTAATTTAAATAAGATAATTAATTCAATTAACATGTGCACTAGGGATTATGAATGGGTAGGATATGGTTTATTTAATTAATGAGGTTCAAATGGGATTATGACCCAATTTTGGAGTCTACACTAATATATGAAACCCATACCCATCAAGATCGAGACAATTCAAAAGAGGTAGCCACTCTACGAGCATAGATGATATATGGTCCACACCAAACAACATCACATTTATATTTTTCCCCTAATTTATCTTGATCCGAGACCCATTTCAAAAGCAGATCTCCAACCTTGAATGTTTGATATCTAGTGTTCTTGTCAAACAATTTTTTGGTTGAGACTTGATGTTGTTCCATACTGAATATGGTGGCATTTATGTTTTCCTCTAACTGTACCAATTCTACCCTTTTGATTTCCCTTTAATCCACACATTCAAATCCTAGGTGTTGAGCTAACTCAAATGAAGGAATATCAAGATAAAATGGAAATCTTACTTCCTTAGCATATACCAATTTATAGGGAGAAGTGCCAATAGCCTTCTTACTTGATATTGTATCCTCCCAAAGAGAATTGTTTACCTTTGTGTGTCATTGCCTTTGATTCATTTCCATTTTCTTTTTCATTATTTTGATAAGGTTCTTGTTAGTTCACTCTCCCAATCAATTACCTTAGGGATAATAATTAGAGGACATTTTTAGATAAATTTCAAATCCCAAAGCCCAACTAGAAATTTAAGATCCTGTAAAATCCTTAGAATTATCATAAATGATGGTCTGAGGGACGCCAAACCTTGTAACATTATTTTGTTCAATAAATTATAGGATGACTCATTCAGGTGGCCTCTTTCAATGGCATGGCTTCAATCCACTTGGTGAAATCATTTGCACCCATGAGTACCCATTTATGACATGCACTAGATGGTGGGTTGATCATTCCAATGAAATTGAGACCCAATTGTGAAAACCATTGGTCTACTTATTTTGGATTAATTGGTAGGGCTGCCAATCTTTTCTTTCTAGTGAAGATTCCACATTATTTTCATTTCCTAACCCACCTATGGTCATCTGTGAAAACATTAGGCCGAAATATCCTACTTTAATGATCTTCATGATTATATCTTTAGCATGGAAATTTTCACTTGAGAAGCCATTACAAAACTTGATTAAAACCTTTTCAAATTGCTCAACTTCAATGCACTTGAGTAGTAATGCATCAATTTTTATTTTGTAAAGGACCACATTGACTAAGTGATAAGGAATGGATCACAACCTCGATGTCTTCTCTTTTCTTTATTCAAACAAATAAGGTTAGATACAAGTAGATAGAAACCATGACATATCAAGAATCCAAATGGGATCATTGAATACATTCCTTTCATCCTCTTGTCATTCAACATTTCATGGTGAATTATTACTTAAGAGAAATTCATTTATAAGGGCAGTTTCATGAGGTTCCACAACATCTAAAGACAAATGTTTCAAAATTTCTCTCCCTCTTAATAAGTTTGTGGCCTTAATTGTCACATCATATTCCATGATATTAGTTACCCATCAAGCTTATTTCCCAACGATTTATGCTCCCATAATAAAGTATCTAACAATGTAATGTGATAGTAAAACCTTTACGCAGTAAAAATAATCATAGTTATGAATTTATTCAAGGATCTCATGATGACAACCACCTATTTTTAAATTTGATTGTATTTGAGCTAATAACTCTTTAGTGTTTGAATGAAAAAATCTACAGGATGCTCTATATCTTCATCATTTAGTTTTTTCAAAACCACATCTATGCTAGATTCTACCCCATGAGCATAAATAATGAAATATTTGGTGTAATATGGATTAATCAATGATGGGGCCTGAGTAATTTCTTATTTTATCTTTTTAAACTTTTTTTTCCCTTCCGTGGTCCACTTGAATGCTACATCGTTCTTGAGAATGAGAGTAATAGGTATTATCAAACCCATAATGTTAGGAATGAAGTTCCTAAAAAATTTGATATTTCTAAGGAAAGATTATAATTTATTCTTGTGAGCTGGTAAGGAAAGAATCACACTAGCTGTAATTCTTTCTAGATCAATGGTAATGCCATCTTTTGAGACAATATGCTCTAAGAGACATGCTCTAGGGAATGCAAATTTGCACTTCTTAGGATTAAGAGATACAAAAATCTCTGCATCTTTCAAACATTTTCTCCATGTGCTTCATGTGATATGTTCTCTTTTTGGAGAAAACAATGATATCATCTAGGTAAACCAAGATGAACTAATTGATATACCCTTTGAAAGAATTATACATTTCTCTTTCGAAGGTATCACCAATTTTTGATAATCCAAAGGGCATATTTTTATAAGAAAACATTCCCCATTTTGGGGTGAACGTGATTTGATATTGATCTTTTTCTTTCACTTTGATTTGGTTGAAACCAGAAAAGCCATCAAGCATAGAAATCCTCTCTTCTCCATCATTATCTGTAATATTTTTTTATACATGTAAAGGGATAATGATCCTTGAGAGAAGCCTTTATTACATCCCTAAAATCCACGTAGATTCATATTTCATTATTTTTCATCCCGAGTAGGTTGAAATTTTCCACCCAAGTAGAATACTAGATTGTAAAAATTATTTTGGCCTTAATGAGTTTGGAAAGTTCTTTTCTCAAGAGGGGATGAATCTTGGGGTGAACTAACCTCTATTTTTGTCTAATTTTCTTGATGTTGGTATAAAGATCAATAGGATGCTGGAATATGTATGGATTGAATTATTTTGAATCTTCATAGTCCCATGAGAGCATGTAACTAAAATTATAACACAAGGAAACAAAAGATAGCTTTTTACTTTTATTACATACCTTTCCAAGTAGAAGTTTCTTTCCTAGAGCAACCAAACTCGCTACCAATTTTCCTTCTTTTCGTCATGTTATTTTCAAATCCTTGAATTCATCATCTAGAATGAAAATTTGTTCAAGTGATTAATCCTTATGGAAACTTGTTTTATTTTAATTGAATAATTTGGTCCCCATAGAACTTTTAAAAACCAACTTGCTTTTTTGATGAGAATTTCACCTCATTTTAGATGAGCTCCATAATTTCTTCATCATTGTCAAATACTTGCCATTAGGCCTGATTTTTGATATGTTTAGGATTCCCTTTAATCAAATCCTCAACAGTGAGAATTTAGAGCGAAGGGCTACCATTTAGTCTGCATCTTTGTTTAGCTTCCAGGCACAACTCGTAGTTTTATGGCATCAAATATTTCATATAAATCCTAGACTCTATGTTTGTAACATTTTAGTAGCTTGTTATTTTTTACACACTGTCGTGGACTGATGAATGACTAATTTAGTGTCTCCAAAGACCTAAAACTCCTATATTTTCCTATTTTCTCGTAATTAATAAACCATGCACTAATGCTTCATATTCTGCTACATTATTGGAGCATGCAAATTGTAGTCTATGAGAAAAGAATTAAATTTCATTTTTGAAGAGGAAATCACAACACTCACTCCGGATCCATTTATTCTTCTAAAACCATCATAGAAGATCCACCATAGTCTAGAAATATCTTCTTTTTCTTGTTTGAATGTCGCGGGTATTATATATTTTTTTAGGAGAATGCAATAAGCTCCTGCACCAGTCTCAAAATTCTTTATCTCTTCATCATAAGGGGAAAAATTATGATCCCTCTTGGCCCATTCATCTACCAAGTAAATCAAGCATGAAAGAAGGAATAACCTATTCATCTATAGATGATTCTTTTTCATGTTCATCTTGCATTAGGTAATTTTATTTAATGGGACTTGGATCATATGACTCTTTATGGTATGAAAATATGGGCTTAACTTGTATTGTGAATCGAGTACTATATTTCAATTTTAGCAAAGCATATGAGTCTAATTTGAGGATAGATAGCCACCTACTTTAGCAAAGAAGTCTCTAGAAAAATAGATGGAAAACATAAGAGGCAAGCCATTGAAAAAAATGTCATGGGTTATGGTGAGGCTTAGATAGGCATGAAATGTCATCTCAAGGTCTTGAATTATGCCCAAGACATTTATAATTGACCCATCAAGTTGTAAAAAAACCCTAGACACGGGACTACATTTGAGACATAGGATATCAAAAATTATTTTTTTGATTAAAGAAATAGTAGCCCCTAAATCAATCATAAATTTATAAACTTGGTATTTACCCATAATTATTGATATGCAAAATGGTGGGGTTTTTTATAGTTTTACTTATTTGATCATTCTTTTCTTGATAGGCATTTACCATGACATGATCCTTTTGTATTACTTGATCTATAGGGGTAGCTACTTGAGGGCTTCAGACCGGAGGTCCCGCTATGATGGGGTAGAAAGTGGATCCCACATAGAAACATTAACATTCGTATTTTCATTTTTTCAACAATGTTGAATGGGAGACCTACCGATTTCTGCATCTGTGGCATGCCGTAAATCCTTTCGCTGTATTCATTCTCCTATTATGGCGATGTTTAATTCTATGATGTTGTTTGAGTAACAACTTCTTTATCTACACCTTGCCCAAAAGTTTAGGCGACTTACATTTTTTCATCGTAGCTTCTTTTTCCTTGGTCGTCGCTTTTACTTGATCCATGGAAGGTTTTGATTGTAACTCCTACATGATTTTCTTGTGTCACATATTGCCAACCACGCTGATTGATGGTATATTGGAATTTCCCAATACTTGGTTAACAACACAAAATCCTCACTCCCAAATAACATGATATCGGTATCATTTTTAGTTTTTAACCTTGCTTTCGTGGATAAATATGGTGCCTATAGTAGCGATTTTCATTGACTAGAAAAACCTTGAACCATGTATGCTAAAATCTGCATTTCCCTTTCAAAAAAATTTGGTTATGCAAGAAATGACATAGAAAACAATACTTTGTTTCTTGTGTGTTGTCATCCCCAAAATTCCCCTCTTTTTGAAAATTTTGAGTTAGTGGCTTAGAGTATTGGATCACATCAAGCTTGGTATTGTTTGTAGTTTTCAATTCCATTGAAAAAAATTGAAATTCAGGCATACAAGTGGAGTCCTTCCCCTTCTTTTTATCTTTCCACACAGGTTGGGAATGACGGCGTATCCTCCTCGTCAATGTTTTCCCTAGCATGCACAAGTAGTACATGGATATATCTGATTGGATGCAACATGACCATGTTTTAAGCAACAGAGGAAGCTTCCACACATCCAAATGGCACAACTTCAAGAGTAGAAGTCATTGGTAGTTCTCAAACTTGCGCCAATCCTCCACGTGTCCTAGGTCCAAACAAGGGATAGAGCCGGTTGTTTAAATTGACTAAGTATGAGAGGTTTGGTGGAAGCCTCCACATGCCTCAACGACGCAATTTTAGGAGGCATATCTAAAGTAGAAATTCAAATGAGTGTCAGCTCTCCATGTGTTTAGGGGTCAACATAAGTCAAGTGGGAAGTAGGTCCGAATCAGCTAAGTATAAAAGAACTAGCGGAGCTCTCCACATGTCATCTTGGTGCAACTTCAAAGGAAAAATATAGAGGCAAGTTCCAAATGAGTGCTAGCTCTCCACGTGTCTAGGGTAAGATATATGGCCCCGTCAAACACAAGGGATAAAGTAAAATATTAATCCCACATAGAAAGTAAAAGTGGGAAAGCAGGCCATTGGGGCAATTTGATAATTTGAGCTTTTTTTTCATAAACGAGGTTAAAGTGAAAAAGTTACCTGACCCTTCGCCCACGCCAAGGAAAAAATTCAAATATTAAGCCCACATCGAAGGTAAAAGTGGGAGGTGGTCCAACAGAGAAATTTGTGTTTTTGATCCCACGGTTGAAAGAGGTACAATTATAGAAGTTACCCGCGACTTTGTCCCCACTCAAGTAAATCCACATGTCAATACTTTGTATCAAAAGCGGGTTTGTGGGCCAAAATGTTCCAAAGTGAAATTTCTCCAAAGGGCACAAAATGAAAAAGGAATCCTCAGGCTCGCTTCATTTTAAATTTCTCCCACATGGATGGCTCACATTCAAAGTTTGTAGGGGAAAATTGAACACCGCGACGCAATGTGTCCGGTTTTGATGAGGCGTTGGAGAAACTCAGACATCAGTTTCTCGAATCAATTTTCATCATCTTTGTAACCAATAGTAACCATTCTTGGAAACTATTTAATAGCTTCTCCATGATGTTGTTCGGGTTGGATCCTAGTACTCTATAAAAATTAATAGATTTGAAGTAATCAATACAAAAATTTTCACCTTTCTTCCTCTATTTTTCTTCTTTCCATGTCTGAAACTTGGGAATCATCAATCTTTTATGATAAGAAACTTTGTGTTCTTACTTATATGATTTCTAGAACTTTGTTTCTTTGGAATTATACTGGTTATGAAAATGAATGATTTTACTATGCATCTCCCCTGGTTCAATACGTGTAAGGTGGTACTTTTTCGTTTATATCTCCGAAGGTATTGTTATGTTCTTCCTTCCTCATCTCCTTAATTCTCCCATCCTTTCATATTGATGATCTTTGGGCATAAAAAGTTTCAAAGTATCGGGACTCCACACTTTGAAATTTGTAAATTGGTATATAAGTTTATTTTTGCTTTCAATAAGGGAACCTCTCCCATTAAAGAGGAGGGACTTGTTGTCCCTAATTGTGGTTTGTTAAAAGAGTCATTTTAAAAACCCAATAGTTGTTGGTGACTCTACTAGGGATTTCATTTTAATGGATCCATTTCTAAAATAACAACTTCAAGATCGTTTTGGTCTAGTGACTCTATAGTATACACGTGCGAGGAAATCTCTCAGGGTTGAGGATTCCCATTTTCAACTTTTGGAGCAACAAAAATGCTCTCTTCCAGTAAGAAGGAACATAGGGACTCGCTCCATGAGAAAACCTCCTACTAAGGACAAAAATTCTAAAGATAGCATTCCTCAGAGCATCTCAGTCCTAATCTCCGTGCTTTGATTCTCACTGGTGTTTCAGTTCCCCTTCAGTCAATTTTTCCAAAAAAGGAAATTCTTGTGCCTTGGGGACAACAGGTTGGGCCCCTTTATCTTCCTCAACCATTGCATGAGTTACCTAGGGGTAATATGAAATTTTTTCCCAAGTTCTAGGGTGATGGGAAATTTCATCCAGATGAACCCATTACAGCCTTCATTTTTACATGTGGGATTCTTGGGGTTAGACATGAAGATGTTTTGTCAGATTTTGGTTGAGACATTGTAGGAAAATGTTCTTGATTGGTTCTACCATATTCTTGTTGGGTCTATGAATAATTGGAATACCATGACAACTCAGTTTTAGTAGTGTTTCAAAAATTCTTAAGATGTGCATGCTCTGTTGGCACAAATTTCTCATATCAAGAAAGATCCATTTGAGCCGATAAGGGATTATGTGGCTAAATTCAACAAGAAAATTAATAAAATTCCATAGAGAACTTGTCCAAAGGATCAAATCCAAAAATGATTCTTCCTCAATGCCCAGCTTCAGTGAGTTATGCACTAAGCAGAGCTAACCTTGCAACTTTGGATGCTTTGATCAACGTTTAGCTATCGGTGTTGAGGATGATTTGATCATGTCCGTAAAATGAAAAGAGAATCCTCCAAATCTAAGCTTCTTTCTCTTTTTTTCTCCGAGAGCCATTTATGATCAATTAATACAAAAGATTGAAAATGATTTCATTGTTCTCAAGAAACAATTGGCTCAAGCATTCCCCTTACTAGGATGCTCCAAGGAATAATTTTCAGCCCAGAACTACCCGCCTTCCTCGAGACTAGATTGTCTATCGAAGGTCCACCCATCAAGGTTCCAGTCAATGCAACTTGTGAAGTTTAAGAACCTAATGATGAGGAGTGTAATGAAATCCATGAAGAACCAAAAGAAGAATTTAAAGAACTAGAAGAGCTTGGCAGGTCTCAGGTTCATTTCCTCTCCACTAAAGGAATGGATGATGAAGATGAATATGATGAGAGAGTGGCTGATATTAATAGTGAGTAATATGTTGTTATAACTCAAGAGAAAAAAAATAGAAAAGAGAACGTGGTGCAACCTTCCAAGAAGTCCAAGGAGCTTCCTACAACTATTCCAAAGAATGCAAGAAGAGGAGATCCTATTCCCATGGTCTCCACACAAAAGGTGAGTAATGCTAATCCTTCTTCTTCTACTTCTATTTCCAAAAATCCTTCTCCTTTAGATCCTAAAAATGATAGATCAAGAGTGTCTCAAGTGCCTAACAATGATGCCCCATCTACCTCTGGATCTTTTGATATTATTGATCACTTAAAAAGGACTAAAATCAAAATTTAGAGGCAGATTTCTACCGACTCATCCAAAAGATTTTGTTAAAATGGTAAAATTTGTAAATTCCAAATCCAAAGTCTTATCTATTACTTCTAAATTCCTTTTTCCCACTCCCTCTTCATCACCTCAATCAAGCCTTGTGGTTACAATCACTTCCCCTCATGAGAAAATTTAACCATTTTATGTGACTCTCCTCATAGTTGGCCATAGACTCAGTAACTGTGTTATAGACTCAAGAGCCTCGAGATAATGTAATGACTACAAAGGTAGCTCATTCTCTAGGTCTAACCCTAACACATACCTTTGGTTCTTGTTATTCCATGGAGAGTAGGAAAGTACCTCTTGTTCGTAGAATTAAATACGAACAAGTAGCGTTTACAGATTTTCAAGAGAAAAGGGTTTTAGCCACCATTTTGGTAGCTGATATTCGTCCCTCTTATGGGATTTTGCTGAGTAGAAATTTCTAGAAGTTGGTAGGATGTGATATTTTAATGGACTGGTCACATGCTTTGATCCTAGTTAATGGAAAAATGAAGAATCTACTACCTGAGAAATAGACTGAGTACATTGTGAAAAAGACTAATGACCCAAAAGCACAGATACTCTATGCAGACATAGGGCATGGTAACTACATGATCATGTCAAAATATGAGGAAAAACTTCCTAAAGGAGTGATTCATGACCTCAATGGCATTTTCACTTTGAAGTTTGATGGAAGCTACTCTTCGTGTGGTTATGGGTCTTGTGTGGTGCTAACCTTTCCGAACGGAACATTCATGCTTTATCTTTTGAGATTTATTATGAAAATGCAAAAATACAACCGAGTATAAGGCTCTCATCCTTGGGTGGAACACAGTGAAACAAATGGGAGTTAAGAATATTCATGCTTGTGGTAATGCAAAGTTAATTTTGAAACATGTCGATATCTTTTTCAAGTCAAGGATAGGAGATTGAAACATTTTAGAAATCTTATGCAGGATTCTATTGAGTTTTTGATGCTTTCTCAATTGAAGCTATGCCAATAGAAAAGAATGTTAGAGGTGATTCTCTAGTTGTCTCGGGATCTCTGTTGATTCCTGACCTAAATTTTCTCAGAGAAATTTAGTATTGAAATGACTCATATGCCTAGTACACTAGATAATGCAAGAAACTCGCGGGTTTTGAATGATGATCAAAACTTTATCTATTTCTCGGGGCTTAAAGATAACTTCAATCAGTTATATTTTTAAGGAAGTAAAACTTTTCCTAGGAGTACATGCCCTCCAATGAGGAAGAAATAAAAGAAGAAATGACCAAATTTCCTCTCTCACCTATGACCGAAGAATTTCAATGAAATGGGATGAAGATCATTGTAGACCATCCCCTTGTTGTTTCAAGTTCTCTCAAAGATGAACAAGTTTCTTGTACCAAAGGAGAAGAAATCAATGAGATCACTAGTTCCCTTGTTATATCTATGGATGAGATGAGCACACATGAGCCTTTTTGTAGTCCTTCGAAACAAATAGAAAATGGAGAGCCATGCCTGGAATATTTTCTTCACAACTATGACAGTCTTGTCTCATCTCACCCTTCGGAATGCAAACAAAAGGAAGAGGATGATGTTCGTTATCAATATTTTTAGTTCCCTTCTAATCATGAAGACAAATTAGTAATGCATCTTGTACCTAAGAGTCATGATCTTCTAGAATTAGGTGCTGATTCTTCTAAAGTAGTAGGTATATTTTTCAAAGACATGGTAAATATTACAACCAATGGTAAACCATCTAGTAACTTTTTCAAAATTACTCTTTAACATGGTTATAAATAAAATTCAATGGAGGTTTTTGTTTCTCATGAGATGTGCCATGGTGATAGTTGTAATCTTCATTCATATGATAGCATCATTCCATCAAAATAAGGAGTTGACACTATTGGGATTAGATTTTCTCATGAATCCATTTGTCAAAGTTCAAGATGTGCGAAATCAATTTGGAGGAAGTCGAGGTCATACAAGTTTATGTATGGCACTATTAATCCATAGAAGAGGAGCCTCGGAAAACATTCGGTTCTTCATAGGAATTGAATATTTTTAGTACAAAGTATCACTTACTCGGATGGTTTTCTTTCCTCAAATTTTCTTTTCAAGTATCATAGTGTTCATATGATATTCTAGTATGCCCAACTACTCATTTTCAATTCATGGGTGCCTTATACTTTCACTATGTTGTTCTCAGAGAGGTACCTATGTTTCTTAGGATATCTCTAGAGTCGTGTAAGTCCAATGCAATTCTTCTTATTTCCCCATAAATATCCTCTTCTTTCATTATTTTGGCTTGTTTCCTTTCTTTTTCCTTTTTGTCGGTGGTTCTTTTTTTCTTTCCTTTTTGGTTTGTTTCTTTTCGCGTGTTTTGTATTCTATGTTGGTTCTCATTTGACTCTATTTTCCCAATGGATGTGACACTAGTTAGCTTTCCCTGAGTTTTTATATGGTTCTTGATCTTTCCCTATTCCTCTATCAAGTCATCCCCGAAAAGAGCCAACTATTTTCATCCCCAAAATTCCCCTCTTTTTGAAGGTAATTTCTGAAATTTTGAGTCGAGTGCCTTGAAGTATTGGATCACGTTGAACCTGGGTATTGTTTGAAGTTTTCCATTCCATGGAAAAAAATTTGAAATTCAGGCATACAAGTGGAGTCCTTCCCCTTATTTTTTATTTCTTCCCATAGTTGAGAATGATGGGTGTATCCTCCTCGTCAATGTTTTCCCCAGCATCAACGGGTAGTACATGGATATCTCTGATTGAATGTGACATGGCCATGTTTTAAGCAACAATAGAAGCCTCCACACGTCTAAAAAGTGTAACTACAAGATTCGAATCCACGGGTAGTTCTCAAACATGTGCCAATCCACCATGTGTCCTAGGTCTAAACAAGGGACAGAGCCAGTTGTTCAAATTTACTAAGTATGAGTGGGTCAGCGGAAGCCTCCACATGCCTCAATGACACAAATTTCAAGATGTGTATCCAAATTGCAAACTAAAATGAGCTCCAGCTCTCCACATGTCTAGGGGTCAAAATAAGTCAAGTGGGAAGTAAGTGCAAATTGGCCGAGTATAAAAGAACCAACAGATCTCTCCACATGTAAGCCTCGACGTAACTTCAATTGAAAAATCTAGAGGCAAGTTCCAAATGAGCGCCAAATATGCACATGTCCAGGGTAAGATATATGGCCACACCAAACACAAGGGATAAATCCAAATATTAAGCCCACATAGAAGGTCAAAGCGGAAAGCGGGATATCGGGCGATTTGAGATCTTTAGCTTTATTTTCATAAAGGAGCTTAAAGTAAAAAAGTGACCCATAGCCCCACCCATGCCAAGGGAAAAAGTCAAATATTAAGCCCAGCAACGAAGGTAAAAGTGGGAGGTGGGTTAGCATAGAAATTTGTGTTTTTAAGCCCGCATTTAGAAGAGGTAAAATTATAAAAGTGACCCACGAGTGTGTCCCCACTCAAGTAAAGCCACGTGTCAAGACTATATCAAAAGAGGGTGGGTAAGCCAAAATGTTCCAAAGTTAAATTTCTGCAAAGGGAATAAAATGTAAAAGGATTCCTCAGGCCTTTTTCATTTTAAATCACTCCTATGTGGATGGCTCACATTCAAATTTTGTAGGCACAGATTGAACGATTGCAATTAAATGCATTTGGTTTTGCTGCTAGACATGGAAATGACTGAGGCGTTGGAGAAAATTAGACATCGGTTTTGTCCAATCGGTTTTCATCATTTTTGTAACTGAATGTAACCGTTCCTATAAACTATTTAATGGATTCTCCATGTTGTTGTTTGGGTTATATCTTGGTACTCTGTAAAAGTAATAGATTCAAAGTAATCAATACAAAAGTTTTCCCCTTTCTTTCGCTTGCTTTTCTTCTTTCCATGTATAAAAATTGGGAATCATTAATCTTTTATGATAAGAAATTTTGTGTTCTTGTTTATATGATTTTGGAACTTTGTGTCTTTGGAATTATACTAGTTATGAAAGCAAATGATTCTATTTTTCATCTCCTTGGTTCATTACATATAAGGTGATACTTTTCCATCCATATCTCCTCAAGTTATTTTTATGTTCTTCCTTCCTCATCTCCTTAATTCTTGCATCCTTTCGTATTGATGTTCTTTGGGAATAAAAATTTCAAAGTATCGGGACTCCCGCTTTGAAATTTTTACATTTGTATATAAGTTTGTTGTTTGCTTTCAATAATGGAGACTCTCCCATTAAAGAAGATGGACTTGGTGTCCCCTGAATGTGGTTTGTTACAAGGATCATTTTAAAAACCCAACATTGTACTAAATTATTTTTCATGGAAACTAATGCCTACCTTGAATCGGGAGGAGGCGGTGCTTATGGAGGAGGGATCGTTAGTAATAGAAAAGGAGCACTTTGGACCTTCCATCTCGTGTCTCTCGCTACTTATGTGTGTATCTTTGATTAAACTTATAATTTCTCCATGGTTGATATCCTTGATTAGAAGATTTCCCTTGATTATGATAACTCTTATCAGATTGAGCTTGTTGTTTCTCTAGGGATATAATTTTTTTGTCAAATTTCTTATCAAATTCTTCATTTCTTGATCCTGCTTTTGTTGGGTAGGATTTTTGGAGGTGGGAGAAACAAGTTGTGGATTTGGGTTAGGGATAGGAGCAATAGAAGGTTGAGAAAATTTAGGTAATTATGGATACAATGACATGGGTGGTCTCGGATATAATTTCCTAGATTGTATTAAACTATTTTCAACTCGATTGTAATTGCATAAGAAAATAGTAGAGTTATTCCTCCCATAGACTATATTATAACAGAGATATATAAGAGTTCAAAGTTTTTTAAAAGTAAAAAAATGCACCTTCTAATGCAAGTCTCGGAGGAGATGGAATTCTATCCAAGGTTCTCTGGAATCTAAAGTTAATTTCCATCGTTCTCTCATTAGGTTCTCTCTTTATTGTAGTCAACTTCTCGAATAGAGATAGGTTGTCTCGAACTCTCTCCAAACTGGTCATAAAGGGCTTTGCATAACTCATTCCAATTTCTAATTGATCTCGTGGTTAGGATTATTAACCATTGTAGATATTTTCCCTTAAGTGATGAAGAAAAACATTTCACTAATACATCCATCTCAACAATATCATGGATAGCACATACATTCACATTGTCTTGAATGTGGTCAAATTGAATAGTGTGATTTTATCAAGTAAAATATGGGATATTTTTCAAAGCATCTACTAGAATAGGAATTTGAGAATTAAAGGCAAGTTGAATACTTCCTACGAAGTTTAAAAATGGGTTTTGTTATGGCAGTTGTTGTTGATGAGCCATTATGATAGGTCTGAAAAATCTTGTTGACTGTAAGAAGGGCTATCGGGAGGGGATGTAGAAAGAGTTCAATTTAGAGGAGATGGGGATCTTTAAATGTTTCTTCCTCTTCCGCCTCTTCTTGGGGAGTAACTGTATGTACTCAAATACACCTTCTTATCACGTTATTGATCATGTTTATATCCTTCACATAAATCAAGTACACTAAAAGCATTAGTACTGCTAAAACTAGTTGATATTCTGAATGGATTCTCCAGATGTGTTACTGCAGAGGCTCCAAAGGCTAGAGTTTCACCGAGATACACATCAAAACTTGATAAAACTATAAATATTAGTTTCAAAGGTCCCACCAGTGTGTGAAAAATATTGGAGCTCATAATGTGCACTTGTTCTGAATCATAGACAATTTGAGATGTGATCCAACATGGGATTGTCTCCAAGTTGTGGGACTCAAACAGAGACAGACCTCTAAAGAAGGATGACTTCTTCTACTTATTCCTAATGCTAAACTACTCCTAGGAATTAAAATGCAACTATCTAGCTCTACTATAACTTTCCAAGAGACCAGTAGAGAAGGAGACACATAAAATAAAGACCCAAACTAGAAAAGGAGAAAACACCAAAAGTAAGGGGATGAATACTCAAGAAAGAGAGAAAATGGAAGAAAACAATAATGAAAAGGTATGAAAAGATGGACATAGATCAAAATCATGTCCAGATTTCCACTTCCATGATGCAAAATAGACACAAACCTCTGAAACAATGCATAAAACACACCTATAAACAAATGAGATGCAAGATAATGTAATAAAACAAAAACTAAGGCAGATACGAGCCACAAAAACATATATTGTAGTGTTGAAAGATCATAAACATATCATAATGATATAAGAGGAAGATGTAAAACATTTATAGAGGCATAGCCCAAGGCATGCAACTCTTTGAACACTTATGCAACATGAAATTATGCCCATGCATTCCCAAAGTATCCAACATTAAAACATGGCATCATTTTACAATATATAGTAAGATGGAACAAGGAGAAGAAAGAGATGGAAACTTTAAATTTTCCTATTACGCAAATTGACCACCTGCATTCAATTCTCTGAGAGGATGTGATATTTCTACAAAAACTACCTCCCCATGCCACTTTCATTGTTTAAGAAGGAATGATGTCCATATTGCATTTGATTCTAGTGGTTGAGCCATCTAGAACAACCCCTTTTCATGATGGAGATATATTTCTTCACTTCAGCCACCTACAGATTTTTTAATCCATGAAATTTGATTCCCTTTACATGGAGAAGGCTAAGATTCCTTCAAATAATATCATATTTGCAAAGATCAAATTAGATTCATGTTCATTTAGTAATCCATGGAAAACTATTATTTTCCTTCAATACGTGGATTTATTTTTTCAGTCTTGTGTGAATTTTGGATTCTACGGTTCCTCCTTATGTTCTCAGTGACATTCCTAACTTTTCTACTTTATTTCTTGACATTACTATGGTGCAACCTCATGTTGACTTCCGTTGACTACCTATTATCTAATTTCCCTCTCCCGCTTAGATTGATAATCAAGCAAACTAACAAATGTGCACCCGAGACTATAATAGAGACAATAGGTTGATTGAAGGAGGTGTTGCGAGAGAAGAAGGAAATACTTACGAAATATACAAAAATGCGGCAAAAAACGATACAAATTTCCTTAGCATTGCACGGGATATATGGAAAAAAAGTATGCACAGGACCTAAAAATCTTAAATAGCTGTAGCTATTGAAGTGTGGAGATGGTAGAAAATGATTTCCTTAAAATATGGGACATGTGGACCCAAAATATCTAAAATACCTATGGGCAAGTGGTGTGGAAAATTCAGTGGTCAACGACTCACCTAGCCCAGTCAATAATGGATACACGAGGAAAGAAGAGCCTAAGTGAGATGATGAGGAGAATGGATGCTTGTATGGTTTAAGTATCATGGGGACGTGAATTCCTAAAATCCAAAAATACCCGCAACCCAAAGGGAAAGTGGAACACCTGACCCCAAATTTCAAACATGCATAACATTTTAATGAGAGCTCCAATTTTCACAAAATTTGAATTTTTAGAAAGGGCACGAGCTCCAATTTCTTATTTTTAATGAGGGTAGATGGGTGAAATGAAAATAAAATAAAATTTCCAGCTCCATACAATTAAATGCTCATTCCCGTAAAATGCAAGAAATCTTTGGAAAACTCAAAATAGCTGCTAACACTTAGAGTTCCATATCTTTTGCATTTCTTGACAAAATCATAAAAATGATCTCTTTGGAATCATGGCTCTGAGATCAACACATATAAATTTATAAATATAGAATTTGATTCTGATTTGATAAAAAATTATTAGGAAAACAGACCAAGTTCATAACAATGTTTTAATTGTTAGTTGGGAATGTAATTAAGATGTTTTGTCATCAATTTCTCCAACTGCAAGTTATGGGACAGCATGGGGATCCTTTTGCAAAAAACATACCATCATTACACTTATTTTATTACCTCTTTCATGTTTTTGAAAGGCATATTTTGGGATTTCAATCTTCCGTCTTCCAAACTCTATAAATTGTCATCTTGGGCTCATTATAAGAGGGGTCTAGTTTGAGTAGAAAAAATCTGTCATTTTGGTTTTGTGAATCCAATGTTTCATAGGCCCTTGTAGTGGAATCCTTGCATGGTGATCAAAGCCTTTACTTTATAATATATTGAACTATGTCTATCAATGAAGTAATAGATGAAAATTTGTGGATGTATTTTCCCTTCTCGTGTTTGTTTGCATTCTTCTCGACTCTTTAATCTTATTGCAAATATATTGTGTCTATTCTATGCTCTTTTAGGGATTCATTATCATTATGTGTATGAAATATTGTTGTGAATTCATTTTCTAGACTGTGGAGAACTATTATCACCCTCTCTAGTATGTACTTTGCTTCCATTTTTGCACATTAAAAAGCTATTCTCATTCCCTTGTTTTTGGTGTATCACCATTGTTAGTGTAGGATTTAATTTCATGTAATCTCTCTTATTGGTCCCTTGGAAATTTATATTAGGATCATATAGTTTTTCTTGCACTAAAGTAAATTTTGGCAGTTAGTTTAGAAGTAAGAACAAACTATCTCTGGAGGTCTATCTCAAGTAGCAAGTCCCGCACTCGGAGATAGTAACAATGTTATCCAAACATCGTGAGCTCGTGCACACACGAGTTATGAAAATAGGAGGGTGTTGTGATTTGGAAATAACACTACCTATTATTTTCCCCATGGATTTTTATAAATTTTGTTCTGCGGTTTTTGTCCTTCATTTTGCAGCATTCAAAATATCCATGGACTTGGTTCGTTTTCTCCATGAATTAAATGAATTTGGAAGTTTTTCATATTTTTCATGGATTTCACAACTTCATCCCACGACATGCATAATTTTCCATAGCCAATTATTCAAAGGTCATGACAAACCAAGTTTCTCTATTTTGCAAGGGGTGTAAAAATAGACAACAGTCATCACACATCCTCTTCCATCCGTCTCAATGAAAACTCCTTTTCCACCTCCTCAAATATCCTACCATGATATTCCACCTATCTAATCAACTTAAAATTCTCAACCACACAATATTTACATTCAAACCAATCATATATCTAATCAATTTATCTTACAAAAACCTACTCAATCAAACCAATCATATCATATTCCCATCTCCCAACATCAAGTTGTGTCTCAACCCATACAATCACAACATTCTAATTATATCCCACCTTATCAACCACCTCCATCAACCCGAACACATCCTCAAAACTTCCAAACATATCAAAAATCCATCCATACACTTCATACACATCTAATATTTCCATATTGACAAATCAACCACCTATTAATATATTCCAAGTTCTATTGAGTCCAATGGCTAATCTCAAGCTGCAACTTTGGGATATAAGACTTATTTTTCATTTGATAAAATTTGCAATGAATCCATTAACCCATCTTTTTGGTCAAACCTTATCCTCCTCACTCAGAAATACCAATTTTTTCTAAATTCAATAGTAAGGAGGAGTCCCAATAATAATTATGTGATTTTAGGAAACCATGTTATCTTATTTCCCATGATCAAGATCTTATGTTATGAACGTTTCCCATATATTTTGTCAGACCATCCCTCAATTGGTATAACAAAATTCCACAAAATTTATTATTCGCATTCACTAAAAATATTCCTTGAACATTTTTAGTAAAATTGCACAAAAAATTACCATCACTCGACCTTTATTTCATCCGACAATATGATGATGAATATATTTCCAACTTCATTATACGGTGGTGTGACATTATCAATCAAATAGCATTCCCCCTTCCACAGAATGAACTTATTGAAATTTTCTCAAGGTCTTGTATGAAGCATATCTCATCCACCCTCTAAATCCAATCATTTTAGACCTTCGAGGAGGAATTCCTAATGGGTCCTAAACTTTACCTTCGTGCCCTTGGGTAAGGCCAACTTAAACTTTGATCCAAAAACATAAGATGTAATTCAAGAAATCATTCACACATAGTGAAAAATCAAAAACCACCACTAACACCTTTATATTTATATCATCATCAAAATTTACCTCTCACACAGAACCTCCACAAAAAGCTCCTAGACTAACCCCTAATTACACCCTTCGTGGGGAGTCATATAGTTCAATTTTTGACAAAATAATAAAGGTTAATCTTATTCGACTTCCACCCTTTAGACCATTCGATGAGACATGACCTAAACCAACATGGGATAGTGAAGAACACTATATGAAGTATCACTAAGTCCATGACCATGACATTGAAAATTATCTCACATTAAAATATTTTGTTCAAATAATCATAGAATCGAGTGACCTCTAAGTGGAAAATTTTAATTCCCCACGGAAGAATAAAACTCAATATTTTACATTCCAAACACTTAATGTGTACATCATCAATACTTAGAGAAACATTTTCTATAACCACCTCCACATCATCATATATAACACCTACATCTATTTCAGACCTCACTCCAACCATCACACCTTCATGAACATCAACATCAAATATGACCACAACTTCCTTGCACTTGATTATACCAACTCCTTCCTATTCACCATCTACAACATCATCTACTAAACTCCTTTTTTCATCTATGACAACTGCAACCATATCATCATCCCCAAAAGCTACACCAACTTATAATTTAAGCATTAATACACCTATATCAACACTTGAAACTTCACCTATGTCTACACCATTACCTACTCCCATATTCAATACAAGTAGAAATAAAAATCCAATCACTTCAACAACAATTGCAACACTTACGTCCACTCATCCAAATAACACCTCATCAATTTCTCCTTTAGACATTATTAAACGTATCATGTAGAAACCTATCCCACCATCAATATTACAAACACTACTACAAAAGCTAGTCACCATAGAGTCTCTAACCAAATATACCAATATTTTCACTAAGGATAAATCTTCACAAAAATAACTAAATACCTTGGTATCCTTACTAAAAATCTCTTACACATCTGTATAAAAAGTTAGAGATTCCTTCCCTAAGACCAATCATCCTAAAACCAAATCACCATCACCATACTTAGGAACATCCTCCTATATATTACACCACCCACTTCATCTAAAACCTCTACCACTAGTAAGACAATATAGAAATGACCTTCTTCTAAGTTTTCTATCACTTTTACTCCTAAAACCAAATCTAAGTCATCAAAATCATAAAAAAAAGAAATAAAACACAACCATACCCATCTTCTTCTAAATCTAAGATAAAATCAAAGGCCCTCATAAAACAACTCAAATTGAACCCTCATTACCTTCATAAAAACCCCTTCATCTATACCCACATCATCACCTATTCCCTTGGGTATTATACAATAATGTTATACCAACTACTCTAACCTTAAACAATCACTCTTCCACCAATTAAACCATTTGATCTAAATGCACCAAGAACCTCATGGTTGGACTCTAACCTTATATTTGATATCATTGTGCACCATGGCATGAAAAAACACATTGTAAGGCCCTTTAAACCATCATACATAATATATTTTACCAAGATGACATTCTTGAGGAGGGACTAATTCTTTTATCATAAACGACCTCATCTACTAAAGTATCCAAGTAACCCCATATATCTAATAATTATGTCACCATTCCTCCACCTACTTCATATCCTCTTGAGGAATGTCCTCCTATTTACATTTATGTTTTTCAGGTCACCACATGTTCCTATCATGAATTTCCCCCACCCACTCAATAAAATTATAAAGTGGTTGTCTCCACTCCTACTAAAGAGTCTACCCAACCATATTCATCATCCAAACCAAAGGTGTCCATATTAGCTACCCCTAGACCTATTTCTCTTGAGAAGAGTATCATGAAACAAATTAACCAAACCTCAGTTAAGATGTCACTCTATGAGCTTATCCAAATCTCACCGGATTATAGGAAATCTCTTAATGAAAATCGTAAATGCATCCCTACCACTAGTGATTAGGATCAACACTTCTCATATTTTATCGGTCACTTACTTGGTTTGACTTCTAGATATTTTGACAACATTGAAATTCTAGATATTACAACAAAAGAGTATAACCTTCCCCTCTTCATCACCATTTTAATCAATGACACATTCACTCCTAGATCTATGATACATAATGGAGCTAGCATCAATATTATATCATCGTATAACTTTGATCACCTCAAGCTCCCTAAGTCCATCATTTCCAAATCACATGTGATCTTGTACACTTTTAATGATGTCATCGTCCTCGCCTTAGGTATGGTTATTATTCCCATATTCGTAAGTGAAAAAATCCTCCATAAAATATTATATATCATAGAAGGGGAGTTTTAATATAATGTTTTTTAGGGAGACCTTAGATTCATGCTATGTATTACATCACATCCACTCTCCATAAATGTATCAAATATGAGGATGAGGGGAAGATTCTAACTCTCTTTGCCAACAGTCTACCATTCAAATCATGTAATATGACTTATCTTCCTAATGATATTCTCATTCTAACACCATATTCATCTTAACCATCTACTAGCTCATCCCTTTCTGCATTTAAGCTTCCTAATGGCATGGGGTTCACAAAAATGATTGTGCTAAAATGTAAATACACTATCCTAATCTAATGCAATTTTGCATTAAATAATATTAATAATGAAATACCGAAATAAACATGAAACCCTAATGTGTAAAGAGGGTTAGAAGTTCCTTATCTTATTCATAGAGGTTGCGAGACCATGTCACGGTAAGAGAGCCCAACCAAACAAAGATAGAATACCCTCACACAAGATCTCTCGAGAATTTTATATCTAGAAGAGTTAACTAGACTGGGACACCAGTGAGGGATAAGGGTGCTTGTGGGTGCCTTGGTTTGATATTTTAGTTTCATAGTCTATAAAAGTTGTTGGAACAAGGTTCGATATGATCGCTACGTTTCTACACTCCATCAATTCTTATTGTGTGTATTTCGCTAAACTTTGTTAGTTGTCACTTTGTAAACCTTAATGGATAAATCACTTGAGAAACCCAAGAAAAGCATCAAAACCCTAAAAATAAAGATGCATATGAAGGGGTTAGACTATCCTTAGCTTCCAAATTGATGGACTTATCATTGAGCATTGCACTACATCTCAGACCCAATGTAGTTCTATGTGTGTGTGTATGGAATTGTGCCCTAGGTTTCTCTTGTGTTAGTCACACTTTGTGAGTAGTGATAAAGTAACTAGATGTAGAATGTAAATAATGTGTGCATAGAAATAATAGACTCCCTTCCTATGAAGTGTGATGTAGATGGACCAGTCATTTGTGCCTTGTGATGGAGCTATATGGATGTGAATGTATCTATAAAATCCTTCGATTGGATGAAACCTTTGGTGGAGATAGTATATGATTAGTGTTTAGTCCCTTATTATGATCAAATAACTTTATATTTAGTTGATTCTCTTACTTTAGTTTCATAATAAAACATGAAAAGGATCAATACAAAAATATATGATGCTCAAATGGAAAGAAAGGACCCAAAAAGTGTGACCCAAGTATAAAGAGGACCGAGGCGGCGGAGGGGACAAGAGCATTTGACATTGACGTCCTCACTACACACCCAAGTCTAGAAAGCATAAAAATAAATTATGAAATGAAATACTGGGCCAATAAAGTTGCAAGACTAAAAGTACCAATATAAAGTAACAAACTATGTCCAAAAACATGGGTTAATTTGTATTTTTCTTACTTAGGAATCATTTAAATAGTAGTATGTGATCAAGACCAGATAATGACTCAAATTGTGTGATTTTGTGTCTACACTCCTACACTATTATTCCATATTTGCAAATCAATGATAAGTATAGAAATAACCATTAAAATATATAAGATCTTTCATACTTTGAGGCATTAGGTTTCCTAACTTATTTTTATTCACATTATCTTTGGTGCAGTTTTCCTTCTTTTGCTTCCTTTTACTTGGTCCCTTATCATCCTTGTTTGGAAAAGAACAATATTCATGCATTATATATTTTCCTTTTTTGTCTTATTTATACCCCAACCCTGTTTTATATCATGCATATGTCTTGTTTCTTATCGAACATCAAGATCTTTAGTAATATTTTCAAGTTTTTGAATGGTCTATCTTTGCTCAATGCTTCATATAATTCTTCTCTTATGAACATCATATCTTCTCCAAATTTTTACATTCACTCTCTTTGAATTCCATACTTATGACCAAAAAATTTACCTTCTCTTATAGCATCTCGAATGTATCATTTATTTTTCTTGTTTTTGACCAATGCTTGTTTTCAAGGCCATGAATATTGTCTCCATATTGTTTGATTGGTGATTTTATTTTCTTATTTTTCTTTTCGAATGCTTCTATTTGTTCTCGAAAACATGTCGATTCAATCTTATAGTCATCTCCTTATTCTTCATCTTCGAGTATGGAGCCACGAAATAGTATATGACCATCACTCATATATTTAGTATCTTTTTTCATTCATAAGAATTCATCTGATATCTATTATTACTATGATTCAAATTCAAAATCTGAAATACCATCACAACTACTTGCTTCAGATGAACAAGCCTCTTCCTTTGAGTAAAAAGAGTTCTTTCCTTGTTATTATAATAAACTTCTTTACTTTCTTCTTGCATTTACTATACTTATGAATATTATTATCATGATCATCTTCACGATATTTATCACCTTCATTTTCATGTCTATGAGGACACTTAACAACAAAGTAACCTAGTTTAACACAATTTACTCATTTAAATGTAAGATTACCTTTGTAATTTCTATAAACAACCTTCAATTTCCTAGCAATTATTTTAAATATTTCTTTATCATCAATATCAAGAGTATAATTATCATCCTTCACCTTTTTCCCTTTGTATTATTTTTTAGATTTGAAGGAAATATCCCTTCTTGGTTTAGAATAGAAAACCCTTATCTCATAAGCGATCAAATTTTGATGTAATTCATCCATTGTCAAGAGAGTAAAATACTTGGCTTCCTCAATGGTAGACACTTTCGAATAAAATATAGGAGTAATATAACTTAATAAATTCTATACCACAACCTCTTCCTTCACTTCTTCACCTAATTCTTTCATTGTGTTGACATTATTGTCAAACCTAAGAAAGTATGCACCAATAGACTCATCGTCACTCATTTGTAACCCTTCAAACTTTTTTATGAAGGTTGGAAACTTAGATATTATTATCTTGGAATATCCTTCATAAAGGAACTTCCTTCACTTCTTCACCTAATTATTTCATTGTGTCAACATTATTGTCAAACCTAAGAAAGTACGCACTAATAAACTCATCATCACTCTTTTTTACCCTTAAAACTTATTTATGAAGGTTGAAGCTTAGATATTATTATCTTGGAATATCGTTCATAAAGGACCTTCATTTTATCTCACATTACATTATCTGATTTGCAATGTATGACCTTCAAAAGTTTGTAAATTATTTCATTCATAGCCCTCTACTTGTCTCTACACAACTTCTTATCTTCATTACTTGTTGAAGGAGTTTGAGGAGATTTATATCCATCCAACATATATTTCTAACTATCAAATCATAGAGAAATAATATTATTCCTCATCCTTAGACTCAAAAAATCATATTTAACCCCATCCACTAATTGTTTCTTTCTAGAAGAATAGCCATTATGTTCACTCACCATTTTTTTTCTTCAAAGGATTTCCATTCAAGTGATCAAACTTCTCTAAAATAACCATATCTGATACCAATTTTTTGAATCACAATGGATTAAGGTGAGGTGAAAAATTCCTTCAAAAATCTTATATAATTCAAATTACTTTTCATGCACAATTTAAAATTCAACCATGCATTAATTTGATATTAAAAATGTGCAACGACCATCCATAAGAACATAACCATGAAAGAGTACATAATAACACAATATATAAGTGGGAAAACCTCAAGTTGAAGAAAACACACTGAATTTTTATTATATTTCTAAAATCAAAATAATTTAGTAAAGCACCAACTTCACAAGGATTACCAACCCCTAATTTAGTAGAGCACAAACCCTACAAGGAACACCAACCCATAGTTTAGTGAAGTACAAACTAAAAATAAAGATACTGACCCCTAAGGTGTTCAAGAAAAAAATCAACCAACTTAAGATTAAAATATCTAATATATTTTCACCGTTAAAACTAATGTTGAAAACTAATTGAACTCACACACATTTTAACCCTCTTCACAACCTCTATCTCCTAACGCGCTCAAAATTGATCTTTCATGGAATGATTTGGACTGAAACCCTTACAAAATATATCTTCAACATTCCTCAAACTTTCACACCCTCTCTTACCTCTGTCTTAATACCCTTATCTCAATTTAACTCTCTCACCTATCTTTTATTTCTCCTCCTTTCAACTAATTCAAATTTTAACTAAAATTACATTTCTATATGAGACTCAAATCAAAACAATAACATAGGTAGGTATTAACCAAATATATCAACCATTAAATCTAAAAACATAACGTCACAAACATAAAAATTCACAAAATGGACCCATATAGGTCAGGTCATGCACCAAGACAACTAAACAAGCCCAAAAAGGCTTAAAACCCCATCATTAAGCTCATCAAATACCTATAAACAAATAACTTTTTAAAAATCCTTGAAATGCATAAAACATGTCAAATACATGATACCAATATCATCCACACTTGCACCATGCTCTACACCAATAGTTTTATTCATAACACCACTTAGTAGGACAATTTTCCGACTCAAAACAACTGCTTCCATGAACTAATATCCAAGTATGGAGCTCAATATCACACTAAAACATATCAAATATGACATGTAAGAAATAAATGTAAATACAATTCCCTGTTGAATGAATCCATGCACGATATACCTAATGAAACATCCAACAACACAAATTAAGCCAACTATCGTCTTCAACAAACTAAATTGATCAAAAATATGTTTTTGAAACTCAACTATTTTGCACCCTTATTGACCTATTAAATAAATATAAATGCATTCATTAGGAATAAAAACCATCCACTTTCACTCTTTAGTCGATATAAAACATCAGATAAGACGAATCCTGAGTATTCTACATCCATTTTCTAGCCAAAACAATCCTATCTTGAACCGGGAAAACTGGGAAAACTTGTAACCTCAACCATGTCATATAGTTCAAATTTTAGAGCTCCACCAAAAAATTAAACATGTCACATTTGATTTCTAAAACACATATAAGGACATTAGACTTCATCATTATATCCATAAATGCTCAAGAACTTCTATTTGGAAACACTGCTAAACTACCCTTTTAGGCCAAAAAATGAGTCTTCAAAGATATGGTACACTTTTCTTATGAGGACCTAAAAATAACCTAAAACTATCATTGATATATATTAAAACTCCCATGATTTCATAAATTGTTATTTAGTCAATAAGTTCAATGGAAAACATTTCAAGAAACTAAAAAATAAACAAACTTGGCTTTTTGAGTGTGGTCCCCATGTTATCACCATATCTAACAAACCTCTTTGGAAATATAGAGGAGTCCTTTAATACATCAAATAACCAAAGTTTCAAAACCAATCCATTATTTTTGCGTAAAATAATGTTTCCTCCATCACTCTCAACCTAGGGTTTCAAATCCATAAAAAGTGACTAACCTTCTTAACAGTTGTTCCTAAATGTTTGGGCATCATTTGACCTTAGTAAAAATATTATATCTTCTTAAATCCATGGATAAAAAATCCTTAAAGCATAAGCATCACATTAAAACTTTACATTTTCCAACCATGAGCATTTCTCTCACTTTGAGTTGGAAAATGCACTCTTAAGAACCATGTTTTTCCTAAAACATCATAACTTGCAAAATTCTCTTCATAATGACCTGAAATATTTCTTAAAAATTTAGGAAAGCTATTTTCATCATCTACAATATTCATATTGCCAAAAATATCTATTCATATTCTTAACCACCACGAATTACATGAATAGGCCTTAGGGTTTTGCATGTTCTAGGCCATAACATACTGAACTACCACTACAACCAAGCATGAAACCTTTGAAAAACACATTTGTATGATGGAATTAACACAAATTACCTTTATTAATGTCCTCAAGAACTCAGACATACCTAAAATTTACCATCACGCACCAATACGATTCCAAACGTAAGGATTAGGTCTTGTTTAAACCTAGAACAAGTAGAAAAACCTCATAACTCTTATTAAAAGATCTCAAAAAGGACCTAACACACTTGATAAAAAATTTATCATACCAATTCATGCCACAATGAGATTTCATATCTCTCAAAATAATTCTCATGCCCCACTTAGCCTCCAAACACCTAATCTAGGTCTAAATGAGCACATGTAACAAAGTGTTTCACATGTACCTACACTTTGAAGATCATGTGTGTGTCTCAAAACTATCTCCTCAATATCTCCATGCCTCTACCATGCTCCTCAAGTCACCATACAACTAAAACCATCATGTTCCATCACCTAGACTAGCCGAGCACCTAATTAGGCCTAATAGAAAAGTTATGCTTACTTTTTCCACTCTTGCAACCATGAATAAACATGAATATCCAAGTCATCATAATGAAAATTGTTCTCAAACTTCTTCATCATCCTATTTTTCATTAATGATATTTTACATCAATGAAAATACCTAGCTCACTCATGCCAAGAAACAATTCTATGTGATGATAGGGTAAATATCTCACACCACCACCCCCCTTCATCGTAACTTAGGATAATGCATGGAAAGTTAGAAATGATAAATCAAGATCGAAAACTATGCCTTATGAGGTACCCATGTACAATAAGAATCTCAAGTAATGAAGGAAAACCCAATTTGTAAAACATCAACTTACAAGAGATAGAAGACTCCCTAAACAACCTAAGAAATATGTGTCAAATGGGTCCCGACAATTAAACTTGTAATAAGGTACCCATGTACAAAATGAAGTATTTCTAGAATAAGAGACAAATAGAAGTAGGCTAAAGATATGGAAGAATATGTGAAGCCATAGTTCGCCTCACCAAAAATGAGAGCAAAAGTAATATTACTTGGTCTTAGCAAAGGGTTTGGTAAACAAGACTATAAAATTATTTCAAATATTAAACTCTATGAAGTATTTAAGAAGAGTTTTAATGATTTCATATTCTTAATCTATACTTTGAAGGAGTTCCATCTGCATAAAAAATGCTTCTACCCTTAGGAAGAATATGAATTGATTACTATAATTATGCTAACTTTGTGAATTAAAGAAAAGGTAGCAATACGATGAAATCTGAATTTGATCCACTTAAATGTGAAATAGGTCATGTAATTAAGTTCATAATAAGTTAAGGTAATGCCATTGAAGTAGAATTGTCATACTATAAGAGGGAAACATCCACCAAAAAAAATTTCCATATCTAGTGAAGAAAAAGGAAAAAACACTCACAACAGAGAAATCGATACACAAGAGGAAGTGGATCAACAATGGTATCTAAAATAATGGAATATACGAATCTCCCATAAGGGGTACTCCCGATAAATTTTATTAAGGTATCCTCTGAAATACTTGTAGAAAGAAGAGAAATTCCCTATACTACAACACAAGTAGGCACTGTCAAGAGACAATTAAGTTCTCAAAGATACTCATCCCAAAGGGGTTTCTTAACAAATAGAAGAGAAATGTCTAAAATTTATAAATCATCATCAAATGAAGGAGGAGGAGTGGAAGAAGCTTCACACAATTTATGGAGAACAAAGGAAGATGGAATTAAAATATGAGACTGGGAATATTTCTTCCTGAAGTCTAATGATAAAATAGGGGGTTTAACATTCTCTAAAAGGTGGACAAGAGAAGGAGGAGGAGAATCCTCATCAATACTCTCATCATAGAAACTAGAAGAAATAAACTCTTCATCAAGAGTAAGAACATGTAAATTTATGTTATTAGATATATCATAATATGAAGTAGGAGAGGTAACAAAAGTATGAGAAGAATAATCAAAACCAATAATCTTATAAGGGTATCCAAATAAGGACTAAATAATTCTATAAATTTGTGCGAGGACACTCTATGTTTGCCATATGATTGTGGAGAGGCTTGGAAACATGTATTAATAAGAAATCATAAACCTAATCACATGTGTTGATCTAGTCTTCAAGACAACAAGGATTGGTGGGTGTAGGAAATTTCCCATATTAAAATGGATAAAGTAAGGTAAAATTTCATGGAAGCACGTCATGATGTAAATTTTTCACTGCTAAGAAGAAGAGGTGGATGCTGAAAATAAATTCTTCGTAGAGATTGATTCTAGAAAGAAAAACCTCTAAGGTACATCCGCTAAAAGTGTAATAAGTGGAGAAGTTTTGTGGAAATAATATACATTCTCAAATATATGTTTCACTCAGCTAAAAATGCATCTAGAATGAAAGAAAATAAATGTGTGAGAACCCATCCAAGGTTATAAGATGTTAGACTTTGATGAGAATGTTTTTACATGTAATTACAACACCCATGAATAATGTTAACACCTCTTATTTGTGGAACTTTATAAATGATATGTTGGCTATAGTAAGGTTTATTCTGTGATGTGAAATAATTGACCACTCACCTTGTAATAGGTGACAAATAACATAATAGTGGAGAAAACATGCTTAATTCAAGAGTAGAAAAATGACACTGGAAACAAGAACCATGCGTGAAAGAAAGGAACAAGGGGATAAAACAAGTTTGGTGTAGAAAAATAATCTCATGACACGTAAGAGGCCCTCTTTTTATAAGAATGTGGCGGGCACGCTCACTAACCCACAACTAATAACAAAATAAACAGAATGAAAAATGTCCAGTAAAATTATTCAAAAAGTCATAAAATATTAGAAATGAATCCAAAAATTGTAACCAACCACTTAAAAATGGTTTAAAACTTGCACAAGAAAGCGGTAGAACCATTAAAATGGGAGTAGTAGGAAATGGGTGCTTGTGAGTGATGTGAATCCCATATATGTGATTTGAAACCATGTGAGAGAATGATATAATGAGGATCAAGTAGGATGACATGAACACTAATTGAGTTGCCTTCAAATGACAATGTGATGGACTTCCATGTAGTCGAAAAAATTCAACCACAATAAAATGTGCATGTAAAACACAATGGTCTACTCATTCTCATAGATCAGAAAAGAATGTACAAATAAGAGTTATGTGTAACTACCATTGCAATACCCTTCATACCTCCATAAAGGAGAAATGAGTTATGTTCTAGAAATGGAAACTAAATCCTGTATGAAACTTTGATGCATACTAGTACATATGATATATTCTATGATGGAATTTTTCATAGCTACTAAATACACCTAAGACCTATGATCTCACCTAAGTGAGATGAATCACCAAGTGAGGTGGAAAATACTTTGCGATTGCAAGGAAAATACATCACACAAACAGACACAATCTCAAATAATTTAATAAATAATAAAGAAACACAAGGATCATGCCACTAAAATATTGTTTCATTTTTTATAACTCACATACGTACAATAACAATAACTTCATAATATAATATTGATTTTGTAAAAATTTAGTGTCTACATTTTCCCCTCGTTTATGCTAGTAAATGAAATTTATAATTTAAAAAGAGAAACATATCATACCTGTAGGAAAATACTAAATTAATAAAAGCCATAGGATTTTAAAGAAGAATAACCATGAATAATGAATAACATGATTCATCATATTACCCTTACAAATATAAGGGAGAATTTTATCATATGATTCACAATACGTAATAGTAGATGAATAGGTGTTGGGAAATTATGTTTTTCATATTCAAATATTTCTAGGGTAATCAAATCATAAAAAATGTAACTATAGAGCTAGTTGGGAAATAGGTGTCCCAATAATAATGAAAGAGTGTCATTCAGAATTCTATTACACCCTAGTAACATTTTCAAAAGAGATACCACAATGCTACAAAAGGATCTCTCAGAAATTTTGTTGATAAAGTAGTTCTAGTAACGTAAGGAGGCATTTTACTATAAATAGTAAGTGGGTAAAGTAAACGGTACTTTTCATTTGTAATTTATCTTGATAGTGAAAGGAGATATTAGATATTGAATATTTTGCATGAAATATAGGTATTGTGATTGAGATTTAAAAATGTGATGGAAGTGATTCATACCTATAAATTCAATGAGTAGGAAATAACAAAAAACTTGATATTTTTAATGAGAAATAGTAATGATTTTACCAATTCTCAAAAGGCTTTATTATTTTGATTTTGAGGTTGGTAGGGTATATAATGTAAAATTATACATTTTCATATTTTCGGGTAAATATTTACGGTCTTGTATGTGCTGGAGCTGAAAATTGCACCCTTCCTCGAGTCATATACAATCTAGGATTTTGAGGCAACATGGGTCTATCTCGAAGTTCTGGGACTTATAAACCGAGATAGAACTCCGGTGAAAGTAATATTCCTCTACTTATTCCTACTCTTTGCTAAACTAATCGTAATGCTAGAAATAAAGCTATCTAAGCCTAAACTATGATTCCAAGACACCGGGGAGACATGAAAGTGCATTAAAATGAAGATCCTAAACTACTAGAAGTGATAACACCAAATACAAGGGGAAAGAAACTTTTAAAAGAGTGAAAAAGGAATAAGCCAATGATGGCGAGGGTAGAAATGACATCCATAATCTAGAGAAATATATGAACTCTCTTTTTCACATAATGCACAATAGAAATAAACCCTGTAATATGAAGAAACATACACAACATACATGCAAGTAAATGAAGAGGAAAGGAATTGGCATAAATCACCAACTAAGGCATAATAGAGCCACAAAAGAAGTAATTTTATTTCTTCAAGATTATGCACAAATAATTACAATGGAGGAATAAGGTGTGAAATAATTACAAGATTAATATCCAAGGCATGTAGCTCAAGAACACTTGTGCAACACTTTACAATCATGCCCTTGTATTCCAAAAGTACGCAACATTACAAAAGACTATCATTTTTTAGTATATAGAAATGGGAGAGATAGGCTAGAGATAAAATAAATGGAAAATTTAATTTATCCTTCCACTAACCAACAACATGCATTAAAGTTATTAAAATTTATATGGGAACCCTAAATACAAATCCCTCATTCTACCTTTTACTAGAAGAAGAGATGAGATCCATACTTCATAAATTCTAGTATTTGGGCTACCTGGAACTATTCATTTCAATTCTAGAAATTTTTTACCTTGTAATAAAGGATGTCTAGACCTTTCTAATGATTTAAAGTTTGTGAAAAAAGGAGCAACATGTCAAAATTTATGGCCATTTTACATTTAGGGGATAGGGGTGTTCCATGTGGGCTCCTCCACTCTGCATTTAACTATTATTTGGATTTTCCTTTGGTGTGAATAAATTGGGTCTTCCAAGTACATGTGGTACTAAGGAAATAGGGCCCAAGAGTTCCTTTATCTTCTCCCTTTTTTGAAAGGTGGTGGGGTTGGCGTGTTTTCCAGATTATCGGGTTGTAGATAGAACTATGGAATAGTTCCCCGGGGCTTGGTTCTCCAAAATTCATGCACCCTCACATCATACCACCTCCACTTCATTGTCCCTCTTTCTATGGTCCAAACCTTGATGAAGGGAACTAGTTCCCAGAAAGAACTAGTTCCTCCCCTCATTATTTCTTCAAAATCCATCCCCACCCACATTGTATTGGGATTTTATTCCCACAATTCCTCTACTATGGGAAAAAATTTCTTGCGAGGAATGATTAGTTTTGTTGAATTGTTTTGTGTGTTCCATCTATTCCCACACCCCACGACCAATTTCTAACACATTGAACTCCTTGTATTTCAATATGATCAACATTTCGAGAGAACCCGAGGCCTGAAGGAACTTTTTCCTCCGGTTTTGTTGGGACCCTACTTTGCCACAATACAATCCTTTTACCCTCATTTTGTATTTTTTTCAAAATTTTCACTACGTTTTTAGATATGGGGAGTTAGAAAAGAGAAGATAAGTTCCCTAAATCAAATTTTCCCAATTTTACTAATAATTAGGATAATTATTTGATTTTTTAAACCTAGGAATGGAGAAATTGAGTTCCTCAATACTATTTCAAGTTCCCATGACATAGAAAATACATATTTTTCACCATGTTCTTCACCAACTTCCATGAACTTTCCCATGTCAATTTTTTTAAGTTTTGTAATTTTGCAATGGGTGCAAAAATGTACAACGAATATGTTCTTAACCCATATTTACATGGTCATGAACTCTTCCATATGGTTCTAACCCAGATTCAAAAATAATTTGCTAGCTATTTCATTCATTGAAGTTCGAATTTTACTTGAATCATTATTGATAATTTTAATGCATTTTGACATAGCATTTGGACTAATATATAGTAGGATTGTGTGTCTCATTTCTTGCGAGGAGATGTGAATTAAATATAGTTCTATAGAGGCCATGACATAGAGAAATTTCTCTATTTTGGATTGCATGATGAAGGTTTGTACATTTTATATAAAACTAGGCTATGAGATGTGGTGATGTTGGGAAAGATTCCTGAAACATACATATGATAAATAGATTGTGTCATTATTAAAATACACATGTACTTATACTTTTTTCTCCCAATAGGAGAGATGAATAATGAAAATATTGGATGTATATAACATATGTTATGATTAGCACATGTGGGGGATAGCTTATTTTCCCTCACAATAAATGTACCATTAGAAATGTGTAGGGTGTGTCAATTTTTTTGTATAAAAGTGAACATGTAGAGATGAATTTTTGATTGGGATGGATTATGAGAGAATGGGTTTTATGATTGTTTTCAATTTCCAAGAAGGTATGATGGAACATGTATGCTAAGGTGGTTTTCCCATATGAATCGTGTTTTTATTTCTTGAATAAGTGTATCATGGTTCTAGTGAAGCATCCCAGGTAGTGGATGTGCTTAGAAGTGATGTTTGAGGTGTTAGAGATCATATTCCTCAAGACCGATTACGAGTCCTATAAGTAGGTTTGAGCATTTTTGAAATGGATTTGTTTTAATTACTTTTTCCCTAGTTTTAAGGTTGATGTGAGTTATAGTAGTTTCTTGCAATTATTAACTTCCTTTTGATATGTCATATATTCCATGGTGATGTAATTTGGTATGATATGTTAATTTATCTTGAAGACAAAGTTTTGGGTGCTTAACACCTAATATGTCTTACATATTGGAGTGTATCATGATGAAGAGGGATGGTCCAGAGTTGTTTGAGACTATAGCTAAGTGTGAGAGGGTGATGTTGATTTGTATGGAGATTTTGGAGTCTTTTTTTCACTACCTTATGACTTGAAATTCAAATTTGTGATTGTTAGAGTGATAGCTATTTTTAGGCCTAAATGATAAGTGTTGAGCTTGTTTGACTATGTAATGATTATGTTGACCTAATGGGGTCTTGGGATGTAATTTATAAAGACATGTAAAATTTTTTATCTTATGAATGACTGACCTTAATGGTATTTTCCAACCTAAGGTGATTTAGGAGACGAGTCTTGTATATAAGGCAAGGTGTACAACTTACTTCAACTAGTTTTGAAGTGAGAGGTGTAAACCAACAAGAGGAAGTAGGTTATGGTGTTGTGAAGGCTCTAGAATAGAGAAAATAGGCATATTAGGAGTTGATAAGGATAGAGAAGAGGAATATATAAGGTCGCTTTACCTAATCAATATTCATAGGTGCATTAATGAGAAAAAAGGAGAGATAATTATTTGAAAGGGTTTTGAGTGTAGTGAGATGAAAAAATGATAAAAATCAATTGTTGAAGAAACAAATACATCAAGCGATATTCATATTCAAGTGGTTATTTGGGTGCTTAATCACATTAGGGGGTTACATCTTCCTTGTAGGGTTAGTTCCTTATTAAACTATGGGTCGGTGCTCCTTGTGGGATTAGTGCCTGACTAAAAAAATATTGTGATGTGTAATATTCATGAGATTCCATTGTATTGAGTAATATATGAAGAGGCTCAATGGGTTTTATTTCACTTTCAGGGTTCTCACTTTCTATTTTGTGTTCTGTGTGCTTTATTGCTTCACGCTCTTTTGAAATGTTATTTAATAATTAATAACATAACATTTGATAATGAATGTTGAATGGATTATTTTAATTATGTAATAAAGTTAAGATAAGTGAAGTAAAAGTTTGTAAAATGCCTATTCACCACCCCTCTCTAAGTCAATGTGTTTCTAAAAATTTGTATTAGAAAAGGTCCTTGTGAAGAGAGTAGAACAACTTGAAGGAGAAAAAATGGTGATTCGGAAGAGTAGTTTTTCTATTATCATTTAAACACATATGTTTTATGGGTTAGATTATTAGGATGAGATCTTACATAAGTTATTTGTGATGTGTTGTTTGGAAGTTAGTGTATATCGGTATTGTTATCCAAATAACTCTTCCAACTATTTAGATAGCTTTTACTCTCACTCTGGCTTTGATGCTTCACATTTCAAGTTCCGCACCTGTATGCTTGCTCAACTAGCACTTTGCATAGGTTGTAGTCCTTTTTGCATGCTACCTACGCCTTGAAATTCTTCCATGTACCCTTATGAGATGCCTTCAAAATCAGCCAAGTTAAGGTCTTCCTATCACGCGCCCTCTTTCCTTTCTACCGTCCCATGCCCTTCCTCAGTTGGATATTCATGCCCTTCTTCCATACTCCTCTTTCACATTATTATCTCCTTCCATTTTCCCCTTTCACATTATTATCTCCTTCCATTTTCCCCTTTCGTGTTTCCCTCTTGCGCGTGCACCTCCCAAACTTCAAAATCAATTCCAGAGTGAGTCAGCTCAAAGAAAAGAAACATAACTACGGAATGTGCCATGTGTAATCTCAGTGCACCTTCAAAAGGTGTGACAAAAGTGGAGACCCTAGGGATATGCCTGATCTCTATGTGGATCTTGCATGGATAGACTCACGAACACAATGATACGGTATTGACTTAAAGGACGAATCGAGATAAGTATAAAAGGTCGGTGGAAGTGTCCACATGCCTCATTAGTGCACCTTCAAAAGGTGTGACAAAATTAGGGTTCCCAAATGAGTGAATGCTCTCTATGTGGTGAGCTTGATTAGCGCAGGCGGCCATTGAAAAGTCTAAGTAGGGGAGAGCCGGTGGAAGCCTCCACGTACCTCATTAGTGCAACTTAAAAGTTAAGATCTAAAGGCGGTCCCGAACTAGTGCAAGCCCTCCACATGGTTAGAGCTCAAAAAGGTTGAACCAACCATTGAAAATTCTAAACATGGGAACAACCAATGGAATACTCTACGTGCCTCATCGGTGCAACTTCAAAGGTAAAATATAAAGGTAGGTTCCCAAATGAGCACGGACTCTCCACGTGTTTAGAGTCCATCGTAGTTACTTATATATAGTGGGGCACTTTTAAAAGTAGAAAAGCTAGCGAATGATGCCAAATGTCCAACTTTTGCAACTTCAAGAGTAAGAGGAGTGGGTAAAATCTCTATGAATGTGTGGGGTTTCCATGCGGAGCTAACTACAAAGGTCCCACCCAAAAATGGTTCTTAACATTATATACGGTGCTAAGTATTGGCACATCACATTCCCAGGACCCTAAAAGGTAGCAAAATCTTAAGAATGTGTGGGGCTTCCACGTGGATCTTGCACGGATAGACTCCAAACCCAAAGTAGTTTGGAAAAGATTCACGAAAGGTCAATTCAAAAAAGATGAATCATGAATCCCATTAAGAATTTTAAATATAGTCCACCATTTGTGAGACTATCAGTCTTCTCACCTACCACATTAATGAAGTATGGGCTTCCTTTCTTGTTCAACAAGGAACAACACATGGAGGCATGGTTTTTTTTAGTGGAACCCATCATTGTTGCAGGTGAATTCAATGCTTTTTGGGGGTTGTTGAGGTAGGTTTCGATTTATTCTCTCCTTTCCCTCTCATATTATGGATATATATTGTAAGGAGAGGAATTTTCTCGAGTTGGTCATATTTTCTCTCTTGCCCCCTCCCTCTTTCTTCTCTATGGTTGAATGTGGAGTTTAAGGCTCCTCTCTTTGCTTTGTAATGGAATTTTCTTGCCTCTTGCACACTAATGATGTCTTGTGTGAACTCACGGAGAAATAATTTTTTTTTGTGATGCATTTTGTCCATCCTTTGCTTATCTTATTATCTCTTCTTGTTTCTCACCATATCGGGTATATTGTGCATATTTATAATGTCTATTTTAGGTTTTGAGAGATGTGTTTAATGGGTTTGAAGTGGTGTTACTGTGTGAACTTTATCTTTGTCTGTAATACATCTTGTCCATCCTCTCCGTTTCTCACTCTCTCCACTTCATGAAGTTGGCTGTGTGATCAGAAATTTCCTTTTTGGTATATCACCACTTTAGTGTAGGCTTTGTTTTCATGCATTTATCTCTCTCCTTGATCCCTTGGAAGGTTAGAATAGGATTAGATAGTTTTCCTGCATTAGAGTAGCTTGTGGCAGGTATATTAGGAAGAAGAAGTCAAATTTCTCTGGAGGACCATCTCAAGCCCACAAGTCCCATAGCTTGAGAGATGGTCCAATGTTATGTAGATTACACTAGATTCCCCATTCAAAATTAGGCCATCGAGGGTGGTGTGATTACGCATCAACAATTTTAGCACACTCGGTGGGAAAAGTTTGAAGAACCTTACCACTTCATTTCATCAAGTTAATGTGTTCTTGGTGAGATTTAGTGTTTGGAGGCACATGTAAAGAAAATTTGGGGCTCCATCTAGTAAACAACCCATTCCATGAGTTTCATCCATCCATTTCCACCCATTCTTCTTTCCATATCTTTCATTTTCTTCCATTCCATGAAGTTGTGCAATCATGAATTTATTTCCCTCATGGAATTCACACTTGCAGCAATAGTGCTATTCAGATCCATCTCCAGGTTACTTCAACACACCTCTAGAAAGTTTTCACAATGAAAATTAGCACTATAGATAACCAAATGAGACAGATTCAAATCAGTTTGGTCATTTGCCAAACTATACAGTTCTTCTAGAGCATGGATATACAGATTTTGGAGGTAGTTCCACATTTGAAGAAGGTAATTAGTATATGAAATCTATGAGAATGGAAGAAAATATGGTGTAGTCCGAGGGCTATATCTCGGATGAAAAAATTTAGTATTGGTTTCAGGGCACCTTGTCCATGGGTAGGCCCTTTTCCAAGACACTATAGCCCACAGGAGAAGATTGACTTCATGGTTGAAATGATGCCCCAACTTTCACAATGGACTAAGGAGATTGAGGCTTATGAGTTGGATACAAGACAACCTTGTCAATGGGTAAGTCCACCACCTCATAACTTCTCTTTTCCTCTTTGTCAATCAATATCATTTCAGTAGTGTCAAGATTCAAGCTCGTTGTATCTGCCCCAAGTGTTGATTTCCCTTCTGCATCCCATAGTCTTCCATCTCACCTCAAATATTCTATCCTTTTCCCTTCCAAGTAGTCTTCCCCTCCAAACAAACAAGAATTTACACTTCCCTCACCACCAAAAACAATTGCATAAATGGTTGAAACCCCATCCATTTCTCATTTTACTTTCCCGAGACAATGTTGGGAAGAAATTCCAAAAACTAGTGAAGGAGAGTAGTAGGAAGGAGAGACAAATAGAGAAGAGATGATCAAAATCTTGGTAAGCTTGACACTCAGTTTTGGATAGTAAAAATCCCTTGATCGTTAAACCTTCGAGGAGGCCGGGGTCACATCACGGGTGGAGGAAGTTGAGTTTACAGTAGAACAAGAACAAGTGGAAGAAGATAAAAATATGTTTTCTCTAAATGTTGTGTCCATAATGACACTTTTATAAATAGGATGTTGATCTAATCCAACATGTAGAATCAGTCAAGTGGGAGGAAGAACAACTATCTCCAAGTCCTATTGAAGAGGAGTAGGCTGGAAGAGATCGAATTAGACTTGCAGCCACTTGATGAAGAAAGTGTTATTGAAGATTTTTTTCTTTCATTTGAAGGGCATGATTTGATTGATGAATCCACAATGGAGGAGAACTATCAAGAAGACCTTGATCCCCAATATAATACTCTAGAGCAGTGAATTGAATATTTTGATTTGACAAATTTCATTCTAGAGGAAGAGGCTATCCAAGAAAAGTTAGTCTTCAAGAAACAATGGAGGAACTCCAGACCAATAATGTGTTGCAGAAAGTTATAATGATGCAAAAATAACTTCATTGGATGTTGTAATCAATAAAAGTGAGCTGCAAATTGGGGAGGGGTTCCATATTTCCACCAAGGAAGGAAAAGAGCATGAAGATCTCATCTCTTCCACACAATCCACTCAGGAATGTCTGCAAGAAGACTTGATTATTGTAGTTGGGCTTCTGCACAAAGGAAAATTTGGCGAGATCGGGCCTTTTCCAATCAAGTATTTTTCTTTATTGGAGTAGGATTCAAAGTTGCTACCAGTCATGCTTACTTCTGAGCATGAGGATGAGTTTCAAAGTACCAAGGATCAGCTTCAATTCCTCTTCAATCCAAATGCAGAGTAACTAAAAGAGGTATTTGTCTTGTTTCTAGTTGATACCTTGATGTTTTGGGTGGAGGATCGACTGTTTTCATTTTTTCACTCATAATAAAAACCATGTTCAGTCTTAAATCATATACATGGCTGACTATTTTGAGAAAGGAAGCTACTTCTCCCTACCAGTTGTAGGAGTTATTTGAGTTCCCTTTGCTTCGGTTAGCGTAGAGTAGCTAGGTTTTCTTTCAGTAGAACAAGTTCTTGTGCACACTTTGTAAGTTCTAATTGGGACATGTATGATCTTTATCCTTTTTACATAGTGTGTTATGTTATTTTGTTACTCGTGCACAATAAATTAAAGGTAGCTCTTGGGGAGATCAACTCCAGTTCTAATAATGTTTCAGGTGGCTCATGGATAGGATTTCGTAGATACAAATAAGAGTTATGTTTACCAACTTTGACTCCATCCACAATGGACATTCCTAAGGCCACTAATCTCTTCATCTAGTAGGAAGATGGCCCCAAAAGCCACCAAATTGTTATCCAAATAAATCTCCCATCTATTGGGATGAATTTTACTCTCACTCTAGCTCTGATGCTTCACATTTCAGGTTACACTCCCATAAGCTTGATCATCTAGAACTTTGCATAGGTTGTATTCCTTCCGCGCACTCCCTATGCCTTTCAATTCTTCCATGCGTTGTTCGCACATGCCTTCCAAATAATCCAAGTTTCAGTCTTCCTATCACACACCCTCTTTCTAATCTACCATTGTGAACCCTTCCTTAGTTGTATATTCATGACCTGCTTCCATAGTTTTCTTTAACATTCTTATCTCCTTCCATTTTCCACTTTTTCGCTTCCCTCTTGTGTGCGTGCCTCCTAAACATCCAAATCAAGCCTAGATCTAGTCGACTTGAAGCAAAGAAATAAAATCAAGAAAGGTGTAATGTTTTAGCTTAGCACACATTCACAAGGTGCAACAAAAGAGGAGACCCTAGGGATGCACCCGACCTCCACATGGATCTTTCATAGATATACTCCAAACCCAAGGTAGCGTTCACTTGAGGACCAAATTGGCTAAGTATAAAAATGTCAATGGAATCTTCCACGTACCTCATCAGCACTCCTTCAAAAGGTGTGACAAAAGCGAGGTTCCCAAATGAGCGTAGACTCTCCACGTGTTTAGAGCCGAAAAGGAAGAACTGATTGTTAAAATTTCTAACCAAGGGGAGAACTCAAGGAAGCCTCCACGTGCATCATTAGAAAAACTTCAAAGGTAAGATCCAAAGAAAGTCCAAAAATAAGTGCAAACCTTCCACGCTATCGGGTCAAAAGTTTGAACCAGCCATTGAAAATTCTAAACATGGGAAGAGCTAGCGGAAGCCTCCACGTGCCTCATCAACGACAACTTCAAAGGTAAAATCCAAAGGTAGGTTCCCAAATGAGTGTGGTCCCTCCATGTGTCTAGGGTCCAACATAGTTTCTTATATACAAGTGGGGCCCTTTTAAAAGAAAATGAGGCTCGTAGGATGATGCCAAGTGTCTAATCGTCACAACTTCAAGAGTGAAAGGAGGGATAAAATATTAAGAATACGTGAGGTTTCCACATGGAGCTAACCACAAATCTCCCACCTAAAACAGGGTTTTGACATTATATATAGTGCTAAGTGTTGGCATGTCGCATTCCTATGACCCTAAATGGAAGAAAAATCTCAAGAATGCACGAGGATTTCACGTGGATCTTGCATGGATAGACTCCAAACCCAAGGTAGTTTGGAAAAGATTTGCGGAAGGTCAATTTAATGAAAGATGAATCATGAAGCCCGCTAAGAATTTCAAATACAGTCTGCTATTTTTGAGGTTGTAAGGCTTCTCACCTACCACATTAATGAAGTATGGGATTCCTATCTTGTTTAACAAGGAAAAACACATGGAGGCCTGGGTTTTTGCAGTGGAACCCATCATTGTTGCAGGCGCATTCAATGCTCTTTTGGGCTGGTTGAGGTAGGAGAATTATATGATCTTTTGGGGTTGTTGAGGTAGGTGAATTCAATGCTCTTTTTGGGTGGTTGAGGTAGGTTTTGATTTCTTCTCTCCTTTCCCTTTCATATTCTGGATATATATTGTAAGGAGGGGCCTTTTTCTAGAGGTTGGTATTATTTTCTCTCCTACCCCCCTCCATCTTTCTTATCTAGGGTCAAATGTGGAGTTTAGGCCTCCTCTCTTTGCTTTGTAATGGAATTTTCTTGCCTCTTGCCCACTAATGATGTACTATGTGAACTCATGGAGCAATAACATATGTTTCTTGATTCATTTTGTCCATATTTTTCTTATTTTATTGTCTCTTCTTGCCTCTCACCATTATAGGGTATATTGTGCATATTTTTGATGTCTATTGCAGGTTTTGAGAGTTGTGTTTAATGGGTTTGAAGTGGTGTTCTGTGTGAAATTTATCTTTGGCATGTGATGCATCTTGTCCATCCTCTCCATTTTAGGTAGTTGGATTTGTGATCAACAACTTCCTTTTCTAGTGTATCACCTTGCTTTAGTGTAGGCTTTGTTTTCATGCATTTCTCTCTCTCCCTGATCCTTTGGAAGGATATATTAGGATTAGATAGTTTTCTTGTATTAGAGTAGCTTGTGGAAGGTAGTTTAGGAAGAATAAGTAAGATTTTCCCTAAGGACCATCTCAAGCCCGCAAGTCCCACGACTTGAGGGATGGTCTAATGTTACACAGATTACACTAGATGCCCATTAAAAATCAGGCCATTCGAGGGTTTTGTGATTTTGCATCAATAGGTATATTATTCCTCGTACTCTTCTAAAAGATACAACATTAATGAAAGCTTACAATGATAATTCTAAAGCCACGAATTCCATTATGTTTGGTTTGGGAGAATTAGAACTTATCAAACCGATGAATTGTACTTCTATTAAGGCCATGTAGGAAAATATTAAGGTTATCCATGAATTTAACTCTAAGATAATGATGGAAAATATCTAGACATATAAGAATCAATTTAAAATCCTAAAGATGAAGGAAGAAGACACTATTTCTGCATACCTATTCAAAGTTAATCAAGTTTTCAACATCATCAATGGTTTAGGTGAATAGATGAAAGAATAAGTGGTTATCCAAAAAGTATTGAGATTAAGCAATCCTAAATTTTATTGTAAAGTGTTAGCAATTGAAGAAGCCAATGTATTGAGTACCATGTTAATGGATGATCTCCTTGGTAATTTTTCATCTTATGAGATGAGGACCATTGATACAAAACTTATAAAATAAGGATGTTTCATTCAAAGTTAAGAAGAATTCAAAGCTTAATAATACAACTAATGATGATGCTCCTAATATTGGTGATAATGAGTTGATTTGAATATTTGCTAGGATGTTAAAGCCTTTCTTAAGTAAGGATAAGGGTAACTTTCTTTTCAAAAGTTCTAATTATGGTAATTTTGGAAATTTCTCCCATATGTGCCATCACAAGCATAAGGATGAGATTAATGAAGAAGCTAAGGTATCTCATGATGACAAAAATGGTTTAATAAGACAAAAAGAGAAATAAGAACTTCAGAGTTTTCAAAGGTAAGAAGAACTTTTCTAAGAATAAGAAAATTCTTTACACTCAATAGGTTAGAAGTTCTTCCTATTTTAGTGATAGTAGGACTTATGAGAGTGAGGATGAAGCTGTTAATGACAATATTTTTATACCATATTCATGAAATAAGAATCTAGTTAATCTAAAGAAGAGTGCATAATTTAGGGTTATGGTTGGGATTTAAATGAAGAAGAGAAAGACACAAACTTCAATGTACAATATGAACATGCCCTAGAAGAGATAAATCTTTAAAAGAAGAATAATAAAAATAAGACTTCAAATAAGGTCTATGAAGAAAAATTTCATTTGCTTGAAAGAATATTGATCAAATAGCTTGATTTTTCTAAGAAACCCATAAATAGTTAAAGGATGAACTTGAAAAAGGAGGAAAAATATATAAGCCAAGAAAAAGGAATGTAGCAAGTTATTCACAAGTTTTGAATCTCGGATCAAGTCGAAGGCTAAGGAGGATGAGTGTGTAAAGTTTAGTATGGTTATGGAATCCTTAAGAACAAAGAAATAACTATCCTCATATAGAAAAATATGTACCAAAGACATGAAAATTGTACAAGTGATCTTGAAGGTTTTTTTATCAGTCAAAGACCCTCTAGTTAAAAAATTGGGTTAATTAAGGATTCAAGGAAAAACAAGTAATAGAATCATCTTCAGCCAAGTCAAGGACCTTCTCATTCCAAGAATGATGTAAAGGTTCAAATTAATTTCATAAGACAATAAATGTAATGAAGTTCTTAATTAAGTTCAATAGTTATTCTTATTCATGCAATATTTTTGGTCATAGAGCTAGGGAATTTAGAAGGACAATCAAGAATGATTATCCATGGAGAAATGGTAGAGATGACTATAGATATTAGAATGATGTTTCTTGTTATAACTGCCATGATAAGGGTCACATTGCTACATACTACCATCATCAACCACCTAGACGAGTTGGAGAAATGTACGTAAAAATCCTATTGTTTGTTACAATTATAAATATTTTAGAAATATTGATTGATATTATTATTAAGATCCATCTAGAAAATTTTGCAAATATGGAGTCCCTAGAGGTAAGTTTTTGTACCCAAATTTAATCTCCTTCAAAGACCAAGCAACATCATGGATTTGACAGGGATGCTCGAGGCGATAGATGATTATGTATGTCATTTTGTGAATCGGGAAGGAATCTATCTTACTTTTTAACACTCGGGATTTGAAAAGGAGTGGGTAGAAGCTCAAGAGGATTTGTTGTATCCTCATTATTTTAGGTTGTGCCTTTCAACCAAGGTAAGAGAACCCTTTTATAGCTTGTTTATTTTAGATGAGATGGATATATCCTTCCTAATGAAGTTGTTAAGGAGACCTTGAAGAAAATATGATCAATGCAACAAAATATAACTCTCACGAGTTGTCACTCTAGATAGTGGAGATATTCTCTGGCAAGGTTCGGGCTACTAAATACATTTCGAATCCTGATTGTTTTTGCATGCTTTTCTAATGAAAATTATGCATTTGTGTACAAAAAGGACAAACAAGGGTAGTATGGCTAGGATTAGTTGTTTTAAATGAATTTTGGTGGGAGATGAGGTAGGATGAACTTGATTCACAAGATCCTTGAAAGCTTTTACTAAATGGAAGAATAAACCAACATAATGCCACAGAACAACTAAAATGTTTCTTTAACTAGAATATGTGCTTCAATGGAGGCCTAGATTTGCACTTTTTCATATAATCTATGAGATTCTAACGTGAAGGCTTGAGTTGGAAGACCCAACAAAGCAACAAGATTTGAGCCAAATCACGCCAGAGGTACACCAAGAGGCTTACAAACAATATCTGTCAAACAAATGAAAGAAAAGTGATTTTAAATAATTTATTTCACTCCCAGATGAAGGATCTTCTGAGAAATGAAATTGTAGATGCCACTAAACTATCAAAAGGATTGAGACCTATGTCATTGGAACAAATTTTAATACAATATTTCCACAGAACAAGAAAATCTATTTGCATACACTCAGAGATAAAACAAACACATTTTGCTCAAGATCAACACAAAATAACTCGAGTTTGATCAAATTTATCAACGGGAAAGTTTCTATAACAATCTCAGAGCTTGTCAATGGTTGTACACTTGCAATGACCTTGACATGATCAAATTCAATACAAAAGAGATATACATGCTTCTCATAATAGATTAAAAAAGGATGGGATCTATCAAGCCTTTTTTTTATAAGAAAAATCATTCCCGACCCCTAACACTCCAACCCTTTTCACGAAAAAATCATGCCTATTTATATCATTTTACAACAGGATTGTTTCCCTCTAAAACTAGAGACATTGATTGTACCAGTGCTCGCCATTATCTCGATTGCGATTTCCGAATCGAGATATGTAAAAATTCGTCGATCTTAGGGGGTGGATCTCCTCCAATATCTCCCACATTCAACTCCTTCTAGTAGGTCACTTTCCCTGCTACTCAACAACCACTTCCACCCCTAATCTATCAAATCTATCTCTTTGTGTTCTGGGGAAGGAAAAATGGAAGATCTTATCGACCCCAGAGGTTAGATCTCATCTTAATGGAAAAAGAAATCCCCAGATCTTCCTAACAACACTTAGATATCAAATTAACTCACCTTCCCTTTTTGGCGTGTAAGAAATATCAAGAAATCATGAAGATTCACATTTCCAGGAGCTTCAGAGTGAAAATAGTGGGAAAATCAGATACAAATGCACAGCTTCCATTGATCTCTATTTTGAATTTTGACCTTCCATGTGGGAGATCCCATTTAGAACGGTCCTACGGGTTCCTTTTTTCCTTTTACAATTTTTTTGAAAAAGTAAAATTTTAATATTTTTTTCCGTGCCTCCCCTTGCGAAATGAACTGACATGTGTACTAAGGTGGATCCCATTAGAACCACACTTCCCTTTACATTTTTAACTCCTTTTCCACAAAAGTAAAATTTTCCAATTTTCCTCCGAAGGTTTGTACCTCCGCCATTGACTGGAGCAAGTTTTGACTTTTCTCCATCGGGCTTGCATGCCATTTTGATGTTTTAATCCTTTTGATGACAAGGGGCAAAAAATCAAATTTTCCTCCGATGGCCCACCTCTTGAATTTTTTCAATGCCAACCTTGACCTCTTTCTTGTCGGGATTGTGGGCCATTTTGAGATTTTAATCCCTTTGATGACAAGAGGCAAAAAATCAAATTTTCCTCCGATGGTTCACTACATTGCCCCTTTGACAATGGAAAAATGTTGATTATTTCTGTTGGGTCATACGTCATTTTGATGCTTTACTCCTTTTGGTAACAAGAGGAAAAAGATCCAAGTTACCTCCAAAGGCCTGCATCCATGCCCCTTTGACTGGGGAAAAATGTTGACTATTTCCTACCTGTGCATGGGTCATTTTGATGTTTTATTCTGTTGGTAATAAGAGGTAAAAGATCCACGTTTCCTCCGATGGCCCGCATCCCCGTACTTTTAACTTTTCAAACTATCACGTGTCATAATGATGAATCTTGATGTGATCCCCAAAACTTGAGACCTTGAATGAGTGCGGGCTCACCATGTGTGGTTATGGTGTAACTTAAAAAAATCTTAAGGTTTCAAAATGATTTGGCAGGGGCACACTTCCATTTTAGAATTTTACTTCATTTTTCCAAACGGGAAAAATATCCAACTTACCTCAAATGGCCCGCATCTCCACCATTAGCTTTTCCACGTGTCCTCCTACGGGTCAAAGTAAGACTTTTTCCCTACCACTTAAAATTTTCTTTAATCAAATCACCGGCAGGGGCCCCGGGTGAGTTGAAACCTTTTTCCGAAGTAGCCAAAAGTGACAAGTTCAAAAACAAACCCGCCGCAGCCCATGCAATTAGAAGAATCCACGTGACCGCCAAATTTTGAGGAATAACTTTGAAAGGAAAATGACACTGCGGATCAGTCGAAATATAGAAAATCATCATTCACACCCAAAACCTGATTTTTCGCTAAGGATGATTTTTTTAAAACAAAAACAAGTGTATCATGGCTCTAAGCATCCTTTTGAAAATGTATTTTGGATTTTTAAAGGCATACAAATATAGATTAACCATTCTCAAGCTTCCATGGTTGGGGAAAAATAGGAAAAATGATAAAGACCGTAGATTTTGAAGAAAATAAGGTAAACACAGGGCAAGCTCGGAGGCTTTTCAAGGAGGGACACAACAATGGATTTTGCAAAAAATTTGAGGTATTTCAAGTGGAGGTAGAATATTCCGAACACCCACATCAAGAGAATTTTTTTTTCAAAACACGCAGACAAAGGAAAAATTAGGGCAAAATGGTGTGAGATCAAAACAATCACCAACATCGGCTTCGACTCGGGGATGGGCACTCCCCGTGAGTGCCTCAAGAACAAAAGTAGACCATGTGTGAAAAATATCCATTGCGAAAAGGATTCAGTTCTAGAGCACAAAACTAGGACCATCCCCAAAACAAACAGATAAACCAACAAGAACGAGGCCACCAGGGGGGCTAGAACGAGGAAATACAGAAAAAATAGGAAACAAACAAGCAACTATACACTTTGTCACAAAAGATGTTTACCCTGATTTAGAAAAAATAATCAAGGAAAATTTCAAGTGCATGCCATCATAGATATGACCATGCCAATAGGTTCGATATGTTTTCATCAACTAGAAATATACCTCTTTTTCTTCTCTGTTTATTTTATAAACCATCCATTTTCTCTGAAGATCCTCCATTGTGTTTGAGTCAAATTATTTAACATTTTTGAAGGCTGAATCATAGACCAACTTCCCGGAAAAACAACATACTTAGGAGCTCTATTCTCAACACTTTCATACTCCCGAAAGCCGAAAACTCAAAAAAATTTAAGATCAACATCTTCTTGAAAAAATTCATTAGATGCATTGCTTGGGTCTTCAATCAATTAAATAATCATCTTCTCTCCATATAATTTCACCAATTTTCCTTCAATGGGGATAGTGGCATAAGACATGTCTATTTGGACACTACCACCGACACTTGTTGTCCAATTTCTTAACAATAACATCCCCCACTTGGCAAGGCGGTCAAAAATCACCACATCAAGTTTTAAGTTCCTTCCAGGATAAGATGCAAGTTGCACAACAAGATATTTGACACATCCCACCATTTGCACCACTCTAGATTCCTTGGAAATGCACTTCCCATATTTTATTGTTATATTGATACCTAATTCATTCATGACCTCAAGAGGCATGACATTACATGAAGCTCTAGAATCAAACATACAATTGTGTAACAACTTGTCTTAGATAACTAGGGTAGTGAAGAATGGATCCACATTTAGCTGACATTTAACCAAAGAAGTTCCTAAATAAACCTCTGGTGGTTCCCCCGCAGATCTTCCAACACTTGTGGATTTTCCAACACTACAACAAGAAGGGGAACCCCAACCTTGTTTACATCTATGTCCTATGTGATATATTTCTCTTTGAATCCTAAGTATTAAAAAGACCTTTTTGTGTGCTAAGGCATCCTAAGTAGCTCAACAATTGGGACATGAATTTTGATTTGACTCAAAAATTGGGCATTGTCATATAGATCAAACTTGGGTAAGGCAGGACTAGGAGAAAGCTTGGAAAATTCATCACACGAATGGGATTCTTTTTAGTTTGGGAAAGGGGAGGAATGCAAGTTTTCTTGGGGAAACAAGATCTTTTCCAGATTCATTTTTCTTTTGGGTTTCCTTCCTAAGAAATGGGAATTTTAACTTGGCTTGTGGCCCCTTGGCAACTTTACTTTTCGTATTGTGCTCCTTTTCTTGGGAAACTACAACATTCATTAATAGCTACCTATCTGCTTATGAAGGAATTCCTCCATCATATTTTTCAATCATTAATGCCCAAAAGTATTCAAAATCATTAGTGGGGAATTTAGAAGCTTTCACGGTGTTTACTTCTAAAGTATGAGTGTGAGGAAGAAGAGGTACCCGGTGGATACAATCCCAAAAAACAACATTAGTTCTAGCACTTATTACTTGAGTTGAAGTTGCTTCCCTTGGTGAACTTGCGGGGATCTCCATGATGCAGGAATTATCATCAATTTCATCATCAACTTCTTCTTCTTCTTTCTGATCTTCCTCACATGGGGCATGGGGCATGAAAAATCTATCACATCAATCAATGACATTTGTATCCTCCACAATAGCAACTCTGACGTGACCAAAGGATCGGTACCATTCAATTTTCCCCGGATTGGGACTGCTATTTCCAAATCCAACAGGTCCCTTGCCTCTATCATCCGATCATTGGTGATTTGTAAACTTATCTTGGCTTTGTTTCTTGTGTTGACCTTGTGAGCTCTACCCAATTCCTTTCTCAACCTGGGATAGTTTGTAGGAAATTTATTTGACAACCCCGCCAAAGTCTTCACAACCTCCTCCAAATCTACAACCTTGCGTTCTAGTTTTTTGGGTTAACCAGCTTCACACCTTCCCTTTTTAAGGCTTTCCAATTTCCTTAATATTGTTCTCTATTTTAAAAGCCATGGTGAAGGCCTGCCTCAAATTGGTAGGGTTCTTGTCCCTTAAGTAATATGTAGCCTTTTTATCAAATGCATCTAAATATTTGATCAAACATGATTCATCACATGGCCTCAAGCTAATAGGAAATCTTCTCAAGGTCTTGTTGAACCTTGTGTTGAAATCATGTACTGACTCATTAGGATTCTTCTTGATGTTTTCAAATTCTAATAGAAGAAACCTAGGGTCAATCCTATCACCATATTGCAATCTAAATGCATTGTTCATCTTAGTCTAAGAATAAATAGAGTTATCTGACAAAGCCTTATACCAATCCTTGGCATCTTCTTCCAACGTATGGATAAACAACTTGATATATAAAAATTCATGTTCAATATCAAAGAATTCCATCATATTGATAAAAAACTTTAGATGTTGATCACCGGTTATAGCGTTATTTCCTTGGAACTTTTGTAGTCTGTTCCTTACATCTTGAGGAACTACATTTGGATAACCAACCATTCCCACAAAATTTATAGGTCCAAAGGTGTTTACAACAAATGGAGATCTGGGTGGGGGATGAGCCATATTGGTTCGAGTAGGTGACCACTGGGAGTGAAAAAATGATAAGGGGAAGAGGATCTTTGGAACACAAAAGTATAACTTTCAAAATGGATATTCCCCAAAGACCTTGTATCTTGAAATCCCTATCAACCTCTAAAAATATAGGTGTAGAATGTGAAGCAAAAATTTCAAAATCAAATGAAGGCCCTTCTCCAGTTGGAGAATTCAATTCCACAAAGAGGCTACCTGATTTAGAATCACTTGAATGGTAGTCTTCAATGATAGGCCGATCACTTTCATCAATGGAGATCCCTCTTCTTGTCTTCTGATCTCCCACAACTCTCCAGGATTTTCTTCCTTCTGATTTTGCTTTTCCTAGCTCTAGAAATAATGTCCTAGTAGGATCCCTAGCAAAGAAATATGTTCTTCCTTCTATCTTTGAAATTTTTTCTAACAAATCTCACTTGATAGAGATTAAGGCACTGGTAATCATTAAAAATCAGATCAATAGGGAGTCACCACTAATTATTTCAACCTTAGTTGTGCAAATGCACTAAAAATGATCTATCAAATGTTTGTTAGCACTAGAAATTCGAAGTTAAAAATATGACCTTCCTTCACCAAAAGTTATTAGTGAATACTTAGTCCAAAACTTGTAGAGATTGGAAAATTTGCACACAACACTTGTAACTTGAAACATCTTATAATCCCGAACACAAGATGATGTTTAAACAATGTATTATCATTTAGAGCATAAAGGAAATATGTACCATGGTCTAAATGTGAACTGTAAAAACTTTAAGGTTTCAAAATGATTTGGCGGGCGTGCTTCCATTTTAGAATTTTACTCAATTTTTTCAAAAGGGAAAAACATCAAACTTACCTCTGAAGGCCCACATCTCCACCATTAGCTTTTCCATGTGTCCTCCTATGGGGTCAAAGTAAGACTTTTTCCCTGCCACTTAAAATTTTCTTTAATCAAAGCCCAGGCGGGGCCGCGGGCGAGTTCAAACCTTTTTCTAAAGTATCCAAAAGTTAAAAGATCAAAAACAAATCTGCCACTCCCAATCCAATTAGAAGAATCCATGTGAATGCCAAACACTGAGGAATAACTTTGTGAGAAAAATGACACCCGTCAGATCCGTCGAAATAGAGAAAATCATCATTCACGCAATGAACCCGATTTTTTGGTAAGGATGAAATTTTTTTAAACAAAAACAAGTGAATCATGGTTCTAAGCATCCTTTCTACCATGTATTTTTGATTTTCAAAGGCATAAAAATATAGATTAACCGTTCTCAAGCTTCCATGGTCAGGGAAAAATAGGAAAAATGGCAAAGCCCGTGGATTTTGAAGAATTTAGGGCAAAAACAGGAAAGCTCGAGACTTTTCAAGGTGGGACATGACAATAGATTCTGCAAAATATTCAAGGTATTTCAAGTGGAGGTAGAAGCTTCTAGAACAACAAAATTGAGAGACAAATTGTTTCATAACACACAGATAGAGGAAAATTAGGGTAAAACAGTGCGACATCAAAACAAGCACCAATCGTAAGAATCTTAATTTTTCTTGAATTGTAACAATTTATGGCATATTTAAATATATTATGAATGGAGAAATAATAACTATGATAGGAAGGAATATGTAAGGTCTAACCATGTTAAGAAGGAAAATGAATAACCTAAGGCATCTTGGCATAGAAAAGATGAGTCTATTGGTCATAAAATCTTGTTTTCTATTGAAGAACCTCAAGAAATCCTTGTATCAGCATAAGAATACTACCAAGTAGATGATGGAAGGAAAAATCCACAAACACCAATGAAGTTAATGCTTAATTTTGGTGACCTCTCCCATGAGGGGATGGGTATTTGGAATTTCTAGATGTATCCAGTTGAATATTTTATCTCTTTTATGCTTCATAGAGGAATTATATAAGTCTTTTGAATCATCATGAAGTATTGATTGTAGTGATAAGGTCTATTATTCCATGATAAGGTATGTGTATGCAATGGAAAGTTACAAATGATATGGAATGAGGCTAAAGAACCTCAAAGCTTTGCTAGCTCATCCATGCATCATGAGATGAGTGCTAAAAAAACTTTTACAATAATGATTTAAACTAAAACACTATCATTTTATCTCTAACTACTCTATGATTACTTAAAACATAAATTGAACCTAGTTAAACCTATGAGAAATGATATTAGATTTGTTGTTCCTTCAATGGAGGTGAAGAGGTATTTCTAAAATTGCTACAACACCAAGTTAGATACCCTCCTACTAACCTACTACAAAGTTATGGATGCAAGATGGAGTACCTTCAACAATGGAGGATAGCCAAGGTCAAATTCCTATTAGCTTAGGTAATGCAAATGAGGTGTAATGACAATATTTCCAAAGTGTGAGAGAGAAGGATTTGTGAGTAGAGTTGTAAGTTTGAAAGGGATGGGTGACTGTTCTATTTATAGTTTTCCAAATGCAAGAGTTTGGAATTTGGATGCATGTGGAACTAAAGATTTTACATTAGAATAGGATAAACATGCTTTAGGCTTATTTAATCTTGGTTTAGGCTAGTTAAACTTCATTAGCAAGTGATTAGAGACTCATTGAGAGTTGCGAGGGGCCTGGATAATCAATTGTGGATGATAGATAACATACGAAGCCAATAGAAATGGTCTAGAGAGAACTAGGGAGGTTATGAATGGTCGACAGGAGGAATGTTTATCTAATAAGAGAGATATTAGTCAAAAAAATTGATTATATGAGGAATACGAATGAGACGGTGTCGTGAATGGGCATTAGATAATGGAGCAAAGAATGGGGAATTAACGAAATGTTTTCAATTGGTTGATTTGGAGGAAATGCTAACTTTAAACATATTTTAGGTATCGATATTTACCCATCTTTGAGGTGGCATAAGTAACGTAACTTCAAAGAAAGTAGACAAGCATAAACATGTAGAATTTTTTTGAAGGGATAAAAGAAAAATGAGTAGAATGGAGGATTCCCCTAGATTGTCGATGGGGTGATATAAGAACTCGATTGATGATTGAAAAGATGATAGAAATAGAATAAAAGAAATAATAATGTGAAGAAGAAAGGTGATATAGAAGAAAAGGAGTATGAGGAAGAGGGAATGAGCTAACATCCATCCAATTCCTTTTAAACAACTTTATTTTCATCATATTGCTAATGATCTTCATCATCGGTCCTTATTAAAAAGAATGAACAAAAGTGTAGTATGACATGAAAATCCATATATGAATAAATGTCCATTGCTAAAAACACCAGCTCCATGCAACATACAAGATGCATTGCAATAAGAAAAAGTAAAATATTCCTAACTCCATGCAACGTACATAATGCAATGCAATACGAGAAAGTAAACAAGAAAACCAATAGAAAAACATAATGTAATGTTTTTTTATCAAGTTTTAATTCCAACTCAATGCGAATTATCGATAAGGGTTATGATGGTGCCCCAAGAAAGGATAAATGCAAGGGGAATAATAGAGGATACTTGGGTCTGATGAAAAAACAATGTGCACTATGAAACAATACCAGGCAACTCATTGTGCCCTAGAGTAAAAACAAAGTAAGCAGCATAACTTTTGTTGATGGAGATAGATCAATATGATCCATGAGTCGTTTATGATGAGAAAGAACAAGAACCAAAGAATGAAATTTTGTAGGATGATTTTCAATTTTTATAAGTTTTCTTAAACATATTTGAATGTTTTTGTGATTTTTCCGAACATATTTGAAAGTTTGTAATGATTTTGAAAGTTTTCTGAAACTATGTACAAGAAAACAAGGAACCGTGGATGGCCTAGCGATAGATGGGATGTACAAGGGCATAAGGCCATGTGCATGTGAGAAAGGTGAAGATGTAAAAATTCCCTAGCGATTAGGTGGGATTAGTCAAAGGTAAACTCTTCACGGGTAGAAGCGGGACCTAAGGCCTTTATGGATAGGTTCAACATGATGGTGAACATAAACCAATGAAGTGTTGGGAAGAAGCAAGGATGCCCCCAGTAAGTTGGCCTAAAAACACATGATAGAAAGGAAGGATAAGATTATTTTTGTGAGAGGGAACAAAGGTGTCCACAAACATGGAAAAAAATTTAATCTTATACACATGGATGTTCTGAACAAAGTAGAATAACGATGTGAATGATATGAATGTAGCTTAGAAGCCTTGCGATGAAGAAGTGTTTAGCCAAACGCACAAATCATTAGAAAAGATACAGACTATAGTAAGAGTGTGAATAAGGTCTAAAAAAGACACTTGGTAACATACTAATCTTGTTTACTCTTAGAGATATAGTGTATGCATGTGGAATTTAATACCTCTTGAAAGGAAGATTTAATAGACAAAAAATTAAGACACCCAAGGAAATGTGTAGAAATGTTTTATTTTGATAGATGATAGGTGATTTGTGAATGAAGGGTACAAGGACATTTGTACATTGCTCTCTTGTCATCCAAGCGTCCATAGCCTCAATGGAGATGTATTTGATTCTAATCACAACATTGCTTTCTCTTGCTAGTCGAATCCATAGCCCCGATAGATTTTATTTGAAATACCCAAAGAGAGAGTAATATATCAATTTTCTTTTGCTTTGTAGCTTTTAGCTTTTGATTTTTGATTGATTTTGATTCTTTTTCTTTCTAAAAACTTATTTCAGCTCTCTTGTTTGACAAGGGGTTAAGAGCCACAAATGGCTTGATGGAAGGAAATGGAAGTGAATGTGATGACGACAATGGTTAGTGTCAACAAATATGTCCAAAAGTTCTTCGCAACAAGTTTATTAGTTATTGAATGTGATAGGATCTCTAAGAGGTTAGTCATTCTTTAATTTATCAAGGTGATAAAAGACTAGGGTCAAACAGATACCATAGAGATAAATGTCACAAAATGCATGTAAAAAGGCTAACCACAATATCACCGAAGGGATGAAAATGGGACGAAGATTCCTTGTAGAGGAATGATAAGAAAGGGAATAAAGAAACATCCATGTGTATGAAATACCTGATTGCATTGTTTGATGTTTGTACCACTGATTTTCGTTATGTTTTCTCATGTTTCTTGTAGTTTTGCATTGTTTTTTGATTTTAGGTTTTTGATAGTTTTAGGAGGTTGGGACCAACAAAGTCACTCCATGTGATAGGATCCAATAATGATGTTTGTGAATTCCTTGATAAGGAGACTAGGTGCATTTTTTTATCAGGAGTTATGTTATCCTCGATCTCGATGATCATGGTGAACTCGTACTCAAAAAATGACTGCAATTTATCCTTAAACAAGGATTGTTCATGCGGGAGCTTGAGTTCCCTATCCATAGGTTTTTGTACTTTTCGTAAAACTTGATGGTTACGTTGATGTGTGTTATTGAATCATGTTTGATATATAATTTTGAGATTCTTCGAGTTGATAGGAACTATAGAGCTCTTTGTAGTTTTGACCTGAGCTTGACAATGATACCTTTTTGGTTTTTTATAAGCTAGCGGATGACTTGTCTGATCTCGAGAAGGAGAAGAAAGTGAACGTGGAAATTTAGAAGTGATGTGAGAAATGAATGTGTGCTTTCCAAAACCATTGATAGAAGAAAGATGTGATGGATGAAAAGGATACGGTCAAAGAATCGAAGAGTATGGGATAGTAAGAGGTGAACCACTAATAGAAGATGATGAATGGCTACTATAATACAACCCTAAGATGGAATAAATTGGGCTATGAGGACATGGTCCAATAATAGAAGGAGATGACGAGGGACTAGTAGGGTACAGCCCAAGTATAGATGAGGAGGGACTTCTCGGAGGTGTCACATAGATAGAAGAGGATGAAGGGCTCCGGGCCATGTCCCAAGAATAGAAGGTAATGGGATACCTAGAGGTAACCCAAAAGTAGAAAATAGAGGGCTACATGGGGGTGGCCCCAGGGATAGAAGAAGACAATGGGCTACTCAGTGGTGACCCAAGGTGAGATTTTGATTGATGAATGGTGATATATAATGAATGATTTGGTAATGAGAAGATAGGCCACGGATCGTGCTAGACCACGACATCTCATCATGCTCATAAGAAGGTGAAGATGGAATAGAAGAAAATACAATTTCCATGAGCTTAGGATTTTCCTCTATATTATTTTGAAAGGGATCAAATTCTTTTCCCAATATGCGAGCATATCCGGTTTTAGAAAGAATCCTTGTTTATAATCCTCTAAAGGGATATCATCATGTAGTCCGATTGTTTCTTCATTCGAGAGAAATAAATCGGTAGAGGTTGTTTTTCTTTGGCCATAGAAGGTTAAATAGAAGAAACATGTCGAGATAAGATGGGAAGATTGATTGTCGAAAGAAGATGACCTAAGAGAGGAAGTAGGATTGGTGTGAAGCATCTCATGAAAGGATGATTTGGATTTGGACCTATGTCATTTTTCTAGAAGATGATGTAATTTAGGTTGGAAAGTAGGATCACATATCCATTCATTAAGTTGAAACGTAGGATTCAAATTAGATGATTGACTAGATGGAATCGAGTCGTGAAAATCTTCAACGGAGGAAGAGGTTGTTGAGATGACTCGATGAAGGATGTCCTATGAAGAAAGGGAGGAGTGTGACTAAAGAACCAAATTAGATGTTCAATTGACGAAACCTTGAGTCGCATAAGTCTTCAAAGGAGGAAGATATAGTTGATGTGAGTTGGAATAAAGGTCCTGCAAAGGAAGGGAGGATTGTGATTCGAGATTTGATGTAGGGGTATTCGAACAATACTTGGGATCTGAATCTTTAGAAGAAGAGTGGGAATCAAATGGTAGTTTGGATCTCGAATCAAGAAGAGTGGGGGAACCTAGATAATAATTTGGATCAAAAGCATCCAAACCATACCACCAATTATAAGATAAAGGTGGGGAACACGATGAACGTATGGGCCCTCTAGCATGAAGAACCAAACGAGGATTATTTGTAAACAGGGAATATTTTGATTTGAATGGCTAAACCTAGGTTTCGTATTTTTGTAAGTCTAAGAAACCATGTGATAGTCAGTCATTTAAGCACAAATTTCTAGACTTAGATAGTGTGATGGAACTCCTTCAAAGGGAAGGGAGTGACTTGTCTATTCAAGTAGCATAACAAAAACCAACTAGACATTTCATAAATATGGAGATGCATGCGTGATTTTTCAAGAAGGTCTAAGGAAAATAGACATTGTGATGACACAATATCGATGAGATCGAAAATGATTGTCGAAGAAAATAATTTTTCTAGATGATTGATCACAAGGAACTAATCATGTCGGTGTGAAACATAAATTCAGGTTGTAGTGCCAAATCCCGAGACAACAAATCAAACCAGGAATTCCTAAAAATTTGGGGTAATTTTTTTTTTTGAAGTGTGAACTAATGTTTCATCTAAACATTCTCATTAAGTAATTTAATTCTTAACGATATAATTTTTTTAACCAATTCGCTAAAACATTTATTTCTATTTAATTTTATTTATTTAGCTTCTAATAATTTTCTCACATTAAAATTAATATATCACATTGAATAAATTTACCTACATGAGAAAATAACTACCCTTTCTTAATTAAAAATTTCATTCCCTATTCAAATAGTTTAATTCCCACAAAATTACTCATATTCAAAAGTGAATATGGTCATTTGAGGACCCTAGGATTAAGCAACTCATGGCCCTTGATTTGAAAAAAGCCCTAAAACTGCCCTAACTATCTCTTTGCTATTCTCTTCTCCTTCTCTCCATCTCTCTTCTCATTTGTTTTTTTGTTCTTTGTTTCTTCAAGTAGGTTAATGGAAAGCTATGGAGGGATACAAAAATCAGCTTGCATTTTTTTAGGATATTGTATCAAACAATAATGTTTTCTCTTTGTTTTTATAAACCCTATATTCATACTTGCATTTGAATTGAAATAAACATTCATATATATTTATTTGCTTATTGATTTTATTTACTTATCATTTTATATTTCTTTTTTTTTCTATTTTGTCCTCTCTTTTTTTTGTTGATATGGGAGGGAAAAAGGCGGCGGGTCGAGGGGAATAACCATGGTGATGAAGGATGCGGCTATGTAATAGGAAAATCCGAAAGGAGGGGCAACATCATGGCGGGTGGAATGGAGCAGCGTAGCCACACGAAGGGGAGCAGTACAGGTGGGGGTGCATGAGGGGAGAGAGGGCAGCCTGGGGAGGATTGGTGAGAGTGGGGATGACGGGACGGTGTCCCAAGGGCAGCGTGCACGGGGTTTTTCGGGCGGTGCCCCACGGGGACAGATTGCGGGGGTGCGGGGGTTCGGCCCCAAGCATTTTTTTTTATGCTAGCGGGGTTGGGGATTCAACCCCCACCAATGTTTATATATATATATTTTAAAAATTATTTATAAATTTATTTATTATTAAAACGTATTTTAATATATATATATATATTTATATATATACCCCTTTTATTATTATTATTATTTTTAAATATTAATATAGATTAGTTTATATATATATATATATATATATATATATATATATATATATATATATATATATATATATATATATATTTAAACAATATCCATTGCGATAAAATGAATATTAAATAAGGAATTCTTTGTACATCCTACTAGAGATATGTTTTAAAATAAACTATAAGAGGTGTAATACATCTTTTTCACAAGCTAACAAGAAACAATGGTTTTCAAGTTGTAAAATAATGAGCTTAAAGTATATGTATATTTCTCTTTTTAAAAAAAAAAAACAAACTAAACAAGTGAACCTTCCTTTCCACATAAACAAGACTACAAGGAAATGTACTTTTCAAAACTAATAATAGTTTCTACCAATGTTAAACTAAACAAGATTCATGTAGCCAAGAAGATTTCATTTCATATGTAATGCCAAAAGATTATTTCAGTTTTACACACTCAAACAAGATACCCAATATTTTTGATATTTTCTTTTGAAGGGACATGCTTTCAAAAACAAATTTTCATTCTAATGAGGTTTACCAAAATTTCACTTTCAAGAGTCTCAAATTCAATGTTTAACATGCTCTTCACAACATACATAACTACTCCTTAAATGAGTTACAAGTCTCTTACAAGATGTTTAAGGAGATTGCTAAATCAATAATGACTCAAATTTATAAGAATGCAATTTACAAAATAAGGGTTTTACAAGAAGTGCAAGTTTCCACAAAGCCTTAACCAAAAGATAGAAGGAGGTAATGTCCCCAAAGAGAAAGAAGAAGCCAACAGGACTCCAACAACACCAACTATCAACCTTGAGCTCCAAACTTGATGCCTTCGAGAAAAATCAACAAGGAGAAAGATCTTGTTTTCCACCCAACCATAGGCATCATTACATGCCTCTCCCAAGGTTGGGATGCATGCTAGCCTCCCCCAAGCCCATGGGAAAGAGGTCAACTAACCAAAACTTGCACAAGATGGAGGGTGAACTAACAAAGATACAAGAACACAAAAATAGGACAAATACAAAACAAGACTCCAAAATTTACAAGGAGCAGAACCCATGTTCTTCCTCAAGAGTGGGGAAGAGAGGAGAAAGTTCTCCAAAAGTTAGATTTCAAATTGCTTGCACAAAGTAAAATCTCCATACCCTCCTTATTGCTCCTAAATTCAATCAAAACCCTCCTTATCCCTCCACCCTTTCTCCAAGTCCTTCTTGGAAGGATTTTCAAACCCAAAGGGGTTTCCTTACCAAGAATGGAGAAGAATATTCAAGCCAAATGAATCAACTTCCCCACCTCAACCATTTAAGGGGAAAACAATAAGACCCTACAAGGCTTGTCCATCAAGCCTTGAGGATTGAGAGATAAAATCCCTCTCTCTTCCCCCACAACTCCAAAACTCCATCATGCCATGTGATGGAGGGAGTAAAACAACAACACACAACCAAAAATCCACATGCACAATAACAATTTCAAACACCCAATCTAACATCTAAAAGGAAAACAACACAAACAAAAGACATAAGAGCCTACCTCAAGGAAAGCTCTCCAAAAATCTCTCCAACTTCAAATTTCTCCACTCTTGACTCAAGAAAATCACAAGCTCCAATCACCCAAGCATCCAAGCAAGAAGTTCCCAAAAGAAAAAGTCCCTCTCTTTTCCCATGAATGGGAATTTGAAGAGGAGCAAGCAAGAATCCTCACAAATGAGGGGGTGACATGTGTCACCCCTCTCCTCCTTCAAGGTCAAATATGCCAAAACAAAAGAGAGAAAGGGTAAAATTTTCTTTTTGCCCTCTTCTCCCAAATTCCCTTAAATGTTAGCAAGACAAAATTAGTGAAACTTTTAATAAGCACTCAAATCCACATCCCTTACATGGATGTGACCAAACAAGAGGTAAAAAGGAGGAAAAATCCCTCTAACCTTGAAAATAAGCCCCTACCCATTAGGTAGGGTCCAAGGGCTCATTTTTATGTTAGGGTAACTCCCAAGCAAAAGGAGGTCCCCAAAATGTCCAAAATAACCTAATTTCGGGTTTTGCATTTTTGGCACAAGGGTAGAGGGTGTGGGGACCACCCAAGGGTCTCACATGTGACCCTAAACCCTTGTGATTAAATAACTCATTAAAAAAAATCAATATATAATGAAAGTGGGATTATTAATTCCCAAAACAAGTTTACAACTCCACTAATAACCCTAAGAAAAATTAATAATTCAAGGCACAATACATTACAAAAATTGGGGTCACTCATAGTGCCCAAAATAATAATCTCCTATACTAAGGCTTCACACAATGAACATGGCTAGGACTCAGCCCGTGGGCTGCTTGTGCAAGATTGTGTAGCTGGCCTGAGTCCCACGTCCTCCTGTAAACCTGTCACCTACACACTCATTGCACACATTAACCGCACCTATCCGATAAATATAAATTAATGACTCAACAAGATATCAATGAGTTCTAAACTAGCCTAACATCCTACTGAAATCAAAATGTGACAACGTGCACAATTATACTCAATTCTCCAAAGTTAGACAAGATGATAAAGTGACATAGAATCCCAACATGCAACAACTAAGTATCCATCAATATAATTATGTTCCAACAACAACATCATATCCATTAGTATCCATGACATCATAAGAAAATGTGACAACATAGAAATTAAGCTAAATTGGCGCTATACGCCTGAAAGTCCACACATGTCTAATAAGATCAAATCTCTAATATAATGTCCCCAATATAAAAAAATCACAAAACATGTCTATGAGAAAAGGAACAACAAGCTACTGAGCTATAAAAAGTGTGGGTACTACACCAATCAACAAGGGAATACACCATATGCAAATGTTTGTGCAAAGTGATAATTTGATGCAAAGATGATCAACACAATGTCAATATTTATGTCAAACTCAAAATGAACAAGGCGTAAATATTAACAAAGGATAGATGTGACTCCCAATCAAAGGATACCATGACAAGTTCAACATCCAATGAGGCCAAAATTTTAAAGGGCGAGGCTTACAAATGTAAGCCATGTAACCAAACCAATTGGACATTTTAATCAAGCTTCATGGAGAAGTGAGATATTATTGCCAACGTCGTATCAAAACAACACAAACAAAGTAAGTGAAACTCTTCAATATTTTGGACAATGTTTGAAGAAAAAGTAGTTCAAAGTATACTAAGGATTTGCTAAAATGTGGGTAGCGTAACGCCATAATGCGTACACTTAGATAACGTTTATGAAAAATATGAAATAAGTATCTTAATTGTGTTGAGACAATGCAAACAAGGTAACACGTCAAAGGGAGATCAAATGATGAATCAATCCTAACTATGATGATGATCTTGAAATCAAGATAAAGTGGTCATCAAATATATAAGGACACATCCATGCACTTTAGATGTTTAACAACTTTTTCGCAAACATGGATGAGCATAAACAGACAAAAAAGTGGTGAACACTATCTATGACAACACTCCCAAAGATGCCTTATCTTGTCCTGAATGGGAAACAAGAATGAAAAGGTGTAGATCAAAATATGGAAAGAAACTAAGCATTACTTGGGCAGAGTTTCACCTCATCCGAAGGTGAGAAAGAAACCAAAATCAGTGAAATGTCTTCTAATTTCATGATGAGATACACTTAGATCTAACTTAAATGGATTTTTTACCGTGTTCGAAAAAAAAGGTTCTGAATCCATAATCGTTATCACTATGTGATGGCCAAGATGTGATAATGGATTGGTAAAATGGGCTAAAAGACAAAATGTCCTCCCTAATAAGATATCTCACCTAGGTGTTACAAAGTTGTCTTAAGCGAGCATGATTTACCCAAAAATTCATAATGACTAATTCTTGGATTATCTCGGCTTTGCCCCCTTCAAGTATAGTGGGAAATAAATGAGTACATCATGTACTCTTACCGAGTCATGATACGACAACTTGTCACTCTAACTCAAAATGGAAAACTAGTCAAGTGGGTTAGCAAAGTGCTTCTGTTTCATCCACGAGGTTACTCAAATGGTGGATTACTTTAGGGTTCTTGGAACCACCCCAATTGTTGTAGCTTAAGCCGTTATGCCAAAGGGGTTATGTTCCAGTTGAGTGGATAGGGACGTACCCTTTTCTAAAACTTGTGATACAGTGTTTTGAATATGGTGTGTTTTGTTATCTTTTATCTTAGTGTGGTTTGAAAGTGGCACACCATTTGGAAACCTACAAGAACACGTGTATTAGAAGTTTGTGTTTTGTCTTTGATGCCTTTCTTTGACAAGCATTAGGTCCTGTAGACAATGAGTTTAGTAATTTTCCATTGTAAATTTATATCAAGAAAAGGAATTTACACCTTGCTTTTGATTCCTAAGATCACCAAAAGGTGCAAAGGAAGAGCATACGCAGTGTGAAAATTCCTACTAAATCACATAAAAATTACTTTATCTTTTAGAAAAAGTGTTTTTAACATACGTTACAAAGTTGTGCAAGTATTTTTATCTCCAAGATCACTTTTGAAGGTGCGAGGAGAGAGCATACACACTTTACAAACCTCGCTCAAGCTAATAAATGAAACACTTAACTAAGTTAGTCAAAAACAAGACAAAAAAACCTTGCAAACAACTAATAGTGTCACAAAACCTTTCAAAGTGTTAGAATGGCCAAGAAAAATATTTTATAGACTTTAAGATACATCAGAAAATGACTATTTACCTAATATTGTAAACCATAAATTTTATGTAAGTCAAAATCCTAATTTTATGATTATATTGTGTATTTCTCTTCAATACCTTTCCAATGAAATAAAAATAGAGTCGTTTCAAGCTCGGGAGAAAAGGTTATGGCCTCCGGAAGATTGGTAATGAACACAGTTCGACGCATACATGCCCCCTGTACTAACAGTACATGCCTAGTCATTGGGTATGTGCCTAGTTTGATAGATACGTGCCCCGAGTGTAAAGAAAACATAGTCATAGTTCTTGATATGTGCCCGCAATGATGGATACACACCTGGAATGATGCATACGCACCCCTTTCAATGGATACACACCCAATGTAAAAAAACACATATCTTGTGAGATACACGCCCAAAATCACGGATATGCACCCAATGACACATACATGCCCCTTTCAATGGATACATGCCTGCTTTACAGAAAAGCACCTGTTTCAACATATATGTGCTGATTCAAGACATGTATCGTGCACCCCTATAAAACCTACAAAATACATGGAAACGGAATTTTTCAAAAGCAAATAGGTTAGTTGTTAGTCAAAGCAACCTATTTCTAAACCAAACCCACAAAATATATGCAAATGAAGGTTATTTAGCTAGTATTAGAAACAAAAATGAGGAAATAACAAGCTATTTAACCAAAAAAAGCTTGCAAATGAACTTTGAAGAACTCAAAAGACCTCCATTAATGGAGGATGGACATAAGGTCCCACCGGCATGCCAAATGTATGCAATGGAAAGTTGCAAAAGCTATGGAATGAGACTAAAGAACCTCAAAGCATTGCTAACTTATCCATGCATCATGAGATGACTAATTTAGCTAAAAACAAGATAACTTATACAATAATAATTTAAACTAAAACACTAACATTTTATTTGTAACTACTCTATGATTACTTTAAAAATAAATTGAACCTATTTAAACCTATCGTAAATCAAATTAGATTTGTTGTTCCTTGAATGGAGGTGAAGAGGTCTCTCTAAAACAGCTACTAGGTTAGTTAGATACCCTCCTACTAACCTACTATGAAGTTATGGATGTAAGATGGAGGATCTTCAACAATGGAGGATAACCAAGATCAAATGCCTATTAGCTTAGGTAATGAAAATGAGGTCTAATGACAATATCTCCAAAGTGTGAGAGCGAAGGATTTGTGAGCGAAGTTGCAAGTTTGAAAGGGAGGGGCGACCCTTCTATTTATAATTTTCCAAATGGAAGAGTTTGGAATTTTGGTGTATGTGTGACTAAAGATTTTAGATTAGATTAGGATAAACATGCTTTAGGCTTAGTTAAGCTTTGTTTAGGCTAGTTAAACTTCATTAGCAAGTGATTAGAGACTCATTGAGAGTTGGGAGGGGTCTGGATAATCAATTGTGACTGATAGATAACCTATGAAGCCAATAGAAGTGGTCTATTCAAAACTAGGTAGGTTATGAATGGTCGAAAGGAGGAATGCTTAGCTAATAAGAGAGATATTAGTCCAACAAGTTGATTATATGAGGAATATGACCGAGAAGGTTTCGTGAATGGGAATTTGATAATGTAGCGAAGAATGGGGAATTAATGAAGTGTCATCAATTGGTTGATTTGGAGGAAATGGTAAGTGTAGGTATATTTTATTTTCTACGGTATGTATTCTATTTTTTCTACTTAATCTAGTATTTATGCTACCTATATCTAAACATGGTACAGGTAAAATCATTCTTAGTTTCATGGAGCATGAAGATTTATGAAGAATAAGTCCCTCTTATTTTTATAATGGATTGATTAGACCATCAAATTATTGCAATAATTTTGCATGATGATCATGTTGAAGGAATGAGTATCATAGATGACTCAAGGTATGTTTGTGTTTTGGATTGCTCTATAGGATATGACCATATTAAAGGATAATTTTCAGAAAAATATGAAGTAATCATGCATCAAGTAGTATCATGAAAGTAGGGTTGTACATGAAGGTTTCCGAGTTTGTATAATACATGTGTGCTAAAAATAAGTATATAAATATTTAATGAAGCATGATGAGTATGCAAGGAGATGAATTAGTATAATTAAAAAATATAAATGTATGAAGAAGGTTTGTAATCTCTCCATACTATAAAAGAAATATTTCTTATTCTATGATAACATCGTATGTCTCTATTGAATCAAGGAAATATACCAAGGTCTTAGTTTTAAGGTATATATGTGCTCATGTTCTTGAATGTAGTATAACATGTAGCTTGTATTCCATTGCATGATTTGAAAAAGTCTTAGTGTGTTTGAGTATCAACTATCTCAGGGGGAGTGATCATTTGTGACAAAAGAGGTATGAAATATTTTGTACATTATGTTTTTCATCTATAGGAGGATGCATCATCTCAAGATGAGATGAGTTCAATCATATGTGTTAAAATGATTCAAGGTAAAAGAAACACGTGAGTTATAAGGTTCAAATGCTGTCTATATGAATAATGAAGAGAAAATTGATATGCATTTATTCAAGGAGAGCATTAAGGATGATTGAAGACTAGGTCCATGGATCATTAGCATATTTTAAATTCAAGAAAGTGGACATAATTTTAGGGGAGATTGCAAGTAAGTTTATATGAATTACTGTTGTTGTTTTCATAGTATCATTTTTCATTGAATTCAAAGGGGGAGAATGAATTCATAAACATTAAAATAGGTATAAAGGTGGTCTGAAGGTGCTTGCATGATATGGTTACCATCATGTTTCGATAGTGGTTTTCTTGATAATGACAAAGGGAGATTCTTTGGACATTATTTCAAGTGTTATTTTCATTAATATCAAGTTTCATTGATGGAAAAGGATATCTATGTTGCATAGGAGTATTCAAGAGGTTTCATTCATAAAGAAGAGTGAAGGTTTATTGGTAGTGTAATGAAGTATCATGATGCCTAGGTGTGTATGCATGGTCAAGAAAGCATGTGTTGATTATGATCTCCAAATATTGAGTGAAGTTTTTATGATGTATAAAACGATAAATAAGATGTGTCAAAGGTGTTAATGAATCTATATTATTGTAAACATGTAAGGTTTTAAGACATGTTGTCATACAAGCCTAATCAGGTCTAGTCCTAGACTCGATGAAATAATTTTGCATAGTGGCATGAATTATGAGGCAAAATATGTTGGTATGAGTTTTTGATATGTGTTTTGAGGTTTTAGCTCATGTGAGCAAGATGTCAAAGGTCATGTTTTAGGTTCGTAGTGTATGTTTTAGGCCCTTCAATGCAAGTTTTTAAAGATAAGTAAAGAAAGTCATGGGAAAAACATGCTCTGTAGAAAGTTGAAAAGGTAAGAAATAATAGTGGAATTCGTAGATCATAAAGAAGTTAATTATAAAGGTGAATGCAAAGTTTTAGGTCGGGGGTCAAAGATGAAAGAAACAAAACTTGTTTTGAGCTGTAATGAGCTCTAAAAATTGTTGTTCCCACTGAAGGTCAAGTTTATATTACTCTCATGGAAATGAAATATTTGCATGGGGACACAATCCATTCATTGGATTTGAGGCATGGAGCTAAGACTATTTTCTAGTTGGAATGAAATTGAATGATGCCCTATCATTTGTGAATGCTTATTAAGAAGCGAGTAGGAAAAACCTAGTATTGTAATGATGAAGAAGATATGATTGGTTTAGGCATGTTATGATTTGTGATGGATAATGTGAAGGTTCAAGGTTGTATATAATTCTCCAAATCTCCTTTTGGTTGTATTTGTATGCTCTAGGTCTACTTGTAAATTACATAAAAATCATATTTTTGTTGAGATTTATATATAGAGACATGTGTTTTAGAATTCATGATGTAAATCTAGGTTTTCCCATATCTTGGGATTTATTCTTGGTGATCATGAAACGATCTAGGTAGGTTCATGAAATAAAGTGGTGAAACAAGACTTCTAAATTGACCTCTTCATTAATGGTCTAGTGAGTTAAAAACCAGTCATGATAGTTTAAGAGGTGTGTCATAGAAATGCATCATGTGACAAAGTTATATCGACAAGGATAAACTGTAAATATGTGAAATGATGTTTTGGAACTCTTAGATTAATTAGATGAGGTGTTTTCTTGTTGATTCCCTAATGTCCTAATCAAACCTATTTGGATTTCCTAGAAGGTATGAATGAACATGTATTCTAAGGTTTTTTTCTCCATGTGAATCATACTTTTGATTTATTAAAGAATTGTATCATGGTTATAGTGATGTTTTACAGGTAGTGGAAGTTCTTGGAAATGATTTTTGAGGTGTTAGAGATAAGATTCCTTAAGACTATTTGTTGAGTCCTATAAGTAGGTTTGAGCAGTCTGAGAGATGGAGTTACTTTAGTGTTTTATACCCTAATTTTAAGGCTAATGTGAGTTATTTTAGCTTCCTAAGATAAGTATCTTCTCTTTTATATGTCATATGTGTCATGGTGAGGTGATTTACTATGAGATGTTGCTAGTTTTTAAGACATATTTTTGGGTGCTTAATACCTAATAAGTAATGTATATTTGAGTGTGTTATGATGAATATGGATGGTGTAGAGTTATTTGAGCCTATAGATGAGTGCGACAGGGTGTTTTTGATGTGTGTGGAGCTTTTAGAGTCTTGTTATTTCTTCCTTATGACTTAAAATTAAAATTGGTGATTTGTTAGAGTGATAGTTGGTTTTTAGGCCTAATTGAGAAGTGTTGAGATTGTTTGAGTCTATAAGGTTTATTCCAACATAATGGAGTCTTGGAATGTAGTTTATAAATACATGTAATGATTTTTATGTTATGAATGACTGAACTTAATGTAATTTTCTTACCTAAGTTGATTTAGAAGATGAGTCATGTTTATAAGGCAAGGTGTAAAGATTACTTGAGAAGTCGAGGTGTGAGTGAAAAACATGAGGTAAGTGATAGTGTTTTGAAGGCTTTATAATAGATAAAATAGGAGTATGAGAAGATGTGCATGGAAGAGAATACAAATCTACGAGGTCACTTGACCTAATCAACATTCATAGGTGCATTTATGAGAGAAGAAGGAGAAAGAGTTGTTTGAAAGTGTTTTGAGTTAAGTGTCTTGACACAATAACAATAGTTAGTTGTTGAAGAAACAAGGAAACCATGTGATCTTAAGATTCATGTGGTTAGGTGGGTTCTTAGTCGTTTTAGAGGGTTTCATCCTCCTTCTAGGTTAGTTCCCTACAAAAATATGAGTTGGTGCTCCTTGTGGGGTTGGTGCCTCAATAAAAAAATTTCATGTGATGTGTAATATTCATGATATTCCCTTTTATTGAGTAATATATGTATTGTTCCATGGTTTTCTTCCCTTTGGTATTTTACCACTTCATATATTATGTTATTTTATTCTCTATTACTTCATGGTCTTTTGAATAGTTGTTTAATACTTGCTAAGCTCACATTGGATAATTAATATTGAATGGATGTTTTGAATGATGTATACAAGTTAAGATAAGTCATGTAAAAAATATAAATTACTGATTCACCCCTCCTCTCATTCATTGTGATTTCAACATAGCGTTCTCGAGAATTAGTCATTTAAAGAAAATAAGGTGCAGTCCGCTTGGAGGAATCGAAAATGGTTAGAGAAAGTGTGTGAGAAGCCATGAAGTATAAATAAGGAAGTTAGAATATGACCAAGGGTGGATACCGTAGAAAATAAAAATTAATATTGCACGGGTTTCTCAAGGTATAATGTTCCATGCATTTTTAAAAGCATAAAATCAAATAAATATGGTCACGGGGAAAGGATTATACATAAAAAAGAATCATGTACTCACGATATCAACAGAGGGAATCATAATTTGTGGAATAATAGCAAGTGTAGGATTATCAAATGGCTAAGTGTTGAAAACTGGAAAACCCACATTACATTGAAATTTTCTATTCCGTGAACATCACACAGTAGTGTCCCACTATGTTTTTCAAGTCGTAGAACAAAATAAAATCCACATATCAAGCAAGACCTTGTGGAACAATAGAAATCCGTGATAGACCTAAATAAATCAAACGAAAGCCACAACATGAAATGAACACAAAAAAATCCTTAAGAAAATGTAAATTATCCCAGAATTTGCAAAATAAGGGAGTTTTACGCGAAATGATTAGGTTCTCATTGTTCCCATAAATTTTGTCTCAGGAATCCGTTTCACCTGAAACCAAGGGCATTCGGAATGGCTTGGAGAGTTCTATCCAAAGAGCTTAATTTTTTTTTTAAAAAGTGAAGAAATTTGAGAGATTTTAATTGCCTATGTTTTGTTTGTTAAACGTCGTTTTTAAGAGTCATTTCATGCGATTTGCAATTGTCGATACCATGGTTGATCAGCCTGTTGAATGAGATTATTTTCAAAGGGATATTATTCCATTATCCCCACAAAAGTAAAGGGTTTTTATCAAAGAAACGTGGAATATACATTTGGTTATGTTTTCTTCATCCTTCTTCCTGATTATACGAATTTCAATTGATCTTTTCTCTAAGAACATGAATCAACAATTAACATGCTCACAATCCTTGGATTAACATCTACGGAATATTACTTTATAATGGAGATATTTTTGTATAAAGTAAATTATTCCCTTTGGTATCTAGGTTCTTTCTCGAATTTGTATGGTTTCTGCTTCAAAAGTGCGGGTTTCTATATGTGAAGTATCTTTGCAAAGATTTAGTAACTTGTTCTTTTTATTCACTTGTTTACGTTAAGGTGGTTGATATTTTATATCCATTAAAAATATTTTATAATCGTTCTTATATTTTCCCTGGCCTCTTTTATAAATTGACACATAAATCCTTGTTTTCACGTACGGTTTTAATGTTTCTTCTTGTAAAAAAATTTAATATCAATAAATCTCATTCTACTCTATAACTTTGTGTCGATCATGTAAAAATTTGTAGTAAAACTTTTTTCAATTGATTGTTTGATTGAGAAAAAGGGTTTGTTTCATTGCAGTGTTATTTTCTATTGAATTGGCTTCAATTATAAATTTATTTATGGAATTTCGAAGATGCATACCTATTTTCCTTAGGGTTTCCTCCGTGTGTTGGATTTTTTTGTGATGAGTAATGGGATTTCAATAGTTATTTCATATTATTTACCTTAAGTTTTTATGATTTGAAATAAAATTTGAAGGGTGATTTTCCTTTGATTTCATGTGTGAATACATGAAGAGTTGTCAATACAACGTGGTTAATGCGATTGCTTACTCCCACTAATCCAATTTTCCACAATCTCCGCCCCCTTAAATCTCATATTAAACTACCCTTTACCCACCCTTACAAATTTAATAACTTTTACTAATTCAACATGATATATACTTTCAAAATAAAAAAACTTCTACATATTTTGAGTGAGTTTTCTCTTATTTGTGAAGCTTGACATTTCAAGTATGATTTCCTTCCAAGTTATTAGTAAATTAACTCAAAGTAATGCATGTGATCATCCTAAATATATGTTTAATGGCTTGGGTATGTACTATCAAGCAATTTAATATTTGTTTGACTATTATTTTGAATGATAGTTGTATTTGATCTCAAATTGAGGTTCCAATAATTTTGAGGGTTTAACACATAGTAATTACCTCCCCCTTTCAAGCCAACCCTTAGGTCCTCTAATTTTGGTTCAAGAAGAGTCATAAAGTAGCAGGTGAGTCATACCGTTGTGTGATTATATGTAATCTTCATAGACTAGGTCATGAAAGGAATATAGATCCATCGCTAGATGTAAAAAAAATTATCATATCCATCATTCTTCCTTGTTCCTTATTTCATGGATATTACTCTTCGAGTCCTGTGTTGGGTATTATATTGGGAACCAACACCTCTTATTATTATTATTATTATTATTATTATTATTATTATATAAAGAAAACAAAACCTAACAACCTCAATATTTCTACATATACCTCCAAATTCTTATGGTTGAATTATCTATCAACAATATTCAATTTTTCATGAAATATGGGTCCATTGTGGTGGATTATAAGCTGATGGTTAAGTATATCCTATCATATATGATGTTAATAACTACACCCATTGATTACACCTTAATTATATTTGACATGAAAAACATTTGATTTTATTGATTTAGATTAACAAAATGATGCAAGAGTTAGAAAATTGGTAGATATTATGATTTATTAACTTCCAAAATTAGTTACTACAATAAGGATAATGGTTTTATACCAATAAATCAAGTTCTAAACAAGATATGAAATTAAAAATACAAAAATTGGTACACTTATATAATTACAGATGTTAATGTGAAGGTTAAGTGAAGGTGCACTACAAAAAGGAGATATAAATTAGATTAACCTTTTTATGAGACTATATTTAGAAATAAGTATGAGGAAATACCTTTAATATTTCTAAGGGTTATAATCTACGATATTCACCCTTATGTATCATATTGATCCTTCTCAAATATAGGAATAGGATTTGTATAACACTATCAATTATCTGAAACTATAATATATTGCTATCAAATCCTAGTTTTTAGTCATCTTCCAAACATCTCTATGTACTTTAATCGTCATCGAAAACCATATATGTGGATGATAAGTTATACAAAATTAACATTATATGGGTTATGAGTACACACATGCAATTATGATGTTCGCACTACTCTAAACATGCCTATTAATGTATATCATTATTAACCTATCATTTAATACATAAATGAATGCAATTAGATTGGAGATACACCTTTATAATGCTTTAGTTGATTTTTCTCCTTCTATGATAGTTGTGGTTCATTTTAGTGTTTGTAGATGAACGAGAATGTTTCATAACTTGGTAAGAAGATTTAGACCTAGAGATATTTCTTCCTAGTGATTGTAGATGTGTTATAGTAAGAAAAAGGGATCCTTTTGTTCCTTTTCATATATATGAAGTAATAGTATCAATTATTTTTTAGAGGTATTCTAGGTTATAAAATGAGGTAGAGTTTACTTGATTATCTATGGTTTCAGAGATGATTTATCAATGAAAGAATGACCCAATGAGATTATAAGACCGAGAGCAAAAGTATTGAATTTGAACGAAAAGTTTGAGTACATGTCAATTCAAAATCATATAACTTAGTCAAGACTATATGTATTATCCTAACCAATCTATTAAACACTTCTCAAGGAAGGAAACCATGGAAATTGAGGTTCAAGACTTTTTATTTATGGTTGTATATGGTTTTCATGAATTGTGTTATTAAAATTTGATGATATGTTAGTTTTCAAGGATAAAACATAAAAAAAGGACATAGAAATTTGCTATGTGAGGAAGGGAATGTTGTAGTTATCTTAGCAAGATTATATTGTCAAAACTAGCAGTGTGAAAGAGTGAATTTCTAATTATTAGTTTATACATTAATCCTCGCCTTTAAATATGAAATTAAATTACATGCTTGAAGGAATATATAATTTAGTGTGTACACATAATTTTAGTTCATTTTAATTTTTATTTGTAATAATCCCATTGTTTTTGGTATTGGCATGCTCCATGATGAAACATGTAACACAAAGTGTATTGAATGTCCATGGAAAAGAACTAAATTTTAAATAAATATTAAAAGAGTAATAAAAGATATTTAAATTTTTATAATAATGTAATGAAAGAGATATAATCAAGGAAGGAATACACCTATTTATTTTTAGAGGGAGAAAATCTCATTATTTTTTATTGCTTGAAGTTGTTGAATTTCTAAATTTTTTGAACTTCACCGAAGGATTGGGGTGATCAATCCATAATTGTTCCAAAGAGACATTATATTATTAGGTGTATGAAACCCAACATTGGATTGTAAGGATAGATGAAAAATAATCAAATTCACAAATTCCCCACTAAGAAAGAATTCCATGTATCAAGGTTATTTAGAAATTATATTATCTTCCATTTTGATTATAGGAGAAAAGAAAAAATATCCTAAGAATATATTATCCTCTTCAATTCCTTCTAAAATCACATGGACCACACCACTACGAGATGGATCTCGGACCAATTTCATAAAGTATTACATATAGTAGAAAATATAATGGATGCCCCCATGACCTTTCCCCTGTGCCACACTAATAAAATGTACTAAAATTTTGATGGATAAAGGAATCTTATACCCCCAAAATATCAAAAACTATAGTAGAAATTTAGTTCCATAGTGAAGGAGTGAAGTACTTCATTCAACCAAATATACTGGTTTTAATTGATAGAAATGGTCCTAAAATTATGCTAAAAACTTCATAATGTATATGAAAACCTAAACTTGATAAAATTGATGTTTCTAACCCTTGGGAAAAATATATAGATAATTTTTGACCATATTGTATGATCTTTACAAATCTATATTGCTTTATATATGTTAATTTTGTCTAAATTTTTGTGTTTTTATATCTATTATTAGTAACTCTGCCTTATTTGTAAGTGTTTCATATCCAATTTGTTTTGTGTGTATTCTGACTTTAGGAATACCTAGATGAACTTCAACTCTTTTTAAGGCATTTGAAAAAACCACATCGAAGACTTGGATTTAAAGAAATAGATGTGTGCCCGTCAAATAGATGTATGTGAAGATATAAGGAAAAATATAATGTTAGAGAGGTTTCCACCTCGAATAATCTATACCTCCAAAAGATAAGTTTATTACACATGGTGGAAACAATGGAACACAATAAAACCAATGATATAAATAGAGAACAAAGAACAACAATAGTTTAAATACATGTAGGAGATGACAAGTATGAAAATAATCAAATCATACATGTAACAAGTATGAAAAATAGTCACATAAAAGACATAAACTTGAAAAATAAGGGATACCCAAATTGTCATAAGACAACTAAAGACCTTAGGCATGATGCCAAAAATATGTGACACACAAAAATGCGACAAGACAATTAATGAACAAAGGTCATAAGAAATTAAAATAAGGAAGTTGTAATACACACACAAATAAGTATGTATTAAATAAGAGAATCAAAATATGGTAACATGATAATATAGCAAATATATGTGAAATATGTGAAACAAGATATATAAATGTTACACAAGACACATGTATTAGCCTTGTTAGCTCAAATGAAAACATGTAAACAATATATGTAATCAATCATAATGAGGAAGTAGAAAGTAACTATAATGGAACCATAACGCCTAGATGTGGTGTAAAAATACATGCCCTTGATGAATAGAAATTTTGAGTAAAGAATATCTTCATCACGCATCATCGTGTAACAATCTATCTATATCATTCATCATTCTAAAATACCTCGTGAACACATGTTTGCAAAAGTTAAAGAAGAATATTATCTATAAAACCAATGTGACCAAAAACATGTATAATGTAAAGTGCTAACAACTATGAAAAAATGCACAAGTCTTGATTTTGTATTATTGAAAATATATCATAGTTTATGTATATTCAAAATTATTAGCTATTTACACAAAGGAGGGGTAGAATTGATCTATCTAATGAAATACTTAGGAGGAAGATGAGAAACTAATAAAATTGATGCATGCTTATTCCTTTGTTATGGAGAAGGACATGAATAAAATGCAAGAGGTAGAGTAGTGTCAATATTTGTAAAACAATATCGATAAGAGGGTGGAGATGTATGAGAAGTTTGGGAGGAAAAATACCTAGGTGAAGGGCTATAAGAGGAATAAATATGATAAATACCATATATACTAAAAGTCTTATGCGAAATTTGGGAGAGAGTATGTTCAATAGAGGACCAAGGGAGATCCCCTTGACGAGAGTATCCATAAGAAATATTGTGTGAAGGCCTGAAGGCCTACTAAAAGACCTAGGAGGTATAGATAAACCAAAAGGAAGTGTGTAACGAAAGGTATTTCACATGACCTAGAAGATAGAGAGATATAATAGGAATATTGAGAAGTAAAGGAAGTATAAAGAGACCTAGGGGAGATAAAGTTGTGAGAAGTAGCAGGTTTACACTACAAACCTTGGGAGAAACCTGCAGGATAAAACTATGATGTATATTATATTGTGAAACCAAATACATCTCTAGAAATGAAGTGTGGGAATAGGAGAGTTAGAGGAAGGATTAGGATATACTGGTGTAGAATCCTCACATCGAATACCTTGAATGGTGATAACTTGTTGAGTATGAATAAAATTAATGTATTGGTAGATGAAAGAAGGAATAGGTCTAAGAGAACTTAGTGAAGGGATACACAACCCTAAGTTTATAGAACAAAGAGTGGAAAAACCTAATAATGAAGTTATAGTAGTGATTGATCTAAAAATGATGGGTAGAGTAATATTTTGATTTGAATATTAGTATTGAGTTTAATATTATTTGTATAAATTCTAAGGAATTGAAGTAACATGATATCTAGAACATTATATTTAGTGTGTAGGTCAACAAAAACATTGTGTATAGGAAATTCATTAATAAAAACAAGAATATGTGGAGTATTATAGATATGTGTCTCCTATATATCAAAGTCATGATAAATATTGAGTGGTGTAGGAGATGATGTAAGACAACAATCAACCATTACATCGATGGTGATCATTTAAAGGTAGGCAGTGGCACCTCATGATAATTAATATGCACAATATATTTTGAGTTTATAATTATCATTAGTTGGATTAGAGGATTTTGTAGGTCCATCCTTTGCAACAACATCGGATTATATGAGATCTTTAATGATATGGTGTACCTTAAGACATGGTTTATTGAAGTGGTAGATACATCTATGATAATCGTAATAGGAATTGGTATCAAAATTGTTCCTTTGAAGCTTACATATATCAACATAAAATGGTGAAATGAGAGACACAAGATCCGAATGAAGAAATTATATCAATACAATGTTTTGGGCACAAGGTAAGAGGGTAAACTTATGACAAAGCGGGTTGGATTTGAAATGTAAGTGGTTGAGAAATGAGATTGATTGTGTCCTTCAAAGTAATCTTAAAATCATTAATATTTATTTTGAATGGGGATATATTTGTAAACTTGTCATTAGGTGCAGTAGGAGTGCTAGAATTTGATGGATTGAGAATCTCAACTCCATTCACATATGACTGGTTTTAGAATTTGAAGAATGCAAAATGAATTGATAAGAGAAAAGATGAAGAAAAAGACATCGGTTGTTGGACCAACTTAATGTTGTTCTTCATATATATATCATATGTGTATTTATTTATTTTATTAATTATTAATATGGTGTTTCTTTCTATTTTTAATTTAATATTAGATTACATATAATTAACATGAATGTTAAAATTAGATGGGCATACATTTGATTTAATGAATAAATAGTTACTTTTACTCTACATGGTCACGGATGCTACTAGCATACATATCTTAGAAAATATATGTAAAAAACGTTGAGAGGTATCGAGGTGCCTATATTTGATTCCACAAATAAGTGGAATAGGCACCTCGAGAATGATACCTCTCGGCGTCTTTTACATAGATTTTCTAAGATAGGTATGCTAGTAGTATTCATATTCATATACATCTCCAACTCCATTGCCATTCACTTGACTATACCCTATCCATGTCACACATTTTTTCGGTGAGTAAGTTGCTAATAGTTCCCTTAAAAATACAAAATAGTGTTATTTATAACAATTATTCTATCATTATTTAATTATTTTAAGCATATATTTATAAGTATTCTTTTAATTTACATATAAATATATATTAAAATGACGCTCAAATTTTAAATATGTAAGTTAAATGTAACAATTATTACAAATATTTACAAGTATTTTATGGAAAAATTCACAAAAAAATGTCTAAATGGATGTTAAATTTAACCCTTGCATACAGGTTCATAATACCCCGCTCGTACACTAAATACATTTATTAATTATTAACCATGTGCTTTTCTGTTAGCAATTTGTTGAAAATTATATTTATTTATTTGTTTGTTAAACTATTATTAAACACGTTCTTTTATTTATTTAGTTAATGCAAATAAGAAAGTTTTAGCTACATTTCTATAGAAAATTTAATGATGATTTTATTTTTTCTTAATTATATTGTTGTTTGGTGTTATTATGACCAATGTTTTACCTGCAAGCTGACAGCCATTGATATCCTCCTACTTGTGACGAGAGCTTCTGAAGGATTATAAGCTAATCGAATATATTCCTCCCGCTCTTAAAGTTGTTGCCAAAATTGTTTGAGCAATGATATCGCCACCAAGACGGATGAGATTCTAGCTTACCTTTACTTCGGAAAATCCTCCGCCTTGATTATCCATTCGTCTATATATATCACTCATCTCCAACGTAGAATTCACCATATGTCACACCTGGTTCTGTCAAATCCAAGTAAAGGCTTAAAAAAGAAATTCCAAATGTATGAGGTGAAAACGAAAAATTCGGATGGAATTAGAGAAACCTTGATCCTTTTTAGAGTGAAATCCGGAGCCACTACATGCATCTGGTAAGCCTAAGCCTCCCTGTTGGCCATTACCAGTTGTTTCAATATGAATTCGTGCACCCCTTTCTACCATGAATGAGACTTACCATAACACAGACTGTATTTCGAAGACAATATTTATTTAATAAGACGTGGCTTTATCACGCTCATTTGCAGCTCTATCCCCTACTAAAATATGAAGCGCTTTCCTACAATTAATGAATATAAATTTCAGAAGGTATAAATCTCTACAGTGCTACACACAAAAGAACTTATTTTTCGACACGAAAAGCGTTTCAAAAATATTTGCCATGCATACCATTTTCTTCGACCTATGGATGTAGTGTAAAAGGAGTATTTTCACAAAATCGTGCATACCACATGTCACGTGGGTTAACGTTTCATATTCCCTCATTTTCCCCATTTCTCATAAGTTTACTATTATGAAACTTGGAGTAGGGTCAGACAGGGTCAGACATGTTAGTGTATGATATTTATTTTTCTTGTATATTTTTATTTACTTAGAACTTTCCAACATTCATGGGATATATTTGCTTAGGGCTGGCCCTATCTATCACGCACGTTCGTGATGGAGGGCAGCAAAATCGAAGCACTAACGTCCTCCGAACAACTCTTGCCAGTTAGCAATGTGCCACAGCAAAATTTAGTGTGTGAAATTAAAAAACTTAAGTTTATCATTGACTGCAAATGTGCGTGATCTTTAGGGCGATCGCTTGCTTAGGTGTATAAGTTTTTTTGAGTAAGCTTATCGGTTTTGTTAAGCTAGATCACTAGTTGTATGGAGACAACTCTACTTCTAGTATTAGTTAGTGAGATTTGTTGACCACCGATCTAGGAGGAGGTTAAACATTCACCTCATAAATGTACATGACTTACATTAGTCTATCCTATGGAGATCGTCTTGAAATTTGGATATTTTTATTATTTATTGAAATCATCTCTCTTCTATTTATGTAATTTGCAGTCTTGTATGTTTGCATGGGTTGTCTTGCAAAAATTCATGTCTCTCATCATTCACCTTTGCATTCTCTTAACCATCAAATCCATGGTCCTTCTCCAATAGAACACACCTTGTTGTTCTCTTTTTCTTTTCATCATGTGAGGCCAAAATCAATATTTCGTAATAAAATCCACAACACCAATATACATGAGTAGTGTAGAACAAAATAAAGGAATTGATGTAAGCAATAAAATTACATAAGCACCAGATTTCTTTGCCACTTCTTCGGTAGGAATATTTCACTATTTTCATGTTGAGTTTGTTGAGATTACGACGATTCAAAACATCCCCAACATAGAGATATTTTCTACAAATGGCCACCATCATAGAGTATGACAGATACTACAATATCTTGGACCTTAGTTTTGATTTAAAAAAATATGGCACCAACTAGCGCCATAAAAAATGAAACCAACCCCTTAAAAAAATCCACTACTTAAAAAGTAAATAATGTAATTCACAACAAGGAACTTCTGAAAAAGAAGATAGAGAGAAAAACAATTTTTATGGACAATTTTTGTAAGATAATTTAATGGTGGATTTCAAATCCAAGACGTTAAGATGTAGAATCATGCTTTGACAAGTGGTTTCCACAAATAAATTTAACCAAAAATAAACACACGATTACAATAATTTGTGAATAATTAAGTAAAGCGTAAAATCCTTGAACAATCTATACATTTATTAGAGTTAGGCCAATCACATCTTATTATGCCATTGTCCTTTTCATCATGCGAGGTTATAACTAGTATGTCATAAAAAATTTACAATATCAATCACTTTGACTAGTATAAATAAAAATAAAGGAAGTGTTTTAGGAAATAAAATGATGCCACCACTAGATTCCTCTACCCCTTTTTTGGTAGGAACATTTCCCCATATTCCATGGTGAGGTCACTAAGATTGTGGCGATTCAAAATGTCTACAACTTGGATCCAATTTCCGGAAATGGCCACCATTAGGGAGCATGACAACAACTTCAGTTTCTTAGATCTTAGTTTCAATTATAAAAATGCAACCAAGCAGCTCAACGAATAGCAAAACCAACCCCTTAAACAAATCCACTCCATAAATAAAAACATTCACAGTGTAGTTCCCACTCCTCTTCAACATTTATACGATTATGATTCTGCCATTATAGATTAGATTTTTGTACATTTCTATCATGGTTTAGGATTTTGAATATATATTGGACTAATGTATTTACTTTACCAATTATATGATGCTTGTTGATGTAATTTAATTCATGATCTTATTTCTAGTTGATGTAGTAATGAAATTGAAATAATTGGAATTGTGAACAATATTGAATTACTTGTCTTGGTTTAAGTTACTATAATTAATTATATGTATATACATGTATTTTATTATTTCGATGTTGTTAGTATGGCTACGAGGCCAAAATGGTATTGTCTTGACTTTTATAGGTGTTTCACAACACAATAAACCAAAGGGGGATAGGAGACCAACAATGAGAGAATATTGAGTATTGGAAACAAGTCACCATGGCAACACGTGTTTCGTATGTTGTTTTGTTGTTGTAGTTTTTTAGGAGGTCCCCATTGGGGGTGACCTCAAAAGTGACCTTGGGAATGTTTTAATTTTGTCTTTTTTTTTTTAATTTAATTGTGAGTTAATTATTTTTATGTGCATGTGGAGTCACTTTTATTAATTATGTTTTGCACCCCTCTTAAGATAATTTAAAAAGTGTTTACCTAGTGCTAATTAAGATGTGACTAAAATAAGGGAAATAAATGTGAGTTGGTAGCTTTTATGTGTGTTGGCTTAGGATGAGTTTAATGTTTTTTGGGTTGTGTGTACTCAATCTCCCTTGTGAATTTCGGATTTTTACCTTCTAGGCTATTTTGGAGACTTGTGGGAGAAGCTAAGCTTGTCCCACACCCATTAAAGTCACCCACCAACCTATCCTATGATGTGAGGGAATTATTTTAGATATTATTTTTGTTTTAATAATGGAAAAGAGCAATCAAGTGCACCTTTCTTACATGGGTAATTAATTTTGTCCTGTAAGGGTGTGGGTTGGGTTGAGTGTGTAAGAGGGTGGTATTTTCCCCAACCACCCATTTATTATGCTTTGGGGTATGGGTTTGAATTTGGTGATGTGGGATGGAGAAGAAATGATGTGGCATCCTACATGGAGCCACATCATCTTCCTCTTCCTCTTTTCTATTTATTGGAATTTTTGTGAAGTTTTAGGGTTTCTCACTTGGTTTTGGCTCTCTCATTTTTGGGAATTCTTGCTTTTTGAGTGCTTGTTGGAGTTAAATATTCCTAGAATTTCTTGATCTTGGAGGACTTTGGGAATTTATTGTGAAGTGGAGTCTTGCTATGGCAAGGTAGGGTCTTGCACCCTTGTTTTCTCCTCTTTTCCTTGTATGTTTATGTGTTGAATGAATGTGTTTTCTTGCTTGATGTTGTTGGGTAGTGAAATGGATTTAGGATGTGTTGAGATAGTGAAATGGGGATGAAATATGTTGGGAGGCATAAGAGATTTTTTTGATATTTAGGAGGGAGTGGGTTGGATGCCCCACCTTGTTCTCATCTTGTTATTTTGTTCATTATGGGAGACATAAGAGAGAGGGAGGCATAAGAGATGTATCTTTAATCATAGAGAGACATAAGATATTTTTCATTTGATTGTGTTTTGGAGGTATTTGAGGTGGGAATCCAAACCCTTGGGAGGCACAAGGGTATCCCCATATTCCTTTCTCTACTTGGCTTGTTTTAGAGCCATTGTTTTGGGAAGTTGTTGTGTTTAAAAATGAGTGTTTTGTGGTTATTTTCTTGTATGAATGTTGCTTGGTAGTAAATGTGGAAGCCTTGTATTTTTTTCCATGGTTGTCACATATTGCTTATTGTCTCAACGTTTGGGCTTGAGCACCAATGAGTAAGTAGGCTTAAGTTCCTCATAAGGGAAATGGTTGGGTGGAGAGTTTTCCTACTCCCCATTTTTGGTTGTGTGTTGAACTTGCATGAAGGTGGAGTTTAGATGATGAAGGCTTCTTGTGCATTGGGGAAAAGAAAAATGGACTCTCTTGTATATTTTACTATGTTGCCTCCATTTTGTAAGGAAGGCTTGTAAACTTGTATTTGGTTATAGTGAAATTTTAATGTGTTATTATCAAATGTAATCTTATTTGATATTGTAAATGAAAGAAAAAGTATGAAAATAATTTCACTACTTGTTGGAAAGAGAACAATTTTAGTGTAATAGGTTCTTGATATAATGGAAATGTGATAGAAAAGAAGACAACTTAGTCCTCATTTTAGTTGATTTATTATGTCGAATAGATGTGTTGCTCTTGTGTTAAAATTATTGGGAAATATTGTTATAAGTTACTTGTGGAAAGGATTGAAACTTGTATGTTGTAAAGGAAAGAAATATTAATTTCTATTGTATTATTTGAAAGGCATATAATAACAAGATAAACTATATTTGTTCATCTCTTTGTATTGGTTGAAAGAAATTTTAAACTTTATATGAGTAGATGGAAAAGCTCTAGATTCCTACTTTTTATTCACCTTGTCAAATAATTTACCGATCCCTTCAAGTTTACTTGAGCAAGGAAATCCACATAGTTGCAAACTAGTCTATAGATGTAATTGAATATATAAATGTGTTGTTAAGTTAGAACAATTTAATTTTTAATCAAATGTCAAAGAAAATGGTAATGATGGATGGAAAAGTTATAAACCAACGCTTGGTATTATTTCTACCAAAATTTAAAAGAAATTTTTAAGTATAGTATTGAGCTTGCTTAGTACTATTAATACTATGTATATTATTACCTATTTATAATAAGTATTAATATTAAAATATTATTAATGTTGATATTAATAATACTATTGATATAATTAATATATTTATTATATACTTAAAATACATACATACATACATACATACCTACGTATATATATATATATATATATATATATATATATATACTAACTATTTATTTAAATGTATATCGAACAACCAAACAAAAGTTAATAAAAAAAAAAGAAATCAATTTAAAAAATTGTGGGTTAGGCCATAGCCTGCGCATGTTTATTGGGAGGGAATGGTGGGGGTTTCCCAAAACACCCCCAATCCATTCTACTATGGGATGGGGTGATTTCGGTGACCTTCCCCTCCCAACAAAAATCAAACAAAACTCTTAATAAATTTATACCCCCATTGGGTGGTAAACCAAACCATGGCCATCATGATTTTTACTACACTCGGTCCCTTGTTATTTACGCAGACTGTGTAAAACATAATTTGTGGCCATGTATTTGGTTTTTAATTTGTGTGTGTGTATACTAAAATAATGTGATAAACAAAATAATTAAATACATTGGAACCCCAAAGAGGGTGTAAATAGGACAAGGAAAGAAGAGGAGAGTGTGAATCCTTCCAAGAGATTTAGATTGCCTCTCATGGCTTCCACCTCCTCTTCACCAATCTGGAAAACAAAAAGAAGAAACAATAAGTCAAAACAAAGAGAAAAGAGTTTTTCATATGCATGCTTAGGGTTAGTTGAATCCCTAGATCTAATGGCCCCAAATGAATCCATCCAATGGATGAGATTCATCCATACAAAAAGTAGGTGGGGAGTGGGTGAGAGAAATTCAAATTTAATTTGCATGGTTAGATATTAATTTGGGGCCACTCTAGTATGTGTAGGGGTTTTGTATTTCCTAACCCAAGTGTCTTTTAGAGACCTTTTTACTTATTGCAACTTTGACCCCTTTTTGGGTATTATAAAATTTATTACTAAATTAAATAGAGCATAGACACTTGAGATTAACTAACTAAATTTAATTAAGGTGAAATTAAATTGCATTAAAGTAAATTATAGGGAAGCCTAAGTCTTGATTTAGACTAACAAATTTTATTATAAGTTATTGAGAGATTTTATTATTTTATTTTAAAGGGGGTCGAAAGGAAAATTAATAAGGTTAATTTAATGTAATGTTAGCCATGAGAATAGGATGACTGTAAATTTGAATCTATATTGTGAGTTTTTAACAAAAAAATGTTCCATAATTTTTCTTGTTGACCTAGGTTTGTAGTTGGGCTTCGTGTGGGAAAACGTGTGGGTGTTACACTTGGTATTAGACCTATGGGTTTGAAGCTTGGACCCTTGTGTACACATTAAAACACGAGACATAAACATTAAACCTAACAAAACTATTAAACCTAAAAAAATTGTATGATATTTGTATAATATAGAAAACTAAGAGAACTGAAATAAAACCTAAAAAGATGAACTAACACTTGCATTTGTCTATGCATGAGGTGCGGATGAGACGATGGGTTCTTTCACGTAGATCTAAACTTGGAACCTCTAGATCAAGTTGTAGAGTCCATTTTACCTCAAATACTACAAATTCTTTAGGAGGTTAATGATGGTATACACGGAGGATCCTTAGGAGGACGACCTAGAAAATAGGACAGAGAGCCATCGATTGAGGTTCATATATCTCTCGTGACACAATGATGAGCACGGGGATGAAAAATCCCACGTGGAGTCAATTAGAGTAGAGTCACCTCATAGGGGACATGGAGATAGGATTTTCGATACATAGATAGATCTCAGAGCCTTGGGATGAGGGAGGAGCATATAGAGAGACCTAGGGTCGATATTCATCATATGTAGAGCATATAGAGAGACATTACTTGGGATCTCTTTGAGGGCGGTTCAAGAGTAGATATTTATCAATCAAGTTTATCAAGCATAGGATAGATGAGTTCCATGACCAACGTCAAACATCCATAACTATAGCAAAGCACGAGAGTTGATTTCTAGAACTACTTCAAGATATGTTAACTATATGCAAGAGGAGAAGGTCGGGATTCAAAGGTTCATCAAGGGCCTGGATTTGGATTTGAGATTTGTGGTGTGCATTCTTTTCCCGCAGACCTTAGTAGAGACCGTTGAGAAGGCCTACATTGCAGAAGAAACTAGGAGGAAGACTTCTACAACCCAAGGATAGAGTGCGGAACTTAATCCAATATATGTAAGATATCCGGTCGAGGTCTCGGCTCCCCCTCCTCATGGTGGACATTGTTATGCATAATATTCATTCATGCCACCAAAACAGCCACCTCAGTAGCAGAAATCGATTCATCCACCATTCAGACCTCCACAGATATTTGAAATTTAGAGGGGAAGGAGTCTTGGGCCTCCCTAGATGTCCCATAAGGACACAAGGTGCACCGGAAGCTCCCTCGAAATATCTCATCAGTAGTAACCTCATCTGTCCATAGTTGGATCATCAAGATCCATGCCACAAACTATTAGAGTATTAGCTAGAGTCACATCGCATTGTATAGACCAATAAGTTCTTATGGATGTGGTTTTTTTGGAAAAATCTGGAGAGAGTTCCCTAGTAACAAGGGTAAGGAACTGATTTCTGAGCCTACAGTTGGTGACATGGGACATAGCCATTAGATATATCCATTTGTTTAGAACCTCCAGGCCGAGCATCAAGGCACTTGTGATAGAGACTACTAGTAGCATTGGTGGTATTCCTACCTCTATACTGTTTGATTCTGGTTCATTTGATTCTTTTATTGCTCCATCTTTAGTATAACATTGTAGGAAGGTGGCAGTTAGACAGGGCCTTAGTTGGGATGTCGAGATGGCTTCAAGCCAAAATCTCTATAAACTCCTTAGTTAAGGAGTGTGTATTGGATTTGGGACCCTACAACGTTTCCTTAGATCTTAATATCCTTTCGCTCGCCTTGTATGGAGTGGATTGTTACCATAAGACTATAATATGTACAACTGATTTAGGAGTTGAGTTAGTGATAACTAGAGTTAGGAGACCCATTTTTATCCACACTATTTCCACTATGCATATTAAGTGGTGTGCATGACGTCGATGTCGGTTATGCGCTATTACCGTTAGTGATAATTCGTAGGATGGGGCTAGTGGAACTTCATTAGACAATTACCCCATCTTTTAGGAATTTTTTCATGAGTTTCCTAGTGAGTTGTCGGGATGCCTCCCCATGTGAGTTATAATTCCACATTGACTTGGTTCAAGGAGAAGAACATATCTCACGTGCTCCTTAGAGGATGACCACACTTGAGCTTTATGAGTTTAAGTTACACATTGAGGGCCTTCTTAAGAAAGGCCTAATCCATTCTAGTTTATCCCCTTGGGGTGTACTAGTGATTTTTGTTAAGAAGAAGGATGGATCATTACGGTTCCTTGTGGACTATAGGAAGCTGAACAAAGTAATGATCAAGAATTGTTACCCTCTTCCTTGCATTGATGATTTGTTTGATTAGATGAATGTGGCCATAGTATTATTTAAGATTCATCTTGAGTTTGGATTACCATAACCTAAGGAATGCAGATTCGATATCCAAGTCAAATTTGAGCACGAGATATGGGTATTACGAGTTGACAGTTGTGCCCTTTGGTTTGACAAATTCACCTGTATTGTTCATGAGATTGATGAACAGGTGTTCAGGAAGTTTTTGGATCACTTTGTGCTAGGTTTTATTGATGGCATTCCAATTTACTCACGTACACATGAGGAACATGAGGAGCACCTTCATCAGGTTCTACAATGTCTTCGGGAGTAGAAGATTTACGAGAACCTCAAGAAGTGTGCATTCTTTCAAGAAGAGGTGCATTATCTAGGTCACATCATTTATAGGAAGGTATCACAATTGATACCTCTAATTTTAGAGCCATTATGGATTGGCCAACACTGACTACTATGACTGAGGTGCAAAGTTTCATGGGTTTGGTAGGATGCTAAAGGAGATTTCTACAGGACTTTTCTTGGGTTGTGCACCCCATCACTTCCATTCAACGAAAAGGGAATATGTTTTTAGATATGAGCTAGCCTTAAGGACACTAAAGTAATGCCTCATGTTAGTGCCTATTCTTGTAGTACCAGACCCTCAGGGTGAGTTCTTCATTTGCACAGATGCTTCATTTTCAGGACTAGGATGTGTTTTGATGTAAGATGGCTGAGTGGTTGCTTTTGAGTCTCATAAACTCAAGGATTATGAGCTCAATTATCTGAGTCATGATATTGAGCTTATAGCAGTTGTACATGCCTTGGTTGGGTGGAGATATTTCCTTCTTGGCCGGAGGTTTACACTTAGGACTGATCATTTGAGTCTTCTCCACCTTTTCACGCAGCCCAATCTCAATGCTCCTCAATGGCGTTAGATGGAGTTACTTTGTGAGTATGACATGGAAATAGAGCATGTGAAAGGGAAGGAGAATGTGGTTGCAGATGCCCTGAGTAGGGGAGGCATGTGGTTATTGCTACTTCAATGGTTACATTTTTGTGGAGTAGGATTTTGCGAAGCTTCCTCATGATAGCTTATACCTTTCATCCAAATCAGACATTGAGTTTCGAGGCACCTTGAGGGGATATTTGATGGATTTTCATAAGAAACAAAAGGTATTATCAGGGCATAGAGGTCGATATATATTCCTAGAGATGGATGCTTGAGATAGAACAATTTGATAGAGGTTCATCGTGCACCTTATTGAGCCCATCCTGGGGTGAAGAAGATGCACACCACCTTGAGATAGTTGTACCATTCAAGGGAATTGTAGAGAGACATAGATTAGTTTGTGTGATGCTATTTAGAGTTTCTAAAGGTGAAGGTTGAGCATCATCACCCGGTTGGCCTTCTCTTCTCTCACACCATACTTTGGAGTGGAAGCGGGACACAATTTCCATGGATTTTATCATTAGGTTACTGATGTCGATATACCACCATGACACCATCATGGTCACGGTGGATAAATTGATGAAAGTGGCTCACTTTTCTTCGGTAAAGACCACCTACACATCTAGTGTAGTGGCATGAGTATACCTTGATGATATTTTTAGATTACACAGATTCCATAGAAGATAATTTGTGATCGTGATCCCTTATACACTTCTCACTTCTAGACTACCATGCAGTATGCTCTCGGGGTGAAGATAAAATTATGTACATCTTATGACCCTGAGATGGATGGATATATAGAGCGAGTGAATCAGATCTTGGAGGACATGCTTAGGATGTACGTCATGGACCATCAATCGAGGTGGGAGGAGTACTTGTATTTAGTGGAGTTTTCCTACAATAATAGTTTTCATAGTTTGATAGGTATGGCTCCTTTTCAGGAACTATATGGTAGAGAGTACATGACACCACTGAGTTGGGACAAGTTGGATGATAGTGTTTCTCTAGGGCCAACTTTACTATAGGATATAGAGCAGTAGGTTGTTATGATCGGGAAGAGATTAAAGGAGGCTTAGGATAGGTATAAGAAGTACATAGAATAAGATAGGATATATCGTAGTTTTGAGATGGGCACAAAGGTGTTTCGCTCTGTCAAGCCTCATAAGATCCCTATCCATTATGGAAAAGGCTCTAAACTATCTCCCAGGTTTGTTGGTTCCTTTAAGATTTTGGAGGGTATTGTTCCCTTGGCCTATCATCTAGAATTTCCACCTAGCTTATCTCACATCCATGATGTATTTCATGTTTCTATACTTAGAAGGTACATTACAGATCCTTCTCATGTATTAGATTCGACCTCGTTGCAGTGTAGGATCGGGAGTAATGGTGGATCCTATTTGAATTTTAGAGTGTAGGACCCTGGGCATTTGAGGTAGAGATATTGATCGGGTTCATGTTTAGTGGGATAGATACGAAGAGACAATAGCTACATACGAGGTCATCATGCCCCCGAGAGCATAATTTCAACATCTATTCTAGTGACTTCCAGAGGAAGTCAATTATAAGGGAGGGGGCGTAGTGTCCACTCTGTAGTTTCACAAACAGGACGGAAGCCTATATAATTTATTAATGTGAAAGCAATCTAATACAATAGTGCGAGAATACAATATTTATACATATTGGAAAGCCTAGATATAAAAAAATATGGAGTTGTATTATGCAACAACAAACTAAAACACAATAGCTTCAAGAATACATCCGGAAACATAAATTAATAATGACATAATTGTTATAACAACATAACAACTATACCCATGAATATAATAAGAAAAATATGGTTAATAAAACCATATAACGGTATACAACTAATTAATATAATATAATAATGTTATAAAACTATATACTAATAATTAAATATATAAGGCATAATTAATTATCCTAACATTCCCCCCCTTAATTTTGCATTGTCTCAAGGGATGAGGAGATGAACTCTCTAAAAAACTTAAACTTGTCACTTGCAAGTGTCTTCATGAAGATATGTGATCTTTATTCAGCTATTAGACAGAAATGAAGCTGTATATTTTTCTTTAACACTTGCTCGTGTATGAATTGAATGTGTACCTCAATTTGTTTTTTTCTTTCATGAAAAACTGGATTGCAAACGATTTTGAGAACACCTTCCTTGTCAACATACATGGTGGTCAGTTTGTCTTGTGGTATTCCAATTCCTTTGAGTATATAGTTAATCCAAATCGCTTCATAGAAAGCTTCTCTTATAGAATGATACTAAACTTCTATGGAAGAATGAGAAACAAAGTGTCACAAAATTTTTACAACATCTATCACTGTGACTAGTATAAATAAAAATAAAGGAAGTTTTTAGGAAATAAAATGATGCCACCACTATATTCCTCTACCCCTTTTTTGGTAGGAACATTTCACCGTATTTCATCATGAGGTTGGTGAGATTGTGGCGATTCAAAATGTCCACAAATTGGATCCAATTTCCAGAAATGTTCATTGTTAGGGAGCACAACAACAACTTCAATTTCTTAGATATTAGTTTTAATTATAATTATGAAACCAACTCGAGTCAATTAATAGCAGAACCAACCCCTTAAAAAAATCCACTCCATAAATAAAAAAATTCACAGTGTAGTCCCCACTCCTCTTTGACATTTATATGATTATGATTCTGCCATTATAGATTAGATTTTGGACATTTCTATCATGGTTTAGATATTGATAGATGGACATTGTTATTTTGATTAGTTAATTTATAGACAGTGTGGATGTTAGACTAATGACATGATTACAGGATGGATTATATGCATATTTGGATATATCAAATTGTTGATTTTGAATTTATATTGGACTAATGCATTTACTTTTCTAATTATATGATTTTTGTTGATGTAATTGATGTTGTGATCTTATTGTTAGTTGATGTAGTAATGAAATTGAAATAATTGGAATTGTGAACAATGGAAAATTACTTGTCTTGGTTTAAGTTGTGATAATTGATGATATGTATATACATGTATTTTATTATTTTGATGTTGTTAATATGGCCACAAGGCCAAAAAGGTATTATCTTTAATTTTGCAGGTGTTTCACAACACAATAAACCAAAGGGGATAGGAGACCAATAGTGAGAGAATATTGAGAATTGACAACAGGTCACCATGGCAACACATATTTCGTATGTTGTCATTGTTGTAGTTTGTTAGGATGTCCCCATTTGGGGGTGACCTCAAAAGTGACCTTGGGAATGTTTTAATTTTGTCTTGTTGTTTTTTTAATTTAATTGTGAGTTAGTCATTTTTATGTCCATATAGAGTCATTTTTATTAATTATGTTCTCTGCACCCTTCTTAAGATAATTTCAATAGTTTTTACCCAGTGCTAATTATGATGTGACTAAAATAAGGGAGATAAATTTTAGTTGGTATATTTTATGTTTGTTAGCTTAGGATGAGTTTAATGTGTTTTTGTTGTGTGTACTCAATCTCCCTTGTGAATTTTATATTTTTACCTTCTACGCTATTTTGAAGACTTGTGGGACAAGCTAAGCTTGTCCTGAACCTTTAAATTCACCAACCCACCTAGCCTATGATGTGAGGGAATTATTTTAGGTCCTATTATGTGTTTTAATGAAGGAAAAGGGAAATCAAGAGCACCTTTCTTACATGGGTAATTAATTTTATCCTTAAGGGGTGTGGGTTGGGTTGAGTATGTAAAAGGGTGTTCTTTTCTCCAACCACACATTTATTATGATTTGTAGTATGAGTTTGACTTTGGTGCTATGGGATGAATAAGAAATTTTGTGGTCTCCTACATGGAGCCACATCATCTTCCTCTTTTCTATTTATTGGATTTTTTGTGAATTTTTGGGGGTTACTCGCTTGGTTTTGGCTCTCTCATTTTTGGAATGCTTGCTTTTAGACTCGCTTGTTGCGCTTAAAAATTTATTCAATTTCTTGATCTTGGAGCACTTTGGGAATTACTTGTGAAGTGGAGTCTTGTGATGGCAAGGTAGGGTCTTGTACCCTTATTTTCTCCTCATTTCCTTGTATGTTTATGGGTTGAATAAATGTGTTTTCTTGCTTGATGTTGTTGGGTAGTGAAATAGATTTAGAATGTGTTGAGATAGCGAAATGGAGATGGAATATGTTGGGAGGCATAAGATATTTATTTTTATATTTAGGAGGGAGTGGGTTGGATGCCCCACTTTTTTCTCATTTTGTTATTTTGGTCATTATGGAAGACATAAGAGACAAGGAAGTATAAGAGTGAGAGAGGCATAAGAGATGTATCTTTAATTATAGGGAGGCATAAGAGATTTTTGGGTTGATTATGTTTTGGAGGGATTGGAGGTGGGCATCCAAACCCTTGGAAGACACAAGGCTATCCCCATATTCCTTTCTCTAAGTAATTATGTTTAAAAATGAGTGTTTTCTCGTTATTTTATTGTCTGAATGTTGCTTGGTAGTAAAAGTGGAAGCATTGTATTTTGTTGCCATGGTTGTCACATATTCCTTATTGTCTCATTGTTAGGGCTAGAGGGTCAATAAGGAAGTAGGCTTCATTTCCTCATTGGGAAATGGCTGGGTGGAGATTATTTCCTACTCCCCCTTTTTTGGTTGTGTGTTGACCTTGGAAGAAGGTGGAGTTCATATGATGAAATATTTTTTTGCATTGGGGAAAATATAAATGAACTCTCTTGTATATTTTTACTATGTAGCCTGCACTGTGTAAAAAATTCTTGTAAGCTTATATTTTGTTATAATGAAGTTTACATTGTTATTATCAAATGTAATCTTAGTTGATATTGTAAATGAACGAAAAATATGAAAATCATTTCTTTACTTGTTAGAAAGAGAACAATTTCAAGTGTGTAGTGCCCACATTTTTATATCCTCGAGTTATTTGTTGTTCTCTTTACTCATAGGCATGTTTTAATAGGGATATGACATATTTTACATTATGCTAGGATACTTGACCTCCTTAGACATGTATTAAGATTTGGGCGTATAGCGCCAATTTAGCTTGATTACTATGTTGACACCTTATCTTTTGATGTCACGGATACTAATTGATATGATGTTTGATGGATACTAAGTTTGGTTTCATGTTTGGATTTTATGGACGTATGTCATTTTATCATTATGGCTAACTCATGGTGAATGGTGTATAATTATGCATGTTGTCACATTTTGGATTCCAAAATGATGATATGATAAAGCATAGAATTCACTTATTTCTTATGGTGTAGTTCATTCATATTTATCAGACATGCATTTAATGTGTGAAATGAGTGTGCGGTGATAGGTCACAGATTCGTGGTAGCTACACAATTTTGCACAAGCAGCCCATAGGGCTAAATCGTAACCGTGTTTATTGTTTTGGGCACCATGAGTGACCCTCAATTGTAATGTAATATATCTTGTAATATTAATCTCGCTTAGGATGTTTAGTTTGCTTTGTAAACTTGTTTTTGAGACTTAATGGCCCCCACTTGCATTAAGTTTTGAGTTTGAATAATGAAGTATTTAATTAGAGTGGATTAGGGTCACATGTGAACCCTTGGGTGGGCCCCACACCCTATACACTTGTGCCCAAATGTGCCAAACCCGAAATTGGGGTATTTTAGGCATTTTAAGTGACCCCTTTTTAGTTTGGGAGTTCACTTAGCATGAAAATGGGCCCTTGGACCCTACCTAATAGGTAGGGGGCTTAATTCCAAGGCATAGAGGGATTTTCCCTCCAATTTTTCCTCTCTTTGGTCACATCCATGTAAGGTGGATGGGTATGTGTGTTTTGTTAAAAGTTACACAAGTTTGTTTTTGTTCATTTTGGGTAATTTGTGAGAAGATGGTCAAAAGTTAATTTATCATCTCTCTTTTATTTTGAGAATATTTGACCTTGAGGAAGATAGGGGTGACACATATCACCCCCTCATAGGTGATGATTTTTTTTGGCTCCTCTTAAAATTATCCCTCATGGGAAAGAAGAGAAATTTTTTTGGGGGGAGATTTTGCTTGGAGGCTTGTGGATTTTGGGAGAGAGAGCTTTCTTTGATAAAGAAGTTGAAAAGTTAGAGTGTTGGAGAGATTTTGGAGGTAGGCTCCTTGAGCACATTTTATGGTTTATATTATGTTATATCTTAGTCTTGTTTTGTTTAAAATGTATGTTTCTTCTTGTGTGTGGCTATTTGTTGATTATGCTTGTTGTTTTATTCTTCATCATCCATCATATAGCATGATCGATTTTGGATTTTGTGCGGGAAGAGAGAGGGATTTTTCCTCTCAAACCTCATGGCTTGATGGAAAAGCCATGTAGGATTATCATACTCCCCTCAAATGGTTTGAGGTGGGGAAGGTGGTTCATATTGTTTGAACCCCTTCCCATTCTTGGAGAGGAAACCCATTGGGATTGAAAATCCTCCCAAGAAGGATTTTGGTGAATGGGTAGAGAAATAAGGAGGGTTTGATGACTTTGGAGGAATAAGAAGGTTGTGGAGATTATTGTTTATGTGCATCCAATGTTGGAATACACTTTTAGAACTTAGAGATCTCTTCTTCTCTTCCCCATATTGGAGGTAGAATATAGTTTGTCCTCATTTACTTCTTGCAAAATTTTATGTTTTCTTAAAATTTGTCTTGTCTTTTATGTGAAAATAATGTAGGATTGTCCGCCTTAATCTTTTGTAAAATTTGTGGAAGCTAGTCCTCTCTCCCATGGGCTTGTGGGAGGCTAGCATGTCTTCCGACCTTGGAAAGGCACGTAATGATCCCTAAAGGTTGGGTGTTTAAACAAGCCTTTTCTCCTTGTGTAGGTTATTTGAAAGTTTTTTGAAGTTGGAATTCAATTGGAAGATAGTTGGAATTACTTGTCATCATGGTTCTCCATTGTTACCTCTCATTACAACTTTATGGATATGACTATGTGGAAACCTTTATTATCTTGTAAATTATCCATTTTGTATTTGGTATTACTTGTAAACTTCATTCATTTTTGCTTGAGAAATCTCTCTTCAACATTGCAAAGAAGTTTGTAATGGTGATTACTTGAGTAGTTAAAGTATGTTGGAATCATGGAAATTGTTATTTTCAAGTTCCATAGAAATGTAAACTTTCTTGTATGATAGATGATGTAAAAGTCTTAAACTTGGTAATGCAACACAAGAAATTGGTTGAGAGTTACTCTTGTTAAAATCTTGTTTTTAAGGTGGAGTATCTCCTTTGCAAGTAAAAGAATTGATTTTTATATGATATATAACAATGCTATTTTCATATCCTTATTAGTATGGTAAATGTTTAGGAAGAAAATGTGATATTCCTTGTTGGAAATCCTTCTTGTTTAAAAATCTGAAATATTCATTTAGTTTTACATTTGAAAGGAAAAGATTGTCCAACATGAAGATTTAGGATTTCACATTGTATGGAAATATTATCCTCCTTGCAATACACCTCTTTCTTGTAATTTTTTTTGTGACGTTATTGTATGTTATTGTATGGAATGAAATTGGAATGTCTCCTTTCCATTTCATACTCAATTTTAATCTCAATTCAATACTATCTCTTCCCGTTTGAAATACATTGTTTCTTTTCCTTTATCTCATAACTATGTAACTCATTTTAACAAAACTATATATTGGAAAATTTTAGGTCCCATGATTTGCTAAGATAGCAAATAAAAAAGTTCGATATTTTACAACTTGATATAATCTTCTTTCTTAATTAAAAATTATATGTGTGTGTGTGTGTGTATTTAATACAATTATTTATTATATTATAACTATATTAATTTTAAACGTAGTTTTATATATTATTTTATGTTATTAATATCAGTTACATTATAAAATAAATAATGAAAATATATTATAATTCATATTACATTGTAACACATATAAAATATATTTTAATTAACAAAACAAAACAAAACAAAACTTAAAAAAAAACAATAAAATGAATTAGTAAAGAGATTACAAGTGGATGTTTGAAAATTTATAGAAATAAATTTTATTAAATTAAGAATGAAGATAAAAACACATATCATGTTTGGTAATAATAATAAAATGAGCAACAATAAGACAATAAAGTAATATCAATAAACAAATATGGTGGAAGTTTTCAAGATTTAAAAAAAAAGAAAAGAAATAGGGAGGGTTTTTTGTTTTGAGCCCTCCCCACCCCTTCAACTCTCGCATTTACTTTTGCAGAGAACAACCCGGTTTAACAAAATAAAATTTTTGGGTATTTTACATACCCAACAACCCTTAGAATGTTCGCGTGAAGAAAATAAAATAAAATAATAATAATAGTAATAATAAAAATTATAAATATTTATATATGATAGAATAATGAGATTCTTCATCAAAGATCTCCATGAATCCAAAACCCCATAGCTCCTCAACTGTGCACCTACAAATGACAAAATAAAACAAAATGAGAAGAGGAGAATATAAAAGAAAATAAAAAAATAGAGATGTTTAGGGCAACTTTAGGGTAAAATTCAAATCTAGGGTCAAGATTTGATCTATCCTAGGGCTCTCATTCAACCCTACACTCTTTAAGTCATGCACTTTTATGGGAATGAAAAATAAAATGAATAGGGGTGTGAGCAAACTAATACAAAAGGGGGGGAACTAATTAAGTTATAAAGGGGTGTAGACTTTTATTTGTGACCCTAGTGAACTTAATAGAATAAAATAATTAAATTATCTTTGGGCTAGTGTTTATTTAATTTCAGGTAAATTAAATTAAGATAAATTAATTACTAATGGGAAAAGATGAAATAAATATTAATATTTTTGTAGGTCATTTAAAAAAAAATTACCCAAATTTTTAGTGACACTTTGGTATGGTTTCCAACATCCCGAGGTGGGGCATTACATTTGTTATCGAGTGAGGTTCAAACACATGGACACTTTGTGTAATTAGTTAACTCGTTGACTATATTTAAATAACATTAAAATAAATAAATAAATAATAATAGATATAAAAATTAAAAAATTAAAAAAATCAATCGCTATAATTTGATAATCTCTTCTCTCACCTCGCGTACGCAGGATGACACCCATGAGACGACGTTCGGTTATGGGTTTGGGGTGTAGTTCACCTACGCCCGAACCACCGGCACCCGAGTTAGGGCCTCATATCTTAGAGACTCTTCAGTAGTTGATCGGAGTTATGCAACACCGTCTTCCACCACCACAGGGGGCGAGAGCAGAGGAGATTCCACTTATGAGATGAGGAGCCGATAGTGAGGACATGCACTAAAAGCTACTAGATCACGATACCCCATGATGGGATAGGTCACGTAGCCCTTCTTTTCACCATGAGAGGTTAGCCTCGTGCCATCGTAGCCACTCACACACAGTCTTGAGGGATCATTTGGGAATAGACAACCCACTCACTTGTTGGATCGCATTTCTAGGATCGAGATATGGGTAGTGTTATTAGAGACCTTCTTTGTTTGCAGCCCCCACTTACACTAGGCTCATGCAGATGGATTTGGGGCTGAGTCATGGCTCCTTAGCCTTGATAGATGCTTTGGGTTAGACTCTTACAAGAGCAATGTCAAGGCCAGGTTTGCCATACACCTCCTCCAAGACACAGTAGGTGTTTGGTGGAGGAATGAGGAGTAGAATCTCCATTTGACTTGAGAGACAGTGACATGGGAGTTGTTTGAGGAGTGATTTAGGGCCCGATATATGTCGAGATAATTTCATGCAGAAGAGGATTGATGAGTTCCATGACTTACAACAGGGATCTGACATACTAGCACAATATGAGAGCAGGTCCCTGGATATTCTCGCAGTATGTGGACTATTGGTAAGATGAAAAATTACAGGTAAAAAGGTTTATTCGAGGCTTGAATGCAGCCATAGTAGGAGCCGTTAGGATATTATATCCTCCTCACTTGAGAAGGCCGTTGAGAAGGCCTACTTTTCTAAGGAGAACACGACCAAGACACAAGAGCACCGAGATAGAAACAAGAAAAATTTTAGGATAGGATTCGACCTTTCAAGTCGGAGGTCATGGGTACAACACCACCCCCTAGAGGAGGATTCTGGCCTCCACCAGTAGCTACGAGTGCTCCACCGCACCCACAACAGTAGACATAGCATCATGGCTACCACCAGCAGAGGGCTAGGAAGACTTAGAGCTTACAGAGAGATGGTATTCGAGGACGTTTTAGTGGATCTAGGGATATGAGGCGGGGCACTCGGTAGGTACAACCAGCCCACAAGCAGGAGTCTACTAGGGTTGGGCCGACATGATCAATTCACCAGAGTACAAGAGGGACCCCATCTCATAGGGGTACAAGAGGATGTTTTATTTGTGGGTCTCTTGATCACTATGTGCGTATGTTCCCACACAAACCCACTACCATGGATACATAGAGAGCCTCTAGATCCAAGTAGATGGTGGGTGACGTGGGATGCCCCCATCATGTATATAAAGTGGTTGAAAAATGTCAAGCTAAGCATCGACCATAGTTATTGAGATAACAGGTGCTATCAGGGGTATTTCTGTCTCAGTAATTTGTGATTCAGGTGCTTCAGATTCTTTTATATCTCCTTCTATAATTGACCAGTGTGGGATAGTGGTGGCTAGGCAACCAGATAATTTATAGGTTGAGTTAGCCTCTGGGGCCAAAATCGCCATGGAATCATATGTGGAGAGTTGTGTACTGATTTAGGAGACTTCTCCACTACACTTGACCTCCAAGTTATTCCTCTAGGATCCTATCAGGTAGTGTTGGGTATGGATTGGCTCATGGCTCATTGGGCTAAATTAGATTGCATAAATAAGGTCATTGAGTGTGAGGATGATCTTGGGAGTGCAGTTGTGATAACAAGGATGTAGAGGCCTATCTCCTTGCATATGATCTCGACAAAGCAACTCAAGTGGAGCATGCGTAAAGGGTGTCAATTGTTCAATATCACCATCGGTGATCAATTAGAGAGCATCCTAGAGTGTTCACCCTTAGATGATCATGTAGTTTTGAAGGAGTATGTAGATGTTTTTCAAGCAAGCTTCTAGGGTTACCACCCTACGAGAGGGTGGATTTCACCATGGATTTAGTGTCGGGATCTACACCAATTTCTATGGCACCCTATCGATGACGACTCCAAAGCTTCATGAGCTCAAGATTCAATTAGAGGATTTGTTGGAGAAGGGTCTCATTCATCCTAGTGTATCTCCTTGGGAGTGCATGTCTTATTTGTGAAGAAGGATGGTTCTCTCGGAATTTGTGTTGACTTCAGAAGCTCAACAAAGTCACAATAAAGAACTATTATCCACTCCTTAGTATTGATGAATTGTTTGATTAGATGCAGGGAGCTAGAGTGTTCTCCAAAATTGATCTAAAGTCAGGGTACCATCAATTGCGCATTTCAGATGCGATCATTCATAATATAGCTTTTCACACACGTTATGGTCATTATGAGTTCACAGTTGTTCCATTTGGTTTGATTAATGCCCCAGCTATCTTCATGAGCCTCATGAATGGAGTATTCAGAACCTTTTGGATCACTTTGTCTTAGTGTTCCTAGATGATATATTGATATATTCTCATTTTGAGGAGGAACATGAGGAGCATTTGAGACAGGTACTACAGGTTTTGAGAGAGCGGAAGTTGTTTGGGAATTTGGAAAAATGCTAACTTCTTTCATGACAAAGATTCAAGATTGGGTCATATCATATCGAGAGAGCATTAATGTAGATCCCTCGGTGATACAAGCTATCATGGATTGGCCAACACCCACATCAGTCATTGAGGTGAGGAGTTTTATTGTCTTAGCAGTTTACTTACCGCAAGTTTGTTCATGATTTCTCCAGGATTGCTCACCCTATTACTTCTCTTCGAGAAAAGGGAAGAAGTTTGATTGGTTAGAAAAGTGTGAGCAGGCCTTTCAGTTTCTTAAGGAAAGGTTAACCACGTGCCCATCTTAGCGAGTTTTAGACCCGACAGAGAGAATTTCTTGTTTGTACGATGCATCATTAGAGGTCTTGGGAGCCGTTATTATGCAGGAGCGTCGAGTGATTGCTTTTGAGTCGCATAAGCTCAAAGACTACGAGCTTAACTATACTACCCATGATTTAGAGCTTGTAGTAGTTGTTCGTGTGCTTGTTCATTGGTGTCATTTCCTTTTGGGTAGACCTTTAATTCTGAGGATTGACCACCATAGCTTACAACATATCTTCTCATAGCCTAACCTCAATGCTCGACAACAACGCTTGGATGGAGTTTCTATGTGAGTACGATATGGAGGTACAATATATCGAAGGAAGGAAAATGTCATTGTAGATACACTTAGTAGATGACGACATGTGCTTGCTTCATTGACATTATAGTCAAATTTGAGAGGTAGAATTCTTGAGCACCTTCCACTCGATAGGTTTTATGAGGGTTCTAGATAGATGTTGGAGTCACAGGTTCCTTAGAGGGAAAGATATTCAGGTGCATTTTAGAGACATATGGTTTAATTTGGTTTCATAGACACATATATGTGCCTATGAAAGGTGATCTCACGTAGCTTCATCCTCACGAGGCTCATCAAACTCCATATGCGGCACATCCAGGAGTGAAGAACATGCATGCCAATCTAAGAGAGTTATATTATTGGACCGTGTCTTCGACAAGACATAGCAGATTTTGTTGCATGATGCCTTGAGTGTTAGAGGGTCAAGGAAAAGCAATCTCATCCCATAGTACTTTTACATCCTCATGATATTCCCAGTGGAAGTGGGATGTGATATCCATGGAATTCATAGTAGGAATCCCTATGTCTTATTATCATCATGATGCCATTAAGGTCACTGTGGATAAGTTTACCAAGGTTGCACATTTCTCACCAACCAAACTCACCTATAATGCATAGGCCATTCCCAAAGTATTTATGGAGGACATTGTTAGGTTGCATGGGATTCTGAAGACCATCATCAATGATAGGGATACCATTTACACTTTAGTTTTCTGGACTTCCTTTCAGGCCGCTCTTGGTACTCAGATTAATTTCAGCTCAACATATCATCCAGAGACAAATGGATAGACAAAGAGGGTTAATCAGGTATTAGAGGACATGTTGAGGATGTATGTGATGGACCAAAAAAAAAAGTGGGAGGATTATCTTCATTTAGTTGAATTTGCATATAACAACAACTATCATAGGTCCATTGGCATGGCTCCCTACCAGATTTGTATGGTCGACCTTGCAGGACACCCTTGTGTTAGGACAAACTAGATGACAGGATTATTCTTGGACCAACCTACCTACATGACTTAGAGCAACAGGTTGTTCTGATTAGAAAATTTCTTGAGAAGGCTAGAGCACGCCAGAAGGTGCATGCAGACACTAAGAGGATTGATCGTCACTTCTTAGTGGGTGACAAAGTCTTCTTGAGAGTTCCTCGTCATAAGAGTCCAATCCGCTATGGAAAGGGTTCTAAGCTATTGCCTTGTTTTTTGGGGCCTTTTGATATTTTAGAGGTCATCGGTCTAGTTTCTTATCATATAGGTTTGCCACAATGCCTTGCATGGGCCCACGATGTATTTCATGTTTATGTACTTCATAGATATGTACTAGATGTTTCTCATGTTTTGGATTAGTCGACATTACAGGTAGAGGATGGAGGGTAGTGGAGACTGGAGCCCGTACGCATACTAGAGCACCGGAGGTTGGCCCTTTGGGGTCGAGACTTGGACCAGGTTAGAGTGCAGTGGGATAGATATGATGAGACAAAAACTACTTGGGAGGATGCTACACCATTGAGGGCCAGATATCCCTATCTATTTTAGTGACTTCTAGGAGGAAGTCAAATTTCAGTAGAGGGAGATGTAGTGCCCACATTTTTATATCCTCAGTTATTTGTTGTTCTCTTTACTCATACGCATGTTTTTGACAGGATTTGACATATTTTTACATTATGTTAGGATACTTCACTTCCTTCTTGACATGTATGGATATTTGGGCGTATAGCGTCAATTTGCCTTGATTACTATGTTGACACCTTATCTTTTGATGTCACCGACACTAACTGATATGATCTTGTTTGGAACTTATTTATATTTGATGGATACTCATTTTGGTTGCATGTTTGGATTTTATGGACATATGTCATTTTATCGTTATGGCTAACTTATGGTGAATTGCGTATAATTATGCATGTTGTCGTATTTTCGATTCCGAATGATGATATGCTAGCATAGAATTCGTTGATTTCTTATGGATTAGTTCATTCATATTTATCGGACAGTGCATCTAATATGTGCAATGATTGTGCAGTGATAAGTCATAGGAGAACGTGGCATCCAGGATGCTACACAATTTTACACAAGCAGCCCACGGGGCAAAGTCCTAACCGTGTTTATTGTATGAGGCCTTAGTATTAGAGTTTATTTCTTTGGGAAACATGAGTGACCCTCAATTGTAATGTAATATGTATTGTAATATTAATCTCACTTAAGATGTTTAGTTTGCTTTGTAAACTTGTTTTGGGGACTTAATGGCCCCACTTGCATTAAGTTTTGAGTTTGCATAATGATGTATTTAATTAGAGGGATTATGGTCACATGTGAACCCTTGGGTGGGCCCCACACCCTCTACACTTGTTCTCAAATGTGCCAAACCCGAAATTGGGGTATTTTAGGCATTTTAAGTGACCCCTTTTAGTTTGGGAGTTCACTTAGCATGAAAATGGATCCTTGGACCCTACCTAATAGGTAGGGGCTTAATTCCAAGGCATATAAGGAGTTTCCCTCTCATTGTTCCTCCTTTGGTCACATCCATGTAAGGTGGATGGGTATGTGTGTTTTGTTAAAAGTTGCACAAGTTTGTTTTGTTGTTCATTATGGGTAATTTGTGAGAAAGAGGGTTAAAAGCTATTTTATCCTTTCTCTCTTTTATTTTGAGAATCTTTGACCTTGAGGGAAGAGAGGGGCAACACATGTCACCCCCTCATTTGCGAGGAATTTTTTTGGCTCCTCTTAAAATTCTCCTTCATGGGGAAAGAAGAGAATTTTTTTTGCGGGAAGCTTTTGCTTGGAGGCTTGTGGATTTTGGGAGCTAGAGCTTGCTTGGATAAAGAAGTGGAAAAGTTAGAGTGTTGGAGAGATTTTGGAGGTAGGTTCCTTGAGCACATTTTATGTTTTATATTATGTTATATATTATTTTATTTTTTAAAAAAATGTTTGTTGCTTCTTGTGTGTGGTTATTTGTTGATTATGCTTGTTGTTTTATTTTTCTCCATCCATCATATGGCATGATGGATTTTGGAGTTTGTGGGGGAAGAGAGAGGGATTTTTCCCTCTCAAACCTCATGGCTTGATGGGAAAGCCATGTAGGATTCTTGTTACTCCCCTCAAATGGTTTGAGGTGGGGAAGGTGGTTCATATGGTTTGAACCCCCTTCCCCATTCTTGGAGAGGAAACCCATTGGGTTTGAAAATCCTCCCAAGAAGGATTTTGGTGAATGGGTGGAGAAATAAGGAGGATTTGGTGACTTTGGAGTAATAAGGAGGTTGTGGATATTATTATTTGTGTGCATCCAATGTTGGAATACACTTTTGGCATTTGAACTCCTTCTTCTCTCTTGCCCATTTTGGAGGTAGAATATGGTTTCTCCTCCTTTCCTTCTTCACAAAATTTAATGTTTTCTTAGTATTTGTCTTATCTTATATGTGAAAATAATGTAGGATTGTATCCTTTAAAATTGTACAAAAATTTTGTAAGCTAGTCCTCTCTTTCATGGGCTTGGGGGAGGCTAACATGTCTTCCACCCTTGGAAAGGCATGTAATGATTCCTAAAGGTTGGGTGGTTAAACAAACATTTACTTCTTGTGTGGGTTCTTTGAAAGTTTTTTGAAGTTGGAACTCAAGTGGAAGATAGTTGGAATTACTTGTCATCATGGTTCTCCATTATTACCTCTCATTACAAATTTATTGATATGACTATGTGGAAACCTTTATTATCCCGTAAATTCTCCATTTTGTATTGGTATTACTTGTAAACTTGAGTCCTGTTTGCTTGAGAAATCTCTCTTCAACATTGCAAAGAAGCTTGTAATGGTGATTACTTGAATAATTAAAGTATGATGGAATCATGGAAATTGTGATTTTCAAGTTCCATAGAAATGTACACTTTCTTGTATGATAGATGATGTAAAATTCTTAAACTTGGTAATGCCACATGAAAAAATTGGTTGAGAGTTACTCTTGTTAAAATCTTGTTTTTAAGGTGGATTATCTTCGTTGCAACTAAAAGGATTGATTTTTATATGATATACAACAATGCTATTTTCATATACTTATTAGTATGGTAAATGTTTAGGAAGAAAATGTGATATTCCTTGTTGGAAACCTCCTTGTTTAAAAATATGAAATATTCATTTAGTTTTACATTTCAAAGGAAAATATTGTCCAACATGAAGATTTAGGATTCACATTGTATGGAAATATTATCCTCCTTGTAATACACCTCTTTCTTGTAAATTTTTGTGACGTTATTGTATGGAATGAAATTGGTTTTGCCTCCTTTCCATGTAAAAACTTATGAATGTATTGTACAAGGAAAACCAACATGGATGATTATTCTTCATCACTAAGTTTTAATCTCAATTTAATACTCTCTCTTCCCATTTGAAATACCTTGTTTCTTTTCCTTTATCTCATAAGTATGTAACTCATTTTAACAAAACTAGATATTGGAAAATTTTAGGTTCCATGATTTTTCAAGATATAGCAAATATAAATATGATATTTTATAGCTTGATATAATCTTCTTCCTTACTCAAAAATAATATGTATGCATATATATATAAATGAGTATTTAATACAATTATTTATTAGAATATAACTATATTAATTTTAAACATAGTTTTATATATTCTTTTATGTTATTAATATCAAAAAAAACATTATAAAATAAATAATGAAAATGTATTATAATTTATATTATATTATAATATATATAAAATATATTTTAATTAATAAAACAAAACAAAACTAAAAAAAAACAAAATAAAATGTAACAAAGGAAAGTATACCCCACTCCACTCCCTTCACACCTCCACGCAGTCCCCCTTCACCTCTAATCCGCCAAAGAGTAATCTCCGGTTACAATAGAAAACTGCGGTTTTGATTTATCATTCCAGGATGGTTTGAATCGATTTTCTAATATTATTGACAAAACTTATTCATTTATATATGGGTGTGTGTAAGAGATTTCTTAGGCAGATTTTTATGATTTAAAAAAAAAAATTGTGGGTATTTTACATACCCAACAACCCTAATTTTCGGGTGAATAATAATAATAGTAATAATAAAAACTATAAATATTTATACATGATAAAACAATGAGATTCTTCATCAAAGATCTCCATGAATCAAAAACTCCATAGCTCCTCAACCTGTGCACCTGCAAATGACAAAATAAAACAAAATGAGAAGAGGAGAATAAAAAGAAAAGAAAAACATAGAGATGTTTAGGGCAACTTTAGGGTAAAATTTGAAATCAATGGTCAAGATTTGATCTATCCTAGGGCTCTCATTCAACCCTACACTCTTTAAGTCATGCACTTTTTATGGGAATGAAAAATAAAATTAATAGGGGTGTGTGAGAAAACTAATACAAAAGGGGGAGGGGGAACTAATTAAGTTATAAAGGGTGTAGACTTTTATTTGTGACCCTAGTGAACTTAATAGAATAAAATAATTAAATTATCATTGGGCTAGTGTTTATTTAATTTTGGGTAAATTAAATTAAGATAAATTAATTATTAATGGGAAACAGTGAAGTAAACATTAATATTATTTTATTTCATTTAAAAAAAAATTACCCAAATTTTTAGTGACACTTTGGTATGGTTTCCGATGTCCCAAAGCGGGGCATTATACATTGTAATAGGTTCTTGATATAGTGGAAATGTGATAGAGTAGAAAACAACTCAATCCTCATTTTAATTTATTTATTATATCAAATAGGTGTGTTGCGCTTGTGTTAAAATTATTGGGAAATCTTGTTAGAAGTTACTTTTGGAAAGAATTTAAACTTGTATGTTATAAAAGAAGGAAATATTAATTTCCATTGTATTCTTTGAAAGACATATAATAACAAGGTAGACTATAATTTTTCATCTCTTTTTATTGGATGAAAGAAAGTTTTAACTTTATATGAGTAGATGGAAAAGCTCTAGAATCTTTCTTGTTATTCACCTTGTCAAATAATTTATTGATCTCTTAAAGTTTAGTTGAGCAAGGAAATCCACATAGTTGCAGTAAACCGGTCTATAGATCTAATTGAGTATATAAATGTGTTGTTAAGTTAAAACAATTTATTTTTAATCAAGTGTCAAGGAAAATGGTAATGATGGATGTCCGTAACAAGTAATAAACCAACCCTTGGTATTATTTCTACCAAAGTTTAAAATAAATTTTAAGTATAGTATTATGCTTGTTTCATACTATTAATAATATGTATATTATTACCTATTTATACTAAGTATTTATATTAAAATATTATTAATGTTGATATTAATAATACTATGGATATAATTAATATATTTAATATAGATATATTATATATATAAAACACTATTTATTTAAATGTATATTAAACAACCACACAAAAGTTAATAAAAAAAGAGATCAATTAAAAAACTTGTGGGTTAGGCAACAACTTGCACATGTTCTAGGGGGAGGGAATGGTGTGGGGTCACCGAACCCTCCCCCACCCCATTTTAATATGGGATGGGGGTGGGGTCGGTGACGTCCCCCTTCCCCCACCCTCCCGACAAAATCAAACCAAAGTCTTAATAAATGTATACCCTAGCTGCATGGTAAACCAAACCATGGCCATCATGGTTTTTACTATAGTTGGTCCCTTGTTATTTACGTGGAGTCCGTAAAACATAATCCGCGGCCGTGTATTTTGTTTTTTTATTTTCTAATATATATCTGTGTGTGTGTGTGTGTGTGTGTGTGTGTGTGTTTATATCAATCTATTGTTTATATATGTATATATTCTTGTAAGTAAGTAAATACATACACCATTTTTACTTTATTTCACTAAAATGGGGCAAAACCCATATGCCCATTTGGGAAAATACTAAAATAATGAGGTAAACAAAATAAATAAATACATTGGAACCATAGAAGAGGGTGTAAATAGGAAAAGAAAATAAAATGAGGGTGTGCATCCTTCAAAGAGCTTGAGATTTCCTCTCATCGATTCCACCTCCTCTCCACCAATATGCAAAAGAAAAAGAAGACACAATAAGTCTAAACAAAGAGAAAAGAGCTTTTCATATGCATGCTTAGGGTTATTTGAGTCCCTAGTTCTAATGGCCCCAAATGAATCCATTCATTAGATGAGATTCATCTCTACAAAAAGTAGGTGCGGAGTGTGTCAAATAAATTAAAATTTAGTTTCCATGGGTATACAATATTTTGGGACTACCCTAGTATGTGTAGGGGGTGTTATTTCCTAACCCAACCTGTCTTTTAGAGACCTTTTTACTCATTACAATTTTGACGCCTTTGTGGGTATTATAGAATTCTATTATTAAATTAAATAGACCACATACCCTTGAGATTAACTAACTAAATTTAATTAAGGTGAAATTAAATTGCATTAAAGTAAATTATAGGGAAGCCTAAGTCTTGATTTAGACTAACTAATTTTATTATAAGTTATTGAGAGATTTTATTATTTTATTTTAAAGGGGGATCTAAAGGAAAATTAATAATGTTAATTTAAATTAATGTTAGCCACGATAATGGACAACCGTAAATTCGAATCTATAATGTGAGTGTGTTTAAAAAAACCAAAATTATTCCATAATTTTTCTAGTTGACCTAGGTTTTTCTTGGGCATCGTGTGAGAAAATTTGTGGGCGTACACTTGGTATCGAGTCATGGGTTCAAGTTTGGACCCTTGGGAACACTTGAAAACATGAAACATGAACATTAAACCTAACACAACTCTGAAACCTAAAAAAACAACATTGTATGATATTTTATAATATAATAAACTTAGAAAACAAAAATAAAAGCTAAAGTGATGAACTAAATCTCACCTTGGTCTAAGCGGGAGGCATGGACAAGACAAGGGGTTCTTGCATGTAGATTTAGGCTTGCGACCTCCATATCGGTTTTAGCACCATTTTACCTCGTAGATACTACGGATGCTTGGGACATTAATGACATTATAAATGGAGGATCCATAGGAGGACGACCTTCCATGAGGATAGAGACCCATCAATTGAGGCTTTTGCATCTCCTCGAAACAAAAATGAGCACGGGGTAGAGAACTCCCATGTGGAGTCGGTTAGAGAGGAGTCACAAAGATAGGATTTCGGGACATAGAGATAGATCTCGATCCCTAGGCCAAGGGAGAAGCATATTGTGAGACCTAGGGGTTGGCATCATCAGCTATAGATCATATCAGGGAGATCCCAAGCTATTCCCTTCTCATTATTCTAGTGATACAAGTGGTTTTTCATAAGAGGGTTAGTAAGTGAGTTTGAGCGGGTACTTCAAGATCCACCCATGTACTAGTAACATGAAATATCATGTTAGGATTCATATTCGAGGGATGGAGCAGGTGTTTGGTATAGGACACGGAGTTGAATCTCCATGTTAACTATAGACAATAACTTGGGATATCCTTGAGAAGCGGTTCGGAGTAGATATATCCAAGAGGTTTATCCAATAGAGGATAGATGATTTCCATGACCTACGTCAGAATATATGACTATAGCAGAGTACAAGAGTCAATTTATGGACTTACTTCAATATGTCAACTATATGTAGGATGAGAAGGGAATGATTCACAAGTTCATTAGAGCCATGAATTTTGATTTCGGAGGTGTGGTGCATATTCTTTAGCCACAAACTTAGCAGAGGCTATTGAGAAGTCATACATTTAATAAGAGACTAGGGGAAAGACACAAGAGGCCATGGATAGAGTGTGGGCCGAATCTAACATATGTAGGATAGTAGGTCAAGGGTGTGTGCTCCCCTCCATGTGGTGGACTTAGTTCTACACGCTCTTCATTTAGGAAACCATAGTAGCCACCTCACTAGTAGCAGTAGACTTGTCCACCGTTTAGACCTCCATAGAGATTTGACGCCTCGAGGGGACAAAGTTTTGGGCCTCCCCTTAAGGGTCCCATTAGGAAATAGGGTGCACCAAGAGCATAGTCAACAAGTGCTCATCAGCAATACATAGCTTGAGATCATCGGAATTTATGCCACAAACCACTAGAGTACCATTTAGAGATGCATCGCATTGGAAAGGACCAAGTAGTTTTTATGGATGTGTTATTTTAGGACATCACTAGAGAGAGTTCCCAAAGAACCCTAATAAAAGGGTAAGGAACTGATTTTAGAGCCTACAGTTAGTGAAATGGGACATAACCATTAAATATATGCAGCGATTGAGAAATTTTAGGGTGAGCATGAGGGCACTTTGTGATAGAGACTAAATGTAGCATATTTAATATTCCTACCTCTATACTATTTAATTTTGGTTCATTTCATTGTATTATTGATCCATCTTTAGTAGAGTGTTACATGCTGGTGGCGGTTAGACAGGGCCTTAGTTGGTACATCAAGATGGCTTCAAGAGCCAAAATATCAATAGACTCATTACTTAAGGAGTGTGTAGTAGATTTGTGACCCTTCACCATTACCTTAGATCTTTGTATCCTTATGTTGGGTTCGTATGGAGTCATCTTAGGCATGGATTGGTTATCCAAACATAGGGCCAGAGTGGATTGTTACCATAATACTATATCATGTAAAAATTATTTAGGAGTTAATTCGGTGGATGTACTGGAGTTAGGAGACCCATTGCTATCCACACTATTTTTCTATGTAGCTTAAGCGGTATGCGATCGTCACTTTCAGGTTATGCGTTATTACTATTAGTGATAGGTTAGAGGATGGGGATAGTCAAACTTCACTAGATGATAACCCCATCCCGTAGGAGTTTTCGTATGTGTTTCCTAGTGAGTCACAGTCGTGAATCCTCCCACACATGAGATAGACTTTGACATTGACTTTGTTCTAAGAGTAGAACCTATCTCATGCACTCCTTACAGACGACCACACATGTGATTTGTGAGCTCAATTTGTAACTTAAAGGCCTTCTTGAGGAAGTCCTAATCCATCCTAGTGTATTACCTTGGGGTGCACCAATAATTTTTTTAATAAGAAGGACTAATCCTTGCGATTTTGTGTGGACTACATGCAACCGAAAAAAGTAATGATCAAGAATTGTTACCCCCTTCCTCACATTGACGATTTGTTTTATCGGATGAAGGGGATAAAATTATTCTCTAAGATTAATATTAAGTCCAGATACCATCACCGAGGATTGTAGATGTAGATATCGACAAGTCAGATTTTAACATGAGATATGGGCATTATGAGTTCACAGCTTATTCCCTTTGGTTTGCGGAATTCCCTAAAGTGTTCATGAGATTGATGAACAAGGTGTTCGGGATGTTTTTATATCACTTCATGCTCATGTTTCTTAATGAAATTTTTATTTACTCACGTACACATGAGGAGCACAAGGATTACCTTCGTCAAGTTATACAGTGTCTTCGGGAGCAACAACTTTATGGGAAGTTGGAGAAGTGTGCATTCTTTCGATCGAGGTGTAGTATCTTGTTCACATCATTTATGGGGAAGGTGTTGTAGTCGATCCTTAAAATATTGGAGCCATTATGGATTTGCCAAAGACCGATTAGTTTGATTAAGGTACATAGTTTCATGGGTTTGGAAGGATACTACAGGATATTTCTACAGGACATTTCTTGAGTTGTGTACCCCATCACTTCCCTTCAATGAAAAGGTAAGAAGTTCTTGTGGTCGATAGATGTAAGCAAGACTTCAAGACACCGAATTAATTTCTCACGACATCACGTATTCTTGTAGTACTAGACCCTCGGGGTGAGTTCTTTATTATACACATATGCTTGAATGGAAAGACTAGGAGGTGTGTTGATGTAGGAGGGCCGAGTGGTTACTTTTGAGTCTCGCAAACTCAAGGATTATGAGCTCAATTATCCAACTCATGACCTTGAGCCTACAACAATGGTACATGACTTGGTTTGGTGTAGACATTGTTAGGAAATAAGAGATAAAATATGCGGAATAATCCCTTACAGAATCGCAACAATAGAAACTAATATGCAAAAAATATTACAGATCTCAAATAAAAGTGCAGAATAAATAACACAACACAGAGAGAGACAAGATTTAACATGGTTCACTCAATTTGGGCTACATCCAAAGCCAAGAATCACTTTTTCAAATTTTATTACAAGCCTTCGCCTCTCAATACAATACCCAGATCCATTTGGAGCTATGCTCAACAAACTCTATAGAATTCCCACCTGAATTCAAAGCACATCTGCAATAAATTTTCTTGTCTATCTATCATATGCATAAGACCATATAAATAGACAATTGCTTTAGCATTTTGATACAAAACCGTGGGTATCAAAACAATGGGAAAAAATCGTGGGTATAAAAACAATGGGCAAAAGCGGGGGTATCAAAACAATGGGTACCAAAAAACCATGGGCCAAAAAACATCCCATAACGGTTACCCATTACCCATGGGTTAATAAACCACCCATGAAAATTTTCTTCGGGGGATTTTCCCTTGAGCCCCATCGGATCAGCCCCCCGAACTCCCTTGACCCGCTAACCGGTGAGCGGGACCACCATAAAAATACCTGAATGTAACACAAAAAAGGTGTACCACACTCTAACATGAAAATAGGCTCCACAAACATAACAATCTCCCACTTGGAGAATGATTTCCATTGAGCAAGCTTCTCAACCATTCACTTTCATCCACAAAGGCCAACCAAAGCTGAACATAGCTTTAGTTTATCCCTTGTGACCACCTTGGTTATCATGTCTGCAAGATTCGACTATTATGAATCTTCTCGCAACTTCAACTTACATCTTCCAAAGTTGTTCTCGATGAAGTGATATCTCAACCGTATATGTACTTCATCCTGGAGTGAAAAGTAGAGTTCTTAGCTAGGTGTATAGCACTCTGACTATCACTATATAGCTTACATTCCTTCCGATTATGCCACAACTCCTCAAGAAATTGTTGTAACCAAATCATCTCTTTTCTTGCCTTTGTGGCAACAACATACTTAGCCTCCATGGTTGATAAAGCCACCAAAGATCTGTAGTCATGAAATCTAGCTCACTTTGTTGTCCCACCTACAGTGTAAACATAACCCGTAATGTTCCTCCTACTATCAACATCTCCACCATGTTTAAATCTACATAACCACGTAAAGTGGTGTCTCGATCCACTCGTAGCACAAAATTTTCCCCATGGTCCATATCAAATACCGAAGGATCCACTTTCTTGCTTGCCAATTCTCTTTACTTGGATCACTCATAAATATACTCATAGCACCCACTGCATGGGTAATATCGTGCCCTAGTGTACACCATAACATACATCGAATCGAAACTGTTGATGAGTAAGGTACCTTGGAGATTTGGTTTCTTTCCCGCTTTCTGTCTTGGGAAACTGCTCCTTCGATAACTTAAAATGGCTCACCAAAGGAGTCCCAACCAGTTTAGCATCCTACATGTTAAACCTATCCAATGCCTTCTTAATGTACTCTTCCCGAGATAAAGTTAGCTTCCATTCCTTCTTATCCCGAGTTACCCTCATACCAAGGATTTGTTTGGATGCTCCCAAATCCTTCATATCAAAGGATTCACTTAGTCAAGCTTTCTTGAGTTCTTTTAAATCCTACATGTTTTTACCTAAAACCAACATGTCATCAACATACAAACACAGGATAATATAACTTCCATCCTCAAATTTCTTCATATACACATAATGGTTAGAATGACATCTATTATAACCTTGCTCCATCATGAAGCTATCAAACTTCTTATACCATTCACGTGGAGCTTTTTCTAAGCCATACAAGCTCTTCTTGATTTTTCACACCATCACCTCTTTACCTTTGACTTCATATCCTTCCTGCTGCCGCACATGTAGCTCCTCCTCCAAATCACCATGGAGAAATGTAGTCTTTACATCTAACTATTATAAGTGCAAGTCTTTTGCTACCACTATTCCAAGAACAGTTACGATAGAAGTCATTTTACTACGGAGAAAAAATCTCATCAAAATCTATACATTGTTTCTTTGCAAACCCCTTGACCACTAACTCGGCCTTATATCTTTTATTTTCTCCATCTTCATCTTTAACTCTGTACACCCACTTGTTCTCGCAATGCTATTTTTCCTTCCGGTAGCTTCACTAGATCCCAAGTCTGGTTCTCCATGAGAGACTTGTGCTCCTCATCCATGGATTGCTCCCACTTCTTCTTGGCATCTACCCGCATTGCTTCATCAAAGCTCTCCGGCTCTTCACTATCAAAGTGAGTAATAAATAATAAATCTAGAAGGAGAAAAATGTTTAGGTTATTTTCTTACCCTAGAAGACCTCCTCACTTTGTAGGAGTTTGGGGTTCTGTTCATTAGGTTCCTAAACTAATTCATGGGTCACTTTCCCATCCGAAAGATCCTCTACCACCGCATATTCTTTCTTGGATTATTCCTTCTTTTCCTACAACTATTGCTTATATATGACTTTCTCATTAAAGACCACATCCCTAGACCAAATGATTTTCTTGTCTTTAATACTCGACATTTAAATCCAAAGTCATCACCACCATAACTAATAAAATTGCATTTTTTTGATTTAGCCTCTAGCTTGGTCCTATCATCCCGGTCAATATGAACAAACACCTCACATCCAAAGAGTCTAAGAAATGAGTAATCGAATTTCTTACCATACCAAGCCTCCTCGGGTATGCTTCCATCCAAGGCACTTGAGGATCCTCTGTTTATTAAGTACACAGTTGTGCTCACCGCTTCTACCCAAAAATAAAGAGGTAGTCCTGCATGTATCCTCATGCTCCTAGCATATGTCATTATTGTTTTGTTCATCCTTTCTGACACCCCATTCTACTGCGGGGTTCCTAGAACCGTCTTTTTCCTACGGATTCCATTATTAGAAAAATAATCATCAAATTCATTGTTGCAATACTCCCCTCCATTATCTGACTTGAGACATTTTAACTTAAGGCATGTTTCATTCTCTACGAAGGCTTTCCATTTAACAAAATTATCAAATACATCAAATTTGTTTCTAATACAATAAACCCAAACTTTCCTTGTTACATCATCAATAAAAGTAACATAATAACTTAAACCCCAAGATATTATACATGAGCCGGCCCCCACACATCATAATGTACCAGCTCTAACTTACTCTCTTTCTTCGTAGGTATAACCTTGACAAACCTTACTCACTTTTGTTTCCCATATAAGCAGATTAAAGCCAGAAATTCAATCTTGTTTCTATATATCTAGGCAAATTCTTCTTTATGATGTCCATGCCCTTATGGCTCATATGATCGAGCCTATAGTGCCATAATGTTGTATCTACATCTGAAGCCACAAGATTACAATCATTAGTACTATCAGTGGTTAAATACAAGGTTCCAACCTTCTTACCTCTTGCCACCACAAGAGCACCCTTGGTGACCTTCCAAGAGTTAGTTGTAAATATCACAGTACAACCATCACTTCCCAATTGCCCCACCGATATCAAATTTCTCCTTAATGTAGGCACATGTCTGACATCCTTCAATAGCCATGTATTCCCATTCTACATCTTAACTGAATAGAACATTTTCCAACTATACTGTAAGGCTCATCATCACCAAGAAAAACATGCCCAAAATCCCCTTGAACATAATCAACAAAATAATGCCTATGTGGAGTAGCATGAAAAGAAGCCCCTGAATCTAAAACCCAAGATTCAGTAATATTATGTAAAGAAAGAATCAAAGCATCCTGGCATACATTACCCGATGCCACATTTGCCTCCTTATTTTCTTCCTATTGTTTCTTCTTGTCCCGAAGCTCCCAACAGTCCTTCTTTGCATGCCTAGACTTTCCACAGTTCCAACATACAATCTTGCTCTTGGATTTTGACCTTGCCCGATCTTTTGATTTTCCATGGTTTCCTCTATTCGACCGCCATAAAAATTCCCGAATGTAACACATAAAAGGTGTACCACACTCTAACATGAAAACAGACTCCACAAACATAACACTTCTTAGATGAAGGTTTACACTAACAACTAATCAATTGAGTCTTCACCACCTCTTCACGCATCCCAATCTCAATGCTCATCGCTTAAATTGGATGGAGTTACTTTGTGAGTATGACATGGAGATAGATCATGTGAAAGGGAAAGAGAACATGGTTGTAGATGGCACGAGTAGGAGGATACATGCGGTTATGGCTACTTCGGTGGGTACATATTTGTGGAGTAGGAGTTTTACGATGAGCTTCCTCATGACATCTTATACCTCGCAGCCAAATCAGATATTGAATCTCGAGAGGACTCCGTAGGGGATTTTGATGGATTTTCATTAGATGAAGAGAGTATTCTAAGGAACAGAGTTCTAATATATGTTCTTAGATATGGAGACTTGAGACAAGAAATTTTATAAGAGGCTCATTATGCACCTTATTTAGCTCATCCTATGGTGAAGAAGATGCACGCCACCTTGAGACAGTTTTACCATTGGAGTGGACTACGAGAGATGTAGCTCAATTTGTGTCACATTGTTTAGAGTGTCATAAGGTGAAGGCCAAACATCAACACCCACTGGCCTTCTATTCCCTCACTCCATACTAGAGTGGAAATGAGACACCATGTCCATGGATTTCATTGTAGGATTATTGGCATCGAGATACCACCACGATGGCATCATGGTCGAGGTGGATAAATTGACAAAAGCATCTCACTTTTATCCACTAAAGACCACCTCACAGCTAATGATGTGGAAAAAGTATTCCTTGATGATATTTTTAGAATGCATGGGATTCCACGGATGATCATTTGTGATTGTGATCCCTTGTACACTTCTTAGTTTTTACTACCATGTAATATACTCTCGGGATGAAGATCAACTTCATGATAGCTTATCACCCTGAGATAGATGGACCAGATAGAGTGGGTGAATCATATCTTGGAGGACATTCTTATGATGTACGTCATGGATCATAAGTCGAGGTGGAAGGAGTACTTTTATTAGTGCGCTTTTCCTACATCAACAATTTTAAGAGTTCAATAGTCATGGTTCTTTTTAGGAACTCGTATGCAAGAGATTGCAGGACACCATTAAGTTGGGACACGTTGGAGGATAGAATTTGTCTTGGGTTGGATTTACTAGAGGATATGGAGTAGTAGGTTGTTATGATCAGGAAGAGATTACAGGAGGCTCATGATAGGTATAAAAATTATGTGGATCAGCTTAGTACATATCGTAGTATTGAGGTGGGCGTGAAGGTTTTTCTCCATGTATGCGACCTCATAAGAGCCTTATCCATTACGGAAAAGGATGTAAACATACTCCTAGGTTTTTGCATCCCTTTCAGATCTTGGAGTGTATTGGTCCCTTGGCGTATCGTCTAGCATTTCCACCTATCTTGTCTTGTTTCCATGATGTATTTCATGTTTCGTATATAGGAGGTACATTATATATCCTTCTCATGTATTATATTAGACCTTGTTTCATGTGTAGGATCAGGGCCCGGTGATGGTGGAGCTTAATCATATTTTAGAGCGCAGGACCCTAGGCCTTCGAGGTAGAGAGACTAACTAGGTTTGCATTTAGTGGGATAGATATGATGAGACAAAAAATAAGTTAGAGGTCACCACACCTTTGACAACATAGTTCCCACATATATTCTAGTGACTTATAGGAGGAAGTCAATTATAAGGGGAGGGGGACGTAGTTCCCACTCTTATTAAACATTTATATGATTATGATTCTTCAATTATAGATTATATTTTAAAACATTTATATCATGGTTTTGATATTTAAAGATGGACATTGTTATTTTGATTAGTGAATTTATAAACAAAGTGTGGATGTTACACTAATGACATGATTACAAGATGGATTATATGCTTATTTGGATATATCGAATTGTTTATTTTAAAATTATATTGGACTAATGTACTTACTTTTCTAATTATATGATGTTTGTTGATGTAATTGATGTCGTCATATTATTGCTAGTTGATGTAGTAATGAAATGGAAATAATTGGAATTGTGAACAACGGCGAATTACTTGTCTTGGTTTAATTTTTGATAATTGATGATATGTATATACATATATTTTATTATTTTGATGTTGTTAATATGTCCACGAGGCTAGAAAGGTATTGTCTTGACTTTTGCAGGTGTTTCGCAACACAATAAACCAAAGGGGGATAGGATACCAACAATGAGAGAATATGGAGTATTGGCAATAGGTCACCATGGCAACACGTGGTTTATGTGTTGTTTTTGTTGTTGTTTTTTAGGAGGTCGCCAAGGGGTTGACCTCAAAATTTACCTTGGGAATGTTTTAATTTTGTCTTGTTTTTTTAATTTAATTGTGAGTTAATTATTTTTATGTGCATGTGGAGTTACTTTTATTAATTATGTTTTGCACCCCTCTTAAACTAATTTTTAAAGTGTTTACCCAAAGTGCTACTTAAGATGTTACTAAAAGAATGGAAATAAATATGAGTTAGTATCTTTTATGTGTGTTCGCTTAGGATGAGTTTAATGTGTTTTTGGTTGTGTGTACTCAATCTCCCTTGTGAATTTCGGATTTTGACCTTCTAGGCTATTTTGGAGACTTGCAGACAAGCTAAGCTTGTTCCACAACGTTTAAAGTCACCCACCCACCTATCCTATGTTTTGAGGGACGTATTTTAGGTATTATTTTGTGTTTTAATGAAGTAAAAGGGAAATAAAGTGCACCTTTCTTACATGGGTAATTAATTTTATTGTTAAGGGGTGTGGGTTGGGTTGAGTATGTAATAGGGTGGTCATTTCCCTAACAACCCATTTATTATACTTTGAGGTTTGGATTTTAATTTGGTGATATGGGATGGAGGAGAAATGATGTGGTATCCTACATGGAGCAACATCATCTTCCTCTTCCTCTTTTCTATTTATTGTCATTTTTATGAAGTTATGGGGGTTCCTCACTTTTTTCTGGCTCTCTTTTTTTTTGGGAATGCTTACTTTTTGGAGTTCTTGATGGAGTTACCTATTGATTGGAATTGGTTGAGGTTGGAGGACTTTGGGACTTGCTTGTGAAGTGGAGTCTTATTATGGAAAGGTAGGGTCTTCCACCCTTGTTTTCTCCTCTTTTCCTTGTATGTTTATGTGTTAAATGAATGTGTTTTCTTGCTTGATGTTATTGGGTAGTGAAATGGATTTAGGATTTGTTGAGATAGTGAAATGTGGATGAAATATGTTGGGAAGCATAAGATATTTCTTTTGTATATTTATGAGGGAGTGGGTGGGATGCCCAACCTTGTTCTCATCTTGTTATTGTGGTCATTATCGGAGACATAGAAGAGAGGGAGGCATAAGAGATGTGTCTTTGATTGTAGTGAGATATAAGATATTTTCTGTCTAATTGTATTTTAGAGGGATTTGAGGTGGGCATCCAAACCCTTGGGAGGCACAAGAGTATTCCCATATTCCTTTTCTACTTGGCTTGTTTTA